>OY755089.1:18118353-19318353 GCA_963576655.1 Gastrophysa polygoni
TGACATTACAAATTATATGGCACAAAGTGGAAAATTCCAAGCAAATAATTCAACATTCAGACTTCAAGTTTAATAAAGTTTAATCAAGCGGCGAATATTGATTGGATTAATATTTGTGGAACCAATGGAGAGGCAGGTTGGAACTTCAATGCCATCTCCTCACGTCCTACTATTCATTGGCAACTGAATCATGACGTTATAGATATACTGTAGTAATCATTCTGTTATGACTTCTACGACTGATACAGCGTCAATAATACCTCGTTAACATCAATTTATTTTTTTGAGGAGCTTCTTCAAATACAAGCCAGATAATCTCATTCATTATTTCGAGTTCTTGTTCGGGTAGGCTTGCGAGTATATTTATGCAAAGGAGTTGCTACGTTTTTTAAATACTATGTATTGTTTCCTTTATCAGTTATAGTGCATTATATTCGTACCGTTCTTCAATCTTCAGTCAATTCGACTTTGTTCGAATAGGCTGTTCTCTATATTTTTGGGAGCAAAAGTAAACGACCAAATTGAATTTCTGAGGACACTGTATGTAGAGATCATTACACTATTGTGTAACATTCTCAGTTCTTCCATTCGTGTAGGTCCTATCTTTAGTAATCTCTTGATGAAATGTTTATCAGAACTTCCTGTTCACTACACTGTTGACATAAACGTTGTTAGCTCTTCAGCGTATCCCATCTGTTATAACCACGAGCAAACGCCATTAGATTAGCATTATTGATGATATCTCTGTGGTATTGATATCTCAAATTCTCTAATAGAAACAGTGTTATTGTCTAGTGGCCACCTTATATTTGTGCTGGTATCATTGCACATATTCATTCTGATATTCAATCTTCTAGTTAACTTCAGAAACAACCAGACCCTGGTTTAACAAAGTAATTGTCCTCTGGCTTTAGTATCTTGAGTTGTTCATCAACATATTGATGTGTACTTTTTGTTCGTAAAGTTCTTGAATGTCAAATGTGATGGGAATATCTGGACAAATTGAGGTAATAGTTTGCATGTTATATTGGAAAATATAAATTCACTTATTTTACTTTTTTCTCAAAAAAAAATTATATATTTTTTCTACTCCTCGTTCTCTGTAGATTTTCAGCATATTCATCATATTCACTCATAATTTATTTTGACATCTTGAAATAGGTGACAGCTGACAGCTTCAACGTTAAATTGTGATTGAGAATGTGAATAAAATGTGAAAATTTTTCGAATGATGATCAATATATACTTATAGAAGAATTTGATACCAGATAATGAAAATTATAGATGGATATTGTTTTGATCAAGGACATTAATAATTACACATTATTGAGGTTTTTCATCACATTCTCGTTAATTTGTGATTCAGTGTACATTCTCAGACACACCAGACCATTTCGCAAAAAAAACTTCCAGTTGAATGCGCTATGCACATTTATTTTTTATTAGCCGTAATGTGAGCATACAATTTTTCAAGTTCATATCATATATGGAAGTGGGTGGAACTCTTATTAGTGGAGGTCGGTTTACAAGATGTCATCGTTAGATAGGAATATACATAGATAGATAGAAAATACGTGGGTTGAATTAAGTCTTTCCTACGTCGACCCTATTCCTTCTGAAATATGATTTCATTTGGCAAACACAAAAAAGGAGCAACACGAAAGAATGTACCTATGAAGGAAAATGTTACTGAATACTATACGTACAAGTACATGGTACAATTATATAATTTCATAATTCATGAATTTTCCTCATTGGTATCGCATTTTCAAGATGGAACGGAAGTACAGTTTTTGAGTCTTTATTACTATTTTCATATCCATATACTATATATGTTACGAGTTTTGTGACGGATTTGCATTTTGCACTGTTTTTATTATCAATATCTCTATCAAAACGGAGTTTTATGAATTTTCAGCTTTTCACTTCTTCTGGATGTCCATTTCTATAGCAGGTATATTTTCATTCAAATACTTATTGTCATCGAATACTTAGCCAAATCAACATGAAAAAAGGATATATATTGATTCATGAGAAATAATGAAGACTGAAGCAGTGTGCATTTCAAAACTGGTCAGCTGGATTTATAGGGCGGGGACTTACACACACAGTTAATGCTCTGATAAAATGTTGATATATACTATAACTCATGAAACGTTATCACCTAGTATAATCTACATCTACTGTATACTTATGAATAACTGTTTTTCATTCATGATTACTCTTATAATCCATATATTATAATAAGTGAGACCTTTGTTTTCCCGGGCTGATGTAACTATTGTGAAATGATACAAATTGAAAACTTGACTAAGCGGGATTTACTTGAATTGAAAATGACATACGTGACTGGAGCTAGAGTACAGCATGATAGTTATAATATGTAATAGGCTTGGTAATATTATATAAAAGAGATGTCCCTAACAATATATAGTGGAAATCACTTCATATGAAATCGCCACGATATATTTTTAATACTAACATATTGAACATTTTTCTTTCAGTACATCATAAATTCTATCAATTCTATTCCTGATCCAATTAGTGTTATTTTTCATCTATACTGAAAATAGTGAAATCTCATAATAGAAAATCAAATTTTCATGAAGTGCAAATGATACGGTATGATTTATATGGTAGGTTCTTATTTTTGATAGTGTTTTGAATTCGAATTGTAAAATACTGTTTGTTTTTCGAGGAGGTGGTACATTCATTTTCCAGCTTTTTGTGGGATTTTCTCTCCTCGTTTATAAGAAAATAAAGTAAATAAAATATTTTATTATATTTTAGTAAGGACAGATTTCGTGAGTTGCCCCAAAATTGTAAATTATAAATTTTAGCTCACTCATGATGAGACTTCGCAATGTGACTATTTTTGATATGATTATTTGGTACTTCCCTGCGACTTACTGTTACTTCGTTGATTGACTGGGATACTATACGATATGTATAAAATTCGAGATAAAATTTGTGTAAAATTCACCAATCCCACATCCAGGATAGGTAAGGTTTGTTAATGTTAGTCAATAATTTATTTTTGAAGGGATCTGCCATAATTTTCATGCACCTCATACAATAATATTATTGAATGTTTCCGATAGAACCGACCATATACGGTGTGACAATTTAAAATTTTTTTTATTTAGAAACGATTTTAGACATTCATGTTATCGAAGAATGCCGAAAGATGCATCTTTCGTTTGTGAGATGTGAGTTAGTAATGCAAGTAAGATTGTAAGTTTTCAAATTGTCACAACGTATATTTTATAATAATAATAATAGATTACTTTCCACAACATGAGAGCATTAGATATAAACTTCGACCATTATGGTCGAAGGATATAACAAAATAATACATCACAATAAACAATGACGGTTTTTTTCCAATGAACCTTAGGTAGGTTGTGCATGGACAAGATCCATATATGAATCTCAAATGAGATAAGGTAATCGAAATCTCTTACCAGCGCTTCCTTGTTTTCGGAAATCAATGCAGTAGTTCTCGATAAAACATTTTTATGAATATAATCGGCTATTTATGGAAAGTAACGCTTTTTTCGCTTTCATCACTAGGTATTTCTCATTTTGTAGTTAGAACGATGTTCAGAAGTTCCTTTTGTGTTTTTTGTTCTTTAAATCCTGTCCTACCCAACGTTACATAATGCCAGTTCCTTGATCTCTCAGTAAAATGCATACCTTGTTTCAACATTCTTTGGACCACCCTGTATATAAAAATTTGTGACATGCGTTTCACGTGAACTCAATAATTTGAATCTCTAAAAGAAGAAATGAGAAATATAACTTGGCTATAACAGAGACAAAAAAATCTGTCTGTAGAAGATGTTCAAATGATGAGAACGAGATGAATAATGTCGACTATTAGAAAAAAAAAAAGATTTTACTGTGAAATATCGACCAATCTTTTTCTTTCGTCTCGACCTAGTTATACTTCACCTATGTAGCTATCTACCTGAACACTTTCCGACACCCTTGGCCTTCCTGTATGATAAAAGAGACTTGAACTATGGTTGAACTATGGTTATGGACTTCAGACTGAATAAAGGCCAACCGTCGCCACACATACGCGCCTCTCGATCAGACCAATCAGGATCGTTGTAGATGAATATATTATTTCATTTATATACACACACCAGTCCCTCGCAATCTCATGTTACTAGTGAAAGGAAGTGTAGGTAGTGTAGATCGTACCGGTATAGTGACGAGATCGCGAATTCCGAACAACTGAACATGGGAAAAGGAGGTGAAAAATACATTCAGGATTCAGAAAATGGGAGACTCGAGGGAATTTCCGCGGAACACAAACCCCAGGAAGCAGTGAGTTCCGTAAATCTTCACAGAATTCTGTAAAATCAAATTTCCTTGCTCTCCAGTGTCGTTATATACAGTGTGGCACACTTGAGATCGAGATACTTCAGTTAAATTTAGATTTTACTCAATTAATTCAGTAGAATTAATTTTTACGGCACGACAAACTATACTCTAGGACAATAAATAATTAGTTCCTTCGAAACCAAGGTCTGTTGCATATATTTTCAGGGGTTGAAATTCAATAAGTCGTATTGAAATTTTTTCTTCGGGAAAACCATTGGATTCAGCACCACCTGAAATGGTATGATGAAAAATGTCATGAAAATATGCTCATATACACATTATTGCCATTATAGTGTCTTGACTGCACACCCAGCCCTTGGTTCTCATATATTGGAGTGAGTTGGCTGTGAAATACACGCGCGAGAAACAAATGACAATATTTGATTCGACCACAGAATTATTAGTATCGAATATTTTATAAGTGAAACTTGGCGACCATTTGAAGGTGTTACCCTATAGATCTTAAAAACTTAGATTTCTCGTAGATCGTTAATGTGATTTCTCAAATTTTAACCTCGCAGCAGCTACTGTACAGTTTTATTATTTTAAAGTATTTGGGATTTGATTATTCAGGACCAGAATCCGAATAGAGTCTCTCTGGAAACTGCATTGACTGATACATGGGAAACATTCAGTAAACAATATTGAAAATCTGGTTGTCGATGAGATGTATCCTGGCGAAATATTTTAAGGAATTTATTTCTTCGGTTATGGTGAAAGCATAGATTGAAATGGTGAAAGTAATTGTAAACTCTCAGTCACAGTTCATATTATTCTGAAGGTATAGATCATTGCACATATTCAAGATAATTGAAAATACTTCATCTAAAAGCATCTGAACAAAAACCAGAATTGGATTTCTGACTATTCGTATGAGATGAATAAGGTGGCTACTAGAGTTGTGCAGCAATATCGTTACATATTCATCGATATCTATGCAATAATTATTTATTATGCATGTTATCAGATTGCTGCTAATTTGAAATCAAAATATCTGAAATAGGAAGGATGAAAAAATGGGTATATCTTAGGCTACACAGCAATTGTATATAGTCTTGATTATGAAAATGAACTGAGTTTCATTGCCATATTAAATCATGAAGAATGCTTTAGTTGATTATGCAGGCACTTTCTATACATGTCTAATGAACATTCAAACCGTAGACAAAACGATTTGTGGATCATGTGAAATTTAAAAATATTGTGTTTCTGGTCAGCAATATTTGAAATTGTAAAAAAATAATATTCATTTCATGTGTGTTTCATTTCACAAATTCAAAATAAGCATTATCTGTTCTGACAATTTGCATTCATGAATGTAATTTTATAGCAAAATGAATGATATTTATATTTATCCACCTATGTATCTCTTTATCTATATATATATACTTTCTTCATAATATGAAGTTGATAATTCGGATTTTATACTTTAATATAGTTTTCAAACATTGTTCACTGATGACCGCTGTTCAATATTTGTCGATATCCGAATGACATACCGTCAAGCGATATTTAAAAAAAAATCGTTTTCGACAATGCATACCTTGGGAAATTCACAAGGTCAATCTTGAAAGGTCGAAGTTGAAATCAAATGGGAGGAGCTTCGAATTTTTTACACAAAAGTCTTATAACCTATAACTCATTGATGACACTCACTGCAATGATCAATGAAATCAATGTCACGTTTGCATAAGTATCGAAGAGATTAGGTACGAAACTTTCTTTCGTACTTATCATCAATTTTGATCATTGCTGACTAATGATCGGGGCTAAAAGCAAGAATCCTCACGGCACATCCATGAGGTGCTCATTATGATATAAATCATTAGAAAAACTTTCATTTTAATATAAATGTAGTTGAGAATAACTATATGAGTAATAACTAATACCGGATGACGAAAGATCTGAAAGAGAATGAAGAAAGAGAAGAAAGTTAATTCACCTCATTTTTATATATTTTTAACAATCAATTTCGACACATATTGGAGATTTTTATGGAATGATTGGATATCGTTATTGTTCTTTCAATTATTGCATTTATTCAATATCGAGCGATCTCAGTAATACATACTTTTATTTACAATATCAGGTATACAATTCAACGACGACAACGAATGCATTTTTCACGTCTTCCAACACTTCATCTAAAAGTTGATAAGTTCACACGGGTGAATTGTAAAATTCGATCACAGATCGAATTTGTGATCATGGGATTGAAACAAATTTTGTTTCAACTCATTTTTATTTTGAAAGTCCTACTAGGAATTCAGTGCGCAACATCCATTCAAATTGAGTATGAAGCCATTGATCGCAACTTCTGAATTATTTGAATATATCACAATGCAATGTTTAATTGATAAGGTAAAAACAAGTTGAAAACGTAGTTGAGGTTAGGAAGGTCAACAAAATCTCAACGAAAGCATTCACGGGTTGTGGTAGGTAACACAGGTATAATTATAAATTCAAATGGTGTACCATTTGAAATCGAGGAGGATTATGGATGTTGACTTGCTCGTTTTATTCACGTGACTTGACCGTTGGACTCCAACGTCCTGTAAGAAGAAAATGTACATGTAAATTATAGTTCAAAAGACCTCATTTTCAAAACAAAAACTGCCGTATCCATGCACTTTCAATATTTTTTTTAGGGATAACGCCTAACAATTGGTTTCACACTCTATATTGCTCCAAATAACACCCGAATATAATCATAAGTATCAAGAGAGTAATATATTATCAATCGAATGCTGTTGTAACTCAGATTAGGTAATAGCAATTTAACCTTGAGACTGAACGTACATGTTTTATTTATTCATACATAAATATTCATAATTACTTTCAATACTGACCTATAAGAGTTTAACATGTTGAAGGAGTTAGTAATATTTCTCAGATAACTATTCGCAATCTCGCTTCCGGTAGAATATTTCATAATTTTGTTTGGCTATGAGCAATTATAATTTTTTTACGTACTATACCAATTATTTCCTGTCCAATTTTTGATTCATCAATGGTTTCGGATTCATACATTATGAACCTTCCAATTATACTTCATTCCTTATTACTATTCTAGTCGTGACGTGATTCTCGACCTCGACCATCGATTTTTTTTCAGTAAAAATGCAAAAATAAATTTCCATCATTAAAGTTTTTTTTTTTACTTGGTGCGATAATCATCAAGTTTACGTATATTCATTCTTCCACAATTGGATATTTGGGAATTTAACAGCATATCAATCATTTAACTGATGGTTCTTCTCCAGAACGAGTGAGAGCTGCTTTTTCCTCGTTTTCTTCCTCTCAATACAATGTTTATATGAAACTATTGTTTTCTTAGAGAATAAGTAATTTTCATCATGTTATTATTGATATGATATTTCATTTTGAAAAGTGAGACATCGTTTATGTACCCACCTAGGTATACTTTATAATATTTCTTGAAATAAAAAAAACGATATCACTGTATATAAAATTCAAGCATCAAGGTAGATAGATTATTTCATTGCAAATCAGTATTCATATTTCGATTTTTGAGTCGACTAAGATAAGATAATTTTTCAACTCAAGTGATCGAACCTTGAAGCTGAATCTACATCACAATCATTTTTGTGATGATCTTCATATCATTAAATTTTATATTTTTGGTTTGAGAAGACTTATGATGTTATGGGTCATCGTTGACTGAATGTAATCTAATAGTAGGTGGTATAGATATGATAGAACTGGACCATTTGATTTGCCTCCCCAGTTGGATGACAATGGATAAACGAGTTTGTACAAACGAGTTATACAAACACTAATTTTGCCCCTTCATAGCTCAGTTTTATGTGTGAAATAAAGTTGCACATATAATAAGCCAATTTCTGTAATTCAAAAACTTGAGAATAGTCATGGATGGATTTCAGATTTCTTGTTTCTATCAATTCTTTCTTCCTCCAATATTGAATATCATTGAATATCAGCGATATTCATCTTTGTCAATAACATTACTGTCTGCAATTATACTCGTATATTCAATGATTTTTTTCCTATCAGTCTCTCTTCAGAATTCCAACTCTAATAAGCACAATCTCAGGCGAACAAACAGAAATCTTCCGAACCTATCGGATTTACTTAACAAATTATTCCAAGTGTGATAGAGGATAGGGGCCTAAAGTTCAATTATTATCCTTTTACTACTACAAAAGGAATTCGTTCATTGAATCATCCACTTCGCTCTCGTGTATTGTAGGAGTAACTTCATTTCACTGGTTTCGAATGGTGAGTGACAACCTACTCTACTCTATAACAGTCTTGTGTTAGTGATTTGATGTGAGTGCAAGATGAAATTTCAGCACAAGAAATACGTTTAAAATTATATTTAATATATAATATATTCTATATTATATTGGAATCATTTCTGATATTATTTCGCTGTTCCCATTTATCCATGTATTTGGGTTAGAATGACAAAGATCTGAAAAGTATAGTATATAAATGTATACAGCAGTAGAAGAATCTTGCAGAATCGCAATCAATGATATAAAATAGAAAGAATCATATGAATAATGAATGAATATTTTAAAAAAAGGATTATTGTTCGTTTGAAAACATCCAAGTTTCTTATGATGATCAACCTAGTGGTTTCAAATTTGGAGTCCTCAATAACAAAAACTCTAATATCCCACTCATTTAAATATTCACTTAGAAAGAATCTTTTGATATCCTCGGCTCTACTTGCAAGGTATTACCTGAACCCATAATTTGAATAGTTTCCAGATTATTATTAGTTGAATTCATTTTCATATACCTACATAATTCATCACTTATTATCTTGACCTTATACATAATTAAATGATATTTAACTGACAGTTTTTCAATTTCAAATAGGAAATGCATATTCACCAAGGGACAAAACATAATAGTTGAATCCAAATTCATAAATTGATAATATTATTTTCACACTGTTATTGGCTTCATACTCAAATAATAGTTCATTAGAATAATGTCCTTAAAGCTGATAATGTAGTCATCGTAGTGATTGTATTGTTTATCTTATTCAAGCTTGATGTCAAGATGATTTCGACATGTCGAAAAGTGAAACGAGCAGTTTTATCATTCTGTTATTTCTCTCTAGGGTTTCAATGGGAAGTTGGCCTTTGCGATTGCTGCAGCAGCACTTGGTTCATCGTTTCAACATGGGTATAATACAGGAGTTCTCAACAACCCGCAAAATGTAAGTGTTGAATGTATGGTACTTCCTTTCATAAAGAAAAACAACCTTCAAAGCCTTTTCCAATAACAGTTAGTATCACCTTGAGAATTATTCTCAATCTTCAGCCTTGCAGCTAGCATCAAAGCGTGACCTCTCATGATGAATCTATACATACATATTCGAATTTATAACGAATTGAACTATTCGAATTCATTCGTTATGCCTGAATATTTTTCAATGCCAAAGGTTGAAGAACATATTCTTTCATTCGACTGAATCTATATCGATATTTTTATATTTCCCTGAAAAATGACATCAATTTTTTTCAGATTATTGAAAGCTGGATTAGTACCACCATGGGTAACAGGACAGGAGAAGTTCCACATGTGGACAGCGTGACCCTGATATTTTCTCTGATGACCTCTATATTCTGTATTGGTGGAATGATTGGAGGAGTTATAACTGGTAAATATGAATCAACATCAATCAGTGTTCGGTTTCAAAACCGAAATGAATGATGTAGTAGACGATCGGATTGAATACAAAGTTTTCAGTGAAAATATGATGCCTCATACAGAAATAAAACCTCTCCACTGAATAATTACGAATTGAATAAATGAGAAAATGGCATGAACATTCCTCAGTATGCGCATCAGGTCCATCCTGAAATATATTCACCAACATATTTTCCCGATAGGAATTGTCGCTGACAGGTTCGGTCGAAAAGGTGGATTGCTCCTCAACAACATATTCGTTATCGCAGCTGTGCTTTGCCAATGTCTGTCGAAGGCAGCTTCTTCTTACGAACTGATGATCCTGGGCAGATTCATAATTGGTATCAACTCCGGACTGAATGCTGGTTTGGCTCCGATGTATCTGGCAGAAATATCTCCGATCAATCTCAGAGGAGCAGTGGGAACTGTCTACCAATTGGTCATCACTATATCTATACTGATAGCACAGGTCTTGGGGTTGTCCGGTATTTTGGGAACTGAAACGCTTTGGCCGACTCTCCTAGCCATGACTATAGTGCCAGCAATTTTCCAAGTGAGTTTTTCTTTGTCCGACAGACAATAGCTTTTCATTTAGTTAACAAATGATCGTTGTTTACACCAATAACGATGTAGGGAATACTGGTGCAGCTGCTTTGTGTATTGGCCTATCCAATTTCTTCTACCAAAACTCTAACGTACAGCCAACTTGATAGCAGCATTTCATTCAATATAGCAGAAAATCACTCAAATGATCATAATGAATCAACGGCAGTGGCTGCGTTAATTTGTTTCAATGTTTGCTATGAGGTAAAACTAATGTTTTTGACTTTTGAAAGAATTGAATGTAAGGATATGATGGTATGGAGAGAAAGTCTCACTAGTAGAATATATTCCAATACATTGTTTCATTTCCAAAATGTGATGATTTGAGCAATGTGAAGTAGGTCCAAGCATGAAGCATCTTCGGAGAAATGATACTGTATCAATCTATAAACGTTACAATGTTTTTTTATCAGGTGCTTGTTGAGTTACTTTTGCATAGCTGATTCGAGGGGATGAAGATATATTATCTTTATACTGAACTGAATATTTCCATTTCCTATGTACACCATTACACTTGATAGTCGAGTGAATCACTCAAGAAATTGTATATTCTCTACTGTTATATTGAAAGAAAAATATCACCTAATTATGAACGCCAGTTACGCCACCAGCCCTTGGTGCTTTATTTGAAAGTTGATAGAGTTCAAAATGTCAATAAAATACAGTCAATTCTGAAATGATCAATCGTTTGTTTTTGCGTCTGAACTATAGCCAATGACCATTCACCTTCGCAATATCCAATTGAATGAAAAGGAGTAATGTAATGAATATCCTGATTTTTTTCAGATGGTTACGTTACCCTTCTGCCCAGAATCACCCAAATACTTACTTTTATCTAAAGGAAGTGAGAGCCAGGCCGAAAGAGCACTTTCTTGGTTGAGAGGAACGCCCACCGTACATGAGGAGATGGATATTATGAAATCGGAATATGAAGCTATGAAATTAGTGCCGAAGGTGACCATGAAAGAACTGGTGACCAACAGTGCATTGAGGATCCCCTTGATCATTTCTTTAACTGTCATGGTGGCCCAGCAACTATCAGGAATTAATGCAGTAAGTATCCTTGAGTTACTCAAACGTGTGATTGGTTTGAAAGATATCGATCAAAATATTCATTTCGAATTCTCTCTCAGGTTATGTTCTTCTCCAGTAAGATTTTTTCGATGACTGGCTTAACCGATGATCAGTCTAAATTCGCCACTATGGCCATGGGAGGTGTCAATGTTCTCATGACCGTCGTATCGCTATTCCTTGTGGAGAGAGCCGGCAGGAAAACTTTGCTTATGGTTGGGTTTGCTGGCATGGCTGTAGACACCACTTTGTTGACCATTGGATTGATATTTGCTGTAAGTATATTGTTTGTCTAGATACCCGATTCGAAAATTGGATCAAAGGTCAGTGGTAATTTTCTTCTGTTCAATTATAGTTATTCTTGATGATGAACTACAATTGGATAATCACGTCAGTAGGAACGAATAACAGAATGAATCGACCGTGCCTGAAACGCATTGTTGGGTAGGCTACAATGTTTGTTATTCAAACAGTAAATATCATTTCAACTATATCAGAAGAATAATTTTCATGCATTCTCTATAATCAGTGGTATTTCCGTATCTTAAGTTTATGAACAAAAACACACAATTTGTTGTTATATGAGAGTTTATGGAATGAAGGAAAATTATCTATCTTATCATGAATAATGCTTACATAAAAAAATTCTTAACAATCCCATTAATTCACCAGGTCAAGTTCAGCGTTATCAGAAAGAAACGCAAGCTGATGATTGAGTGGAAACGAGAGTGCTGTTATCACTAGAATTTCCCAAAAATTTTGTTCATTGAAAAATTTCATTCATTATCTGATATCTAGGATCATAAAGAAATCAATATAGACTCGAAGGATAACCTAATCGAATGATTATGATATCCGATGCTGATGATGATGTTATCACATGATAATAAATTATCGAAGATAGTAGATGGAACTTAATATCAAACCATTCGATTCAATAAATTTTTATTTGAATTTCAAGGTGAACAAAGATAATAGCGGGGCTATTTGATAGTCCATTCATAAGCATCAAGAAGAAAATACTATACAGGTTGTTAGAATGTACATACTCTACCTGCAAATAGAAGAAACCTTTGTGGTTTCAACTCGCCCGCATTGATGTGTCTACTAACATTTATCAATGAGATACAGGTCATTATCCTTATTTTGGCAAATATTCATGTGTCCATAACTACATACATTACTCATTGGAATTAAATAGAGAACGAAATCCGAATCGATGAAGAAATACAATTTCTTATACTTCAAAAGCAATACCCTGTATTGCAATTTTTTTTGAATATCATTCGAAATTTGAAGAAAGCTGGAAAACCCGAAAGAAAGTACCATGAATATTTGGCCAAAATAAGGATCACGTCCTGTATCTCTGTAATCAAAGACAGTAAAAATATCAATGGGGTGTGAGTTGAAATCACAAAAGCTTTCTCTTTCTGAAAGTATAGTAAGCATATTTGAACCTGAAATACCCGAAGTAAAGTGTTCACTACCGCAAACGTGTTATGAACACTGAACTCTAGAGCACTGTAAAAGTATGGTCAACAATATAAATGAAAGAAAAATGAATAAAGAAAATGGAGAAGTGCTGAATTGGAGAATGAATTGGCATCAAATTTATTATATTTTCATGCCTCAACTAGGCAAACCAATGTCACTAGAAAATATTATGATCAGAAGTTCAATCATGGATCGAGAATAATGGCAATAAAACATAGATGAGTGTCGTTTATAACATATGAATCCGAAACTACTTCAAAGGTATCGTTTTCTTTTCAGCATGAAAGCAAAGCAGTTGGCATTCTCTGCGTCATCTTCGTTCTTGTGTATGTTGTTATGTTCGCTACTGGTCCTGGATCTATCCCGTGGTTCTTGGTTTCCGAGCTTTTCAACCAGTCGGCTCGTCCTGCGGCAACTTCTTTGGCAGTTTGTATCAATTGGACTGCCAATTTCTTGGTTGGACTGGCCTTCTTACCACTTGCTGTGAGTTTTTTCAACCAACAAACATGCTCATTTATTCTCTCTTTCTTGAGTTCAGCGTGTCCTAATCTCGATGTTGTTAATCGAATTCACAAAATATGTGAGATTTCTATCATACCGAATGTACTTTTCGAATGTATCAATAGTTACATGAGTAACAATAATAGTGGATACATGACACTGTGTTGTCAGTATTCTCGCTTCTTTAATTTTGTTTACAATTTATGAGGCACACGCATATTTTCCGATGGCAGACCATTTGAATAATTTGGGTCAATTGAAGAATTCTAAGTTCTACGTCCACAAAATATTTATTTTTCAATAGCATTTGAAAATATCGTCTGTTGAAAATAAGCAAAACTGATAATAATTTTTCTTATAATCGTATTATGAAGTTACCAATTGCAATTCAATGAACTACATATTTTCCAAGTATTCATAGCATTCAAGTATGAGTGAATGATTGAAATTTAGATTTCTTAAACATGTTACAACTGCATGATAGCACACGAGATCTAGACGTTTGCCTCATTTTTCTTCAGCATATTGTTCTCAACACAATATAATGAAAATTCTAACTATAAGCATTGTCTTGTATTCGACTTTTCTATGCCCATATCTCTTGTTTGAGACACTAATTGTGGAAATCAATGTGAAACATTCTGTATCGGTTATTTTTTTACAGGAATTGATGAAATCGTATGTATTCATCATCTTCATAGTCTTGCAATGCGTGTTCTTACTCTTCATCTACAAGAAAGTTCCAGAAACGAAAAACAAAAGCTTGGAAGAAATATCAGCGATGTTCAGGCAACAGTCGTACCAGTAAATATTTTTATGGCAGTATTTTGATCTTGATGTGTATATATGTGTATTTAAATGTTTCGACTGAGGACTCCACTTCAAACGCTGCATAGCAAACAAGGTTTGTCATGGTGGCAAGGCATGTAGAAGATATTCAGAAGACTGTTTTGCAGGTTAATGTGATAAAAATTTAGTATTGGATCCAACATGATATATGAGATATCGCCTGCTTGGTTTGTAATTTTTTTTCATCATTCTGCATAGAAGGTGTCGCTCCAGGAACGGCATACACCGAAATATAGAAAATGGTGGTCAAATTTGAAAACTTGTTTGAATATTACTATCAGTGGGAGGTTATCCAGCAAAAATATTCTCAAGTCAGGCAGTTCCTCTTGTACCGAAAGTGAAAGTCAACATGCTTGTTTCAGTTGATACCCTTTTAAATTCTACCAACATTTTTGATTCAAGTGATGTCCTATACAGATGTCTGACAGTTCTCATAATATTTCAGAATTTGAAGTTGGGAATTCACACATCATGCATGCATGAAAATGATGATATTGTTGAATGCATAAGACCATATTTATGATTTATTCGTACGTATGGACCTGAAATTCAGCAAAGTTTCACGGAAAATGACATAATTGCAGTTGCAAAACTATTGAGACTCCCTACTATCATCATCTTATTCGATTCAGCATTGACAATGAGTCAATAACTCAAAATTGGGTTGTCTACGCATCTGTTGAATAAGGTCAACTATCAATTAATAATCAAAATCTACGAAAGAACAATGTTTAATGTTCGAGTAACATCGTGTTAGCCAGCGGAGTTTGGAGGTTGTAAGTATCAGGAAAGATTAACTTGGTAAGAATTCCACAACTTTGCCGTTCTATTGATGAACGGTGCTTGGTAGAGCGAAGTTCGACAGATCTCGATCCTGACAATGTAGGGGTGATCAGCCTGAGCTTGTCTAGTTTGATCTGCAAATTACGCGATTTCTGACATCAGCCAGAAGTGCAAGTAACCGTGCCTTGAAAATATTTTAGTCAGATAGCACCCGTCAAGTATACTACCAAAATTTCATATATCGATCGATGCATTCCATTCATCTTCTTGGTATATCTATGCAAACTGTGGATTCTAAAGGCCTGATTAAAAATTGACTCATTGGGACTAATGCGATTAACAAATCCAGCCAATGTGATATGTAATGTAGGAGTTGGATTCTTGCTATGTGGCGTTCAATGTCCAATTAATATTTCAAGATCCTTCAATCCAATGAATCCTATCTCAATATTTTCTTATAAAGTGTAACTTATCATAAATTGAGTGTCCGCCATTGTTAACTCTGTTATTATTGAATATACAAAAATGTTCAAGTTGGTAAACCATTAGTACTTTTGACGTTTCAAGATCAATTAACGACGCCTCCTTATTATTCACATTGTCAGGATTCATAAATTGTAATTTTAAGGTTATTTTTGAGTTTTGGACAAACTATCTTACAAGCATTTTTTTTGTTCGAGATTTAAAGTTCTATATCTGGAAGTTCTAACTAATATAAGAAATACAGGGGTTCTCATTTGGAGAAAAAATGTGTTTTTCGTCTAAACTAAAAAAAACACTATGGCTTAATTTTCTTATTGAGTGTCAAAAATACTATTAGTTTCCTGACCCAAACAATTTTGTTTCTTCAATAATAACAAAGTTAACGAATGTGGCCACTCAATTGGATACCCCTGTATAGTTTATCTCTCATTCGCTTCATCAAATAAAGTTAATTGTTTCAGTATACAGGGTGTCTGAACATCAGATGATGATTATTTTTAGATTAGTCATAGTCAATATTCAAAGATTCGAAACGATGGAATATTTTTTATATTTGATTATATTTCAAAAAGTATACAGCACAATCATATGAATACTCTTTCAAATAAATTACTTCTTGATGTCATCATATGTATAATTTTGAATGATTTCAACTTTGTCAACTTCGACTCGTCGTGAAATCATTGTTCATTTTGATCCAAACGCTAACGTAGAAAATGCTGATTGACCCTTTACCTAGCAGCAATTTTGGGATGCCTAATTCAACTTGTCATTCTGAATGTTCTGAGAACAGATTCATGTACATTCACCTCATGTTTTAACTTGGTATATCGTCGGTTGAGAAGTGACATAACCATAATTGAAATCTGTGCGGGTTGAAAAGTGTGGAACAGTTCTTTGTACTGGACACTTCTGAGGGACCGAGACAGCCGAAGCGATGTCAGGATCGAAATAATAAAGAATTATAAAACTCGTATAATTGATAAATAAACTCTGGAGTCAAATGAAGTCCTACCAAATTCAACAGTCGAAGTAATACCATTATTGACAAAAAACAAAATATACATATTATTATATTCCTCTGATTTAGATGTATATTTTGCTGTATACTTTTTGCCGGTCACTATATGTATGTATATTCTATAAAATCCATACTGTACTGATGATGTTATACTTATATCTTGTATATAAGATCCATTTATCATCTTTTCAGCTCGATTGAAAATTATTGATTTGATTTAATATTTCAATATTTGTCATTCGAACTTGATGAAGTGAAAAAGACAAATTAGCTCTCTTTTCATTTAGTTATTTGGATAGGTTAGTAAATTCTCACTGATTTAACTTTATTTTTTGTAAATACCTTTTGATTGTCTTGTTATTATTTATTAGCTTTACTGAATTACTAATATGAAGAACATATGCATTATAGTGAATCTAAAGTAAGCATTTTTGTATTTTATAATGCTGTATGATTCTGTAGGAATTATTTGTATACAATGCGATTTTCTAGTCCAAATTTCAGCATTATTTCAATAATTTTTCAGGCAAATAATTTTTTTCTGTATAGTTTCAATTCATTTTTATGTACTGATCGACCTGATATTTATATTTATCTCAATAAAACAAGTCCATAAGATTATTTTCATAGATTTTGAGATTTTCTTTCCTCGTTTCTGAATATTAAAATACATATGATGATCATTCCGATATATTTGTAGAAACGACAGATCGATGATCTATCAAAATATTAACCTACAGACAGTATTTCAGTTCATATTGGACTTCAGTATGTGAGAAATTTGAAAATAACGTTGAAACCTGGTCAACTGACTGCACTACAAACTTTTCTTGTGGTATTAATGCCAGAAAGGTGTATTATGGATGGGTTGTCAGGTGAATGGAGATTTGAAAATCTGAATTTTTTACATGTTTCGAGAGATTTTTATAACGTTATGTCGATTGAATTCTAGATAAAAAACAATAACGAGCTACTTTCACATTTCATGATATAGAAAAAGAACAGAATCATTGGAGAGGTCAGAGAAATTGAATTGAATTTCACTTTGAGCTTTGAGTATTAAATAAATCGAGGCTATGAGTGCAACTTCCACTCATTGACTAGAAGCAGAAGTTTATTTATCCGATTTGGTGGAAAAGAGGAAAATCAAATATTTCACAGGAAAAAAATCTGAATATTTCAATATGATAATCTTATAATATATGACGTGGAAATCAACTGGTGACATGGTTATATCTTCTTGATAGTTTTCACCTACTCGATAACATCCAGATGAGTGATTGCGAACTCAATTTCAATTCAACCATTTATTCATAAATACATGTGAAAAATACATAACTATACTATTACAATATTGCAAAGACAAACAACAAAACATTGAAGGATTGTCACATATTTAGATTGGTATGGTCATCGAGTATGTCAATGGTATGGTATTTAACATTCAACAGATGCACAAAACTACTACTAGGTTGAAACAAAAAAATTCAGTAGGTAAGTAAATATAATTTTTGACGTAATATTCGAACAGTAGGAAGAGGTTGGTATCCAAATACATACTAATAATTATTGATGCCTTCTAACATTCTACTAGGTTCAGAGTACATTGCTCAGAATTTCTGGCGGAAAATATTCAGCAGGATCTTTGGAAGTGACTAGTCGAAATGACTATATGCCGTATAGTCAATGACTATATCTATAATAAAGGATAACTAATAGCGGAAGAAGTTGATGAGCTATATGTCTTTTTGGGTGATGGTCCATTTCAAACTCGTTGAATATCACTGTAGGAACGTTCTGAAATAAAAAAAAAGGTATCAGAAGACTAATTGAGCAACAAAAATGATTATTGTGAATTCTTTATAACTGAGTTGCATAGTGACTATTGACACCATCATTTCTTTTAATAGTCTGAGAACAGCTGTTTCATCCAAAATTTAAATCAAAGGTTACCGGATATAACGTGATATGTTCCAATTTCAAGAAAGATGATTTAGAAATGGAAGTCAACTTTTTTCCGACTGCTTGAACGAAAATTAAAATGATTGATTTTGAATTTCTCTCTGGAATACAATATCTAGATATATATCTCAAACGACAAAATGTTTGGTATGCCATGAGAGATCACAAAATACTGATTTAGTGGTAGGTGGGTATCAATCATATTAAAGGCAACGAACTCCACATTTTTCTTTAATCGCCCTGCAAATCAACCCAAAGTAAATTGTTCATCTCAGCTAACCTCGGAATCTGAAGTATTGACGGCTTCCATCTGGCGGAGTTTTTTTCGATGTTGAGTTGGTGGAATCTCTCGAAGATCTGAAAGAGTTCGTTGTTCTCAGAGAAGGCGGCTGAACACAAAAGACGTCATCATTCAGTCTATAAGAAGTTATTGATGGTGCACCCAAGGTACTATCGTCGTCGTATGTCGAAATATCGATGTCAGTTAGGACTGAAACAAGAACGAGAAATGAATGACAGTTCAGAACTGACAAATACAATCGTAGTGATGACGAAAATGATGAGCAATAAAGAAAAATGTTTGTATTCCGAGTAAATCTTTCCGTGTGAAACTCTTCTGGAGTTTCTACAATCTTTATTGGTTGAACCTATACCACAGATGTATGTTGTCTACTCTGTGCCTTTACTACATAGCTTTGACTTTGCGACATGAGAAGTAGGTGATTATTTTATTCTTCATCGGATTTCCATAAGTGTTTAAGTAACTTTTTTAAGTTTTTTTTTAAGTTTTTATAAGTTTAAGTAACCATGATTCGAATGTATTCTCTGAACTCTTTTACAAATTCTGTAGGCTTTGTTCATGAATAGAATCATGATTTAACAGAAAAACCGTATAATTGTCCTATATAGTTCTTCTCGATCATGAAAACAAGAATTGATGATTCGATAATAAAAAGTCTAGTAATTAGAGTGTTGGGAAATATGCATATTCCGAATTGACTATCCTACATAAAATATATTCTATTATCTATGACTAAGTATACACAGATACTATTCAAAATAACGAACAACAGATAGTAGCTAATCTAGATATGATTAGCAAAAACATCAATATACAGATATTTTTCCAAAAAAGCACACGTATTCTCAGCTGCAAGGTGTTTGAGGGGAGAGCTTGAGGGTTCCAAATCACCTCCATTGATGTGTCTAATGTATTTTATTACTGAGATACAGGACAGTTCCTCAGTAATAAAAGACAGTAGACACATCAATTTGAGGTGAATTGGAACCACCATGTATATGAGTATGTAATATCTCCGAGAATAATAAAACCTGACCTTTCTGAGAGAATATGAATATATATTAAGATACTGAAATGATTGGTGGTTGGTCATGGACGAAGTGCGTAACATTTTCACGAACTTTTTTTTGCTCACAATCGCGGAAGTTACATATTATGTTCCGCTTTCTTCGCATGTTTATCTTCAGAAAAATAAAATTGAGTACATATATAATCTTTGTATCAACCGAAATATTGTTCTTTGGAAATGTGATTTTGTAAATGCGATATTTATGTAACGATATAAAATGCAGTTCACCTGACCGTTGGCAATTATATCGTACAGCATGTGAAAGTAGTTATGCAGCATGTTTGGAGACCATTACTCTAATTATGGTTAGATATGTATGAATTATTCAATTAAAGGGTGTGATTTACCTTGCAAATTAACGGTTTCTCTTCATAGTATTCCGATATAATCATTGATTTATCGATCATTTTACTTTTACCTACAACCATATGGTTGGCATATGGGAAATTCAACTTGACATTTTTTCTTCCAATTTGCAGAATGGCGAGAGATTTTCATCGAAGAGGTGGCTTCGAAGATATATTGCAGTATTTCAATAAAACTTTAACAGATTTGACGATAATTCATCGAGGAAATCTAAATGAAGTTTTCGTTGACAGACCTACAAGATTACGAAAATCGTATGACTTGAATCCAAAGAAATATTTCTGTTGAAATAGAAATATATAGAGTTAATCCTGGATAACAGTATTAGTCTTGATCTCATAATGAAGAAAGTATACTTAGTATGCTTATCAAGGGTACATTTCCCTCTTTATCTCTGTCAGAGCTCCAGTTTCCTCTGCACTCCTGGAAAAATATCGAATTACCACAACTCTAGGGGGATATTCGCGAGGGTTGTATAAGATATTGAATGTCTGATATGTAAGTCCTTACTCACAGAATCATATACCAGTTCCCGGAGTAAGAAGATACGTGATTGCACATGATTTGATTTTTCATTTAATTTATTCATCATATGATATCAAATGTATAATTGGAGAATTTTTGTGGTTTAGTTGTTCAAGGCGAATTCGGAGCATGCATCTTTTTGAATAAATGGAGCTGATTGCGAAGATGATGAAAACCTAGTCATTTATATTACTTTTGTTGATTCGTTCAGATTCTCGAGAAAATCAAGCATTTTGACTTCAAATGAAAATCATGCATCATTTTCCATGGATGTGATTGTTCCACACTATGAGGTGAAAAAATTGAACAAACAACATGGCAAAAAATAATCACTGATGCCTACTTACTTATTCCGATATCTACCCGTATTCTTAGATCATTCTTGATGATATATTGGACATCAGAGTTACATACTCTGAATCGCTAATAACGTTTATTATTCAGGTTAGAAAGCGTGGACATAGAATAATATGCAGTACCTACATCAAATTGAAATATATAGCTTTCTTTTCACTCTTCTGCCCAGACCGTGAAAATAACTGAAACTTATGCAATGGTTACTTACTCTCTCTGAAAGAACCGCAAATTCTGGTGAAATTATTTTTTTCAATGTCGGACCGAAGTGAGAAACCGAAATAAAGTGCAGTAATATTGACCAAAATATCGCCAAAATTAACTAATATCAGAAGTTTTTTGACGAGTAATAATGTTCATGTTTTTCAAACCTTCATTCTTGAGTTGTGAAGTAAAACTAATTGATGTTGTAACTTGACATTAATCCAACGGAAAATATGTGTATCCAAGGTAAGAACTAAAATTTTCCAGCACCAGTTTATCTACAATAGTTTGCCACTCTTGAATATACGAGGGATTGAAACACGAAGGCTCAAAAGGATACTGTATGAACCTCTTTGCTCGCGAAAAAATTGTTCAGAGCAATGTATTCAATTGATCTTGACTAAACATTTGGTTTATTATCATATTAACCTATATGAACGAAATTGAATATCCAAAACCGCGATTTCCAAGAAAATTGTTGATACTTGAGGAGAAATAATACTAATCGAGGGCTAAAAATAAGACTGCATTTATTTATTTATCGAGTTCCAACTTCTCCTGTTCATAAGATCATTACAATCACCAGGTTATTTGATTGCTGTGATATAGGACGAAATTTGACCTATGAAGTAATTATTATCACTCATGCCTCATCAAATCATTGTAATGAATTGAAAAGTTATGAAATTGAGCTGTCATTGAGGACGATTACCTAGATCCGCAAAGAATTTGCAATTATGAGTGCAACAAACAATTGTTGATTGTTATGTGGTGAGAAAACTAGTCATCTGAGAGCTTCTTCATGTTTTTCAAATGAATAGTTGCTTTCTTTGGTTCTTCAACAATCAGTTATTGTCATTAGTTAATTTCCAATTTAGGATTTGTAGATTGGCAGATGTCACAGTGACAGATTACTGGCTCGGTATAGATAGCGATAACGATGTACAAAACACTGGTGCAGTGTTTTTGACGAAACGCCATTTTCCGCTATAATAGTTATGAATATTCTCAGAAGATGGTGACATTTTACAGATTTCTGTACAAGAGGTTGATGTTTTGAGATTGTAATTATCTAGTTCGATCATTAATTGAGAAGTAACCTGAATTACTATTTCTGAATCACCATTTTTATAACACTGATTGTGCAATTATCAATTATAATGATTTTGTTTTCATTTTTGTGCCGCCATCTAACAACTGACATTTGGGTGATTTTCCGCTATAACTAATGAAATGCTGTCATCAAGTTAGCTGTACGTTAGAATTTTGGTTGAAGAAGTCAAGATAGGCAAATAGGCAGAATAGCTCCACCAGTGTTCTGTACATCGTTATAGCGATACATAGATGCCACACGCATTTAGTTGATATTGATGATCTATTGATCTATTGATGTCTACCTCTTCTTGTGACTAGAAAACTTACGGGAAAGTCTATTGATGTAATCTAAAGTATGTGGTTCCCAGTCTTCTTCTCTGTGACTTTTGAGCCTTCTCTTAACTGATACTGAAGTATCCTCCCGTGCACTCCCTGTATCTGGAGCTAGTCGTCCGAACTCTGGAAAATAAATGTTCAATGTATCGAAAATGTAGTAAACGTATTTGAATATTTCGCAATGCTGAAATATATCGTCTAGATTTTGTAAGCAGTACGCAGACAGCATTGATCTTGAACACCCTGTGAAAATATTATTCGAATGAAGACAAATATATAAAGCGAGGACAACTAGTTGTTGTTCAGTGATTGCGAGGAGAAACAGCCTATATCATTTCATCTTCTCTGATTCGTTTACTTTTCCGAAAGATAAAATTAGCCGTTTTGATTTGTGATGTTTATGATTAAGATTCAATTCAGATTTATCGCGAGTTACTAGAAGGAACAAAAACTGCTAACAATGACGGCTCCAGTAATTAATTGTTTCCACACATTTCAGAGATATATTGGTCAAGGAGAAGATTATAAAACAGTGAATTTATATATTTGCAACTAACTGCCGTAATTAAATGTGCTACTCTGATTATCTGATTGAGAACAAAGTCATTTTATTATTCGAATATTTTAATCATATACAGAGTAATTAGCTGAAGTATATTTCTTACATTCGATTTTTTGAAAATATTATCATCATCAATTTGCTCTCATGAATTCCGTTACACTTCGAATGTCTCAAACTTCCGAAATCTGAGACAAGCTTCCTGAAAAGTTTATATATTTCATAGGGGTGCCGGCTATTTGATGGAATTCATTGCTCAGAATCAATTAATTATTATATTTTCTTCATTCCCATTGTAGATTATTGTTTCAACATCCAATAAGGAGGATAATCACCGATTATTATTTGTTGCTACTGCTTCAGCAGAGTCTTAGCAATATTCAATTGAATTTGGTTGTCAGTCTGATTTAAACTTACGCATTTTTTGACGATTAGCTTTACACTGCTCCAAATAATCTCCATCATTATTATTATCTCTACTAGCCCTTCCATCGTTGTGTGAGAATCTCAGTGCTTTCCTTCGCTCCTTACTAGTGAACATACATTCTTCCAGAAGTTCATACCAGTCCTCCAATCCTTCGGATGACCTCAGATAGATTTTTCCATCTCGCCCGAGAATCAGAGCCACTAAAATGATGATAAAAGTACATTATTATATTTCAACGAGAAATGAGGTAGATTTTATCGAAGAAAATAAGTTCAAATCTGAACTGCGGATATGAAACCGTGCGTTTCGATGGAGGTGGTCGTGCAAATGTTTCAAAGTATCAATGTTATCGATAATGACTAGTACCTACTCATTAGTTTCCAGGAAGAATTGAATAATCATTATTCTTGTGCCAACTCACATAGAAATTAACAAATCTTCAATCCATGCTGAAAACTAATGAAATTGATAATTATCAACCAACTCATGAAACAATGATTGATTCTTCACCGTTTCCGACGAACGAAATGGTAATCATCGAAAATGTCAACAAAGAAGATGATCCATCAAATTTTCACCCCATGATACAATTCTTAATCTTCTAGATTCTGTTTATACGAGATTGGATGAATGTGATTTTTTTTTATCTGTGGGCAACACGAAAGGGAAACCTATAATGTTCGAGGAACATAGTGTTAGCCAGCGGTGGAATTTTGGGAGAGAAGGAAGGTGTTGGAATTTTTCTTGAAAGTTTGGAGGTTGTAAGCATCAGGAAAGACTTCACTAGGCAAAGAATTCCACAACTTTGCCGTTCTATTGATGAATGATGCTATTTTGTCAGTATTCTGTGGCTTTTTAAAAGCATTCAACTGCAGAAATATATTGCCATGGATATAGACGCCTACTTTACAATTGGTTGAAATATAATCTCTAAGGTAGAAGTCAGGTGTTCAGAATGAACAATGTGAATTCATACACGTCAGTTCTTTCTCTTCATATGAATGATCTAGCGAATATTGATATTCAGGCAAATTCACAGAGTTTGCAGATGACACCACTCTGATGTGGCATGGCAGAGATTCAGAAAAATCGAAAGAGATAATATCCCTCGACCTAGGGAATGTTAGAATATGGTGTAATGTTAAGTTCGATGCATGAATACTGCCCGCGAAATAATTCTGACAATTCTGATAATTCAGCTACAAACTAGTAAACGAAGGATATTGCTAATGGAACCATCATGAAAATGGTAGGCGAAACTTTGGATGACAAATTGATATTTAAAGAAAATCTTTGAACGAGAAATTGCCTAGTGGATGCTGTCCTATCAGAATAATTCCTGAAAACTTGGTTCTCTCATTGTTGGAGCATCATATTTTTCATTGAGACAATTTGTTGGGGTTTCTATAGCCGAAAGAAATTGAATTCTGTTTTTGTACTACGAAAACAATGATCTTCGCTGATTTGTGTGTAGTTAATTGTATTGATCCCTGCGATTCATTGTTCACATGTCATAATAAAAGTTATAGCATATGAATCCTGGCAAATAAATTGGTTATCCATGCCAATACCAAAATCAGAATGAATGAAGAAATCAAATATGTTCGAAAGTAAAAAAAATGTACTATCACTTGCCACTAATTCGAAGCCAATGTCTGACTTATCGACGTTTCGGAAATCATTAAGATATTCTTTCAACATATATTGCCTATAAGAATATTAGGATGGATAATCTTATTATTAACCATCTTGTAATGTTCCAATTTCATGTATATTTTGGTTGGATCCAGCATAATTGAATGAGAATTTTCTCTAAGGCAGTCAGCTTCGAAATAAAAATATATATCAACAAGGTGGTTCTCATTAAGCCCCTATCGTACCTGTGCTGTAGGTTTTCTTGTTCTCCCACTCGAGCTTCACCACGTCGATTAGCTTCACTTTGAAAATGAACTGTCCCATTTCGGAGATCCTATCGGCCCCAGAGGCCCTCCTGAAGACGTGCAGATAGTCCCTGGTGAGTATGAAATAGCGCTCTTTCCACCTGCTGAAGAACTTGTCGCGCTGTTGCCACATCAGGCCTCGTTTGATCACGTGTGCTGACTCCTTACCGAAATTGGAAAGGAGAGACTGAAAAAACAGAAATGAATTTGTATTGATTTACGATTCAGAATCAATGTAGATGACAAGAATGCGCTCGATCATGCACATTCTTAATTTGGTCATGATGGATTTATTATACAGGGTGTTCCATTGGGAAACGGAAAAACGTCAAAGGTAGAAAGATGTCACTAAGGATGAATAAAAATCGTGCGCGTGAAAATTTTGGTAGCTTTTCTAGCTCATTGTGAGCAGCGAATCGCCTTGCATACTTGATGTTATCAAGATAGTGGGTGTTTTATCAATTTTGCTCATTTATTTGTGAGGTAATGAGTTACGAACCAATTGGTATATTTTTTTTTATTGGGACACACAAGCGACTTGCCTATCAGTCATGAACAATTCTAGATTCGTATTTACAAGAATTCAACATATATTTTTGTTTCCTCAAGAAACACTCTGCATTCTCAAATTTCCGAAATCCGCTTGCATACAAAAGAGTACCAAAACCTGCATCGAAATGTGTACCGAATTTCTAAAATTGTGCTGGAAGGTTTTGTGAATTTGGATGGCTGAAAACTTGATATTTTCATTTCTCAGCTTTTAATGGGATTTTCTCTCCTCGTTTCTAAAAAATAGAGTAGAAGTTATTAAAAATTATTGCAATATATTTGTAGTAAAATATCACTGCGCTTGATATTAAACCTTTAGATACCTAAAAGAGAAATTCTCTATTGGTCAGTGACACCTTGTTTTTGAAAAAATTTGGAAATACAAATATATTTAATAAGAATAAAACCTCTACTTATCTTGGTGGACGTTTCGGGAACGAATCTGCTCCCGTTCTCAACACAATTGAAATATTTTTCTCTTCGTAAACTTTTTTCAATGTTTCCGATTTTGACACTGAAAAGTGACAATTTGGCAGACGGAGGAATTCTGGTTACAAGGTGTTTTCATTAATTGATATCGAATTTTCCATTTTCATATTCAAGTTTCAGAAGTGGATGCCAAGTTCTATCTATATCAACCGAACAAGAAGCAATATTATTGTCTCCGTTCAGGAGAATGCAAGCAGAAAATCCCATTAAAAGCTGAAAAATGAATATACCACCTCCTCGAAGAACTTACAGACAGTATTGATATTTTCAGTTTTCTATATTGAATTATTGAAATTTTGCAATGTGGAACACACCTGTAGAACTCGCCTAGTCCCTACTTTGTTGAATAAAGTGAGTCACATATCCAATCAAACTACATTTATCACTGGTAAAACAATTTCGATCTCCTGAAACGAAATAAAAGATCTCAATTGTGTACATTTTGGTATTAGGGGAAATAAAATATGAAACAATAGATTTGTTATTGAAATATCTTCAAGTGTGATGGACGTGGTTGCATTTGTTGTATACTTTCCAGGAATTGGTATATAGAATTATAACATCAAAACAATAATGACATCGAAATATGTGTGTACTGTGCGTTTGGAAATATGTTTCAAATAAATGAAGTAGTGATCTTGTGTGTTTCACACAGGTGAACGTATGGGACACAACTATTAGATGGAATTCTCGAAATTTTGATAATTCAACAAGGAAAACTCGAAAAACAATTCGTTTTGAGTCATCTGAATCCACAAAACCTTCATTACGCAATCAAATATGCTGAATAAGATGGCAAGCAGGAGGATGGAGAGTAAACAGTTCGAAACAGTTGATTGTTCTATTTCTAAATGAGTGAACTGAAGCTGGAAACTCGAGAATACAGGGTGTTTTTTGAGGACCCAAAAATATGTCATACTTTCGTCAGTACGGAACTAGATATTTCATCTGATCTGACTGATCACAACGGTATATAGAAGTAGGAGAACGTGTGTCCCAAATATGCTTCCAATACTGAATGATCACAAAAATACTGCCAATTTTGAGAAGAAGGAGGAAATAAGAAATGAATGATTCCGCCTTTGCAGAATTATTATACGGAGTACGTCATGAAAATGAAATGAACTGAAACTGAAATGAAATGAAAAGCACATTTTTAGTTGGGTGTTTTGGATCACTTGTTAAAGAGACATCTTAGGGGGGAATTATCGACTGTCCCTCTTCCTGTAAATCCACCCTTGCTCAGAGATAAGGTTCTGGATATTCGAAACAGATTATCTCTATTTCTGAGCAGAGCAGAAGAGCTATTCTGCTTTGCCACAATATTGGCCCACCCTATAATAATAAATAATAAATAATAAAAAGGTTTATTCACGAATTTTTTCAAATAAATTTCACAAAATACACAGTAATACAACATATAGATAGGTATATAATGAAATGGATTTATAATGAAGTGAATAAATAAGTGCAAATCACTGAAGCAGTCATTACGCTGCTTGTGCGTGATATTCAAATACTAAAATGAAATTAAAATAAAATTGGTCAAAATAGTGTATTTGGCGTCATAGTTGGTAAGTATATTGTCACAATGGTGTGTTTGAGTCATATTCGGTATATTGTCACTTTCGGTTTCTGTTTCGTTTCAATAAATTATGAAAAAAGGTACCCTCATTTTCCATTATCCATAACTTAAGCTTACTTTTATAATAATGAAAGTTTAAAATGTTTTTTAGGTCTGCTGGTATCAACGACATTGATCTGGGCGCTACATAATTTGTGTTCTTTTGGCCAATTGTTTTTTCACTTCGAGGAAAAAATAGTTCATTTTGTCTTCTCGTATTGTGAGTATGCTTGTGATACTTCAGTATTATCTTTCATTTTTTCAGAAATATTAGAATTTTTTGACAGAAGAGTTGTCGAGCATCCATTATTTGAGTTTCTTTATATAAACTTTCAGAAGAATAGCTGATATTTTTTTCTAAAATTATTTTCAAAATCCATTTCTGTAATACGTTGATTTTGTCTATGAAACAGTCTCTCACACCACCCCATCCCAAAATTCCATATGTTAGTTGTGATTGCGCCAATGCGAAATAAACTGTTTTTAGATGTTTATGATCCAAAAATGCTTTCAAATATTTGAATTTTGGGAGTATTCCTCGTAATTTTTTTGACAGATATTTCATTTGCAGGTCCCACCTGAAATGCCGATCTATCATTATACCAAGATATTTTATGGATTGGGCCTCAGAAATTTTAGAGTCTAGACCAATATCAATATCTCCCAATTGTGGCAATCCTGATGAATAGGAACAGAATGGTAGATAACAGCTCTTATTTAAGTTGAGAGTAAGTTTGTTGAATTGTAGCCATTTAGCTATTCTAGGAGAATCATTCTCAATATTTTCTTGAAGTTCGTTCCAAGTGTTTGCTTTATATGTAACAACAGTATCATCTGCAAAACTAATGATTTCACCCAAACTATCTATTTTAAATAAACTATTTATATATAGAATAAAGAGAACTGGTCCCAGAACAGACCCTTGCGGAACACCATAAGATATTTTTCTAGAACTGCTACATATCTCATCAATTCGCACCTGCTGAATAGAAATATAATATAAGGTACTATCGTTCCCATGGACAATGATTGCTAATGATAAATGCAACTGCAAAAACACTGAGATGTTGTTCCACTTGAATTAAATTAAACAGCAGTTAAAATACTATACTACCTACTCATATACTAAGGTATATTTTATCGCCTCACTGAGAGTGAATTAATCCACAGGGGTTTAAATAATACACTTTACGCCCATTTAAAAGGGCGATGAAAAATTGCTTTTATACGCAAGATCCTGTATAAAAACCACCAGTAAGTTAGTATCGTAAAACCAACTCATCATGTGAAGACCTACACCCAGAGGACAAAATTAGTAATAACCAATTATTATTGCCAAACTGTGACACATGCAAATGAAATGTATGGTAAAGACCTTCGCCTGAAAACGAATCATTGTGCAACTCCAAAACGGTGTAGTATTCAGTAGTCAAATTCATCGCGAATACATGTATTTATGATTATGTATGCGTATGAGTATGAATGTGTCATCCTTCTGACGGATTCCAGGTACGATTCGTTAGGAATTTTAATCGTCGTTGATTTCTGAAGTCTATAGGCACCCATTTGTGTTGCATCGATTTCCTGTACAGAGCGTGTTGCTAAAAATGAAACGCCTACGAATTGAAATCAATATGGGAACGGTTCTGAAAACAATAATTATTGTTATTACCCTCGATTAGTCCGTAGTTTCATTCGAAAATTGTTTTCTAAACAAAACAATGCATTATTCGAAAACATGCACTGTGGTCAAAATATTGAGTGTTTTGGTCTGAAGTATATATGGAGATATTACATTATATATTTTGTTGAGTTGTTGATGAGGAAATGAAAGAATTCATTCAGTATCTCTTCTCTATCGAATTGTACGAGTAATTGTGGGAAGATGTGAACTGTTTCTTTGATACAACTTTTCTGATAACCAGTTATTCTTTGAGTTACTACGACCGGGTGACGAGAGGTACTGTATCTCAGGAACTAATAGTTGTAGAAGTTTAGGAAAAATGCTTCAGAAGAAATCGACCAAGAAAAATGGTTGGAAATATTTTTTAAATTCATACGTCCACCGCTAGGTGGCGTGATAGCTCAGATCGTATAAAAAATGTTTTTTTTTTCGAAAATTTTCTTATATAAGTTCAGGAATGAATGTCAAAATCCATGAATAATTTTGACTAAGAAAAATACGTTTTCACTGAAATCTTTCATGAAAACAAGCGTGCACTAACGGTAGATGGGAAGTTATAGCTATAAAGTACAAATAAAAAAGTAGTCATTATGTTTTCTGATATTTGAGAAATAAATTATGTGTCCACATTGATTTTATCACTCACGATTAGTTCTCCTTTGATGAAATCATCGTTCTAGATTATGGGAAATCAATCTAGAGGTCTGTGTAGGTAATTATCTATTTGTTTGGCAGCAAGAGGTGAATCTTCCATTAATCGTTTCCATAGTCCGAACACAATCAACGAACTGATAAGTTTCCTGAGAGATTTATCATTCCGATCACTTCAGTCAGTATATCTAACAAAAGTTTCCCGAGTTCTCCAACTTCCAATTCGATAAAATACCTCGCAGAATTCCCAATTTCCACTATTTATCGAACAAGAAAGAAAAGCCGCCAGTAAGCATTTTCTGTCTGTTGCGACCACACAAGATAAAAAAGATGTCAAAAGCCACAACTTCCTTCCGGTTATTCTATGAATTTATCGAGTTACCATGCAGATAAAAAATTACAAGTGATTTTTCCCGCATATTCATTTAATGGAGTTCGTTCCAATTAGTTCCTATACTTTGTTCAGCTCTGAAAAAAATGTGAATATCGCTTATATCACATTGACATTAACATTTGCTAATGAAGTGGACTTGATGTTTTTCAACAGAACAATTATGTAGCCTATCATTTGTTATTTATAGTCAGCAGATACCGATATTTTTCATCAACATTGATTTATAGTTTTCCAATGTCGTTTGTTATACTTTCGATTGAATTATTGTTCTAAACACGTTCCGTTTTATTGGTAATCACATCAAGACTCATAAATGTGTGTGAATTTGAAAGTCAGTTAATTGAACCCTTAGAAATATTTATATACTGTCATACGGATCTACCTTCGTATATGTGCGAAATATTGGCTTATCCAAGAAAACGCCAACGTTTTCAAGACCAAGTAAATCAATACACTCTCCTGATTTTGACGAAATGAATCTGATGATTGAGAGGATGAGGTATAATTTTGAGTGTATATCATTATTTCTATAATAATCATACGTGAAGAGTATGTTTTTGAACCAACATTAGCTAATATGTAAATCAACGTAGAATACCGGTGAGATGTCGAAATACGTTTTTTCATAAAAAAATCAGGTATACGTGACTACGAGAGATGACAAATACATTCAGACTAGTTGACCGTGAACATTCAATAAGTTCTGCTATGGAATTTCTAAGAGGCGACATGACTCAGTGGACAATCAATTTGAAACAGTCAACAATAATTAAGAAATATCCTTAAATACCAGTAGAGCAGCAGACTTCGCGGTATGACAATTTAAAAACTTACAATGCCTCAAAGGCGAGAGATGATATCAAAAATGCCTGAAATCATTTTTAGGATATTATGAAGGGGAAAATAGAATCACATGAAAGAAAACTCACCCCCATCAACCCCCTAGGCCCAAGTACCCCAATTGAAAAAAATTAAATAGCAAACCCTTACTTGTGATACATAAATAGCAATGAATAGCAAAGATTATTGTCATTTATACCATGGGATGGCATTTTTAGTAAGCTCTTCAATGATGTATGGCAAGTAGGGGTTTGCTAGGGTCATTTCCCATCCTAGAAATTATTTCAGGCATATTTCGTTTGTGAGGTATATAAATTCTTGAAATGTAACTCAGTATGAAGTGAAAATGATGGTTAGGAATCCCGATTTGTAACATATGAGAGCATATTATCATTCCCTTTTTCTCCTTGGCAAAATTCATTTACTAAATATTAATAAAATCTTAGATTTAACCTTAAATATGTAATCGATCGAACAGATGAAAGGGTTCTGATGAATTTTGACGCCTATAATTTCTGTCACAACTTGCTATAAATTACAGTGTGAAGAGTACGTCTCATATAAAAACATCGTTGTCAGAATACAATCAATTTCATTATAATATTCTGGTTTTGCACACATTTTTGATTTTTTTTTGTTTGAAAAATTCCGGCTACTCCAGAATATTGCATATGCCACTCGATTATTTTTTATTTTAATTGACGGCGAGTAACTAATAAAGAAATTAAGGAAACTGGAAATCTTCGGTTATAGCGCATATTTCGAATTTCCGTTCCCATTTTATTATATTCATTTCACAATTTATCAAAGAGGAAATAACCTAATAAGTTGTTCAGATGACTCAACAAGTGGATATGTGGGATGCGAAAGTGTCTTTTGGTGAATTCAAATTTTATTAATTCATGAAAACCTACTCATAGTACGTACACACATCTATGAGCTGCTGTTCTATGTATCTGTTACATTGAGAAACATAACAACTTAGTTGACATCATTGTTTCAATTGAACACGTGGCCAGAAATGTATAAGCCATGTTATAATGATGACTTGTCCAAAATGTCTTTGCCTAAATTATTGATGATTGTATGGAAACGATGATTTTGCAGAAAATAATTCTGTTGAGAAAAAACTTCAGATTAGAGAGCATTAGTTGCTATTTAGTAGGCGAATATGCCCATAAGAAAAAAAACATCCAATCACATTCATTGCATGTGCTTCAGCTCAAGATTCACGAAAACTCGACAAATATGAAGATTCTTTTTCAAGAATAGAATGCTTTGTTCCCTTGAATGTACTTCGGAAAATCAGTGCAGCTATTATCATCACTCGGTTCGAGCTGGTTTAAGTAGCACTCTAGCACCTGCGACCATTCTACTAAGTGCTAAAGTGATATAAAGCGTTGTTTCAGAATTATATTTCGTTGAAATCCTTCATTTTACATCATATCCTTACTCTGTCTTGATCATGCACTCATTTAAGTGTTCTGATGAATCCATCAATTCGATTCCTCTTATACAAATCTTAAACTTTGAGATATGTGGAAATATGTATGAAAATACCTTTCTGCGATGATCTAGAGGGGTCAATGAATTCACGAGCGTATAGTGTGTATAGAGTGAGATCATGAGGATCTCTTTACGCGGAAAAGAAAGCAACGTTTTTGCGAAGCATTGATCGCAATGGACCTCCACAGTTGGTGGTGATACCGAGCATGGATACCAACAAAATCAGAAGAACTGTGGTTCCTATGAAGTTGTCCCAATTGTGATAAGTTGGTGGTTGTGATCCTGGTTGTGAAGATGCATGATGATGCTGGCCCCAAAGTGCCGAGGTTGTTACTCACACGGAAAAGGAGGAGCTCAATTTTTACTGCCATTTCAACAATTTGTCAGCAATTTCAATCAAGATTTTTAGATTCCAATCGAAATCGAGAACAAATAAAGATTTCCAAAGGTTTTTTCCATAACGTGAAATGTATTTATTAATCCTAACACGAATAGTTGATGGACAATTCGAAAATATTTAAAAAAAAATTAAAGTACATACAGATGTTATCATAGCGTATCATTAACATTTTTGGCTCCCTGAAAGAGGCGATTTCAAATAGGCATTTGCCATATCTTGTCACCTCCTAAATTCTGATTGGAATACATGGTTTACGTCAATAGAAAGTTTCATTCGATCACCATAATGAAGAAATTAGGTGGAATACACTCTCAGTGAATCAGAAGGTACAGGGTTTTTCAGTAAATTATTACACCCTACATAGGATATTTCTAAAGTTATCAAAGAATGATGATTACAAAAGTTTCTCATTTTTTTTATGACATTACAATTTTTTGTCAAAAATTCAAAGTTGATGTGCCAAATGTCATATTTCGACATGTTGTCGTTCAATGGATCGCACTGTATATTATTTCTTACCTAAAAAGAGCTTTTTGTTCCTATTTCAGAAATACATAGATGTAGAGTTCAAAATTTCAAGAAATGTATATAAATGTGTACTAAAACATAGTTACCCCTGCTAGAATGTCAATCGGGAATGACAGGACCTGACGCCATTTTTGATATTCATCTATTATCAGATGGATTCATATTTTTTTTAATTCTCAAAAAATCCCTATGGGAAGGGAGGAAAAATGTTCGGGAAAACCAAGGATAAAACCCTGTACGTTAGAAAGGGTAGATTTGTAAGAAGTGCTGTGAACGATTGAGTCTACCAATTACTAGTGAAACATCATTATCGACCTATTTTAGAAAGTGCATGTCATTAAATTTCGACAATATCAGCTAACTGCCAATAAACAAAAATTACTTACTATTCATTAAATTATTGACAGATTGGATTCGAGATAAGTCGTAGGCGCCTCTCAGATTCAGACATCAGATTGAGCGTGGGAGTAGATAATTCTAGGAATATGTAAACTTAGATCGAGACGCAAACGGAATTACCAAAGTTACTCATTCACAAACTTCACATCGCAATTAAAGTTATAGAGAGGATTGCCGGAAAAATTACGACTTGTCAGCGTGCGGATTATTTACGTAAATTTATTTATGAATTATGATAACATAGTCGGGTCGGTCATTGAAACGTTTTCATTATACGCAATTTCTGCATCAGTGGCGGATCCAGGTTGGGCCGAGTCTGATACAGAGTGTTTCGAGATTGAAGCAAGTCGAATTAATAATTTCCTCAAAAAGGTACAGGGGTTTTCTGAATTATATCAAGAATAAACTGCAGACCCCAATTATCATGGAAAGATATGAAGCCATCTCAGATGGAAAATTCATTTTTTTTTAATTTCAGTAGTAACCATGAATAGTCTAGTGATTGGGTACTTGAGACTTATTGAGAGCCATTATTATCACTATTACCTATCATGACTGTCTTTTTTAACTTTAAATGGTAGATGGTGAGAATTTCCAAAATCTAAAAATGACAGAAACCAAAGATGAAGAATTATTCATGGGCATTATTTCTTCATCATTGAAAACATTTCCGAACGATAAGCTGCTGCAGTTACCACGATGCAAGTGAAACTTGATTGAATGCATTTCACTGAAAATTTCAGGAAATTATTCGATAGTAGTAGAATAGTAATAGAATAGTAGACAAAATATCCAACTATAAATTTTAATTTCAATCTGCGTATTAGAGTAAGGAGTACATGATATTTCACGATGTAGATTTTCAGATTTGTGTTGTCAAACAAGTACATTTACATCAATACACTGATCGAAACACACAAATACCGCTGAGCACTTGCACGAATGAGTGAGAATATAAATTCTACACCTGATGCCGACCGCCTTTCGCTTTACCTCTACTCCGTGGTCGGATGTAATGCGACATGTAATAGATGGACGAAAAGAATTGAGGCGATGTAATAAAAGTTTCACTTTGATAACTCAGAGAGTTATTCACTAAAAAACGCTTACGTAGATGAAACAGTTTTCATAACTAATCTGGTTGATTGCTGTCATCGAAGTTGATTTTTTCGAAATGCTTACTTCATTAGGATTTTCGAATATGAAAGGTAAGAATTATCTCGGGCACAGGGAATATTTTAAGAATTTGAAACTATTGCCTCTATGTATAGATATCTATCTGTGATGACCACTGTCACTGGAACTTTAATCTGTAATTTTTACCGGAACAAAATATTTTCAGAATTTCAATCGAATCTGCAGTCATATCTTTATAAGCTTCTGGATATTCAAGCACTTTAGTGGCATTGTATTTTCCAATACGGCACTGATGAATTTCAATTTCAATGAAGAGGGATCAGATATGTTAATGGTGTTGATTGTTGAATAGATGATGATTCATGTCTGTACATATCTTAGAGTTGTTTGACCCACCCACGGGGTATGTGCTTTGAATAAAATGGTTTTTATTCAAATTTCTTCGAATATCCTCATTATCACTCTGGAAAATTGACGATGTGATACTTAACACAAGAGTTTTGAAGAAGACAAAGAGAATTATTATAGATCTATCAGGTTTTATGAGGACATTGCTCGTGATGCATATTTCCATTGAATTGTTTATGGAGCTATTGTATAATTTCCGTTGTTCTGAAGAATTTATGTTGAGATTCATTTGGAGTAAAATGATATATATTCAGACATAATGACAAGTTCATATACTCCCGAATCATTTTGAATAAAATGGTTTCTCATACGGAACACCTTTTTGGTATGAGAATAGTTTCCATATTAGTTTATATGGTTCACACAGAGTGCTATTTTATTGATTTTAACATAATAATGCGCATAACAATGAAGAGGTAGTACTGAAATTATCAACTCATAATATATATCGATATATTTTGTCATAGTTTATTGAAAAATTATATTCTTCTTGAAACATTTTCTTCAACGTATCCGATCCAAACTGGTATCTGACTTCCTTTTGGCAGCTATCAGTCTATTACGCAATCTCGTACGTTATTTGCTTGTATTACGATGTAGAACCATTTTATCTAATTTATGTAAAAATAACAAACATATATGAGGGGGCACATGAACGCTACAAATATTTACAGAACGTTTCTTGTTTCGAGCATACTATAAGGCCTTAAATTCGTCATCCATTTCCGCCAGCATACCATATTTTTATGTGCGATGAATCACTTTTGACAATTGTACGAAAAGTTTGCATCAGTAGCGTAGAAATCAGGAATCTAAAGAGTATTATTGCAAAGAATTCTAGTTCATCTATCATTCACTCTTGTCCGTTTCGAGTTAACAATTTCCTAGAAAATATGTTTGGGAAATTGACATCATGAGCCTGAAAGTTCTGAAATCTCACTCAAAGCAAGAGTTAAAATCATAAAAATCATCAGACAAACTTTGAATCAGACATGGAGGTACTTGAGATAATAAACACGAAATGCACTTTCAAATTGTAGTTCCTTATCATGACTATAAGTAGATAAGTATTATAATATATTATATATAATATAATACCATGGCGATACCATGATTTTCAGTTACCTGAAGTGTGAAAACATAGTATAAGTCAGGAAAAACCATATTTACAGGACGCATAGGCAAATTCCAGGCCGACGCCAGAAGCGAGGCCTGAATAGAGCCTAAGAGTTTAAGTCATAAGAGCGTTTGCTGGTGTCATGTCATAATACATGTTTAAATTTTCACAACTTGTCCTGTAAAATGGAATTATCTGAACTAGTCCTGTTGAGAAGTACTCTTCAGCTTGAAAACAGGCGTCTGGATATGAATTTTTCATCCAAACGTGTTTTTTATGAGATTGACCATGAGGTACATAAAGCTAAATGTTCAATACATGAGACAATCATTCCATAATCGAAAAGAGTTCATTGAGGACTGATGTCTCAGTCTGCTATGAGTGATTGCAATTCAAGTATCGGCGTCCATTCAAAAATCTAATTCCCTCTGAGATAGGGATAATAAATACATTCCAGTACATTATCTTTTCAATCGTCTAAAGTTGTTTAGGAATTCCCAAGCTTAACCAAAGCGTAACCAAGGTATAAGATGTAATGGAAAAAACTGCATGATATATGATGTACAGAAGAATACAGAATAGGAAAAAATAATGATGAAATAGAAGTGGCTGAAATCCGATGCTCGAATCGAAATGAAATAAATAGAGATGATGAAAATACAGTGAATAAAGGAAAACGGAATGAATAAGGTATACAGCTCTAGACAGTCCATTTAGCTTTGAATTCTGGATGACCTGTCTAATCAAATAAACACACCTCAAATTCACCTATTTTAATACTTGATTTGTGTGTAATCATGAATATTCTGAGCAAATATTCATCAGGGAGTTTGATAACAATTTTTTTATTGAATCTTATCAGATGATATCAGAGTTTATTTGGTGAGTTGGATATCCCCAATTTAAATTGGAGAAATGATTCATTCGTTATATTCGTATATTTGTTATTCATCAGTGTTGGTATACCAGGAAACACTATTTCATATCGTGATTTCTCACCTGGTTAAAAAGTACATGGATTTTTCATTTCGTTAGATTACAGAGAATGCTTTGTATTGATGAATAGATACAGGGATTTCATATAAAGGAAGTATTTCTTTCTATCAAATCGACAGAGAGTATTGAAATCAATGAATTTACTCTGAGAATGAATCATTTTGTTCGCCAGACAGTGCGGCTTACTATATCAACCGTACCAACCTACCAGAAATAATGCGAAAATTTGTTAGCAAAACCGCAGATATGACTCATGTTTCTTTGTCATCAATGAAAGATATGTGAAAGTTTATGAACAGAAAAACCTACTATGCGGGTATATACTACCTGTCCAAAGTCCATGTGACACAGTACTGAAAATCTTTCAGAAATTGGTGGGTAGGAATTAATAATATACAATTCACGCTGAGGTATTGTTGGAGTTAAAACAAAAATTGGGTTTGGTCCTTCCTTATGCAGGATGCCGTTTGAATCCAAATATTCTAGATAATCACCGAATCTTATTGGAAGGCAAATCGATCAGTAGTATCAGTCAGCTATTTCGAATTCCAAGGAAGAAGGAAACAACCATTGTATTGTTAAAAAAAATATATATATGGTCATGTATGACTCAGGGCGATGGCCTTTTGAAATATTATTCCAATAATGTATAATGAACCTGCTGATGAGATAAAGGGAAAGAGAGATTTCCAAAATGCTTTCCAAGAATATTAAGAATCAATTTTCCAAAAAATTCTCTCGATATTACGAACATTCCTCAAGAAACGAGTTGTGTATTAGTGAACGAAAGTGCATGAAATGATTATGAGAAGTTTGATGGGCTGGACTCAGGATATTTGAGTTTTGAAATCCTGTTTCTATACACATATTAACAAGAAATCTTCAAGCAAATTTCGTGATAACCTCCAATCACCTTCTGAATATATGAAGACGACATAATAGAAAAATAATAATAATAATAATCAACGTCTCAAATTTCTTTCAGTTACTAAATTCCATATTATCCCGTTTCGATAGCGATAGCTTTAGAAAAAAAGGCGGAGTTCAGTTTATTTGGAGATTATATCTATAATAAGTTGTACTTCCACTCAACCCTGACAATACTGCACTTGTGAAGAAAGGAAAATCAAGCTGAAAATAGTTGCAAGAATTATCAAGAATTGAGTAAACATTGAGTATAATAACAATAAACTGATGATAACTGATTTGATCAGGTGTCCGCGACAATAATAAAAGCGACTCCATAACCATCATTGCTGAACAAGTACGATATAGCTTATAAAGAATTTTGTACAATCCGACTTTGCAGTGATAATTTTGTTGGAAACCCTTTCGCAAAGTGTGCCATCGTACTGAATCCACATTGAAATATTGATTGCTCGTGCACTTATTTCGAATTTACTGCTAAGAATTCGGGCCGTTATGTAGGATATGTTGGATCGTTACCGTTTGCTGCGATACTTTATGAAATTACTTCAGTATCGGTATAAACCGATATAAAAATTATTATACAGGGTGTCCCATAAACATACCGACAAACTCTAAGGGATGGTAGATGGTAGATCAAAATAAACATTTTTGCTCGATAAACATAAGTCCGGAAACTCTTCGTTTTCGAGATACAGGGTGTTTAATTTTTTTTTAAAAAATTAGAATTGGTATCTGTGGAATTTTATTGTGAAAACAATGTTTGTTCCCAACATCAAACGTAGTTGAATCAAAAAATCTAAACAAAAGTCAGTGGTGTTCAACTAAACTGAGAGTTAATTTAGTCATTTTTATTTTATTCGAAACATTTTATTGCTTTAGCACCCTTTATTTGTCGGTATGTTTATATTAAATACAAAATATATATATTAAATAAATATATTATATTAAATATATTATATTAAATACAAAACAAAAAATGATTAAAAGTCATTATTAATAATTAATGATAAGTAAAAAAAAGTTATTGAAAGTTTTATTAGTTTTTCAATATTTCAATAAACGCATTGGTAAAATGTAAGGTATAATTTTGAAGCATTTAATTTTTTTTTTCATAGATGTAAGATATGGTTTTTATTTTTTTTTCTTCAAAACGTAGATACGGAAAAATTTCAAGGGACAAAAAGTTGCATTTTTAGTTGTTCATTAAAAAAAATATCATAATTACAAAAAATCTACTGGACGATATTTTTTTGTGCAAAAACTATCCGACATAGCCCGTGGGCACGCCCCTGAAATTATTGGGCAAATTCTAATAGCTCCAAAAGATACCTTATAAATGTATCAATAATCTGTAAAAATTTCATTGAATTCGACCGAATCGGTTTCACGATATAAGTAAAAAATCGATTTTTTGAAAAAATTTAACACCCTGTATCTCGAAAACGAAGAGTTTCCGCACTTATGTTTATCGAGCGAAAATGTTTATTTTGATGACCTCTACCATCCCTTGAAGTTTGTCGGTATGTTTATGGAACACCCTGTATATGAATGAAACGATATATTTCAATGAGTACTAGCTTAGAAAAGAGTGAAAATGTAACAAAGACGAGACATTGGAGATGCATATTTATCAATAGAGTTTCTTTTTCATTGAATAACTAGTATGGTATTATCATCTATATTTCATATCTTCATATCTTTCCCATGTCTTTCGAAATAAAGGGATATGTAATAGGGACTTGTTTGAGGTTCGGTTCAGCTCAATCGATAGGCACCACTTTTCAGCAACCAATAAATGATTCATTACTTGCTGAGGATGATGAGCTATAACCGGTGCAGAGTATGTTCTGTAATCTTTGACCACAACACCTTTAGGTATATGTTAGTATAAGTGGTATGGAAGATGGAGATTTCAAGAGATTACAAGATATAAGTCAAAGTTTCCAGAAGGGGTTCAAGGAAAATACTCATACAGTAATACGGGAAGTTTCTTGAATGCTTATCGAATTATCGCGTACTTCTAGTGCACCAAATTGTCTCGATTTAATAGTCAACAGCTGAATAAATAGAGACATATTAGGTAGTTATTTGTGACACTCGCATTGACAAGTGACGTTGAACCATTTGTGTTCATATGGGGATGGGGTCATAAACAAAAACAAACTTCTTGTTTCATTTTTATCAATGGAAATGGGCCACAATTATCGATCACAATTGATCGCACTTATTCCTGTAATATCATTTTATGCAAGACCATGCAAGACCGCAATTATAACGACTCGATGATAAGGTCAAACTTTCGAGTGATTGCATGGATATTTGCATTATTTCACAAAAAAATGTTTCTTGAATGGAAACATGTTTTATAGTATGTTAATCCTGATTTTTCCGTACCTCCCCTCGGAAATTTACTATGATTCTTCAAATTGCACGAACATATTTTGGAAATGCAATACAAATATTGATGAAATCACCAGAGTAGTTAGGGGAGGTTGATTTATATGCACCATCGGAAGATATTGTAGTACACTTCAAACCATATATTTTCATTTTGGTTTTAGGAAATAGTTCAGATATCAGTAGGCCTTAAAGCTCATTCTACTAAGTCGTCTGCGATAGAAACAGTATTGTGGAATTAATCAATCTAGTGGATACGTCAACCAAGAATAAAGAATTGAGTACCTACACTATATCATTTCAAAGTTGAAAGGAAATAAATTCAAAAAATTGATGAATGGAGTTGATATTTGCTGGAATGAACAAATACAGTTATTAGGCAGGAATCTGTTGATACGAACAATGAAGGAAATTTTCAGCTTTTTGTGGGATTTTCTCTCCACATTTCTAAAAAATTAAGTAGAAGTCATAAAAAAATTATTTCAATATATTTGTAGTAAAGACAGATTTTGTGATCTGCCCCAAAATGTCACTGCGCTTGAAATCAAACCTTTAGAATAAAACTCCTAGTTATCTTGGTGGACGATTCGGGAACGAATCTGCTCCCGTTCTCGACACAATTAAGTAGAAGTTTTGTTGTAAGTTGTTTTGTATTCCCAAATTTTTTAAAAAACAAGGTGTCACTGACAAATAGAAAATTTCTCTTTCAGGTATCTGAATGTTCAATTTCAAGCGCAGTGACATTTTGGGGCAGATCACAAAATCTGTCCTTGCTACAAATATATTAAAATATTTTTTTTATAACTTCTACTTTATTTTCTAGAAACGAGGAGAGAAAATCCCACAAAAAGCTGGAAAATGAATGCACCACCTCCTCGGAAAAACTTACAGATAGTGATAAAGGAAATATTCACACATTAAGGATAATAAAGGATAGACACAAACAGTATTTGCTCATAAGGAGACGGCATAAGAAAACGAGAAGGAGAAAGGAGGAAGACTATATGGAAACATCAGCAGAAAGAAATTATTGCAACAAAAAATGGACAAAGGATGAATCACAAAAAGAACCAAACGAAAGGGTAACTGGGAGGAAATTGACAGATTCATATCCTCGTGTAACTGTGACACATCCATCAACAAAGCAGATAAATGACAGATGAGCCGGGATAGAAAAACATCGCTCAGTTAATGACATGAACTGTCTCCTGAGACCTGCAAAAGCTGTCGAATGTTTCCTGTCTTCACCTGTGTATAACGAGCCCTAACCACGTCCTGGCCCTCTCTGTTGCTACCTTCCTCGTGCCTCAGCATGGCCCTCTCGACCCTGGCGAGCGTCGGGGAATCCAAGATGGCGGCAGGACGCTGGTGGCCTCTTCCCGGAGAATCGGTGCACACTTGCAATTGCATGGCACCCCGAGATCACGTTATTTTATCGACCGGCGGAATTGACATGCGCCAACACCACTCCGTGGATCGCGTCTAACTGAGGATCGAGAAAGTGCCGGAGGTGGTTATCAGTGGATATCGCGCGAGGATTCGTCGATGTTGCCGAGTTGGTCGGGAAGGATCGACGACGGGTCTCTCCTGGTTTATCTGATAACAATTTCGGCTTTTTACAGCTTCGAAGGAGGAAAAAACCTGTTGTTTTCTCACTCGCCAACTATCTGGCAACCTATAATACTGGGGAGAGATTTTGTTTGAGTTTCCAATGAAAATTTGAAAAAGAAGACTAAAGGGTCCTTTCTAGAGTGAAGCTGGAACAATAAACTTGACGTTGAAGTTGCTGTTTCCATTGCCGTTCATCTGATTCATTTATAACCTTGATGTTGTAGTTGTGCACAATAAGTTATTACATCGGGGTGGCAACAATCAACAATGAAATAAAAAATCATTTAATTTGCGAAGAAATCTAAATTCATGGATTTTGATGAATAAAAACAAAAATAGCATAATGTCTGGCATTTCTAACCGTACACATAATGATATAGAGGCCACGTGACTCTATCACCGATCTCATTGGTTGACGATAGAACGGCAACTGAACGTCAACATCCGTGAACGTCAAGCAACTTTTCCACAGCTGCCAACCTCGACGTCAAACGAATTTATAAGTGACAATTACCATTTTATATATTTCAACTTTGATCGGCAAACGGTAACCTCAACAGCAACTTTATGAATCCAGCTTGAATACAATAAAAATCTACATTTTCAATTTTTCATTTACATATTTCAAAAATTGAGGAAACTGAAATATTATTGAGAAACTTCCTAGATTCAAGCTTGCTATGGTTTTTGATTCAATCTCCATGAAACGGTTTATTTCCATCATCAGCCCATCTCATTATAACGTTTTTGGTTATCTATTTTTATTTCTGATACTTATGACTTTCCACTGATATTTTAAAATCTGTAGAAAACTTTATTGGAGGTTGAAGTTTTTTTGACGGAAAAAATATAATATCTATAGATGACGGTATTGATTATTATCTGAATCCAATGAAAATTGAATTTTGTTGAAATAAACTGTAGAGGGTGCCATGGCTTCCATTTAGCAGTTAATGTTTTCTTCTCTCCATCCTGTATACTGGGATGTACAATTCTTCAGGACTAAAACTTGTATTGTAAAATGGGTTGATTCAACCGAATCAACTCAAATATTGTTTCCGAGATTTTTGATGGCTAACCATATCAGCCTCGAGTATTAAAATAATCTGAGTTGGATTCTGTCGGCATTGTTGCAAAGATGTGTTTTTTCAACCTACTTTTAAAATCTCTAATGAAAGACACTCTTTCTATTACAAGCTTCTACAGTTTATCTTTCGTTCACTTGTACTGTAGGAGAAAAAATAAATATGGCAGCATTGTAATCCGTATTTTCGTTCAAGTGGTCGTCGAATGCCAAATCCAAATATGCGGCTTTTAGCGTAAATAGATTCGAAGATTTATCCTTCTACCTTTTACCTTCAGTTCTTTATCAGCAGTGGAGGTGCCTGAATAAAAAACGCAATGATATTTCAAGTTTCTTCAATGTCGAATGATTTTATTTCACCAGTGTCGAGTAACTTATTTCTAGTACAGGGTGAGTCGGGGGGAATTCTACACATGAATATAATTTGAATATATCAAATTTTATCCAATCTCGATTACTACAGGATCGCTACAGGATGTTTAAATCTTCAAAAATAATATGCATTCCGTTTTAAAACAACACGAATGGAAAACAACATCTTGTGACCCAGCGGTGGAATGTTGGGAGACCAGGAAGGTATTGGGATTCATCTTGAAATGAGGAAGTGAGCTGGAGGAATTAGTTATTTAGGCAGAGAATTCCAAAACTATACAGGATGTCCCATTGAAAATGGGACAAAGATCAACCACAGATTCTCCAACTCGACATGAGACGATTATATGAACATGCTCAGATGAAATTCGTTCATGAAATGGTTCATGGGTGTTGAAGGGAACAATTAAAAAATTATTGACACCGATAATTGTTTCATCACGTTCAAATAATGAAAATTACACATTTTCCAATTGAAGCCCAAAAAGAGCTAGTTGTATTTTTAAATTTTCATTTGGATTTCAGAACCCACTATGTTAATTTTGAAATGGTATGTTGAATTTCAAAGAAGGTATATCGTTTGTATTCAGAAATGGTCATTTGAATTTCAAAAAGTATGAATCATATTTGGAATTGATCAAATGAATTTCAAAACTTATCATTTTTAATTCGAATATGTTGGATTCTGGCAAAGGTTTGTAAAGTACCATGTATAATATGTGACTTGAATGTCATGTAATACTCAATCACCCTGTAGTAACTATATATATATATATACATATCTCATGTAGTAGTATTTAGACTGCTGTAGATCAGTTGAAACATGCAAATGATAATTTCCGATATTGAAATGATTTTTGAAATCAAAATGATTTTCTTTGATCATGTGACGAATTTTGAAATCGATTTGATGATTCTGAAAAACATATGATACTTTCGAATACAATTGACAAATTTTGAAATATGGATCCATTTGGACTCACATCTAACAACAAACATGGCGTCAGGTCCCGATTGCCATTTCAGCATGGCTGAGTATGTTTTAGTGGACACATTAATATACATTTCTCGAAATATTTTAACGCTTATATTTCGAACGGATGGATGAAATAAACCACATCTTTATATTTTTGAAATCAGACGAAACATCACTTATATACGGTGTTTCATTAAAAAAAAAACTGTCGAAATATGATATTTGGCAGATCAATTTTGTATTTTTCACAAGAAATTCTGATGGTTCAGAAAGAATATGAAACTTTTGCATCCATCATTTTTTGATAGCTTTCAGAATGACCCCTGTAGGTGGGGTGCAAAAATATCCGGGAAACCCCTGTAGTATCTTACTTCGGTCTGCAGTAACCACTAATAATAACGCGAGCCGATGGAAGTTCAAGAGGATATGAATTTTACCAGGAAGAAGAGGAAATCGCAAACCGCAACATGAATTGGACATGAGTTGGAAGTCCATAGGATATCCGGTGTTATATTGGATGGTCACCTTTTATTGTACCGAAAAACCAAACGAAGCTGAATAATGTGCTGTAAACATTCGGAGCCTCCACATTAGATCTGGGACAATCGCAGAGGAATAGGTCGAAGGCCCTCTAAATCCTTCTAAATCGCTCTGAATCTGATCTAATCTTATCGTCGCAAATGTATATTCAATGAGCTACTTGGTAAGTATCCGAGCAGTTCTTTTTGTTCAATGTAAAACAAAATCTCTAATTCTACTCATACTCGAAATTAATTTCGTTCTTAATATTGGTATATAAATTGAGTACGCCACTGGAGTCCAATCCACTACAGTGTGTAGTATTCTGGCTCGCTCTGGTGCACCAAAAACTCCCGGATCCTCCAATATCATCTGTCGGTTTCCCGGAAAAAGTAAATATGGGCTTTTCAGCATGGAAGCACAGAGAGCATTGTCTATACCCATTGAAGATCTGAAAGACTTTTTTGTTTACTGAGCTTTGAGGGATACGGGCGTGATGAGAGCTATAGGAAATGGGCGAAGATGTTATACAGTAAAACGTTTCAAGGGCCATTCTTTGGAACGATCATGATACCGGGGGACCCAGGACCATTTCCCTCCCTTTGGTTCCGTTGTTATTCTGATGAGATTTGGTACGTTGATTTTGTGTAATCAATGTACAGTTTCGCAAGTTTCAGACTGATTATGGCACCTCTAGTTTGACTGGAAGTGCAGCAATTTCTTTATTTCAAACGATGTATCATAACCATACTTTCAACATTCAGGTGTGAATTTATCCTCTTGTGACGGGTTCCCTGTTCATAGTTGTATATTCTGTAACTAATACATTGAAGCCGTAGTAGCGCGCCACCATAGATACAACTGCATCACTTGACAAATGAGTATCATATTCAGTGCTCATGGTACAATATACAGTGTGGAACAGCCACATGGAATAAAATCAACAACAAATAAATAAGGGTGTGTTGGGAAAAACGCTTGGACACGTCGATTTGTATGCATAGTTTCACACCCTATATCTCTGTAATCATTTCCGATAGACCCCAAGTGTGGTGTATCTATGAAATCAGCTCTTCAGTGAGAATTTGAAAATGGAGTGAAATTTAGGGTGTTCCATTTGAAATAAGAAAGTTGGTATTGGCCACTGTCACATGACACACTCTATATAATTTAATTTCATTGAAAAAATGCGTATTTGAAAAATACAAATCGACGTATCCGAGCGTTTTTCCCAACACACCCTCATTTATTTGTTGTCGAATTCATTCCATTTGGCTGTTCCACACTGTACGTACTACTGTGTGGGAACAATTGAGCCCAACTATTCATTTCGGTAGTTGCTTGATTTCATTTATTCAAGAGGTAACTTCAAGAGGCACAGGAAACTTGAAGTGTGAGTGAAAGTTCAAACGTAAGAAAATAACAGTTTTATCAATTGTATCGCTGAAGGAAACAAAACTAATCAGGATAAATAAGACATGATAATAATTTATTACCATAAAAGTGAAAATTATGCGCATTGCTTATTTTGAGGAGCGATTTTTTTGAATAATAAAATCGTTGAAATTCAGCTAATCCTTTTTTTTTGGCGATGTGATCTGATATTCAAATTGGATTTCGGACATAATCATGCAACACCATTTAATATCCCAGATTTTTTTCATCTAATAATTTTAGATGATAACAGACAGAACTCATAAAATTTACATACGTATTCATCTGACTTGTGAATTTTTGTTTGACCATATATAGATAAGATATTGAGGAACTTTCATTTTATCGAAAAGTTGTTGATCTATGGTCTATAGTAGGATAACAACTAGTCGAAGAAATGTTATTTAGCACAAGCTATTCAAATGTACGTAATTTATAACTTTTACACAAATGTTACAGTCTTGATACCCAGATTAGTGGTTATATCTCAATGAAATTAAGTTATAGTATAGTTATGTAAGTATACTCAACGGCTGTATTTTTATTTTGCATTTTCATTGTTAGATGTTAACATATTCGACTCATATCTATCTACATATAGTTGTATCATACGGTGTAACAGAACAGATACTTATTATCGGTGAACTTTTCTGTCTCAAAATAGCAATCTACAATGAACATACTTATACCCATAGAAATCATAATATACATAAGACATATGTTATGATTTCTATGCTTTACACTGAAGTGATCTTGAAAGCTTTAACGTTTGTTTCTGATTCTTAGTGACATCTATTAGTTTTGTCTCAAACATTGAAGGCTGTTACAACGTTTTCTGGGTCGATAAATTCACAGTGATTCAGAATCAGGAAGTGGAAGCTATTTCGAATAGATGGCTCTCGGGTATCCACAAAAGTACTCAATTCGTGAATACATTTTCGAATAAATTGTTGATTGCAATATGGAGTCCATATGACAGCATGTCGATATTGATTTTTCTCCTTACATTTTGATATAATCAGATCTGATTTCTGTCTGGTTGGAACAGTTTTAGCTGTTGATTAAATTATTGATCTCTGATGTGTACCTTCGACGTTATTGGCTGGCCAATGTTGATATATTTCAAATGAATTTTTGATCAATATAGAAATCAAACGGTACCGATTGTTAGTATGAAATAGATTCTCTCATTTTCATTTTTTCATTTTAATTATAAAATATCAACTTTGCCAAAAATTAAATGGATATTCACGTCATTGAACTGGCAATAACGTATCCGTCGTCATCATAACATAACATAACTCTAGTTGATTGTTGATTACTCATCAAGTTGATATGGAAACTAAGTGTAATTAATTGGATAACGTTATTGGATCGTATAGTCTTGTGGTGTTACGGAATCTCATAATCCTGAGACACAATGTCAGAATTCTGACTCATATCTCAGAATACTATGATGTTGAATGTATATGATCCTACCGTTTTTTTGTTTGAAAGTTAGTGGTTTCGTAATTGGCAGACATTATTTTTTAGGTCACTCCTTTTTTGGGTTTCTATCAATTAATTACTGACAATTCGACGCTTACAATTTATGAATGACCGAATCAGTGATTCCTCCTGAATTCATGAGCATTTTCTTGATTTGCGTCACTTATGCAGTGATTTTTTCGATTCATAGTTTGATTTTGATATTGATGATGCCGAAGATGCCGAAAATTTAGAAATTGAATAAATTAATTTCGCAACTGCCATGGGTTTGGTTTGTCGGGCTGATGCTCCTTTTCAATGTGTTGTGATACTACTCATATCTTGAGAAATTCATGTGGGATAAGCCGAAAAACATGTGATAAACTCATGAAACAGAGTTTGCAAACTTTTGAAACTTGATTGACGCTGGGCTACGGTTAAAGATCGTATACGACCTCCATTAGTATTCAGGCTAGAGAGGGATTTTAATAGATCCGACACATGTTCCTTTTTGACCCCATTCAGAGTATAATTATACATTTTGAGGTTTTGAACTTCCTTCTTCCTTTACTACTTATATCCACTTCGAGCATTATGGACTTCTACCAGAGATTATATAAAATATATTCCTATGTCAGTTTTTACTCGTTTCCTTTTTTATTCGTGTTGCATGATTTGTATTGATAGTTACAAAATTCCAAATTACATAAGGTTTGTTCACGATTACAGTAGGTTCATACCTTCAAAGTAAAGTACCAACTTCAAAAATGAAGAACTTTCCATAGACAAGCTCTTCCCGAGCTTTCTTGGGATTGATTCAACTACCCTACACTTTCTAATCGTAAATGAAATATATTTGTGAAGAATCGACCAATACCAATACTTTCTACTACTACTACATAATATATAGATATGTGCTTCAATCTTGAGCTTATGCATAACTATACAATACTAATAACCGATATTGTGTATTTATTAACTCATTTCAGATTCGCTGGAAGCTGTTGTCTCCAGAAATCCTGCCTCTCATTCAAATATTCCACAGTTTCTTTGATACATTTCTCTATCATGTCATTATTTTCTGTGAATTTACACCTTATATTGGGATCATTCATCAATTTATCCAAGTATTCTTTGTCGGTCTCCAATTCTCGAAGTAGTCTGCTTTTCCTTGAAGACTTTGATCGGAAAGTTCGCGAAGTTTTATTGCTGACATTTGATGAAGGACCTGAAAATCGGATATTTGACAAAAATGAGAGAGGCTGGTATAGTAGGTTCTACTGCAAATTCCTGAAGCGGTTCTTACTTTGAATTACATTCTTATCTTCTAATTCCTTATTACTTCCAGGAGCCCGTTCCTTGCCTTTCTTCTTCCTGGTCGTTGAAATACTCCCGATAGCATTTTCAATCGCTTTCTGAGCTTTGTGTACCCCCAACTTGAATCCTTCATGGTCTGGTCTCACATGCAAGCCTCTGAGAAATATAATATTCCATTAGTTGGAGAGATCGATTGTATACTCTTATAGTGACAGGAATGTAATTGATCATATTCATTATATCTGGACAGCTTCCTCACAGCCGATTCTACTTGAACAAGCCAACAATAAGATGATTTGGCAACACTGACGTAGTCCTACTTTGGATTTCACTTTTCTGAAGTGGAAGGTTACGTGATAGTGTGTGCCATAGCACTTAATCTACTCCTAGGGCTGTTGATAAATATTCGCTCATTTCTCAGAAAGAGAGCTATATAAAAATCGCTTTTCTTACTCAATGTCAATTTGAAACGTTCTTGAACTTCTGCATTTCAAGGGCTACCTAGAAATGGAGGTAGCACTGAGTCATATAGGTTGTGACATGTAAAACGCGACTTTAACCGCTAAAATGGATCGAAAGTATTGGAAGATTAAAATTTAAAACAGTGGCGTTATATGCAATCAAATATGGAATGGAATATTAGTAAACTGGGAATCAAAATATAAAATTTTTTGATATTCCTCACAATAATGTATGTTTGTGCTCCCATTATTTCCCTCCCATCGATTGTTTTCTAGTGTTCAATGCATCATTTATCGCTTGGTAACGGAAATATGAGCATACTGTGAAAAAATATAGAATTTCTTGATCTGCCTTATAATAATTCATGTCTGTGGTCACATTATTTCCCTCACATAGATTTTTTTCAGTGCTTATGCATTATTTAGTGCTGTGCGAGTTGTTATCACATATACGTGGTACCAGAAATTAATGTATAGACTCTTTTTGTTGATATCTAGCGTCGTCATATCTTTGAGAACTCAATTTTGTTCTGTTTCAGTACAAAGGAGCAACATATCTTCCATCACTACTGCATAGCTATCCATGATTAGGTCATTGAAATTTCTCACCTGTGGCAGTACATCAGACTCAATTCGAAGTCTCCCAGATAGTAGAGGGCCTCGGCTTTCTGGTATATTGCTTTGATAAAATTCTTGTCGATTTGGAGAGCAAGCTCGGCATCCTGCAGGGCATTTTTTGGCTGTCCCAGCAAAATATAGCATTTGCTTCTGGCGACCAGTGCGTTTTTTTCGCTTGGGTTGAGTTCGAGAGCCTGAAGGATCAATGAAGTGAGATAATTAGACGGTTGATAGATTTTATCGAGAGAGAGAGAGAATGAGAGTTTACTTCTAGATATACTTTAAGGCCTTGAATTCATCATCGGCCATGACATCAGCTCACCAATCATATCTTGATCCATCGAATCGTCAATATTGAGGACATGTCTGAAATTACACCTCGCATTCTATGTAAATAATGTGAGATTGATCGAAAATCAGATATACTAATATTCAACAATCATCAAACTCATTATGTGTTCTTCATGGTAGGTGATTAAAAATGAAAATTTGATTCGTATATATGCATAAAAACATAAAAACAAGTAGAATATTTGTTGATGACCTTATCGCATTCAAGAGATGGTGACCCTACTTAATGATGACATTTTCGAGGATTTCATTCCACGGAACTTGTCGATGAGTTACGTTCAATTTTCTACATCAGTATCAATCGAGGTTCTATTACAGATGTGTAATTTGACTGCAAGTATGATAAATATGGTCACAAAACGATAAAAAAATTTTTTCAATCGTCTCAGCATGTACCTCAATAATGTAACAATTCGTAATATTGATTATCTTATTGTATGTTTATGCAGAAACAATATACAAGTTTCATCCAACTATTCCTCTCGCTATGAGAAAGAAGAAATTGAGTGTAGTCCTTGTGGAAAATCATAATGGAAAGTAAAATTAATATGTCAATGAAAAAATTAAATGAGAGTGAAAAAAAAAACAGGAAAATCCACACAATTCTTGTTTCTCTGAAAACTGAAAACTCTCTGATCATATCAAAAGAACCTTCTCCTATCCCCAGAATTTCACTTCATTATTTTGAAGGTGATGAATATCTGGTGTTTCGGAGCCTATAGAATTCATGAATCATTATTCTCCATCAGAAATATTGAAGGAACTATTTGTAAGTATTCCTCAGGTATCTTATAATGATTTTATCGACTGATTCAATTCGTTGATTCGGATGCATGACGAAATTATCGTTACGGAGTATGCAACACGATTTATATCACGAATGTTGGGATTCAGTCATGCAAGGTTGAACTTGGATCCGTATCAATCTGGGTTATCCTATGAATTTATATCTATTCCAGGAACGCGTCTCTTCCAAATCCAGCGGATTTGGTATCGAATTTCAACTCGAAAATCCAATATATGCTTGATATACATGGTTGAGCTAACGTTCATAAGATTTCATCGCGATATTTTCTAATTTTCATCTTATTATTCAGAGCTTATTGGTGAGATTCAGATGACCATGAAAATATTGTAATGAAATTCTCCTGAAAAAGGAGAAAGTCGCGCCAAACAAGCAAAACTGTAGATCGATCTGCCAGACGTCAAAGTTCTGACATCTGACATCCCGAACTAACAGCTCATACATTTAAGAACCATTCTCGATTGTTTCAGAACGAAAAAAAAATATTTCAGGACAAGATAGGATAGGAATTCAATGTTCAAGAACTGACTGGAACCATGAGAAACCATGGAGGGCATTTTTAAATACTGGATTGATATCGGATTAATCTCAGTGTAACTGATATACAGGGTGACATATCTGAAACCTCCCACCCTCAATATCTCCCTTCCACTAAATAATATGGAATATCAAAAAGACAAGTCAATTTTATCTTCAAGAGGGGCACCAAGAATTAATATTCTCAGCCCTCATGGTTGAACCCCCTAGGAGGGGTAGAATCTTGAATGGGAAGGGGGTCTAGTAGCACATCATTTTGGAGAACTTTCAATTCTCTTTTCAACGGTACCCTTGTTTATTTTTTTTGATGACCAGTTTTCGAAAGATACCGTTGTGAACTCAGAAGTAATTAGAACATGCCTGCACTGAGATGCATGGTTTTCAGGTTAGTATTCAAACAAAAAATATCATCTTGACTCATTTCAGTACAAATGGTTGAATGATTAGGTGGCATCTTTTCAACTCTTCATTAGGGGAACATCAGGTCTAGAAAATCAACGTCAAGTGATTTAATAGTGAAATTTCGATTCTAGTTTATTGGATTTGAATTTGTTATCGCTGAAATTCCACAGATGCTCTCCCTTTTTCGTTAGTTCTGAGTGACAAAACGTAGTTTCTTGAGCAAAAAATATTGTTGTTACTATAAGCTTTAGTAGTTTTGTTAATTCATATTCATTTGTGGTTTCAGAAATGTCACCCGTATGATTATGTGTGAATTTGCTATCCGATGGTCTCGTTATTGGTTCATCAAGAGTGAAGAAATTTTCATGAACAAATACAACCCCACTGTAACCTCATCAAAATTTTTTTTCAAGTAATACTAGTTCCTGCCTTCGACATGAAAATTGTGGCATTTTGTATATCGCCTCTACACATCTCATAGTTTCCTAATGCCAAAAAGTTGCTAGGCTCTGCCTCATCTGGAATCTGCAACATCTTGGATCGATCCTCCTTCCTTTTGATCCTCAGAGATTGCTTGATATCCTTCGTTCCCAAATCTACTGCAGCAGCTCTATCTTTGTCGCAGTACACTTCTTCGTATTTCGGACCAAGCCTCCTTCTGCGTTTTTTCTTCTTCTTCTTGGCGTCATCCTTCAGCTCTTTGGACAGCCGTTTCGAGGTCTCAGATGGAAGTGTTTGCTTGCCTTTCTTCTCCTTAGATGGCTCTGTATGGAAATATATCTTTTTCTTCAGATGTATGAGTTTTTCGAACTGATTGACATGTTATTGGTGTCTATGCATTAGGCAATATTCCAATTATAAGGATCTATTGTACTCATCGTATACAGTGCGTGTCCGAAGTATCTCCTTTATTCACTTCTCAATCAGTCGAAATGAAAATGTGAATTTCTGTTTCGATTCGAATCTATTTTTTTTTTCAATTTGAGCAGATGCGCAGTTGGCACTACCATTGGATGATTTTTAACGACAAGAGTGTTATGTGATCAGTATTTTGATAATATTCTTGGTTTTCTATTCAACCAAATTCTTTATTTTGAATTTTCTTTCGATATTTTCTAGTTATATAGGTATATATGTGAAAAATAATCATCATAATGATGAATAACTGATATATTTTGATTTATAATTGGAATAATGAATGATTTGAAGGAATTCATTGAATAGCGATATCATGTCCGTATTTTCTTCTTTATTTGAATTCAACTTGTTTCAACTTGAAAATATTTCGTGAATAATATTCGATTACATCAATTCATTTTTTGAAGGCAGATCCGATGGGTCCTACCATGAATGATATATCGGGTAGTCCTCGTTTGTGTGAACATATATTATTTCATATTTAATTAGGAACGATTGATGTTTTTTTGGAAATCAGTCAATGGAGGAATTCGAATTTTCATTCATGATAGGTACTCAAATTAACACTCAATATTTCGTCTAATTGATAGTATTTTTGAACTTGAATGTATCTGAACCAGTCAATGAATCTACTGAAGGTTTCAGATCCATCTGCTCTTTCTGGGGTTGAATACATTCAGTCTCCAATCCGATTCCATCTTCTAATTATTAAGTATTATTATAGACTATATTCTTGATGAAACCCCGCAAAAGAGTTCAGTGGTGTCAGATCTACAGATCTTGCTGGACACTCTAATGCTCTGAGATTTATTAATATATTATATATAATATATTTATTATTATAATCATGAAATGTAATAATGAACAGATTCCTATATAAAAATTGTTTCATGAATTCATGAATATACTCTATCCAAACATTATTTTTTTTTCAAATGTGGCTGTACTGAATTTGAGAATTTTTTGGTCGATTTGTACAAAGCGTTGTTTCAGAACAGTGAGCAGATATACGTGTATAAGGAATCAGTTGCTGTATACTGAGTGCGTGCAGGATATTTCATGGAATAGAATGACTTGCATGCATCACTCTCGATTGCTATTCATAGAAACGTCGAAAGTTTATAAACTTATATCGATAGATATCACGACATATCATTTACTGTGTAATAAAACCTCCCTCAGCATGTTGAGTTGAATCTATTTTTGTTCAAGATATTCCACAGAAACTCACCTCGGGAAATTATACAGAACACATGCAGTATTCCAACTATACATGCTCGAGTAAAGTTTACTTTAGGTACAGCCATATAAATCCAAACATCCCTCATTTTCTAGCTTATAAAACACTAATGTAGTGAAGGAGTTGTAATTTTGAAAAAATCAAATATTTTCTGAATTTTCGAGATAGTTGAATTTGGTGACCATTCCTGAGCAAACTGTATAAATATTTCGAGAAGTTTCCAAGAATTGGAAGGGATGTAGGTTCCAAGTCAGTGAATCCTACAACTAGTAAATACGACAAAATTCAAGTGCAATATTATATACTGCCTGTAAGTTCTTCGAGGAGGTGGTACATTCATTTCTCAGCTTTTAATGGGATTTTCTCTCCTCGTTTCTAAAAAATAGAGTAGAAGTTATTAAAAATTATTGCAATATATTTGTAGTAAGGACAGATTTAGGATCTGTCCCAAAATGTCACTGCGTTTGAAATTAAACTTTTAGATACCCAAAAGTGAAATTCTCTATTGGTCAGTGACACCTTGTTTTTGAAAAAATTTGGAAATACAAATATATTTAATGAGAATAAAACCTCTACTTATATACACTTTTCAGTGTCAAAATCGAAAACATTGAAAAAATTTTACGAAGAGAAAAATATTTCAATTGTGTTGAGAACGGGAGCAGATTCGTTCCCGAAACGTCCACCAAGATAAGTAGAGGTTTTATTCTTATTAAATATATTTGTATTTCCAATTTTTTTCAAAAACAAGGTGTCACTGACCAATAGAGAATTTCTCTTTTAGGTATCTAAAGGTTTAATTTCAAGCGCAGTGACATTTTGGGACAGATCCTAAATCTGTCCTTACTACAAATATATTGCAATAATTTTTAATAACTTCTACTCTATTTTTTGAAATCATGTACATGACCTAATTAACAGTTGTACATATTGAATAGTACATTTCTCAACATTTTGTGTCTGTTCATTTTGGGGTGTCGATTGTTTTGTCATTTCAGTTTTTGATTTACGAATTCATTGACTTTCTAGAGCATTGTAGAAGAGTAAGCGATCTCTTCCTCTTCCATAGATATTTCCAAGGTCGATGCTCATCGGAAATCTCGTCTATTATACCATTTCCAAGGTCGATGCTCATCGGAAATCTCGTCTATTATACCAACACGAGCGATTCCTAGTAGACAAACTTGAGGAGCTCAGGCTGATCAACCCTGAATTGTTGGACCAGTCGAGCTTCGCTCTAAGGCAAAGTTATGGAATTATCTGCCTATCGAAGTATTTCCTGATGCATATGACGTCATATGTTGCATATACGTTCTCAACAGATGAAAAAAAATCTGCGCTCATGAAGAAAATCTTGATTATCCGCATGAAAAAATAAAATAACAAGGACAAATTCAATATAACTAAAAGTGTGTAAATTTCTCAAAATATTCGATACCACAGCGAAGTCAAGAGTCAAAAAATATTTATTCAGTGTTGATTTTTCTCCGAAGTGGTGTGTATCTATGAAAATTCCGCGAGATGTTGATTTGGTGCCAGAATTTTTTACTGTGTTGATAACAGCGCCTCAGGAGGTTCAAGAAACTATGTACCAGTTACGATTTTTCTGTCCCAAACACTCAATTTTCCTCTCAAACTCCAGAGATCACACTGTATATGTATCAAACAATCCTTCATAAGCGCTTACGGTGCTGTAATTTCATATGACCCCAATAACTGATGCTGATTCAGTTCAGAATGTGGATGTTGGCACATTGTATATCGATTTTGATGAGTATCGCACTGCAGTATTCTTCCTTTACCTTCAACTTTTTTCACGTCATCCTTATTAGGTTCTGTCTCATCTTGATTGATATCGTGATCATCCACGGTAATCCTCACGAAACTTTGCAACAATTCCGCTTCTCGTGTTGTGCTCAAACGAGTCTCCGCAAAAGCTTTCGTCGAATCAGCCTTTGTATCCATTATACTTCGAAATTACCTTGCTAAAATCTCCACATTACACGATGCTTTATTACTTCGGTACATGTTACTTTAATGCCTGTTTTATGTTCACCGGTATCGCGATTTTAACGAAATTATTATTGAGGGATGGATTAGGATGAAAGTTTTCGGGTCACTTCACTGTGAAATCTAACACTTTTGGGTTGCCATGGTAGCGAAAAGGCGTGATCAATTTGGTGGGAAGTGGAAAATCGTATGCCATCTAATTTTCCACCAACGCTTCCTTTCGACGCTATTTTATACAGGATCGGAATCAGAGGTTTGAATTGAAAAACACCTCGCGATACTATACCAATGCCAATATAGTGTGTTGAAGTTCCTATGGAACAAAATTGATCAGAACGTGATGATCTGTAACTTTGCCTTCCCAAAGCATGAATCCAACATATTCTTCCATCCAGACATATATGCGTTATTTCAATGATGTATACGTTATGGAAACACAAATCTCACGTGCAATTATTGTTCTCTTGTGAGTTCGAAGAATGAAATGATTAATAGTCTTAATGAAATTTCAGATTAATTCTTAATAGATTACTGGTATTTTCTCTCCTCGTTTCTGGAAATGAAAGTAGAAATCATAATGATTATGTCAATATATTTGTAGTGAGTGTAGTGTAGTGTAGTTGCTGAACAGAACTTTTGAACAGTGGAAAATGTTTTGAACTGTGTTTAGATTCGTTTCCGAAACTACCAGAAGAAGTAGAAATTTCAATATTTGCTCAAAATGATTATCTTCCAAATTTTATGAAAAAAAAACGAGGTGTCACTGCCGAGTACATAATTGCTCTCCTATGTAGCTGGAGGTTTTGGGGCATATCATGAATATGTACTTTGTACAATTATATTGAAATAATTATCTCAATTCCTTTTTCTATCTTCACGAACAAGAGTGAAATTACCAGAAATCAGTGAGATATTTTTTATAAACCACCTTGTTCCTCAGCTTCCAAATCGATCTGAATACTGATGATATTGTAGAATCATCTTTCCTTAATATGTGTAGCGTTTCTGATCAGCATCGAGGTGGAACATTTTCGGGAATCGACATTTATATCCTGCTCGGATGAAGTATTCGTCGAGATGGTTCTCGATAGAGTCTTCGAAAATTGTCACTAAGAGCGCTCAAACACTGTCGTCACATCGTTAGTTATAAGTATGCAAGCAACATTGCGGTGCTATACGATCGTGTAAAAATATATCAAATGGAATGTGATTGTGTAAATATTCCTAGATTGAATCAAATTCGATTTGTTCAAATGTCACGAATAATTTTATTTTTTAGAATTCTGCATATAAATAGCATCAATTCAAAGTAGGTCTGAGGCCCTGCAGAGGGTGTTGCCCCAAATCGCACTGGGAAGTTCCCCAGCCCAATAGATTTCTCTTGTGATATTTTTTTATCACAATGATAATGCGATTTCGATCAATGGTGTCCACGGTAAAACCTGTTTCCTCTGAACATGATTCAATTCTCATATGATTCAAAAGAGGTAAAATACTACTCGATGACGAACGAAGGCTCGTAATACGATGATGGAAGCTTCTTCTGTATATGATTGATTCCCTTTGTGATGAACTGGTTGTTTTCTATATCGCGGATGAGTCCAGATGCTGTCTGGAAGAGGATACTCCGAAGGAGCATTTTAGACAAGATGTTGAGGAGGCATGAATTATTATATCATATTCGATATACTAGTCTCCAATTCCAAGACATCAGTTAATGAATTAATGAATTAATGAAAAAAAAACAGTGCTTAGCGTTACTGAGAGAAGACGAGGTGTTTTGTAGTGCGTGGATGAGTCAGATATTCTTAATATTGTGGTGGAAATTCCTTATTATTCATGATAAGGAGAATTGTGATATCTACATGAAGATGAAATTCATTGTAGAGGCCATGATAGATTTCTGTTGGACCACTGACATTAACTTCTCTTTCTACATCTTCTTGCTCATATCATATACAAATATTTTTTCTGTTACTTTTTCTTTTTATATGTGTTTCATTCTAGTATATCATAAAACAAGTGGAACAATAGATATCATACCTTGTTATATGCTTGTATAGCTGTATCCAAGTTTCCGTTTTTGGCGTGACTGTTTGCTTCTTCGTACCATAATTTCGATTCCTTCATTTGGTTGGACAGTTTGATCATGGAGGGTGTCCTTTGTCGTTTTTTCATTTCTCCCATCTCGAGGAGTATTACCCTGGACCAGCTCTCTAAAAAATCCCTTGCGAGGGCCAAAAACTCGATATCAATGAAACGGTGTGATACAAGAATAATATAGATGTGATGTTATATGAATGCCACTTTCATAGTCATCGCCTGAATTTCAACTCATTTTTCACTTTCAAGTTCGTCGATTTGTTTGGAGTTTCCTAATTTCTTTACATTTATTCTCTCTTTTCATTATATACGATGGTCATATCAGACATTTTTTCAACATTCGAATAGATCCATTCGTGTTGATATGATGAATCTGTTTTGAATAGGGGTGTTCCAAAGCTTTTAGGCCAGCAGATGTTTCAGTTATTTGCAGAAAAGAAAATTGGAGGGATGATATGTGTCGTCCCCCTTTTTTTTTTTATTATCTGTGGACAACACGAAAGGGAAACCTATGATGTTCGAGGAACATCGTGTTAGCCAGCGGTGGAATTTTGGGAAAGAAGGAAGGTGTTGGAATTCTTCTTGAATGTTTGGAGGTTGTAAGCATCAGGAAAGACTTCTCTAGGCAAAGAATTCCACAACTTTGCCGTTCTATTGATGAATGATGCTTGGTATAGCGATGTTCGACAGGTCTCGAGCCTGACAGTGTAGGGGTGACCAGCTTGAGCTCGTCTGGTTTGTTTACTAGGAATCGCGCGTGGTGGCATAATAGATGATATTTCCGTTGAGCACCGACCGTGAAAGTACCTATAAAAAAGGCAAAGATCGCCGACCTTTCTACGATGATCTAGAGAGGTCAATGATTTGGTGAGTGTTGTGTCATCGACTAGGCGAATAGCTCTCTTCTGAATTGAATCTAAGAGCTTGAGCGTATGTTTGGGGGCTGAGCTCCAAACATGTGAACAGTACTCCAGGACAGGTCGAATTTGTGCTTTGTAGATCATAAGCAGTTGCTGGGATGTGAAGTATCTCTTCGCACGGAAAAGAAAACCGAGTTTTTGTGAAGCAGTTTTCGCAATGGACCTCACATGATCGTCCCATGAGAGAGCACTGTTGGTGGTGACACCCAGCATGGATATTGACGACCTCATAGGAACAGTGGTACCCGACATCATCAAATTGGGCATTGTGTGATCAGCCTTCTTGGTGAACATACAAGCTTGAGTTTTAGTTGCATTGAACTGTACTAGATTCTCAGATCCCCATTCCAGAATTCTTGTCAGATCCTCATTTAAAGCATCAACCTGTCTTCGCCTTGCACCTCTGGCCTCATTGGATGATATAGGGGCTCTAGAGGAAAAGGCGGAATGAAGTGTACTATCATCCGCAAAGCTATGAGCTGGGCTGGAGGTCACATTCAACAAATCATTGATGTGGAACAAAAACAAAGTTGGTGCCGAGACAGAGCCTTGTGGAACACCAGCATTGATCGTCATTGTATCAGACGAGACCCCGTCTACCACCACGGAGAGTGATCTATCTGCAAGAAAACTCGATAGTAAAAGACACAGTTGGGGCGGCAAACCATATGACGGAAGTTTCGCTAGGAGGCCTTGGTGCCAAACTCGGTCAAATGCTTTGGAGATATCCAAGGCTACAGCCAGAGACTCCCCATGTTTCTCTATTGACACCTGCCACTTATGTGTCACATAGGCAAGCAGATCTCCAGTTGACCTCTGGTGACGAAAGCCATATTGCCGGTCGTTCACGATTCTTGAGCTCTCTAGATATCGGATGAGTTCAATGTTGATTGCTTTTTCCATTACTTTAGAGATCACAGATAGAAGTGCAATCGGTCTATAGTTGTTAGGGAGGGTTTTCTTGCCCTTCTTTGGAATCGGTTGGACCCTAGCTTTCTTCCAGTTAGAAGGAAATACGCCGAGTTTGTACGAAAGGGTGAACAACCTGCAAAGAACTGGTGTTAGTTCTGGGGCACATTTCTTGAGAACCATAGGCAGTATTCCGTCAGGCCCCATAGTCTTCTTGACGTTGAGGCTAAGCAGAATGTGTCTGATTGTGCGTTGCCGGAAGACAATTTCTGGCATACGGTTATCGATGGTAGCGATTTTGGGAAGTTCCTGGCCTCGTGGATCCAAGGTAGAATTGTCTGCAAACATTTTGGCGAAGGTGTTGGCTTTTTCATGAGGTGTTATAGCCAATGTATTATCATCCTTTGTGAGGGGAGGAAATGAGCTAGAAGTGGCAAACAATCCCCGAGAAACCACCGCTGACTTTCGTTTTTCAAATTGCACCCCCATGTTTGTTTTGGTTCAACTTACAGTCCATTTCATTCTTCATCCTGTAGATGTGAAGATGGTTGATCAAGAAAATTTAATTCGTTAGTGGATATAGATTGGAAATAGTGAACCTGTTCGATGGCCTGCACGTTCTCCAGATTTCACGCCACTGGACTTTTTTTTTCCTATGGGGATATTCGAATATTCAATTCAATTCAATAAATATTGTAGATTTTACCCAGGAAATTTCAGAGGCTTGTAATACCGTTATTGGGGTGGTTTCTTGGGGATTGTTTGCTAGGGTGTGGATTTTGCTATGCTGCATGAACAAGCTTATGGACTCCTACGACACGTATTTTTACCAATTTTCTTCTCTGCAAATAACTGAAATATCTACTGGCCTAAGAGCTCTGAGACACTCGGTATAGGTTCCCTATGCTCATGCTGTCACTATAAACGGAAGCACACACAACACAAAAAATTCCCAAGCAGTATCTCCTGAACGACCCACTGATTTTCTTTGTATTTTTTCTATTCACATTTGCAAGATTTGCTATCTTCTCTATTTGCCCCTGTTTCAATATCTCTTTTGTCGATGGAAATATAAAGTGCTTCAGAGTTTCCTTCGATATACACACAGATTGTCAGATCAAGATCCATGCACAGAAGACACAACATTAAGAGGAGATCTCAATTATCTCAAAATAAACTACTTTTATTGCATCGCAATGGTTTGGAATCTATACTTACGCTGATTATGAAAAAAATGCTTGGCCCCACAATACCACTATCAGAAATGCGAAATGGTTGAGATTATCCGAACTCCGATCGGAAATTTGTATTATATCGACGTGATCAGGTAAGAAAGACGCGTGTTCCCTGAAACGGCATTAGGCAACTGATTACGAAAACTTTTAACCGCCGGTTCACCGCAGACATGCCTAGCAGGGGGTGGCACGCTCGACACTGATCAAAATTCAATCACATTGTCGATATCATTTTTATGCAACTGCGATTACCGAAGATACTGGAATTCAAACGTATAAATAAAGAGTCGGATGAATCGGCCTCGACTTTTTGGAATCCAAATTCGTGAATATTTCGAAAACCTCAAGTTTCAACTATTAATAATGACAGATGATATTTTGAGAAGAACGAGGATTTATACTCATTTTCCACAATCATCCCAGAGGTTTTGGTTTTCCATATCCACTAAGTTGGTGTGGTTTTCGATTGGGTATTGGTATTCGACCAATATCCCAGCATATTTCGAATGGACAAATCATTGGACATCTTTGCAATCCACCACACCAATTTGGTGAATACGAAAACGTACCAATTCAGTGCCAGCTCTGGAATTAACTTCCTTGCAAAATACTGCATGGTTTGATAACAACAGATTCAAATTTGAAATGGCTTTTATTGCAGCACCTTTCTCTTCCTGACGGAACCAACGAAGTTATTCGCCTGCTAGGTCCAAGTCCTCATGTGCTGATTGAACCTGCAGTGACCTGTCTCATGCCTCATGATTTCATGTCTCTGCAGATTCCTACGTCTGATAATGATGCATGATTGCTTGTCGTAAGCATCAGGCAATTCCACAACATTGTCTTTCTATATTGATGAATGGAACTTGGAAGCAGAAAGCGCTGATGGTGGTGATACCGAGCATTGATATTGACGACTACATCTGAACAGTGGTAGCTGACATCATCATATTGGGCATTGTGTGATCTGCCTTCTTGGTGAACATACAAGCTTGAGTTTTTATTGCATTTAACTCTACTCCATCTGTAGATGTACTGTCTCCATTTTGCATCCCTAACCTCATTAGATGAAAAAAGTACTCTAGAGGAGAAGACGTTATATGAAATGTACTGGAACGGGCAGGAGGTCACATCAAACAAATCGTTGATGTGGAGCAAAAACAAAGTGGGGGCCAAGACGGATCCTTGTGGAACACCAGTATTGAAGGTCATCGTATCAGATGAGACCCCATCTTGCACCACATAGAACGCTCCATCTGCGAGGAGACTTGATAGCAATAGACATATGAAGTTCGGGCCACAAACCATTCAACGGAAATTCAGCTAAGAAAACTCGGCCAAATGAATAGGAGATATCCAATGGAGATATCCAATGCTACAGCCACAGATTCCTCATGTTTCTCGATAGACAACTGTTACTTATGTTCCACATAGGTGAGCAGATCTCCTAGTGATGAAAGCCATATTTATGGTATTCCATAATGTTTGAGCTCTCTAGATATGGGAAGAGCTATATGTTGATTGTTCTTTCTATTTCTACATCACATTTGAAACGTTCGCTGAACGAAGAGAAACAGTTGTGACTGCTAGTTTCTACAGCGCATTTACCTATCGAAGTTGAGGAATTTTTTTTCGTGAATAGGTTTGAAAAGGTCGCCAATCGATTTCATCCACCACGACAATTTTGATTGGATATGATTCACATTTCTGGGGCTGCATGAAATTTTGTGTGCACAAATCTATGATATCGTGACTCAGCAGAGCTAGACAGTGACACAGTTTGGAATCAAAATCGAAGTGATCACCTAACCATTATAAGGTATTTTCCATTCCTTTTTCGTTTTCATTTCTTTTCATTTCACGTGATTTGAACTTCACGAGGTTGAGGCAACCCACTGATTGAATCTTTGCATTCTTAGGTGAATCGCCATGCATATTCGAACAATGGATCTGACCATACAACGGAACGATGATCATTCCTTCCAAATGATGGACAAACGAAAAGGAGGTACATCTATGAGATTCTCAAAAAATATGGGTTTTTCTTGTACCTGACAACACTGACAAGCACTGTGCTCAAAATCCATTACTGCACTAGATATCGATCATAAATTAAATCACGTAATGATTTATAGTTATATTGTTTTAATTCCTGATTCGCGTGCATTGGGCTGGAATGATATAACATCGATGTTGTACACGCGATTCTCCTTTCTCATATAACTCATCTGAATAAAATAGGCATTGCATCATTGTAAGCAAAAAACATGGAAACAAATATTGTTATTTAGTGTTATCCCCCCTCTTCAGTTGGTGTTATGAGTCATAGAGTTCTTGTATTAATGATCATATCTCGTTTCATTGTAGAAAATGTAATCAGCATTGACTGAGATAGCAAGGTTTTGAATTGACATGATCACGTCAAGCCGTAATGTATTTCATTGTCCCTACTGAATATCAACAGCATTTTTTATTAGAATGAATGTGTTTCTATGAATGAAAATGTGCGTGCATTTTGGGGTGTATGAAACAGAATATTGTTGCTCGAATATTTTCTTCAGAAAAACAAAATATGCAAGCAACATATGAAAATGAATGAGGTTTAGCAGGTTTCAGGTTTCATGATTTGTGTGGATATATTTTTCAATCTCCTGCACGGGAGTATTTTTTCGTTTAATTTCACGATGAAGGAGAGAGTTTTTGTTGGAACTATACCTTGCGTAATGACATCCAGCTCTCTTTCACTACACGGCATAAAGCAGCAAAAAGTTAATAGATCTACAAAGAAAGGTGAAAGTTGTTGGGAATCATTTCTGTAATGATCACAGAATTTTAGTGCGACAATGGTCATGTGATCAATTTCAACTTGATATGCTTCAAAACATGTGTTCTCAATGATAATTTGGATGCCACTATCAAAAAAATAGTGATAAACCCTTACAGAATTACACTGAGTTCGTTCAAAATATTTGGAAAATAATTCACAGTTTGATGCGAAGGAATCAAATATAGGTTATTGTTTTAACTTTGACACGCTACCTTATTCGTCAATAACATTTTATGATTCTATTGAGAATTGTTTGGTAGCCATCACCGCACTGTCAGATCCAATGAATAAGAAAATGATAATAGATACAGAGTTCACAAATGAATGTCCTGCTATAATAATGCATTTCGAAGATGATATATCCAATTCAGAACTGAATATAATGACCGATTTGAGCATCAGCAATCATTTCTTCATTGGCTCATTCGAACTTGAGTTCCAAAATATCTATTCATTCAATGCTGATATTCGTCAGTCAGTCGTATTACAGAACACTCAGCAAATGATGTTATACACTACCAAGTCAAGGTTATGAATTGGCAAGGACATCTATAGGTATCTGAAGACGAACAATACAGCTATAGCGTTTCACTTTTTCTTTTCTTGTGCATTTGTCTACCGCCATAGTTTTTGAGGAACTAGCTCATTTATTGCCCCACAAATCAAATAGCGTCACATGAACACATACGACAAAATTTAATGATGATGAAACTTCAGTGCTTCATTGATGAATATTTACGTCTCAATGGGAGGACTTGACAACGAAACATTTCATGAACTCATGAGCTCTAATCATTCGCGAATTATAGGATTCTAGCAGGATGTGTTTTGGGTGATCATGACATCTTGAGTGAACAAGGTTAGATAGAATGTTATCCAAAAACCCTCATCAGACCGAAGCTTTGTGGAGTAATTTCTGAGAGAACGATAAATATTCGGGCTGGTCGTGATGAGTGACTTTCATGCTCGTTCTTTCGAATTTTCCTCTTTCTCTGAATGCTTTACACCAAGATAAGAATACTTTTTCTATATATTTTCTTTCAAGGGTCTACTACACGCACGTCTCAATAGCGTGATGCTTGGCAATTCATCCATGTGCTGGTAACTTATTCTGAAGTTGTCTCTGCAGACTCATCAGTGGATATAGCATGGAAAGATACTGTGCTTACAACTCTTTCACTATTTAGTTCAGTGGGGCAGTTTTTCACATACTGAATCGATCTGTTATGTTGTTCTTATCTATTAGTCCAAAATCAACCAAACATGAGTTTGATATTCAGTTTTCATTACGATGAGAACAGGTTTGAGCCTATCAATGACATGCTTCATCTCTGAAGGAACTTTCGTCCTATCAAATTTGAATCATGCACATTCTTCATCACGTACACCAATCAGAGATATACTAGCAATAGATTATAGACCTACGTTTCTCCATGATGTTTCCGCCGTTAGGATTATACATGACTGACGATCTTTCCGTATGTGTCAATAATCACTCGGAAACTAAGGACAATTGGTTTTATATCCATCGTTAGCTAAAACACGAAATATTTCGGCTGAACCAAGCCAACTGACTCTCTTATATTCCATTGATATTTACGACATAATCACGGTACAGTACAAGTACAGGCAATATATATTACATAACTTATCTTGTAAACAATGAAATTTGTTATTTATGTCCACAATACCTAGATATTTTATTATGTAGGTATAAATCTACCAACATAACATAATCAAGGTTGTTTCAATGAGAGTGCAAGATTTGAGTAACACGTCATTTTAGTTATCATGTTTTGATGGGTCGACTATCATGACAGGTCGATAGGAGACAGATAGGAGTTAGCCGCTAAGATCTTGCGTTTTCATTTATGGATAATATATCATTCATGTGGTTCCTATATCATTCATGTGGTTTGTGCTCAGCTGTTATTGAAAATTTCGCCAGAAAAGTACGCGCGTGCCACAAAAATCTTGGGGGCCCATTGAAACACCCTTTCATGGGCATCGAATGATTCATACTAGAACACAAAATGCTGTCAGAAAAACATTTATTCCACCGAAATCGAGACTAGAAATAAAACATCTCTCATAATTACAAGCATGGACCTCGAGGATGATAATCTAATTGAGCAAACTGTCATCTCTTGAATACTGATTCGAATGGAAAGTTCTGGAAATCCTTATTGATTATTTCCGTGAAAGCTGTACCGACGAGATCATTGATGATGGGACTCAAGATCACGAAACCAGGCTGCCAGGCACGATTGATTATCCAGTCCAAGAAGTTTTCTGCGAAAAAATACATTGTTGAATATATGACAAGCTCAGAATTTTTGGAATATGTTGATTCAATCGTATATCGGCTCTGGATTGAATGGAATTTTGGGATAACAGAAGGATGATGAAGACATTCAATGATCATAGGAAGAAACAATAAAATATCGAAACTCGCATCATTCTCATCACAGACTAGGGCTGGTGACACCTTGAAATCTAAATCATCTGATTTCATCGGAAGGAGTATTCAGAATGTTGGATGAACTAATTAGGTATTTTTCTTTATTTGAATCTATCAATATGAGGTCACAATTTTGAATTCAGTCAAGCAGACAACGGATATCGCGAATTTATATAATTGATCGATATATTTGAATATATATAGAAGATAAAAATCGATTCGAAAAGTTGTACAATAGGTGATTTGAGATTTCAAACAAACATCCAGAATGATTCTTCAGCCATATTTCATGCGATACACAAGAAAATTCAAGGTGTTCAAATGGAGAACCGTCTGTTCCCTTCCATAATGGGTTTGACTCACGTTCGAGGATGCCGGATTTGATGCATCGTGTTATGTGAAACGATAACGAAGATGTAGAGCCTTTTATTATACTCATAACTGTGAGATTAATTTTGAGTGCGCCACTGGATTCTGCGCATAAGTCTAAGCGCATAGTTCTAAGCTCGACAGTATTTTCAATGGCTTCGAAGATATAGAAAGGGTCCAAAAAGTAATAGTTTTCAAAATTGCATAAGTCTGAGCGCATAGTTCTAAGCTCGACAGTATTTTCAATGGCTTCGAAGATATAGAAAGGGTCCAAAAAGTAATAGTTTTCAAAATTGCTCGATATCTTCCGAACGGGAAGAGTTATGATTAATTTGATTGGACAATTTTAGATTTGGGGAGAAGTAGAACGGAAACTTGTTGGCAGTCTCAACCAAATTTGGAATAACGATTGCTTACCTACTACTTTGCGTCCTCCAGCTAGATTATCAATATGCATCTCCAGTTTCTGACATTTTTCCAGTTTACATTTCACTTCAATGGGAGGGTTCATGAGTGGAGCATTTTTCCCAACAGGTTTTCTTGAGATAGTCAACGTTTGGACGTAATCGAAGAGAGCTAGATTCCAAGCGCCTTTATTACGGACCTTCTGTCCAAAAAATGTCCCTTCGATTTCGTACCAGCCATTGAGACGCTTGTCTGGAAATGTTTGGGTCACTAAGATTTGATTCTTAACAGGAACTGTCCTACAAAGTCAATGGGAAATTAGATAATTTCGAAATTCATAGTAGAAGTTCATGATTATGATGTCATAAATGATTGATCTTTCTGTGAAAGAATATAATGATATGTGTCTTGATATCAGTAGTCGTTACCTCAGTTTAACTATTTGGGATTGCGTCCAACCACTCTCGGTTACATTTCTCAGTACAAGTTTGTAATTGAAGAAAGGATTGCTCATCTTCTGGGGCACTTCTGATGCGAAAAATGGATCAAAAGGTTCGATTCCATAGTCCGGCAATCCTATTTGAAAAAGGAAACTGTATAATGATCATGTGTTGAATTGTTTTTTTGCTCTTACCACTTGGAAAATATGGTCTGAGTTCATTCAATCCATTCTTCAGACATTCGTCAAAATTTGAACTGGTAGTTTTGCAATTCTGGAAGTGATCCTCTGGAATGAGAATTATCTTTACAGTGGCAAAATTACATTCTATTTGTATGAATTGAATGTATCATTCATTCCATTTCCCTTTGAAATGTATACCTCTCCAACATGAAAATTCTCATGATTATGAATGGAACTCGATTTCATATAATACTCAGATCTCCTACTCTATTATACTCATCAGATAGGCAGAGTATTGCAAATTGGTACACCAGAAATTCATTCAAATGCTGCGATCGACAAAACAATCCGAGGAAAAAAAATAAGTTCCACAAGTCATTTGATGGGAGAGTAGGTTGGTCCAAACTGGACGAAGTTATTGTTCAAGCTGAGATGTTTGATGTGTTTTTATATGTATATCTGGATGGATTTCTAGACTCTGTTCATTGGCAATAAAAAATATTGGGTCGTTGGTAGTTTTCCTTTCGCAAAAATTAGAGAAATCGGCGATAATGATGACTATCAGATTTTTCAACCATTTTCCGAAAGTAACTCCTAACTATATTTACCAACTATAATTACCAACTATATTTCTTCTCTCTGGAATTCATCAAGATTCTTTGTTGATTTCAATTCAGTGAATTTGAATATAATTCCTATCAATCGTCCAAAGTAGTCCAAGAAAGCGATTCCATCGAATAAAAATTGTGTTTGAGATATGTGATGAATATTTCAACACGTCACTGGCATTTTATCAGATGAAGATAATTTTTTGCAAGAATCTATGTATGTATATGTATGTGAAAACTTTCGCTAAGGACAATGACCTACTTGACTCAATTGAGTGTTACATGCATTATGTAAGATGCATATTTCGATGGATATTGAAAGGAAATGAAAAAAATATGTTCGAATGAAATTATGATTCGTGGAATCCAATCGATTGAAACAGTAAGAAATATTATTTATATATATATATATATATATATATATATATATATATAAATATAGGATATTATTATAATACTGAGTGGCCCAATGAAAACGAAACAAGGCCGATTCGACATAGTTATCGTTCTCAGAAAAAAAATCACTCGAACCGGTCGATTTTTATTATTTCATCGGAGGGGTGAGCTCCAACCCATGAGTCTCAAATGGGATAAGAGGTCAAGTGATACATCATTTTGAATCGAAAATCGAAAAATCGAGAATTTTTTCAAATCCTGTCCTATCCAACATTACATAAAGAATCATTTATTTCAATGTCAGTTCCCTGCTCTCTCAGTAAAATGCATACCTACCTTGTTTTGTTCTCATTGGGCCACCCTGTATATTATACATTCCTGAAATCATAATAAGTGGAAATGCTCCACATTTCAGAAAACAAGATTATGAATTGGCAACGCCTTGTCCGAATTTTTATAACAAAAAACCTCCTCCGCCTCTGGTGAACCTAAAACTCTTGTCATTTTTTTTTCATCTCGAAAATCAGAGCCGCTGTTTTACTTCACCTCACTACTGATCCACCATGTATATCGTCTAATAGGCTACCAAATTGCCATCGCTTGTAGAAACTAACCGAAAGAATTTCCTAGCTATAGATAGATGTAAGAATTCAATGAAAGCGATTTTTAGATCTGTGAATCTCGAATGATAAACTAGAATGATGATGCTGTGAGAAAAAAATTTTGAATCAAGATAAATTTAAACTTACCCAAATTAACCTGACATCCCACCAATATGACACAAGAAGAAACTAGTAAAAAATACTCCATTAACATATCCCCCATTTTTGACGGATAATCAACTTATTCCTATCAACAGCATGGATTTACCTCTATGAATAATTGTTGATTCTTCCGCAAACACTGGTATTTTTAAAAACATGATAAAGACTGAAAGTGAGTGGACAACTCTCTACCATCATAAAACCCCACTTGGAAGAATAGATAATGCAATAATCAGTAGCGTGTTTTTCACTAGTCGCGTTGAGAAATCAGGCTTACTATGGTATTATTAAAATGCTGAAATATCTATATGAATTCTCTTTCGAGATTTCTCACAAATATTCTCTCAGTTTATACCTATTTAGTTTAATATTCAGTGAATGTATATTATATTTTCAGTTAAGTTAGGGCTCCCAAGCTCTAGATTACTTTTGGACTCTCCATATTACAAGTTGCAGACAAAAATTATCCTTTTCTTCCAGTCAACTCAGCCCAACAAGAGATTTGCAAGATTCCAATAAATTTTTCGACATTTCTGACATTCTCTTCTACTTATGTATGGTTTCAGGTCTTTTATTTCGATCTCTTGGGATTCTCTTGCTATTGGACTCTCGTTATTTGTCTAAGAAATTAGGCAGATTGTCACTCCAAATGCTTTGTACATTATTTCTACTCGAAACTTTTCAGGGAATATCTTCGTGATCGAGGAAAAACCTCTACAACAATGCGCTGAAATGTAGAGTCATACTACTTCTTCTTTACTGACCTTAGGTACATGAAGAGGTATCAGTAGATCGATTATAGTTTGACCTATCTCCCATATAGTCGATTTGGAATTAGTAAAAATGGTACAAAATATTCGATGACTGCTTTGCATATGCCCAGCAGGCTTATTATTATCTTGAAGAATTTCTACTATGGCACCTTCCAGGTGGGTAGGTACCTTGAAGAAACTTCCGAAGAAATATAAATAAGTCTCCATGGAAACGTTGAGAAATGTTCATATTTTGCAGGTTGAAAAAATATGATAGCATGGAATTTTCATGGATTTTTTTGTAGAGAGATTAGCGTTTCTGAAAACCATGTGGTTATTATTGCATGAAATGATCCCAATGAAATCAGATCAAATTCTCTATCTTGTACAAGCATTCTTTTATTCGATATCACAGATGATAGATATAAATATTGACTACTGAACTTTCTATGATATTATGCAATACAATTGGTGAATTTTTTGGCTTGTAATCAATGACCCAAAAAGCTCCGTGCCTCTTACACCATCCTCATGATGGAGAAGATCAATGACTCAATCATCATATTCAACTTTATTCAATTCATCGATCCAATATTGAAACCATTCATTGTTTTGGTTATTACACCCATGATTCTCATTCTCCATAGAAATCAAAGTATGAATTATCGTATGATAGATAATATGAATCTTCATTCTACAATTGTTTGCTATACAATTTGGATTGGCATGCATGGGGACTATCATGAAAAGTTTCATACATGGTGACAATTTGAAAACAAATAGCACTCAATATTCAGTTCCCAAAATTATTTATAGTTCTTCAGCTAAATCTAAAAAGGAATTTTTGAAAAATCTATTTTATATTGTTTTACCGTTACTCTTAGAGAACGAAAAAGCTGAAAATATTCTTCATAGGAATTTTTGATGAGATTCAACGTTGTGATATTGATTTCCTTTTCCCACGTTTCGTATTCATGGAACCATCATCTCAGATCCTCATGCTGTGCATCCTTATCTTGCACACATTGCATACACATAACAAAAACTGCAAAATAAGTGAGGGTTGCAATTTAAAATTTTAGGGGTCGGTTACCTGGGGGTAGAAGGGTTGAATTTATTACACCAACAAATATTTTGGAAGTTCTTTCCCTTGAAATGTAAATTGACTTGTTTCGCCAAATTTTCGTAGCGATGTCATCAGTTGAAGAAATATTGTCTACGGTTCGTTTTGAAATGGTCATCCTGTACATAAAGTGTGGCTTCATGAGATTTTTTCCCATTATATGATTATATATTAGGTTCTTATAATCCTGAGGAGAAAATATCAGAATTCTGAATTCTAATATACATGAAAATCCTAATGATGAAAATCAAAATCATTATTCACTATTTTCATCATATCATCGCATCAAAGATGACATTTCTTGAGATCATCCAGGAATAATGAAAGAAGGGGGTCGTCATGCATTATTCGAGATTTTTTCTTCAATAGTTATACTTTTTTAATTTTCTTAGTGGATAATGAAGGAAGAGAGTCGTTATGTATCATTCGAGATTTTTTCGTCAAGAGTTATACTTTTTTAATTTTCTTAGTGGATATCATTCGAATCAACAGAAAAACAGTTGAATATCTCGAACAAGAGTATTGAAGTAAATGGTCAATATTTTGAAGAAGTTCTTTATAGAACGAATTTCAATGTGAACGTTTTGCGTAAAATTATAATAGAAAAAATGTTGCATTTTCCATACCATAACGTTTCTTTTGCGAACGTTTGTTTACTAGACAAAAAATGCTTGTTTCCAAGTCACCTATTATCTTCCAAAGTTTGTTTTTGGGTATTTAATTATATATATTTTTATATTTCTCATTGTATCCATTTCGATATTATGTGGATTCTTGATTTAACATTCAACATAACATCGAGAAGAAAAACATTTCTAGCACGAGAACTTCCAATCATGCATAACTCTTGTGAAGGACCAAGAATACTTATACTTATACGTTGTGACCCTTGTTTTATTGTTCTTTTTATTGAGGTTAGTTTCCATTGAACTCCATCATTATCGGTGCCATTATATACATTATCAACAATGTATTCTTCATTTACTCAACAGCATACTACTGGTCTTGCATATTGTATTGCAATCAACTGTACATGATGTATACGTACTAGCAAGTGTGTCCCCTAATGATGCATTTAACTCCAATAGGAATGACGTTCACATCCAATCTCTTTGGAGTCATGGACAACGTACCCATTACAGAGTGTTTCATTCAAGCCCACGGTACTCTTGACGATAATATTATCACAGTGCACATTGCCGTAATATTTATTCAAGAGAAAGTGAGATACAGCTGACAAATTCACTTGTTGGGCTATCATCAAATAGACGAGTGCTATAAAATTTTAGGGCATTTTGAGGTGTCTTGGAGTGGTCAATATTGAGTGGGTTGTGACATTTTTCTTGGTTTTTCTACCCAACTATGTGGAAATCATGTTTTTTTATTGGGATTTGTTTGTTGCCAGTCTTCGGTTCAGAGATACGTAAGTCCTTTCACAATTCCATCCCTCGCTTATCGAATGTAATATTTCAACAGAAATTTTCGTGAATGTGCAGAATTAATTCAACTCAATTCCTCCACAGATGAAACTTCATTTTTTCTCCATTCTCATTTGCATGTTGAAAAAATAACTTGAGGCACATTTTCCAGAACATTTTGAATTGATTGTTTGATCGTATAATTTCGGAAAAGCTGGTTCATAATGAACCTGAAAAATCCTATATTTATGCTGGACAGGTCGACGTCAATTCTATAAGTGAGAAAAAATAAAACATAATATTTTATTCAAGTTGTTACGATCGATGATATTTCATTCTGATCCCTAGAGGAGCATTTGTTATCACCGTGAATCTTCTGTTGATTAGTTTGTTCAATTTTCTCGAGCATGAAAATATCAACACTGCAACATTATTGAAGATTGATACTTTCGTGGGTCGATGGTTCAGAATAAATCAGTTTTGCAATGATCATTGACGTTTCGAGAAATCATTTACAGCTATCGGAGATGGTGTACCAGGAAGTCATTTGAAAAGTTCTTCACGAAATCATAACGTGACAAAAATATTGTATATACCCGGAGGGTTCTTTGTTAATATGGCAACATTTGTCCATTATCATCTTTATAAAGTACTTGGAGCATGAATGATGTTCTATAAATCATTACCTTAGACTTTTCCTAACACTATTCGTCATAAATACCTGGAAAGAATCGTTTCATACTACCTTCTAGCACTAGAATAAGGCAGTCGCCGTGAAATGCACACCTTATTGTCTTGTTATTATTTTTTCCATTAAATAAATGATACTATAATCTTGTGAAAATTAATATTCATGAGAATGTTACATTGCAAGATTTTCATATACCTTTTGCGTTTTTTCATTTTACGATATCATTTATTATAAGTATTCTTTCAATGATAACAGCAATTTCAGTTATTGGTAATTTTCTGGGGGATTGATGATCGCATGAATTCTTGTTCCATATTCGTACTTTCATTGATTATTTCTGGTACTATACTCCTATTGCAACCAATAAATGTACGCAATTGCTATATGATGCACATTAATTTTTCCATCATGAGTTTCGTAGAGCTTAACAAAGAACTACAAGCTATCAACAGCAAACATTTCGCAATGACATTGACCTGATTATTCAACAGAAAACCAGATTTCTGAAAAGCACTGATAATTTCGAAATGATTTTAATGTACAGGACCCTGAGAGCGAGTTTAGTGATTGCATACTGATATTCAAAATAAAATAAACTGAAGTGCATTTTTTTCAAGGACGCAAACCAAGAGATCTTTCGAACAGTGAGGAATACTGATTTGATCGAATAGGACGGAATTTTGCACTTGGGGATCCATTACATGAATTTTGAGAGTATTCTAGTGGTATTATCTTTCATTATACTAGTGTTCTGCTAGTACACTCATTGTATATTCTAGTCTCGCCTTCAAAATATTTGATATAAGGCTTTCCGAAGTTTTTTTGCTAGTGATTTTTTTTCTATATTCCATGTCAGAAGATAACTAATGGGTGATATCAATTATTTCATCACCATGGATTTACTATGATTGTTCTTTGATAGGTTCGTATTGAATTTCTCTAGCATGAAAAATAAGAAGAAACAAATTAATCATAGTGGAAATCGAAATGATTCGACCTCATAGAACAATCCATATAGCGTGACTATTTTTTTTTCAGATATCATTTGTTACATGAGATAGATAATATGAGTACTTTCACCACACGATGAGTTGCTTGACCGTTGAAAGTGAAATGAAAAGCGCACAGCATAGAAGTTGCCTACTGAAAAAAACCGCTGTTATGACTCATTACATCTAATCACACTCAATATATTATTTGACTGACAATTGACAGTTTCTGATACGGAAACCACTAACTACAGTTTCACCTTTGATATATTGCTCTTATATGCTAAGGTTTGAGATCAACTATAACTGTTCATAGTACTAGTATGGATCCTTTTGATGTATTATGAATGGATTTAGGTTTGTTCCTCAAACATATTGAAATATTTGAATCTCCATTGTTAATTGAATATTTCTGTCGTGGAATATGATACAAATCAATAATAAAACTATATTGTATTTTTTCTCCTCTGAAGTTCCGAACACATGTCATGAACAATGATATCTTGGATAATATGGATTCCAATTAACAACTGCAGCTCCTGCAATTTCAGTTGAGGAGCAGAGATAAATTCAGAATTTCACTATTTCTCTCAGCTCAATAATTTGTGAGCAATTCATGACGATAGAATTATTGATAACGCCAAAGATCAATGTGAAACATATCAAGATATTGAGTGCGTTGTCTAATTTTGTTGCAGCCCCATATATCAAACAATGTTACGAAGGTGATCCTGAAGTGATAGAGTGTTTCAAGGAAGCCATACACCACCTGAGGCCATATTTGAGGAAGGGAATCGAAGAAATCGAGCTACCCTCCGTTGAACCGTTCAAAATGGAAGAATTGAGCCTCTCTCTCACCACAGGTCCTAACGGATACAAGGTGTCGTTGAAAGATATCGATGTTTTCGGAGCTAGCCAGTTCACAGTGAAAAACTTGAGGTAAGCACTGATGTAGCGTATATATCGAATAGGGCAGGATCTCCAAGAAATCTCATATGCGAAAATGATTAGTAGAGTCGACTGGCCTCTATCAGTTTGTATTTCCATTACGGTGCTACACTTATAAAGAGTCAATGAGGAGTTAATTTTGCTTGATAATATAGATATGCCTCAGAAGTCTTCCGATTATTGAACAAGGTACTTATCTGATTTGTGGTTTGTCTATGTGGATATAGTTAGTCTGTAGAAAGATCAGCAGAAGATAGCTTTACCTTCGTCCTACTCTATGTGAGCCTTGGTATCTTAATCCTATAGACCTATTGATCAACCCCAATTTACAATGAAATTGAATGGAATATTGAACACTTTGACGTTTTGACTTTGTAATGTTCTGTGGTTTCGTTTTTGGAGGAACTGCATAAATAGCAATGAAGGGAGATATTTTGTGCGAAACTCGAGCCGCAATTCGATATCATATCTACTACTGACGCAACTAATCGACTTTGAATACTTCATAGACAAGGAAAAAATGAATCCCATCTTACAGAGCCTACGATTCGCTCTTCATGAATGCCCTCAATTCGTCCTCACTGAGAGCTGAAAATGTCGACTGAGCTTCTCGTACGAAAATTTATTTTAGACACCTTCGATGAACTGATAATGGCTTCTCAATGAAAATATATATTATCTTTTATTAGGTTGAGCACTGAAAAAAGACCCTTCGAAACAAAAATCAAGATACCTCTATTGAAAATCCATTCCAGATATGAGAGTAGTGGGGTTTTGATAATCCTGCCAGCAAGTGGAAATGGTACCTTCGATGGACAATTGGGTATGACCATTTCTAACTCCGTGAGAACAGATTTTCAAGAAAAATTACCTTTTTTGAGAATATGATTCTTGATGATTTCCTTACTATTCTGATTGTAATCAAAGATATAGATTGTCGTCTTTGGAAGCACGAGTTTTGTAGTTACGAGACTATATAAAGTGACAAATTCTGAAGGAAAACAGCCGAAAGACATGGAGTATTCATAGTAAATTGCCAAACGGGCATTGGTCCACTAGCACTTTGCACTATAACATTATCATGCTAAGGCCCAGCAGCATAAATTTAACTTCCGAGCATTGATAATAAGGGAATGGAGCTAATCATCAAGTACTGTCGATTAATGTTTCATATTTTTCAGAGGATATTCTAGCAACTGTCAGAGGAACAATCAAGATTCAAGAAAAAGACAATAAAAAGTATCTACACGTTGAGACGCTCACAGTGAACCTCTTGGTCAAAGATATCCACCTGGAAGTGAAGAATATTTACAACAATAATATTATTCTGAGTGAGTACACTCCAGTGAAACATATTTTGTTCGAATGTACTTCTAGTTTTCTATTCAAACCTACACATATTGACTTTCCATTGGGATAATACCATGAAATAATATTCACTTGATAATTTTTTTATCATATGAGAACTCATGTAATTCAATCTCAGGAACTCGAATTTCACAATCAAAAACGTACGCAAACCTATATTTTTTGAGATAATCCATCAGGACCGCCATAATCCACAACGCCAACCATATGGAAGAAGGACATGAAGAATGCCAATATGATGACTTCAACTTTTCCGAAAGTGATCTTTTTAACCTTTCAAATGTATAATAGAGGTTTGAGAGATATCCTGTGTGAGAATTGGCTATGATGTCTATCCAAGAAAGGCCGAAAAAAGGTGACCAATTTTCACATTTTTTTTGGATTACCTCAAGAAATATAGGTTTGCACACGTTTGTATCATGGAATTCGGGTTTCTGTAGTAAAAATACGTAAGTACCAAAAAAATATTGTGAAAAACCCATCGAATGATGAGTGCAAACCGTTATGTCAAATAATATAGTTATGTAAATTATATACTACAATTTTTATATTCTTATGGTTTTGAAATTCATATTGAGATTAGGAGGATTTCAGCTTCGAGAGATTCTTGAGGAATAAAAGTATAGAATATAATACGATTCAAGATACTTTGTTGTATAACTATATGGTTACAATTCTCCAAGGAGTGGAATTATTATTTTCTGGTTCACATAAATCTATCATTCAATATAACGTTGAATACTCACGACACGCTATATATGAGTTTGAATAAAAATAATATTGTATTGAACCAATCAGTATTGGTAATGTTGATCATTCAACTCTACAATATTGATGGAACCTGAAATCTTCTTTTTTCTCAAACTCCTTCCGAGACTGACACACATGGAACTTTAAAGACCTCAATATTCAATTTTCAGCACAAGCAATCAATTTATTCCTTCGACAAAATGGAATGGAAGTATTCAATGTGATGCTTCCGCAGCTGAAACTGAAGCTTGCTAAATTGTTCATGGACATTGCCAACTCTCTACTATCCCATGTATCAATGGATACCTTCTACGTTCCCAAAGGCTCATCCAAAGAAGTCACAAAGCAGTAGGATCATCTAGGACATACACCACTTCAAGAAATGTAGTTACAGAGTGAAAACAGACAGTATATATAATATGATGTTGGATACTCTTTCCATCATTTCGTTTGGATATTTTTTGAAGTAATAGAGGAGGTTGTGAACTCTGGATTCCTTTGCTCGAATTATTTATTCCTTCGAATTGCAGGTTTTCTGGAGTGGAATTCGTTAATATAGTTTTAGAATTATACTACCGATTTTTTCTGACATCTACTATCTTGGACCCCTCTCTCATCAGTTCGTATTCATATTCACCATGATCTCACAGTCAGAAGTTAGATATTTTCATTACTACTGACAATGGAATATGAAAAAAAATCTATACCATTCCTTTAATTCCAGATTCTTTGTTGGCAATTCAACTTGTTTGTCGTCGTAACAGTTGGAATGTATAACGGAATCCCAAACATAGTTTATCTAATCAACTAAGAAAGCTGAAGCAGAGCAGAATTGGTTGAATATCTAAGTTGGCGCCAATGATTTTAGAATTTTTATCCCATTCATTTCAGAATACATATGAAAGTACCAGTATCGAATAGCCTGCATATATGTATAGCTCTTATATTTATATCAATATCTAACATTCTTGAACTTCTGCATAACATTTGCCTGTGGAGGTATGATTACCTCCATATGTTATATTTGTTACTTCCTGAGTTGCAGAAGCAACCCTTAGAAGCCTTTGAAGGGCTTGTACGGGTGAATGAAACGGGGATATAGAGTTTATACAAGTAGAATCCAAATTAATATGTTATTGTACAGATCATATATAACCTCGAATCTGATGGATATGTTGTGATCGAACCAGCCATCTCATGATAATTATCCAAGTCGCTAGACCATCTCGACCACTTGGCTATTAAAACGAATATATGGTCCAGAAGTGCCATATTACATTATAACCGTAGAAGGAATCTTATACTTTGTATCTCTCTTACATGAATGAAATTGCTGTTCTGTTCAACTAAGATACCCAAATCTAATCGATGAGTATGTTGAAAAAATAAAACACGATGTGCTCTGAAGGAATCAGTTTGGGAACTCACAGCCGTAGGAAATACTATATTGAAGTACAGGCCTTGGCCAGTACTGAAAACTTTCATGCGAGTAAGAAAATTATAATTTTTCATTCCATCATTGTCTTATTGTTCTATTCCGATGTTATTGAGGTAGGATCCTTTAATCAAGATAGATTCAAAATCTCTCCGCATTTGGAAGCGGAAAATATTTCTTCCTGCAAACTCAATTATATGAACCACTCTTCATGGGAGCTCCTTAGTCTGGACTTTTGATGACGACTTGACATCTAATGTTTCATCCACCATGGAGCAACCTATGAAGAAGTTGAGAAATATTGAAGTTCAAGAACTCAACGAATCATTTATCAATTCATTACTTCATGTATTATTAATTCATCAAATTTTTCATTTATCCTCACAGGATGATAGTATTATCATGAGTAATGAGCACATATGCAGAATTTCAAGGAAAGTTGGGAAAAGTTGGAGAATCTGATCTTGAACAAAAAGAAGGAGTTGAATGGAAGTGAGAGAATATTTTAACTCTAGGACAAATAGACAACCATATAGGATGAAAAATTGATCATTTAATTGGCGATCAATCTATGGAAGGAATATTGAGTCAAAGGACAATCGAGTCGAATGGACCAATGGATAACGATAATAGTAATGACTAATAGTACATTGTGTTGAAATCATGTTTTCAACTGATTGATTTGTTTCCATGGTTCTGATATTTATTTTCAGTCTAAAATATACTTTCCATAAAGTTGGTTCACAATTTTCTTTGCTCTTAGTTTCATTTCATCTATTTGTGTTGAATAGTAATTCAATAGGTTATGGGCCCAGTAACATACTACTGGATTTAAAAAAAAGGTAAAAACTAAGCCATCCTGCAGAATCAATCGAAATAGAAAGTTATTTTTTTAACATTACTGCTGACACAACCAGAAGCATACAAAAAGGTTCAGAATGTCCGAAAAGTTTGAAACTACGAGAATCGTGAAGTTCGATGGCTCCAATTATCAACTATGGAAATTCAGTATCACAATTGCAGTGAACTGATGAATACTGTTAACGGACAGGACTCCAAACCTCTAGCGACTGTTCCAAATGCTGCTGAACTGGGTAAAGCCTGGGAAAAGAGAAACAATCAAGCCATGGTGATGTTTCTCACTTCCATATGTGAAAATGAACTTTTGTACCTCGTGAACTGTGAAACTGCTGCCGATATGTGGAGAAAACTGATGTCAATCCATGAACAACGAACTGATGTTTCAAAGCACATTATCTACCAGAAATTTTATGACCTGCGGATGGTAGAAGGAATGAAAATTGCTGCTTTCATCTCTGAAGTTGAGTCCCTGGTGAAACAACTATTTGATATGGGAGAGAATATATCAGAAGTAGCGAAGATTTCGAAAATTATCAATAGCCTTCCATCGAGATTTGACATGTTTGTTACTGCATGGGATTCCGTTGATTCTTCGAAGCAAACATTGTCTGAACTGATTGCTCGTTTGCTGAAAGAAGAACAGAAGATGGTATCTCATATTCCTGGAGAAGATAAATTGGCTCTACAGATTCAGTCAATGAAAATCAGACCATCAATTTCTAGAAGTTCCACCTCCAAGGAACAGAACATTCAAGAACTAAAGAAGAAAACCAAATGTGGATTTTGTAAGCAGAATGGTCATTGGTGGAGAGAATGTCCAGAGCGGAAGAAGAAACAACAAAGCCGGAAAATTGAACATGAAGCCTTTATATGTGACAATACTCTCGTACTGGAAGACATTGACAAAAATGAAGTTCTCTTGGCTGATGGAAAGTAGTCTCCTTCCTCTGTCCCTTCTTATTTCAATTCTAATGAAGCATTTAGCATCTCCGTCTGTGATTTCGAATTCTTTTCTCAAAATTTCCAAAATTTCGTTTATTGTTTCCTTGGAACGGCTCAAAATCAGACCGTCATCTACATACAGGGCTAGATAGATCCTCGTTCCATTGAAACATCCAACAAACACACATGGGTCTGCATTTGTTTGCTTCAGTTCGAATCTTTGTAAGAATACCTTGAATCGATGATTCCAACAACGCGGAGATTGCTTCAGCCCATACAGACTTTTGTTCAGTCGGCACACTGAATGTTTATCCTTCTCAAATCCTTTCGGTTGTGTCATGAAAATAGATTCTTCTAGTTCTCCATATAGAAAGGCAGTTTTCACATCAAATTGGGCCAACTCGAGATCTTCATTCGCAGCAATCGCTAGTAAAACTCGAACTGATTCATAACGTACAACAGGAGCAAACGTTTCTGTATAATCAATTCCCTCTCTTTGTGAAAAACTACGTGCAACGAGACGAGCTTTGTATCTTTCATTACCACGAATATCATTAGAGGAAGGAGACTACTTTCCATCAGCCAAGAGAACTTCATTTCGAAACTTTTGAAGAAATTCAACATGGACGACTGCAATCCTTCACAAATACCAGTTGACCCAGGACAGAAGTTGACGAAATCAAGAATTACCGATGATAAACTGAATGTTCCTTATAGAGAAGCAGTCGGAACATTATTGTTCCTTGCCATGAATACGCGACCTGACATTGCATATGCAGTGAGCTATATGAGTCAATTTCTCAACAATTTCACCCGTGAACATTGGTCTGCAGTGAAAAAGATAATGAGATATCTGAAATGTACTATGAATCATGGAATTATCTACGGTAAAATCGATAAGACTGAAAATGCACAGCTCACAGGATATACAGATGCAGATTTTGGAGGAGATTTGGATACTCGAAAATCTAGGAGTGGCTATATCTTCATGTTGAACATGGGACCAATAACATGGGCTTCTCAGAGGCAACCGGTTGTAGCTATGTCCACTACAGAAGCGGAGTATATAGCACTTTCCCTAGGAACAAAAGAAGCTCTATGGTTACGCTGCCTTTTGGAAGAGCTTGATTTTCTGCCAGAGTCATCGACCATCATAAATGTTGATAACCAGAGTGCCATCAAATTGGCAAATAATCCGGAATTTCACAAGAGAACGAAGCATATAGATATCAAGTTCCATTTCGTTCGAGATGCTGTAGAAAAACGATCAATTGATATTAGATATGTTCCAACCAATTTACAGTGTGCAGATATCCTGACGAAACCTCTCTCCAGAGACAAGATAATTTTTTACTGTAATTTAATGAATATTTACAATCTTAATGAAATAGGGAGGGTGTTGAAATCATGTTTTCATCAAGAACAACTGATTGATTTGTTTCCATGGTTGTGATATTTATTTTCAGTTTAAAATATACTTTCCATAAAGTTGGTTCACAATTTTCTTCGCTCTTAGTTTCATTTCATCTATTTCTGTTGAATAGTAATTCAATACATTGAAACGTAAATCACAGAGATATCGTAGCACGAGTCCGAATTTTGGAAATGAGTCGCATATCGGCGAATTTCCGAATGGACGAGTGCTTGAAAGGCCTTCTGTAGCGAACGTTTCATACTATTTTCTCTGTTTTGACTTCTGATAATACAAATTACATATTTTTTATCCGCAAAAACAGTTAGTGACAGTAACGGGATTTTGACACTCGATATGGAAGGATGTAATTATTTTGATTGTGTTTCAAAGTTTGTCTCTTTTAGAATTCAATATTTTCACACGATAAAAAATATTTGTGAATGCAAAATCAAGCACTGTTCATCTCCATCAGTGGCAGAGTGACTATGATATTCAATGGCGCTGATGGAAACGAAAAACCAAAAATGTATGAAATGAAAAGCACCAAAACAGAGAAACGGCCGGTTCTATGAAACTTGAATGGATACTGTCCTGGTATATAAATGAATGTAAATACTTTCTCTCTATGCATGAACAACTCCACACAATTTCACCTTCCGTCACTATGTATCATCTAACCTTCGTACCAAATTGATGAAAATTCATGTGGTTGAATGATTTTTTTTAATATTTTTCCGAAATCCGAAAGCTGTAGTCCAAAAAAATCGTTATCGGCTCGAATATCATTTGAGAAATACACAGAAAAAACAGCTCATGTGCACTGTGATCGAACTTTGACTGCCAATTATCTTACAGAGAGGACTAACACTGATTGGCACACAGGTGGAGCAGGACTGTACTCTAATCTCATGAAATCTACAATTCCAAATACTCACGTATTCATTCATATAACTATGGGCAACTTTAGGTATTATTCTCCTAAATGAATCCTTCGTTATTCAGTTATTATCATCATGATTCTTATCTGATAATTCTTATAAATGAAACAATCCTCCCCTTCTCCCAGCTTCTCAGTATTTCTTCCTTGCAGAATGAAATCATCACATATTTCATATTATAGACTACCTAGTACATAAATAGTTTCGATATGAATGTATGTACATAAATCATACTGAAACTGAAACCAGACAAGCTGGAATGACACAATTCGATCATAATCTATGCTTAGGTGTCAACCAGCAGTCAGGTTGAGGTTCCAACTATAATCTAATGATGATAAGTTTTTTGCATTCCATGTATAAATGAATGAAAATAAATCGAATTGATTCGAATTGAATTCACAAATCCATTGGGTCAGTTTGAAATCCTGTCGAAAGATACATGGTTCAGTGTAGCACGAAATAATACTGTTATCATCGATAGCTGTCTCAAAGTAGCACTCATATATTCAATATAGATTGAATCTGTTCGAACTAACCGCGGTGTTATATACAGTTATAGCTGTAAGTGATGGGCCACCTTGTACAATGCTTTCTTCCTCTACACCGGTGACTCTTCTTCGGCACCGGTCTACTTATGCCCCTTCTTCTGCTATGTTCTTCCTCGACAATGACGGTCACGGTCAGAGCCGTCGAAGGAGGTCAGTCTCCGTCAACAATTTCTTTCTTCCAGATCTCTTAGTTGTATTCGAAAATAATGGAACGGGTCTTCACGATTGGTCTCCTTCTCACAGTTGTGCAGTTCATAGCAGCTCAGAACCGTAAGTAATGGAACACATATACATTTTTCGTATTTTTCGCGCATGCAAACTATTTACGAGAGGTGGATGAGATCCTCTCTTACATCGGAATCTTGCGTACTTGCCGAGTTCATATAGAAGTGATACGTATCGAATTCGAATATCATTTACAAGTTGCAATACAATGGTACTGATCATGCTTTGTGATCCAATCTATTTTATTCTCATTGGGATTCTGTTGAGGCATTTCCCGTGCTTCACTCCTCTCAAAATATATGCTACGCGTGTGTGAAATCCTGCACTACATCCCTATTATGCGTTCACAACTCTTGTTACTCCACATCGAGATTCAATATTCTACAAATGTTACTTACTTGGAAGGCATATGTGGTCACCCATAAATTGTCAGGCTCGAGACCTGCCAAAATTTGCTCCACCAAGCATTAGTCATCAATAAAACGGCAACGTTGTGATATTCTTAGCATAGCGAAGTCTTTCCTGATGCTGACGACCTCCAAACTATTGAAAGAGGCATTGCCAGAGCATCAATAGTCTTTTTGGCCCCAAAGATAGTTGACAAGGTTTGGGGTCTTGAAATAAAATACCGAACAGTTATGAAACCCTTCAACACACATTATGCTCCATTCATTTGGTATCAAAGAAACATGAAGAACAAACAGGCAAGCATAGATGGAAGCAAAGTTAGAGGAGAGGAGATGGAAACAGGCGGGCGAAGGGGTAGCCGGACATGATTTCCGGCAATCCCATTTTCCTAGAATGGACCGACCATGTTCCGATCCGGAGCATCTGAAGTTGAGTATGGGAACAATGGACCTCTGCTCTACATACTACATATACTCACTGACAGCCACGCTGCACTGAAACATCATGATCGTACTGTTTTGAGTCAAAATCAGTCTGGAACTGTCATTTCTGCAACAACTGACTCTGTAAGTGTAAGGCCATGAGATAATGAAGAAATGAATCCACCGATTCCATTGCTATAACGAAAGACCTATGTTTCCACACCTTGGATCAGAGTCTTCTGCGCCTTCCGGAAAAGTCATATTATATTGGACATGACAAATATCATCGGTCGAAGGCAAGCAAAGAATTACTCATCAAAGATCAACAAGATTCTGAATTTGAAATAACAATGAAATGAGCTGGTGACAGTACTTATTGCCTTCTGAGGTATCACTTAAGAGAAAGGAGGAATCAATTCCAGACTCGTGCCAGAATATTGTTGCCTTCTGTAAAAATTTCTCCAACAATTACTCTATCATTTGAAAATGCTGTTTCTTTATCGCTCTTTGTCTTAGGAGAAATTCTGATTGTCATATCATTGTGAATGTAAACAATGGGTCATATAATTGAAGTTATTTTATATTTACCTTCACCCACTTTGATGATATAAATTCATATATCTTCCCGTTTCAAGATTTTCATATAATATTATAATGAATCGAATCATATATTGACATATTATGGATATCTTCTATTCACTGTTCAGAGGTAACACACTGAGCACTGGTGTTCACAAGTTGATAACCCTGTTTTCGTTGAAATATTGTTGCTCAACCATAGCTTTCTACTCGGCTTTCAATAAATTTGAAATGATATGAAAACTGGTGTCAGTGATTAACACTGTGGTATCCATAATTACATATGGCATCGAAGTTGATTTCGAGAATGGTCGATGATATAATTACTATAATGTGAATGTGGTTTCTTTTCCTCTACTGTTTTCAACAATTCAGCCAAAGAAAGGGAATTTTTTATCATTCACAAAGATGAGAGAATGAAAAACAAAGAAAACGGAGAAGAAGTTTTGTTACGTTCCAGAAAATGATCAGTAAATCTAGTGGTAAATACGATTATCATCCACAGCCTCAGAACATTTCCATGAATAACTATAGGATGGTGATATCAGCCAATGCATTGATTGAATATTCAGTGTGAAATGACGAATAGAATTTCAATGGCATGTTTTGATTGTTCCTTACAAAGTATTCGAAATAATGTCACCTGAATATAAAACTCGATTATTCATATTTTTTGAGTTTCATGAGACCCCAGTGACGTCTGTCTAACACTCCCAAGAATTCAAAATTCATCATCAACGTCAATATTGAATTATTGATTCAGTGTGAAAAATTCAAACAGTTCATTGGTATTCATGACAATATGATAATCCAAAAAGGATGGATAACTGTGAAGGAATGGATTGTTTATGCAGCGCTTCTGTAATAACTTTTATTTCATTATCATTCTCATTTTAGTTTCTAACATTATGATGAGCATTCTCTCGACATCTCGATTTGTGTTGAGAGATTCCACGTAATATTGAACATTTTTTCACACAAAAAGCCCATAACTACTTCAGGTATCATGATTCATCGTTATCTATGGATTTGTGACAGAACAAGTCGAAAAATAAAAACCATGCCCATCCCAGAAAAACTCAGAGCAATTTAATTTCATGAAATGCTTCAAAAACTGAATCAGGTATTCCAAAAGCCAAAAAGTAATTCTAAAGTACTGAAATAACTCTCATAACTCGGATAGAATTGATTCTCTTTCATTTACAAATTTAACTGATGTGTGATATATTCTAGTTTATCTTCACTGAAATAATAATTTTGCAATGAAATAATTGATCCTTCCAAAGTGTTCGCACGCGATTTACATGATCAAAATTTCAGCATATTTCGTCAAAACATGCTACAAGCAAGACAAAGAGGTGAATGCATGTCTGAAGCAAGCCACGAATTTCCTGATTGCCAACATGCGAGCTGGAATTCCGGAATTAGGAATTGATGATCCAGAACCTATCATAATTGACGAGATCCAGTTGGCCTTGGGTACAGGACCAGACGGATACAGGGCCAAGTTCAGGAACATTGAAGCTTATGGCGTTAGTAATATTACTGTGATTGCAGTAAGGTGAGCTTAATTGGATAGTGATCAATCGAATATTCTTTCAATATAGAATATCGTGAAATTTCTGTGTTATTCTGGAATGATCAGAATATATGAAGGAAGATCTGCAATGTCTTCCTGAAGACGCTTTAGCATGATTCAAATTTGATCAAATGAAATCGATTGAAAATCACTTCGCGAACAAATTTCAACCCTCATCAGCCGCCTTGACTTGAAACCACAAAATATTGAATGAAATGATGAATAATTCAATTGAAAAGCAGTCTACTATTCCAAAATCATGACTTCCTACAGAACACCAAGCTGAATTGTTATAAAAACAATGATGCTAAAAATTCATCACGTTCCCGATCTCCATACTGATATTCATTTTGACTTTTCTCAATTCCTTATTATGCAACGATAGTTGCTCTAGTTGACGCCAATTCTTCCAAATAATAACTAAAGTAAAGGCGTGACAATGGGAATGCAGATTCGAGGATGATTGGATATTCGTCATCATCCGCATACTTATATTATTTCCTAAGATGACGAGAGTATTGGATTCCATTTCTGATTTCAGGTCTGATATCAATACCAACCAATTTCAGTTAACCATGTACATACCAAAGATCTCAGCTAGAGCCAAATATGAATCAAGTGGGGTACTTATTTTAGTACAGGCATCCGGAGGTGGAAACTATTGGGGAGAATATGGTAAGTCGACACTTATCTATAACGATTTCACAAGAGTTAGTTTGAATTGGAAATAATTCGACAGATCTGCGAGGATTTGTTGCCAGCTATTGCCGAATGGTAATAAATTGATGACGTCAAGTCAAGAAAATACATTGTCATTCGATGAAAACGATGTACATCGAATTATTCTCGTTGGAATAATGCGAGTTGATTATTCTCGCTGTGATGACTTGTCTCAGATTGCAGATAAGCTACATAAAAGGAATAATCTTGAAAAAATAAGCTACTCAAACTAGAAGTATCAATTCTCTTCATTTTGAGAAATAATATGATTAGGATTATTTAAAATGACTACGATGAATCAGTCAACGAACTGTAAAGAGAAATAAAATTCTAATTTTGAGATTCTGAGACGTAAAAAATCAATCGATACTGACTCTTAGGTCAGCTCAACTATAAAAAGAAGTATTCAGTGCCCTGGTAAAAGGTAATGGGGCAGAACCCATACATATGTATGAAGAAGTATGAACTTCATTGAATATATAACATGATCGTGTCTTGATTTCTGAAGAAAATCAAGAGCGTGGTCCCATATAGAAATATACTAGATATAACCATCTGATCTGACGATTCACAGACATTGATAATATACGTTCTGTCGATTTTTGATTTTCCAGAGGGAGTAAAAATTAAGACTTACTTCAGAGGTTCAACACAGTATTTGGAAGGAAGGCCCTACCTCAGGGTTCACAATATGAAAATGGATTTCAGTGTTAGAGACATAAAAATGGGGGTAGATGGAATTCATAATGGAAATGCTGTGATACGTGAGTATTTTTCATGCGAATATTTTCCCACATAATTTCGAATATTCATTGAATCAGAACAGTACAACAATACAAGATACTTTTTCCATTATTTTCAATGTCAATTGTAGATCGGTTGATAAAGCATGATTCTATAAATTCAGGAGTGACTTATTGCTAAAGTTCAGTTCCGAAAGTTGAGAAATTTCTTTCGAGACTTCATACTCATGCTTTATGTTATTGATTATATTTTGGAAATGTTTCTGATATTCATATAATTTCATATCGATTTATAGAAGCTGCACTGAATTTGTTCATCAACTCTAATAGTCAAGAGCTGTTGAAAGAAATGAAGCCAAGCTTGAAGAAGAAACTCCTCACACTCATGATGAACTTCGCAGAGAACTTATTTTCTCATGTACCGTATGATGCCTTTTTAGCTTAGGTTATTTATGCATTTGTTTATTTGTGATTTTAGGTATGAATTGTTATTGATATAATTATTTATTATTGTTTATGTACATATTCAATAAGAACTCAGAGTGAGAGTGGGTAGAAATATTATATGAAGAATTCACTATGTTCGCTGTTGATATTGAGTTATTGTAACAAAATATTTATATTTGTCAATTATTATAAATTATTTTTGCCAACTGATTGATTGAATGCGCATTGAACTGTTAACTTTTGGAAATAATAAAAACGAGGTTTCTTTGTTATTAATAAGAACTGTGGATTAATGCTTCTGATTTCAGTTTGATGTGTTACTTTAAATTATTTCATATTTAATCTACAATCGACGAGTATAAGTGTATAGTATCGACTCATTCTGAATCTGTATCATAATAGTTGGTATAGATCATTATGAATTGGTGTTTCTGTTTCAATATTTCATCATATCATGAGAAAATTCACATTCATGGAAGTTTGAACACCAATTTAGGATTTCATTACAGTGAGTAGCATCATGACCTTTTTTATTACCTCTACGATAGAACATATTTCCTGCCAATGTAGGATTTGATGAATAGTATTCAAGACTCCGTTCTGACGGTGTTATATTATCCAGTACCAACCATTTCTAACAGAGATTTGTACGTTACATATTATGATTTATGGCTGTTCCCGTTTCCATCTAGGGAGATGAAAATCTTCAAAGAATGTCAGAAACGAGTCTGAAGTGAAGTTTCGGACCCTTATTGTACATTTCAATTTCGGTATTATGATTATCTATTATGTTTAGTTTATCATTCACTACAATATACAGTGACATGTCTAGAGGCACCTGTCTAGAAATAGTAGATCATGAAATGTGTCCGGAAAGGACCATGAAGAATCTTTGGACAAATGAAGGCCTGCCTACAGGAAACTGCGTTCTGTTGCCTACAGCAACAAGTGTCTTGTAAATAACGCTTTTCAGGCACCCTTGCATGTTTGCTATCTTGTAGTTTTTCAGAGTACAAAGGAGTTCTGACTCGTTCCATCTTCTTTCAATAGGAAGTACTGTCTACTTCGGATAGTTATAGTGAGTTGATTGTATTGTGAGATACAAGCTTGAGTTTTTGTTGCATTGAATGATCAGATCTCCATTTCAAGATTCTCACGAGATCGACATATTACTGGTCACAGTTCAACACTTGAGGAGGGGTTTGTCAAGATAGAAGGTTTCAGAAAATGAAACAATACAACTCGATGCAAGTTCAGAAAATTGATAATCACTTTATGCGCTAGTAATTTGGACATATTCCATCTGCTATTGCCAGAGGGGATGAGAAATGCTATGTAATACAATGGGAAACAAGCGAAATCAGCAATGAAATTTTGAGCATGCGAAAAAATCATTGGATTTCTGATATAAAATCGATTTTGGAGGGAAAAATCAATCTGAGCTTCATAAGAGACATTGAATGATCAGGATGATTTCTGATATAGAATCAATTTTGGGGGAAAACATAAATCTAAGCTTTTTATAAGACATTGAATGATGAGGAACTACAAATTCATTCCAAATGCAGGCCCAGGCACAAAATATTTGCAGAGGTCAAATTGGATTCGGTAGAATCTAATTACTATGTAGTGAGATATTCGTATGGTTAATAAACAAGAGTAGAGTTCTCACGGAATATCGATCATGGTGATCTATCAAATTGTTCAATTGTAGTTTACAGATGCGAAATTGGCGATAATGGTATGTTATGAAAGGATATATGTAATGAGAGATTTGCGAGTTAATTGTCAAATTAACTTGGCATATATAATTTCGTGTATACCTGCTATTGGGTGGGTGGAAATATATAATCTTGTTGATGTTACTGTCATGCTATTCTATCGAAGTGTTTTATGCTCATTCTGGGAATGCATGTATAAGTAAAAACCAAATACACGTATTTCCTGTTCTTACCATTGATAATATTAATCTCAAATATATGACAATGACATATATATGACATATATGACAATATGGCATTCATAAGTGAGATCAGAGAGAGTTTTGAAATCATACATGAACAGAAAAATCAGAAATACACTCATGTGGGTTGAATAAACAAATAATTAGTCAACAAATACTACCTACATTCTGATGAATTAGATGATCTACAAATTGTTAGCTTCGTTCATTGAATAATGAGAGACTCACTGGTCACGAATTTCCAAACATCATCAGTTTGTTCATCAACATTGTTCTTAGAAAGTCTTATTCCAGAATATATACAAGTTGACTGGCAAAAAACGTCCGAAACCATAGCGCCACTATTATAGTCTGCAAGATCTTGAAAACGAATGAAAAAGCAAATGAAATAGCTAAAGTACTACGAGGTGGCACTCTTTCAACTCTCACTCAGTGTTGTGCGATTGTCAATTTTCTTTATTGAATGGCAACATATATTTGAAGAATTGATTTCGAAGAGATTCAAAATTGAGCGTTAAAAGATTGTTCTCAATGGAATTGGAGGGGGGGGGGGGGGGGAGGAGGAAGGGTCGAGTGTCACATCATTTGAAACGTCGTTTCAATTTTTCATACGATGCCAGAATTCCAGACGAAAATATTCATCCAAAATAAAATGATGGTTAGCGATACTTAATAGCAGAGTCACTTCGGCTAGATGGCAATCAATAAGTGCTATTGAACTCTTTAACTATTTTTTGGTATCTACAAAAGCTCTCCACCCATCGATATTGAAGATGAACGCCATTTATACATCAGTAATTATCATGTCAATTAATTTTTTTCCGAGATGGCGTTCCAAGGTAAGGTACCAGAAAATTCTGGTATTGTGAAAAGAAATGAAAAACATTTCGAATGAGGTATCACTCGATCCTACATTCCATGAAAAAACTCAGTATGGCACTCAGACGCCATTTTCAAAGATTCACATTTTTGGTGGTAGCAAGATGTAACTCCTGAAGTACTATTGAAGAAGAAAAAAAAATTAAAAATTCAATCTGTTCAGAAGTTAAACAGGAGGAGAGTGGCTATATGGACACAATGTATATATAGCTGAATAACGCAATCTCATTATTTTTGGAAGAATTCCATTCCAAGTATATTCAAGTTGGAGATATATTCACACACGTCAATTATCCAGATTTATTGAAATTCGATTGTCGGTGTTCGTCATCTTTATGGAAAATTCTATTATTTCTATGGACATAATATCCTGAATATGATGAGAAGCATTGAACACATGTCGAAAAATAAAGTGTTATCTCATTTCATGGTGAATCTTCCTACATTTGGTAGAAACAAATGTTCGTCAGAAAATTTATTTATGTCCATATGCAGAAATTTTATGATATCGTCGAAAATACGTTTTCGGTTGATGACTTCGATAGAGAACATAGTAGATGATATTTTCATTCACCCACCTTACACTTTTAGTTACTCACCGGTATAACAACAACATCGAAGTGATAAAAGATGGAACTACCAATTTTCTGAAATGATTTAATGATCATATATCAAATAATAGCTCAAACTATCGGCCTTCGCGGATTTCAGGAAGTAGTGTTTTTCGATCGACTATTTAAACGATATGGATGACGAAAATCATGATATTGGTGACAAAGCTGCCGTGCTGGAACACTTCGACAATGAAGAGTCTCCTTCCCGTCCTGTTGTCGTTTTCTATCGCGGTCTTTGCTGGAGAACTACGTAAGTATAATTCCAATCACAGGGTGAAATAATTTCTCCTCGGACCATTTTTGATATTTCGATTCTCAAGTACTTAAGTGAAGCACACGTTATGAAGAGATAAAGTTTTCAATGTTAATCACTTTTCTGTTCGTGATGAACCGATGACATTGTGGTTACACTATAAATATGAATCAGTGAGATTCGAGATGACTTGTTTCTGGTCATGAAGTGGAAATGATAGCTTTACATATCACCAAATCGTTACTAACTTTGAGCTCTTGTCATTCAGTGGACAAATTCGTCCAAAATTGACTAATTCCATTTAGAAAGCATCGACTATTTTTATTGCCTGATGGTGATCTGATGTCCTATTTCAACCATACACAAAACGCCCTTCCACAGATAAACTGGAGCCATGGTATAGTTACAAATTTCAGAACGAAATCTTTGACTAATTGCTGATTATTTCCTAATGACTGAAGGTGAACTATTTCATTCTTTTATAGAGGGTTGGGATGAAGTATGGAGCCAAGTCAATATCTTTTAAACGAAAAGAACGATATTCATGAAAATTTGCAGGTGAGTGCAATGCATCTGATGTACATTGTTTTGTTAATGATATACTTCTGATTCAACCGGAAATGCCATCAACTTCTTTAGTTTGAATTGCACACCATATATATTTTTACAGATTTTCGAAGAGCTTGTTATTTTGAATTCATACATGCTGAGTTTAGTTTGAAAAAATTGTGAAAACGAGGAATATTGCACTTTAATCAAACTCCTTCGAGTTTTTTGCATCAGAGCAAAGAACTCTTCAGATAAACTGATCAATGTTGTTTGTATACATAGTAATAAATTGACGTACAATTCACAAATCGAACAATTTATAATGGTTCAGTTGAGTGGAAGAGAGCGTATTGAAATTTTAATGATGATCGGTTATGGTAATTGTAGAATTTATTTCCATCAATTAGAATTTGACACTTGAAGAATGAAAGAGTACTCGTTTATTCATTACTATGCATACAAACAACATGAATTAGTTTATCTGAATAGTCTTTTGCTCTAATGCAAAAAACTTAAAGGAGCTTGATCAAAGTGATATATTCTTCGTTTTTACAAATTTTCCTACACTGAACTCAGTATGTATGAATTCGAAATAATAAGTTCCTTCAAAATCTGTAAAAATATATGGGGTTTTCTATTTAAATTAAAGAAGTTGGTGGCATTTGCAGTTGAATCAGAGGTATATTATCAACAAACAAATGTTAATCAGATGCATCTTGTTCCATTGCACTCACCTACAAATTTTCATAAATATCGTTCTTTTCGTTCGAAAGATATTCACTTGGTTCCATACTTCATCCCAACCCGTATTGCTACGATGCCTTCAATTGTATCACTAGCAACTCAGCAGCAGGTATATCGAAAACAGGATAACTTATTTTTATAATTTTCAGCATCTTTCATTCATGTCTGCCCCAAACATGATCCAAATTTGGAGCAATGTTTGATAGCATCCGTCGAGGACATCCGTCCGTTTCTAGTAGATGGTAAGGAAATATTATTTTGCACGTACCCCATATGAGGTGACATTACATCGTTTCCAGTGATTATATTCGAATAGAGAATCCTCCATATGATATGAACGTAAATGTAATAGGTTGACAAAATCAGATTCACAAACCACACTGTGTATTCCAGTGTTTTCCATAAGTTGATGAAACCACACGCAAGAACAAAATACGCAAAAAGTTAACGATTGGTGCAATTTCAGCTCTCATAATTTTTCAATTTCCAGTTCGATTTTCATTAACTTTTCAGCAGACTGTAGGTAGAGAGACTGATTTCAACTTGTTGTACAACCCTGACTTCAGAACACCCCGTGGAATAATGTCGTAGCCTAATGTTTTCAACATATCTAGGTAAAACTAGGTATGCTCAGTGAAATATGCTGATTTTTGTGAATTTCCAACGGTTCTATTGCAGATTAATGAAGACAGTTCATGCTGAGAAATTGTTATTATTATTTTGTCTCTTTTGATCCCAATGTCGCTTCTTGTTTGAATCGCCCCTAACGAAAAGCATATATCTACATGGTGAATAAAGAGATGATATTCACTGATTTCATTCAATATCAATATCGTTGGTACATATTTTGGGTTTTCTTTCTTCTCTGGGCACACGTTGTGAGTTTCCTTATTCAAAATATATCAACAGGATTCCATGATCTGATTTAAAATGACAGGAGTTCCCGAATACAACATTCCAAGTTTGGAACCACTCGTGATGAAGGACTTCTTCGCCGAAGAAGCAGCTGGCATGAAAATCACAGTTTCTGACGTAAAAGCATGGGGGTGTACGGACTATTTCGTGAGAGGAATAGAGTTGAGTAGATAAGACTCTAGTTTGATGCATTATAATACATGAATTTATTTTTCTTGCAGTGTAAATATGGACACCCATCTGTTCACTTTATACATAGATTTGCCGAAGTTGAAAATCGAAGCACATTACAGTGTTGATGGGAAACTTCTAGTCTTGCCGATAAAAGGAAATGGAGACTTGGAAGCCAATGTCAGTAAGTATTTCTTCTATCAATTTCTCGGGATTACCTTCATGAGTCAGTGTAACACAAGGACAAGTTTCTGATCCAGTGTCCATTGTGGTAGATTTATGTGGGTGGTGTGGTTTCTTGAATATATTCATTATTCTTCTCATTCTTCAGCTGATCTTCATGCAACAGCACAACTCAGTGGTGAGAACTACGAAATGAATGGAGAACAGTATCTCAAATTCTCCACTTTTGATTTACACGTCGTTGTAGGTGGAGGATCTGCAAGGCTTGAGAATTTATTCAACGGAGATAAAGTCCTACGTGAGTGATTGAAATACAATTCCTTCCTTCCGAAATGGAAATTTATTGGTAGAGTAATTTCGAACAAATAGTTCATTCGATAGGAAATTGAATGAATAAATATTAAAAATATTTTTTTTCATTTGAAAGACAGAAGTTTCCAATTCGATTCAATTGATAACAGAGATCGACACCAACGTCAATGTGTCTGTGTCAATGTTCTGATAGTTCTATAAGATCTAATTCTGCTATTTTCAAAACTCGCTAAGATTCTGTACTGTTTGTTTCAGTTGGGATGATCAACGACGTTGTCAACAAAAACTTCGATATGTTCTTGAAAGAACTAATGCCGATCATTGAAAAATCACTAGCAAGTGTTTTCAAGGACACTGCAAACGCTATTACGCAATCTTTTACATATAATCAGCTATTTCCTCAATGATAATAATATGTAATTTGTCGCAAAATTTATGGTTCAATAAAATACATACTTACTCGATCCTGTCAATATTTCTCCAATTTGCGACTACTTCTCAGTCAAAATGTTCTGGTGAGTGGGTACTATGATCTGTTTGTCAACGATAATGATTTTTCTCATATCTTTAATGAGTAGAAATAACATCATCTGATCAAAATATCTGAACCATTTTATGAATATGTTTGAAATTCCTTTTTCTAAAGATGCCCAAAAGGCATTTTTCTGTTTCGTTCGTGAATTCCTTATGGTGTCTTAATTTGTGATTTGAGGATATCATTATCACTCCATGGAAATTTGTGGAAACAATTTTGTATGGTTCTTGATATGCAACATAAGGGTACGTTGATGTACCATGAGAAAGAAATGTAACTTAAATTTCTAATGAATAAAAATATCAGTCGGAATTAACTGACTAATCAGTAACACATTGTATAGTTTATTATTATTCAGCGTGACTGTTAGTTATGGTTTGAAATTTCTGTTTCGTTTTTCAAGAAACAAATAATTTCATTTTACATTCGAAATCTTCTATCGTTCGAAATGAACACATCTTCCTAAACAAACAATATAAATACTGCCTCAAATACATCAGATCATATCTGAAGCACAAAGTGTGGAAAACAAAATGTACTGAATCAATGAATGGGGGTGTTTCCACATATCGAATTCCCAACTGAAACCACCTTTGTAATGATTTTCTCATATAGAAACATCATGTAACGGCATCATTCGTTCTAAAAGTTGACTAATATGATTCATCATCGGATTCAAATTACAGCCCTATTCAAAAACCCATTCATAATGGTGACGTAAAGATCCTGCTGTTGTCGTTCCTCTTCATGTGCTACAGCTAGACGTTAGACTCTTGTCAACGCTCCGTGACGTTCGTAGCAAGCCGAATTTATACAAGAATAATTGTTATCCCTGTCAGAAACTTTGAGTATATATATGACTTTGAGTATGTCGTGAAGAAAGAGGAATTTTCGCATCAATTTTGGGTGGTGGTCATCGACCAGTTCACGTCTGTTCGAGAGTGGCAGCCGATTAGCATGGATTTTGAAGTTCTCCGAGAAAAATGGATTGTGTGAGTACTATCAAATGATTAAATACATATTTTTGCTAAACATCATATATGGAATGGAATTGAATTGAAATGGTGCAATGAAAAGTTAAACGGCGTTTCATACTTTCTTGTCAGTCGTAAATATAAGAAGCAAATACATCACTATCATCTGAATATTTAAATATTGCTGAAAATATTATTGCGAAACTCCTGAATAACGAGAAATGGACTTCTTTCGCTCATTTTAAGAATCACTGGCAAACGTATACCAAATTCTCCCTGTCGCAAATATCACACTTGATGTCGTAGGCACTTTCGTTGCGCCATCTACAGTTACAACTCTCTTTCACGACTTCAGTAGCTGTGGAAAAACTCCTTCCGCAGCACAGCGTGGCGCAGTTGTCTGCGTCTTTGCAGCGCCTCCCCGCGGTGGACGGACAGAAGTTCGGGCTGTTCTCTAGATAGACAAGATGGCCGTTGAACTGTTCCTTCTGTAGCTCGAAGATCGAGTTGTCGGGCTCCACCTGGATGGCGCTGTGATAGCGGATCTTGAGTTCTTTGGCGATTTCGGTGAAGGGACGGATTCGTTTGAAACATGTTTTGTAGGTGCAGGAGCCTGAAATTAGTAATACAGAATTTGATGTTTACTAATTTCATTTCTTCATAGATACCGCAATGGTGTTTGTCGTCATATTTGAATCTTGTCTTCCCTTCTTATCATGAACTCACTTGTGAAGTTACTGAACCAATCTGAGGAAAAAATCATGATAACTAAAGTTATTTTTACAATATCTTCGAATGTCACTGAGGTTGAACGGACCTATTTCTCGTTTATCTTTGATCAAAAACCAACGTCATTCAAAGTTACATCCAACAATTCCTGGGAAATTGATATTAGACAGACCTATTATGCTTATAAGTCTATATGGATATTTTCATTGATTAATTTATGGATGAATTTCGGATATTATTCTGATCTCTCCTATGAGCTAACGCGTATTCACATTGAGACCGTCCAGAATAGTTTTGTAAGTATATTTTCCAGTGTACAATACTAATTTTTAGGCACAGTACCTAAAAATTCGGTCCACAAGGTCAATATCCATAAAATCTTAAGTAGATCAGATTATGGGAATGTAATCCATCATTTTACGAGTGAACAATGAATTTTTCAGAGCAAAAAGAGAGAATTTATTGAATATCTGAGAGTGAAACATGTTTAGTAACATTTGTGAAATGAGATATGAAAGTCATCTGTGAGTCAACAATTATTTCTAAATCTTTCATTGCATCAGTTGTTGACAGATCATCAATTTAAATAAATACATGTTACTTCAGTGAAATGAAAGAGTATAATGATATATGATCAATCACTTTGAACATCTTCAGATCATCTGTGAAAAGAAAAATTTCCACTATGGAGAATTACCTATTCAGGTCATCAACGAACATATTGAAAAGTATGGATTCCAATTGAGATCCCTGTAGTACACCAGAAGTATATAATGTGTTCTGTAATTGACCATATTTCACCAATTGGACTCGGTGGTTGAGATAACTTCCTATATATTTCAAAATTCCACCCTCAATACCAAAGCATTTAGTTTTCACAACAACAACTGGTCATTGAGTTTGTTAAAAGCTATAACAAAATCTGCATAGATAGAATCGAATGACCAAATTCGAGGAACATTGTCATTGAGTATGGAGCCATTTCAAGAAGTATTGGGATGGAATCTGATGGGATTTACAAGAGAAAATTGCAACATAATGGATCGTGAGGATGCTCACAATATCACGAGTTTGGCTGTAGAAGACAAGTTCAGGTCGAGGTTGGGCTCGTGGTGGCTGTCCCGGCTAGAGATAGTGTTCTTTGAGGTACAATTTTAACAACCCAGCCGATAGGCTGACCTGATTTATAGATTGAACTTTCTATATAGTATTGAATATATACGGGCATGATATGAGATGATATTTTACCTGATAATCCGTGACACTTGCAGACTTTTTCTTCATTTTTCATCACAATCTCAATTCCTATCCTACTATTATACTTAAGAATACTTTGGACTATATCACCTGAAACAAAATAAATCTGGTAATGTTTCTTCATAGTTCCGTCAGAATGAGACTGCATCATAGTTCTCTGAATCAATTGATGATTTCCAACATGTTTCGGAACACGTGAAACCTCACTCCAAGCGACATTCGGAGGTTGTTTCCATTCGTGTTAGTCCATATTTTCTATTATGATGTGATTTCTGGCAGAAATCGAACATCGCCTCTCGAAACAAACAATGAAAGCGTTGGAAATAGATATAAGGAAAGTTGTAGCTAATCAATAGAGAATGATGTAATTGTACGCGCTAAATTTGTTGATGGTTATGTTGATTTCGAGAGTATCATTCCTGTGCTTTTATATACCCCAGGAGAGCTTACCACCAGTCGAGAATAGGTGAGAGCGCAGTGTTGAAAACAGGCTACCTCGATGAAAATTCCTAAAAGAATCAAGATATCTTAGAAACAGATGGAATTTCGTCAGGAATCCAAAAATAAAATAATATACTGGGCCTTCTTTATGAAATGAGAAATGTATCCAGAAGTGGAATGATCTTGAATATATTTTAAAATGAAAGGGAATGCTGAATAACCACGAAGTCAAAAAAATTCAGGATTCCAAGTTAGTTCTAAACACAAAAACTCCTAACGAATAGCTACTGTAATTATCCTTGTGCGGCCTGATGTCTGATGGACACTTACCTTTTTTCCTGAGTTGGAAGAACTTGTGAGCGAAGTTCTTCGCGAATTTCGAGTTATCACCGCATCCTCCCCATTGCCACTCTGGAGGGTTATCAGACTTTCCATGACTCGCACATCTGCAATTTTCCAATTTTCCTGCTGAGCATGCCTTCGCTACCATGTACGTGAAGGCAGATGCCGAAAGTGAGTACAGGAGGGCTGTTTCCCTGTAAACTTTTTTGAAAAATTTCTTTTGGCGTTTACAAGACCATTGTTCATACCTGAAACATCAATGTATCTCAAATGATGTTGAAATCAACAATTCAGTAGTTGGCCAAAAAAGATTTTACTAAATCACTAATAAATTTTAATGCGCGACTATTATGACAAGATCCTGTTCCTGATTTGTTACTAGAAGTTGCAACAAACATGCATATCGCGCTTACTTTCTAGGAGTTCAGACGTTGAAATCTTGAGAGAAATCAGTACTGATATGGTTCCTCGAACTCAATATTCAATACTGTAGTGTATTATTATCATATGTATCTCTGGGATTGTAATAAGTATTCGAATGAAATAATTATTATATCACAGAGTATACCATGTTCTTGTGGAAAATACTATACTGGTGAAATTAGCAGGCCTCGATCAGTGAGGGAACAACGCATAAGAACAATACGAAGAAAAAATAAACTGACAAACCTAAATTAGGAAATCCAATAATGCTTACTAATAATGAACAACATATGGCCGATAGGGGTATAGTGGATACACAGGAGAAGAAGAAAAATAAAAATGAAAAGAGCAAAGAATCTGCTCGCATATTTTTCTGATCGAAGACAATAATATTCAATCAATAGAGAAATACCTGGTAAAAAGTAGAATCCTGGTTATCTTTCAGTGTCACAAACGAATCGTACCCTAGACATCCACCAAGATGAGTAGAAGGTTTGAAAATTAATTTGTTTTTCCAAAATTGAAATTGAGTCGATGCGATAAGAGTTCCACTTTGATAATCATTTTAATTGTAATTATTACATAAGTTTTTCACCATATGAACCAGAGTGAATACAGTAATGAAATATACTCATGAACGATCGAGCCTCATCATATTAAGATGTATTACACTATTTCCATTGTTAAAAACGAGGAGAGAAAATCACTGAATTTTTGGGGAAAAAATCAATATTTCATGATGAGATGAGATTATAATTTCCCAAGTTTATCTTCTCTATCATATTGGCACTTACTGGTATAAAAACGAAATCGTCCTGAAGTTTCTGAGTTATAACCTACAGATTATTTTTCAAGTCGTCAACCTAGAATACTTTAATACTTTTCGAATTTATCCTTTTGAATAAACAGTTCAACACTTCGATAAAGTGACCTCATTTGCTTCCAAAAGAAGTTAACTTCAGAAATAGTACCTCAACTTACCTTACCTCATCCTATCTCATCTTGAAGATATATTTTTTTGAAATCAAATTTAGATGAATAAGTTGGGACTATGACTTGCATATTATTTTGGAGAGTATGTGGAAGTATGAGGATGAACTATAGACATGACGGATAATATGGAGGGGATAACGGATTTCAGAAAAAAATCTCGTAAAACATATACTAACTCACTCAAACGAAACATGAAATCAGAGTAACTTACTGAAAGTGGTGTTTGCAAGAATTAATAGCTATCTTCCTTGTATCCACGAGAATTTCAGCTAGTCCTTTCCTTTCCAGGCACAGTTTACTTTGGTGTTTCATACCCTTCAACCATCTACACAAACCTTTATTGTTGAATGTTACGTTGTTGTGATTCCTGGTGAAAAGAACGGTAACGAACGATTTTCCTCTACTATTTTTGAGATTTTTCCTGAAAATATATATCATGCATGAGCTGAAATTCCAACTCTGGTTGGAGGGATATCGTGTGATATCACCTTCCCAGGGATGATTCATTTCAATATCAAGAACAGAAGCAGAACTTAACAGAGAATTTAAATTTTCGACGCTCTGTATCATTCATTTGAAGTTTTTGGGATACCCCGTGGGCGATATATATCTATGAATACAATTCTGCTTCTCTGCAGTCTTCATACATTTCGATTCTGCACTATAAAATTTTCCACAGTACATAAAACCCTTTTCCCATTAAGTCGGAAGATGTATTAAAATCAATTTTTCTTACTCATTTTAGAAATATTGTAATTTTCGGCTATGACTCAGAACGAGATAGGACATTTTCAAATATCTCGAATCCGTCTAGGTCTTGCTAAGAAGTAATCCCATAAGAGTTGATGATATCGAGTCATTTTCAGAATATATCCAAGTTTGATGCCTATTATTTATTAACAAACCAATACTTTTTACATTGTGGTAAACACAGAAAAGTTTTATCAACTGAGTTTGGAAATTCTTCAATTTTCAGCCACTTTAAGTTATCAGTTTTGTTCACTTCACTAGTTGACATGATCATCAAGAGATCCTGGAAATATTACCCTATTTCATTAGTTATATATGGAGGAATCTCTCGAAAGTATTAACACCCAATGAAATGAGGAGTTCACGAAGTTCCTGACCAGTCTGATCGAATGAATATTCCGAGAAGTTAAGAGATAGAAATAATCCTGGAGGATACAAATCGTCTAAGAAAACAATGCTTGTCTAATATAGATATTCGACCGCACCTATTCACAAAATCGAAATATAACCTCGCACTATGAAATTTTACTCACCTATTGCTGTTTGCACCACTATCACCATCGATCAAACAATAGACGAAAAGCACCACCGAGACAGTTGTCAAGTAGTTCCTCGAAAGAATTGTCATTGTATGATCCACATGGCGAACTGATCTTGACTAAATGCCACAAATTCCAACTCATTGTCAATATTAGTCGTGAACAAATAATGAACTTCGAGGAGATATCAGACTGGATGGAAATGGAAAGTCTTTCTTATGAGTTGGCTCAAAACATGGCAGTTGATTTTTTTTAATTATATTTCTCATTGGAAGTCAAGATTGCAGATTTCTCAATAAACTTGCTTGCATAAAAATGCCTTACTCCATTGTGGCAACTGATGTGGAATAGAGTGATCTAAGAGGTTTGAGATGATAGGAATTAATATTAATAATAACTGACAGACAATAAGTCATTGGAACGGAGTTAGGGTCTCGTCAAACGTGAAGGAATTATGGAAGGATTCTCTATTGTGAATTCGAGATATCAAAGTTCAGAATATTGAAAAATCGGCTGTGAAATTAGATTGCGATATTGTACATAACAACTATAACGTATTATTATTTCATTATGAAGTTTCACGTCCCAAAAGTTTTAGTATTAAATGTCTATGTGAGTATTCTCTGGCTTTATTTGTTTTGCTCTGATCATCATTATTCAGAAATTCCCAATCTATTGTTGGGAGTTCAAAAAAATTGGGGATGAATATCCGTTATAAAGTTTCACGTTTACGTTTTACATTTTTATAAAGTTATACGTAGCATGGGATATTTTTCAATCAATGGAAATCCAAGGAATTCAGATGGTTACTAGAGAATGTAGTTTCAGACCGGGCTATTTGATGATATATGTTTAATAAATCACAACATGTCTTCAATTACAGTTTTAGATGATTTATACCAGCAGTTTACAGTGTTTACCATTAGATAATGAACTCAAGTTGGAGAAATGTGTTTGTGTCTCAAGGTCAAAATGTTGAAAAAAAATCACTAGATATTTGTCAATTTGATGAGATTCATGATTTTGTTTCCTCTAACTTCATGACCATTCAACATTTTCCATTATGTCATTGGTGGCTTATAACATGTACTCGTCTTCATCCAAAATAATTTTGCTACTAACATATTTGGGATCTTAGTAATTCATGTACGTAAATGTCACTCCAATTTCGACATTCTTCTTATATTACCAAAACACTGCTGGAAATCATATATATTTCTTCTTGATGTTATCTATACCAATCATTGGATCTTTTTTAGCGATTTTTCTATCGGGACTCAAAGGGTGATTCTAGGTATTCACAGTAAGCACCTAATTCTATGAAGTCTTTCGTTTTGATGGAGACATAAAAAAAAGATTCATAGGCTCACATTCTTTATTGTTCAATTAAGGCATTGAGGTAGTACTGCAGAATTTTTATTCAAATATGTTTGCGAATTTCTTCACTTCTATCAGAAGAACAAGTTCGAAAAAATCTCAGTTATATGAAAGATGCAAATCGTATCATCACTTGTGTAACTCTCTTATCTCTCCAATGTACTGGACAACAGGAAAATTGCATTTAATCCTGAATTCTCGAAGTGCTAAAATATCGAAGTGACCCTTTTCATCGATACGAGCAGTCTTGACTTTTGGAAAACTAGATTGTTGAATCAATAAACCGAAACAATTCCACCTAACCGGTCCAGTAACCTAAACAAAGAAAATCATCTCTAAAATAACACAAAAAATCAATCCGTACAGGATTATTGTGAGCTCATTCACGCTCCCAATGTACCTGTGCCTCTACACAAGATATCTCTGGATAAACAATGGCCACAAACAAAAGCACTGTCAACCAACCTAACCATTGTCAATATCCTCAACAAATATATATTTTCCGGATTATTTTGTTTTATGCTGTTTACCGGACGTCACTTCAACCTGTAAAATATGCAAACAGTCTTAATTGACAGCTCTAAATTTTTGTTTAATTTCGAACAGTTTACAGGTACCTTCGGGTATTAGTGAATATAGAACATGTTAGCACCACCTAGAGGTGAATTGAGAGACATTTCTATACGTCTATTTGCAATAAGCGATATGTTTTGGTTGATTCATTGCTGATCAGTAAAAATATGATGAGACAAACATGGAAATGAACATGAGGCTAATGAAGCTTTCATTTTCTGAGGTTCTATTGCACAGAGAATGCATAGATTTCCACGAGCAGCTTTCGCCTCGTCAGACTTTGATTTTTCGATTATATATAAGAGCGTATTCATCATTCATTCATTCAGGGAGTTGAAAAGTTACCAAGGAAATACATTTTGGAACAACATTTCATCATATAGAATTGACACGAAATAAGTATAACAAATAAAACTTCGAGGTGAACAACTGCTTTATAGAAGTTTTTTTTTCCGGCTGAAACTGGATCTCCTCTACGATGCTGGAGGTGATTTTTTTTTGTTAATGTCTGGCGACAATTCTAATACGACTTATAATCCTGACAAAAAATCAGTAGACGAAGGTGCTCATAAAATGTATTCTTGTTCATAGAATCCTTGAATTGTGTTCATCCTAACCAACCAACTATGGAACCAACTTATGGTGGAAATCAGTGATCGATGATCTAATAAGCTGTCAAACTTCGAAACCCGAATATAAACACGTACGACAGTCGAATTTTTACGCATGTCTTTCGAGACGAAGAATATGAAAGCTTCGGTCGGAGGATCGGTTATAAATTCATCAAATTCTGATGGAAACGATCCGGCTGATATGAGCTCGCAACCCTTTTCAAATATAGCTGTCAGAACGCGAGAATTGTTTCATATTTCTGGTAATTAAATTAGGGCGGCTGCGGTTGCCACACAGCAAGCCATGGATAATCAGGAATTCGGTGAAGAAACGAGCAGGGGTGGGCTGCATTTCAAGAATTTTCGTAATCGAAAAGAGAAGTTCGGTCATGTTTCTATTTCTGTCATTATCGCGAACAGATAAGTGATTAAGAGATTCACAGTTCGAAGTCGTTAGCTGCAATCGTGTTGAAAGCAACAAATGGATACGAAACCAACATTTTTGTATTCCCGACCGACGACCAACTTTCATTGAGTTTTCCGTTTTGTATTTTGAGTATTACGCAAGCTGTGACTACCCCGTTTGAACTTTTGACCCTTCTATGTTTTTCGCCATACGAATCTAAAATATTCAGTACTCACTCAGTATCATCATTGAATTCACCTTCGACGACCCTAGCCATAGTCTCTTCCGAATATCTCAATACAACCCTGGCCAGAGTCCAGGTAAACTCAACGACAGCGGCGCAATGACAATCTATTAGCATTAATAGAGCTGTGAACAAAACTAGGGGTCGCTCACCTTTCGTAACAGGGGTGTAAATCGGCCCTCCTGTGTATTATCAGAGTCCATCGGGCTACTTCCACAACATCTGTATCGTCAGGTGAGTGCTCCTCCTCCTGCTTCCCAAGACCACACGCACGGGCCTTACACCAACACATTAATAAAGGTATGCCGTTATTAATACTGATATTCTTTTTCATACTCCGATCCTGCGGCTACAGTCAACCAGATAGGTTCTCGATATGAAGAGGCAGATCAACGAAAAATATGTTGCTATAATACAGATTGGGGTGTTGTGATATATAAAGATATAGGAATATTCGATAATATCTATTCTCTACTAGATGTACCCTTGCCACATCGACTTATGAGAAGCATTAAGACGAACACAAGGAAAAGAAAGAGATTCGTCTGGATGTGGAACAAGGAAAGGTCCAATATTGCCAACAGTCTGCTGATCAATGCTGGTTGCCTGTCGTTTACTGTTTTCATTGGTCAGATTCCTACGCCTTTTTTTAGGCGCGAATTAGGGTCAATTATTCAAGAACTCACCTCTGGAATGATGTTTTCTGATCTTTTCTGAATCTATCAGTAGAGCTATAGAACGAACAGGACAACATCATTTCGAACGAAGTTTCAAAATCCTTCCTTGACGGGCTGGACCAGCTAAACAAACTAGGATTACTTACCAATTTTTAATATTCAAACAAGTTCAACTGAGTCTCTTCAATTCAACACACTCGTGTATCAATAAACTTCGCTAAACGATAGATTCGAATGAATGATCTCATACTATTCACTCGATTCGAATGAAAATGTCATATTTCTCAATACAACGGTGTGACACATCGAAATGTTTTGACAATTCTAACAATCATGTGATTTTTCATCGCCGCGTCTCTTTCTATATCATAGCTCTGGTGATCAGTGAAGCTCTGTCGAAGAATATAATAATACCCACACATAGAACGATTCTGAGAGGAGTGAATATTGATATACAAAAAATTGTTTGAACCTCCATACTTCCCAGCTCAAGAACATCTTGGAACAAATCAATTCGTAGACGATATAGGGAGAAATAGTTATGATTGGAGGATAACTTTCTTCAGATAAAAGGATCATGTGAAGAGTTAATATTGAAAACTGAAAAATTCCTTGGAAGGCAGTAGATCATCATCTCAGTTGGTTCCAGAAATAATGAATAAAGAATAAAGAGCTGCTGCCAACAGAACACAAGCAAATATAATCATCAATCAAGTTGAGGAAGTGAACGTGCTGGAGTTATATCTGATTGGAAAGAGGGAAAGTCAGCACAGGTTCGATGACATTCGATATAGAATGATTAGATTCATGAAGGAGAAACACGGAATTACTAGAATGCACTAGAGAACCTATTTCTACAGTGAAGAGAAAAATAACAGAATCTTTCTGTACGCCTAGGAAAATGGTTTCACTAGTCCATTTTGATCGATGTGATCGAACTAAATAGGAAATCACCACAGATTGTTGTGTCGATATCGTGGTTTGTAACAGTAGTTGCAAACATATCAGATGAATTCAGGAACAGAAAACTAATATTCTCGTAGTGAGGACAATATTAGAGAGATGTCTCTAAACGACCCCAAAAATGAAAACGACATTGATGCTTGCCATTGCTTGATACATATGTTGATTGATTGAATCAGAGTGGCAAAACACCGTTCGATGTTTGATTATTAGGTCCAGTTAGTTTCATTTAGAGGCCCAACAGCCTCTTCAGCAACTTTTTCTTCTATAATGGAATATTATTCTCTTCCTCTTCATTACATGGATTCATATGAATGTATTTCCCTTCGATATCTCCTCAAGTGACGAGTGACAGTGACCGGCCAAGAGTTTTAACACCTGTCAAACCTGACGTTCATGAGTGAAGGGAAGTTCTCATGAAATCACTCCTCCATGAGATGCTTATAGGTATCCAATTTTAGTTTGCCTTTTACTTTAGTTCATTCGTTTCACACAGTTGAGGAGATGTATAAGAATGAAGTTTCACCCAATGAGGTTTTGCATACCATGGGCATACAAACTGGTCGACTGTATTCTGTAGTGGGACGAACGTTTTTGACGTTGATTAATATTCAGGAGGAACCGAGTCGCTTCTGCCTATACCAAACATAATAGCGTCAAAACAACGTTGCTTTGAACGCTGATTTGTAAATTGTGTAGAGTGAGCAATTAGAGGTAATCGAATACTGAGTGTGGACAAGAAACTGTTCAATACATTCACCAGTAGCCGCCTCGACTGGGAGTGTGAAAGGAAATTCACAAATTCAGGATATTGCAGATATGTTATGTGGCTGTATCTTCAGTCAATGAGATCCTCTTCCTGCATATTCCATATATGGAGTAGTCGTTCATAAAAACGTCACAACTGGATATTTCGGTCTATTTGAAGCCATCTTGTGACTTCAGTACTTATGGTTCGATTCAAAGGTTCTTATAATTGAGAACGGACGCTCATTCTTCTGAATTTTGATCTGTCAAATATTGTCCCCCGTTATCCAAGAATTTCATTCCTTACAGGTTTCCCTTCTTCAATGTACATTATTTAGGTTAGCTCGATAAATTTGAAAATGATAAATTATTATTTTTTTTTCAATGATAAAATTCTTCATTCAATACCTTTTATATCCTATTTAACATTCTGAAAATCATTCCTAGATAACAAATTGTGTGTTTATAACGTCTGCAAATTGTAGAAAATTGGCATATTTTATCAATGTGATATACCTCGAGGTATTTATGTTCATCTACGAAGCTTCGGGCATACAATTATTATCAGGAGATTCGTAATCCTATGAAGACATCGATATCAAAAGAGTGAGGCGATATCGTCACCTGAATAATAACTTGGTATACAAATATAATTTCACGAAGATTGAACATGATACCTCCTGTAGTCCATTCTATTTCACCTTCCGCTGTACTTCTTGACTTCAGAGTTCATTATTCCTAGTGACATCATTATTATTCGATATTTCATAAATGCTGACAGCATGCAACTCATTCATTATTTTACTGAAAAATTCCCCATGAATCACGAAAAGATTCGCAAAATAGTCAAGAAAAAAAATTGGGACCTCGGCCACCCAAGGCCTTTGATTTAAAGAACTTTGAATCATTACACGAAGGTAGTCACGTCATTAGCGTACCAATCCTATTTATAGAAGGGGCAGATTGTATAGGAATAAAAACCAGACGATACCTACCTTATCTCATGAAATTTTCCGCATTTTTCCGTTGATATTTCAGGCTCGTTCATAAGAACTGCAATCTTCCGTTTCGAACTTTTCTGACAAACATCATCTAGAACTCTGAAAGCTAGCACTATTTTGTCATTCATCGTCGAAATCGGGTTGAGCTATGATTTTTTTGTTGCTTATACTACTCTCTCGTTACACGAAGTTCGTAGTGAGTGATAAGTATGAGGAGCAGGAAGGAGGAAGACACTGAAAATAGTGCCTGAAGAGGCTTCAACCACTGAAACACATATTCATTCAATCGCTTTTAATATTTCGAAAGTCTCCACCGAATGAAAATAAATTGAATTGTTGGGTCTGAAGAGTTATCACGACCGGTACCTACTGATCCATTTTCCAATTATTAAATCAATGATAATTCACTCCCAGCTTTACCTTTATGCACGTCATTGGTTAGTAATGGCCATGACAGGTATGCCCAATGCCGGTGTGATATTCCTCACTCTTAATACTGTTAATTATACCCTATGCCCTGTCATTTTGGTTTTCTCCTTCCCTAATTATTTTTTCCTACATCACTTATTCTGTCGAAGATGCTTTTAGCTCGACACACCATATCAAATTATGAGTATTAATGTAGATTTATTTTGATTTCTTTTGTTGGTTCATGGGAAATACTGCAAAAAGTTATTATGGGAGGATGTTGAAGATGACACAGATGAATGGGTGACTCTATACAGGATGTCTTCATTTACTTTGACCGAAATAGAAAACTGAATTAGTAGGTATTATGTGGTTTCACATGGGTTCTCGAATTCGTTGACATTCACTTCATTGCCAATTCATATCTCTTTCACAGATTTTTTTCGACTGGAAATTGTGTTGATAAATCAGTTGACCTGATATTTCATCTTTGCAGACAAAAATATTAGAATTTTCAGAAATTGAGAGGATTGAATGAGTTAGAAGGAGAAAATTCAAAACAACAATAGAAAATTCGTTTGTCGATTTCAATACAATTTTTTTCTGTCATGTTTCATATGTCACTTGATGAACAGATCAAGATATTTTTTCAAATGAAACGCTTCATATGTATAGTTTGTTACAAATTCAGCCGTTACTTCTCACGTAATACTCAACAAAATGCCGACAATAAATCAAAAAACCTCCGACCATGTTGGGAGATATACCGGCAAGAAAGAAAAAGTACGATCTTGTTTTCTATTTTTCTGACTGATTGATTTTTTATACAGGGACATTGATTTTCAATTCGATATCGTCAATCTTCGGATCTTGAGAAGTATTATTGACAATGTTCGAAATAGTCGGAGAAAAATAAACAAAATATCACAGTTTTTGGCTTCTGATTACACAGCTTTGTCTTCATTTGAACTTCGATCTATTCTCCACGGTTTTCGAGATCTACATACATATAATCGAATTCGTAATAGACTGTATATATGTTTGAATTGGATATGTTTTTACAAGGGTTTATTTGTGAAATATAATTGCTAACAAAAATGCAGTAGGCTTTGGTTTGTGATGCATGATAACATCAAATTGTTGAGATTTTCTAGTTCTCTAGTTGCTCGCCAACTAGTGTACAATGAAAAATAGTATCATGATGTCTCACATCTACGATTTATCACTGAAAACATTATAATCGAAGCATTCATTCAAAGTCGTAGAAAAATAGTTTTCATCCTGACAGATTCTAGAGAAGTGGGACAAGTTCAGAAAAGACATCATTTGTATTTCATGATCTTTTGATGCTTGTTCCTCACCACGTAAATAATATCCGAAAATATAGAATATTTTGATAATCGAGAAAGAAATAGGAAGTAAGCCAACTAAGAGACCAATAAACTTTATTCATTTCAAGGTGAACATTTTCTAACTTTCATGTCCTGACCCCCGAACTCATCTGAGGAACAAAGTTTCGAAATTAGGAGAGATGTGGAATTGATTTCTTTTTCGGTTGATGATCAGATCAGAATTTCATGTTTTCTGACAGTATCTTTATCTCTCTCAACGACTTCTCTCTTTTTCTTCCTGCCTCAGTTATTTGTTGCATCCATTTCTTCCGTGGTCTTCCCTTCTCCTTTTTTATGTTTCCTGCTTCATGTATCTTTCATGTATATTCTCGAATTGGTATGTGTTCATACCAATCCGATCGCCTCTTCGTGATTTTGTTGGTTATTGATTCCTTCTTCAAAGTTTCTCCCATTGTTTCGATCCTAATTCTTCTTTTTTCCATCTATTTTTCTCATGTATCTCATCTCCATTACATTTAGTCCATTACAGTCCTCACTAGCGTATAGCATTGTTGGTATAACAATACAATTGTATTATACAGGGTGAGTCAAAAATGTGTACCCAGCTTTCTGGGGGTGATAGAACATTGAAAAATAAGTGTAGTTTGATGATTAAACTCATGGCCCAAAATGCATATTGAGGGAGATATATCCTTCCAAAGTTGATAAAATTAAAATAATTTCTCCGCATAACTTCTGAACGATGAAAGCCACCCGATTGAAATTTTGTGCATGAATGTATGTTGTCAAAATACATTTTTTCGTCACACTTCCACATTTCTGATATTGTTATAAAGGGTGTTTTCAGAGGGTGAGTCATGATTTTTTGTAGGAAACTTTTTTCCCTGTATTATTTTCGGTGAAAAAACAAAAGCATTTGATGGAGCGAAGAAAATTACATGGAAAAGGTACTCTTATTCAAATACAAAAAATTGAGCCGTTCGTGAGATATTTGAGTTTTTGTAGTTACATGATATCAGCAGATTGATTTTATTCATCGCGAGATTCATCGGTAACAATATTTTAGCAGGCCATGATGAATAATTTTGTTCTCAATTTTGACGTTCATGTCATCAACATTCGAGTCAACATTGTTGTAGTCGATTTGTTCGTGTGGTTTTTCTGTGTCATTTATCACTGCGATTATCAACTGAGATTTTAAGAAATATGGCAGGTTATTCGTTCTCTGAACAAACTGATATGCTTCTAATGCTTGGCGAGTGCTTCGGAAATGCAAATGATGCTGTGAGACGATGCAGAGATGTTTCCCGCTCGACGCGTTCCAAATTCGAGAACAATTTCTTAAAATCTCAGTTGATAATCGCAGTGATAAATGACACAGAAAAACCACACGAACAAATCGACTACAACAATGTTGACTCGAATGTTGATGACATGAACGTCAAAATTGAGAACAAAATCATTCATCATGGCCTGCTAAAATATTGTTACCGATGAATCTCGCGATGAATAAAATCAATCTGCTGATATCATGTAACTACAAAAACTTCAATATCTCACGAACGGCTCAATTTTTTGTATTTGAATAAGAGTACCTTTTTCATGTAATTTTCTTCGCTCCATCAAATGCTCCTGTTTTTTCACCGAAAATAATACAGGGAAAAAAGTTTTCTACAAAAAATCATGACTCACCCTCTGAACACACCCTTTATATCAATATCAGAGATGTGGACGTGTGACGAAAAAATGTATTTTGACAACATACATTCATGCACAAAATTTCAATCAGGTGGCTTTCATCGTTCAGAAGTTATGCGGAGAAATTATTTTAATTTTATCAACTTTGGAAGGATATATCTCCCTCAATATGCATTTTGGGCCATGAGTTTAATCATCAAACTACACTTATTTTTCAATGGTCTATCACCCCCAGAAGGCTCGGTACACATTTTTGACTCTCCCTGTATATACTTAGTTTTGTTTGTTGTGTCAATTCTCTTTTTCCTAATATCTTATTCAATGAATAGTATATCTTGTTTGATTTCCTCGCTCTATTTGGCTAATTCTCAGCTATTGCTAATGATCAGTTGTTCACAATAGAATAAATGAACGTATATATTTTCTGCCGATATCCAACTCATCCCCACCCCGATCGTTGAAAAACGATTAGAATGGAATTGAAATGGATTGAACAATCTACATTCGATCGCATTTCATTTTCCACCAACTTTAATGCATTTCAGGGAAGGAGATAGTCCATTCTTGAAGTTCGTAGATTAGAGTAGAAAAACTAAAAGTCATCTCCGGAATATTTCATGAGGATGCGTCACACCATGATGAGAAACACAGTTCTGAATATATTTCCATGAAAACTGGTACACCCTGTTCATGGACGTCCTTCAAACTTATATTTTACGATGATGAAGAGTTTATGAAGTAGGCGTTACGTCGTATTGGATTCATTATTCATTCAACAGTTCATTCCATGCATCGCTATCGAGATCTCAAATAAAGATATAATTAAGCTGTGATTGGCATTTTATTATAATCATTGTATGACCATTTGTTATTAGAGAAGTTGATGACTTCGGATATCACATCAAGATATATAAAAGGTATTTCGACTCCCTGCGAATCATTTTTCAAAGTGCCCATCATTGAAAAATTATGCTTGCACTGCCGTTCACAATGTAAGGAGAAAAAATGTGTGAAATTGGAAATTTTTGGTTACCCTTCAATATAATTGTCAATTTATGTATTCGCGACGGGAAATTTCCAGATGTTTTTGAGGTAAGGTGACGAAAGATTTTCGTCTCTTTAGGGAAGGCGATATCGCCAAAATTGTCAATTACTATTATCTCAATATTCTCCTAATGAATCCAATATATTTGTACTAAGGACAGATCTACGATCTGTCACAAAATGTGACTGAGCTTAGAATTCATTCTTCAGATACCTGAAAGAGAAATTCTTCATCTGTCAGTGACCACCTTGTTCTTACAAAAATTGTACGACCAATAGATTTGATGAGTATCAAAATTTCTGCTTATCTTATTGTTGTGGACATTTCCGGAAGGAATCTGCTGTCATTTTCAGCATGTCAATCTTCAGAAAGAATATGTACAGCTCATTTCGACTTGTCGATATATTGATGAGTGAAAATTAGGATGTTTTCAGCTGATTTAAACGCCAAATACTACCTGTACAAATATTACAGAGAAAAATAGTATTTTCTTGTGCTGAGAACGGAAGCAGATTCGTTTCCGACGCGTTCACAACGATAAGATCAATAGAAATTTTGATATTTATTGAATATATTGGCTCATAATTTTTTTATAATTCGTATTTTTGTTCTACAGAAACGAGGAAAGAAAATTCAGAAAAATGTATTATTCAGCTTTTTGTGGGATTTTCTCTCCTCTTTTCTAAAAAATAGAAATTATTTCAATACATTTGTAGTAAGGACAGATTTTTTGATCTGCCCCAAACTGTCACTGCGCTTGAAATTAAGCCTTTAGATACCTGAAAGACAAATTCTCTATTCGTCGAAAAATTTGGAAACACAAATATATTTATTAAGAATAAAACCACTACTTATCTTGGTTGACGTTTCGGTAACGAATCTGCTCCCGTTCTCAACACAATTAAAATATTTTTCTCTTCGCAAAATTTTCTCAACATGTCGGTTTTGACACTAGAGTCCTTACTACAAATATATTGAAATAATTTCTAATTACTTCTACTCTATTTTTTAGAAACGAGGAGAGAAAATCCCACACAAAGCTGGAAAATGAATGTACCACCTTCTAGAAAAGCTTACAGACAGTACCTAAGAAATCTAGTAGATGTATTTCAATGTTTTATTTCTCCTCCATTCAAAATCAACTAGCCGCTAAAATTTGTTTACCTTTCGGTTAGATTTTCTATTCCTATATTCATCAAATGAATTTTCTCAAGTTTCGAATATCAGATGTGATTCCAAGTGATATATGTGGAAGATAATCATGTAATGTCACAATGCATTCTCACAGTATTTTGAGGATAATAAGCTAGCATTCGGACATGAAGGTAGTACTCAAATCCTAATAGACTCCGAGAAATCTTGAAGACCTATCGATTATCCTAATCATTTCGAGGGAATTTGTAACTTGTGTTGATAAATTGTTTGCACACTTGATCTTTTCACTGGATAAACATAAAGCAGCTCGTTATCTTCAATAGAATTCCACCTGATTGCCAGATATCTCTGTGCCAAAAAGATTACGTTTTAGAGAATCCTTCATAATCCTCTACTGAACATCAATTCAAGCGTATAAATTGCTAGTTGTAAGACGCTATTTGTGATCCTTAGAAATTAAAGGAGCTTCTCTAACGATATGTCTTCCCGACACATATTGAAGTAAACCCTCGAAATACAAAAGCATTTTCAGGTAATGTGATTCTTTTTGAATCTTCGAACTTTTTGCCACTGAACATCTCAATAATCGAATTAGTTCGAATCGAATTCATGAACTACAGAGAATTAGGGAAAGTGTAATTACATTTTCATTCCAATTATTGCATTCACCCTTACAATGGAAGATCAACCTTCACTGTCACTGTCACATGAAGTATCGAGGTGTACATGTAGGCCAACTTTTGTGTTGGGAGGAGCATATGCAATTACAAATTTTATCAACTCAGAAATACCGATGATGAACATTTATTATTGATACGAGTTCCTTGCTGAATCTATTTTGAGGTACTGTATTAACATACGGAAAGGTCTCAGTAAGACTTACAATACAATACAAAATCGAAAATTATTCCCAAAAAAGATAAAAGGAACTCAACTGAAGCTCTTCACAAGGGAACTGGATTATTTTGTGTCAGAAGACTATAATTACCAAATACTTTCAAAATGATTCAGTCTCTCATAGTAGCCATTCTTCTCACAATACACGTGGTGAGTCTGAACAGAAAATTAGTGTTTCCCTCTGTAGGCTTACTCATAGAGAGAGATTTATATCATATTTTCATATATATCATACTTGGTCCCTATAGGAATTCGACTCATTCCCAACGTCCAGAATATCAAATCAAAACTGAAAGAATATTCCAAACAAAATTAACGAACCTAAATTTGTATTTGAACTCGAGTGATAAACAGCAAAAACATCCTGACCCACTCACTCTCTTTCTCTGCTTCTCAGGAGCCGGTTCGATTATGAATTCTATTTACTATTAATTTTATTGATATTTATGCAGGTATATTATTATTTCATTAACGTATTGATTTGTCCACAAATTTGTTTCATAATCTAGGGCTGACTACAGCTCATGCTCTGCTCAGCAGTCTGATCCCACTTCTTTTGAAACTTAGTTTTAATTTAGATTTCATGCTGGAAAACATATTTTAGTTCTTTTTCGTTTCTGGGTTCTGATTTTTCACATCAACCCATCCAATATCCAATTCAATAAATCTCTGACACTTACATGAAATTTAATACAATATATACACAGATGGTGATCCAATATTGTTGCACGAAACTTCATGGTCGAATTATTTGGGCCCGAATATTAATAAAAGTCAAAACAAAAATATATGTCCGAAATGGATATATATGTTTCGGTTCTTAGAGTTTATTCATATAACATCATCCGAGGGAAAAATTGAACTAATCCTTTGTATATGCTGATCCTGTTGGAACTGTAATGTGCTGAACTTATCTGGATTCAACTTCTCATCCCAAGATGTATTTCCTGCTTTTCACCTTCTTCAAAATAAGGTATGAAAATATACATACATATATATTATGTTTTCGAAATGAAACGCCGATTGGCTATGTTGTCTAGGAAAGAAAAGAAGTGAAAAAAGATGAGTTTCCAAAAACATCCTTGATCATCTCGAAAAATAGGGATGGAAACTCCTATTTTCCGAGATACTACCCAATAGAGTTTTTTTCTTTGTGGAACTCGCGTTCTGAAAACGGGTCAGATTCGTACATACCATGCAAATTGTTTTTCAGGAAATGACTGGAAAATATTGTGAACATATTCTGAAGAATATGTGATAACCTGTCGCTTCTGTAGCTTCTTTCAAATATTCCAGCAGCTAGTGGCAGAGAAAAGCTAACAAGCAGAAAATCTTTTCAGAAACTTTTTTCAGACGTTGGCTATGGAATGAGGTTATCCCTAAGTGCTGTGAGCACTTTGTGACTACTTGATCGAGTAGTATCACTCCGCCTGCCTCAAGTAAATAGGCCTCAATACGAAACATCTGTCAATGACTCTCCTCTTCTTGAATCGCATATGAAAGCCCAGCGTGAAAAATGTCTTCCTGTGCCACTTAGGGTGGCCTGATGCGATACGTTGTCACCTTTTGTTGTACCAAAGTTTTACACAAACCACCCGATGGAACGACTGAAAGGAACTACACTGATTTGTGGGGTTTTTCTCTGAAGAATTATGGCCCATATCTGTTGTGGAGACCCTTTACAGGAGATCATTTCATACCTTGGATAATTATATTTATGTTCTTAAGGCTAGTGTGACTACAGAAAGCGAGCTCTAAAGGTATTCGTTTCCAAAATAGGAATCCGGTGGGTATGAGAACCTCAAACTGTTTCGATCTCCCATTTGTTGGTGAATAATTCACTAGAAATCCATAACAACTATCTAGATTCATGTGGTCATTAGTGGAAGTATGGTATTTTCTCAGTTCGAAGAGTTGAAATTGAAGAACTTCGAAGGATTGGCAATTTTTACAGACGAATTGTTGCTGAAGATTCAAATAGAATTCTTTACAGAATTGATTCAATTTCAGTTGGCACCTTTTCTACCTCACTAAACCATCTGTGAGGTATTTTAGCATGGGAGTTGAACTTTATGTAATTGTGGAATGCCTGAGGAATCACCAAAATTATCTACCCATTTGTCATAAATTCTCACGAAACCCCAAATTTTGTTGTAGCCATCAATAATGTCGGGGTTTATTCTTCTTTGCACTCTACAAAGTTATGAAAGCAAGAACAATTAGGACACCGGTTTCCCTTTGAAGTAATAATGAAATCTGACCTCCTATGTTGAATCACGAGTTCTCACCTTTGGCAGGTAACCGCTAATAGAGTCATAACCCGGTTCGGTTGGACCAAACGAAAAACCGGTGTTGCCACTGCTCACAAATAACTTGCAGCTTCTGCTGATCGATCACCTATTGTTAGAATGATGAACTCCCAAATGACATCGAGGAATTGAACCTATTGAAATATCTGGTTTCTAGTCAGATTTTTTCGCATCCTACATACCCTAGAGTTGATTTTCTTGTATCTCATATCGATTTTTCTTTATTGAAATTTTTTTGTTGACTTCATAGTCCTGACTTATTTCATTTCCTCAAGGTAAAATAACTATGTGCTTGGAATTGGACACAAGAATTACTCAACAGAACAATTTCAAACTTAATTTCATTGCAATACTCAAGAATAGAATATCCATGTGTAGAATTTGTATGTCCCTATTTTTGAGAAGACTTCTTTGTCCCATTTTTTGTCTCACGAGAAACAGGAAAAAAAATTTGATACTCTTCAAAAAAATGTTCGAAGAGATACGCATTGTTCGAAGGAAAAATCACAGGCCGATAATATAAAAATGGCGGCATGCTACAAAAATATTTTTCATTATACAATTTTATCACAGAATATTTTGTTACTGAATCTCAATTTGATCACAGTGGTCTCTTACTGATGGTTATTGAGATAGTGACCAAAGATTTCTCCGTTCACATATGAGATCTCCATTCATGATGATGAGAATGATGAGCAAAAGTTGAGGCAGAAAATGTGCATTGAAGTTGCTAGTGAGATTTAAAATTTTGAATTGAACCTGGAATTATCCATTATTTCTTCAGTTCCCATATAACTGTAATATTTGTGTAAAGAATTTATTTCATTCTGACAGGATAAGGGATAAATGCAAATGCGAAATATTCAAGGCCCTATGTCGAGTGAACGCAAAATTCTTCTTGTTTCTTGAACATTATAGGTTTTTCTTTCGTGTTGTCAACAGATAAAAAAAAATAGTAATGAAAAACTGAAATATCATATATACAACTACATCGATAACTATAATTTCATACAATTTTGTATATTACGTTTTCGAGATCAGCACTAAATATAATTGTATGGTTAGTTTACAGAAGAATATTGCTTTGGTCAAGAGAATCTTGTGGAAAATTACTATAAATAGTCATTTATACACGGCAAGTCTCGATGAGAACAATGTTTATATTCACTTGATTCACTTTCTAAAAAACCTGAGAGAACCTTCTCAACAATCAAAGAGTAACTATCTCACTACGTACCTGAAATTCACCAAGTGGAAATCATTCAATTCATTACCAATCAATCAGTTACCGTGATATGTGAAATATTTGTACACTTAGGAACAGCAGGTTATTTCTGGAATTACCATGCTATTCACATGGATCACTTTCTGAGACTAGATATATAGATATATTTCTGATTATACTTCATCGAACGTTCACCAGCGTGACTATCATTTGCATATAGTTGAACTATAATCACGTTGTCTGGAAGTACTTTGAAATAGTGATCCGTGAAATATCCTTTCAGTAAATAATATTCATTTAGAATTCCATTGCTTTTCATGTCAGACAGACACAGACACAGTTGGGAATGCTAGTAGCAATGATACAAATTTTCCTATCTATGCCTACACCTATATTGTGGGCGGGTATAATCGAGAGCCTCGAGAGCAATTTCAATAATTTCCCTATATCTCGACAGATATGACCTAGCTGGCAACATCTCAAAAAATTATCAGCATACGAATCTCCAGCGAGAGTCTCATAAACAAACCTTTTGTCAACACCTGAGTAGAATACAGGTTCCCTGACAATTCCAGAATCGTAAAATGTTCTGTTTATTGTATTTACCCAATTTATTGTCTTCGACTACGGTGGCTCAATTTTTTCGATTATTTCTCAGAAATTCTTTCACCATAATTTATTAACTATTCTACCAGAGAAGAGACGATGGTCAAATTTGAGTTTGGGATGGATATGAACCAATGCGAGAGTTGAATCTGCGATTCGGTAATGTTGATCTGACGATGAGAAAATATGATTATGCATCTTCGCTGGACCCGAACGTTGATAATTTAGCTGAGTGGCAATGGCAAGATCCTCTATTGAAACAACACTCCAATTACCTAGGTACCTTGCACCATGACAAAACAGATTTTGAGATAACATAAAAGAACATGATCGTCACGAAAAGGTACCCAATAGACAGGATAAATATAGTTGCTATCAATTACAATAGAGATAGGATCACAAATTTTAAGTGAGTTGTTGAAGAATCAATTAACAATGACTCGAAGAAGATCGAGGAAATCTGCAAGTAAAGGCGCTATCTCGGATCGGATTCGAAACAAAGGAGGCTGTGAAATGTTTGTGAGCAAGTCCCACGGTCATTACGATGAAATTAGTGATGAGATGACAACCTTTCATAGCGAAGATTCCGTAAATACTTTGAGAGCTTTGGTGCTACAATTGCTACAACCAATATGATGATCATATAGGGATTCGTCTTATCGTTTGAACAATAGTCGAGGGTATTGAGTAAGGGTAATTCGACACACACCACTTTCTCGTTTCATAGATCAACGACGATTCTAGGTGTAATAGTGTCCGAAGAAGATATTATGACAAATCAAAATCAGCAAACCGTCTCCTGATTTTACTGGAAGTGGAACATTGTCTGCAATGTTATTGATGCTGATTCGACATATTTTCCTGTAACCAGCTTTACCAGCACAGTTAAGCAGGTTTTAAGGAAAATGGTAGATATATTCAAATTGCTTCCATTACGATGATGAAATGTAGTAAACAGAATCTATTCTCAAAAACAATTCGCAGAGAGAGAGAGAGAGAGAGAGAGAGAGAGATTGCTCAAAAATGCGTATGAACTCAAATACAAAAAGTAGAATTCGTTGAGATGGTAAATATTGCAATTGTGATTGATTTTCTGTGGTCAAAACTTTCAGGGATTCAGTTGATTCGTGAAAAATTCATAATTCTCCAGATGACAAACTTTTATGAGTAGCCAAAAGATCTTTATTTGACTTGGATTATTTTGGGAAGAAATATCTGAATGGAAGAAGTGCAAAATGTGAGTCATATTGTATGTGAATAATATCTGATTATCCAAAATCCGTTTTTTTTTATCACTATTCTCAGAATAATAGTAGACATGATTGAGTATTGTTTGGGGAAACCTATGAAATATAGCATCGAAAAATGAGACCAAGGAATTCGATTCTTGATTCCAGATTTCCATCAGAATCAACTGATGTATATTTAGTTTCCGAAAGAGAAGATGCAAACGTCAATGATCCTTTGAGAATGCGTGAGTTTATCACATGTTGATCCTGTCACAAACATTGCAGCTTGGTTGCTTGGTATACTGAACACTCGTGGACAGTGGAAATTATTAACTTCCAGTACGGAATGAACTCAATCCAAAGAAAAGGTCAGCCAGGAGTCAGCAATGGTATATTAGCTACAAGAGGAGTGAGTAGATTCTACTACATCCATCAAACATAAGACGTAGTGGATTTTGCTACCTTCAGTGCAAGAAAGATGATCGAAAAAGAGAACTGATACGAACTGATACGTTCTTATGGTTTTTCTTCATGTGTTGTCAGAAGATTAGGGAAGTATGGATACCCGGATTGCGCATTACATTGCTCATGTTGAGTTTCGAACACAACAATAAACTGTTTACATGGGGTGATGAGCTGATTTTCTAAGACATTTTACCTCATGAGGAATACTTCGATGAGCTTCAGCTCAAGTTTGCTCAAATAAAGTGGTTCCATTATCTCCCAACCAGAGCTGAACAGTGCGAAAAATTCATCGAACAACCACAGAACTCGAGGTTTTCCTCCCGTTGAATGAGACTCAACAAGATATTTGAGTGAATAGACCTCTGACGTCCCCTAAGTGTATCGAAAACTGAAGTGACTGTATGCATAAGAGTCCGCGAAGCGAAGAGTGATCCATCATTGTCCCTTCCGAACACGTTGGCCTGGTGTGTAACAAGCTTTTTTATAATAGACGACAACATGTTAAAAAGTTCAAAGCGCATTTGTCAACTGTTTAAACTGATTCGTATCGCTCACACATGCCCGTAATTGGTGTGTTATTGTTGTGATTTTTATTAATAGTCGATTGTGACTGGGTGGGAAGAAGATTGATCCGATGTTTGTTGTTTCTAATTGGTTATATTTGGCAGAGTGGCAGACGATGGATTGACACGTTTGTAAACAAGATTATTAGGGGACGGAATGAGGTGTGATAAATAATTTGAATTACAAATCGATCCATAGTAGAGATTATGTCTGGTAAATGCATGACCTTCAATCCATTTCATTATATAGTATTATTATCATCGATGTCTGCGTAGATTCGATGAATCATCTTCAGATTTGATATAACAAGTGATATGATTATTATCGATGATATTTCAAGTGAAACTACAGGACTAGTTGCGATCATCACACATTTTCGCGCAGTTTCGAGAGGACAGATTTGAATTGTCAAAACTGACAGATATCGCTACTCTATAGAGACGAACCAAAGTAAGGTGATGATTTCTTTTGCTTTTCAAGTCATACTCAATGTGTTTCTCAACATTTAAGTGTGTGATTGTACATAGGAAATTATGATATAACACTTGCTTTAGAAACTATGGTTATGTTATGAGACTTCAAGGTTCTTGAAGTTTGAGGAATAACGGAAGTGCACGTAAAATTTCAGAGCCCTCTGACGTAATCTATGATGATTTTTTGTATTAAAATTGTTGTATGAGCTCACTATATTTTGTAAGTAGTTGACATCATATTATGTCTGATCGTTTTCTCGAACCACAACGCATTTTTGAAAAATCAAAGGAATAGACGATATTTCTTAATGTCCAATGTAATTCTCAACGTGTCCTTGGAAACCTGTGTATTCTTTCGAAAATCACTATAACCACCACCTGTAAGATAAATAAGTGGAAATCTTCCTGTGGGAGTCTCCCGTCGAATTAAAATCACAGAATTTATCTTCAATAATTAATGCTCTACAATTCATGTTCTGAGAAGATTATGAGGGAAAATTTCCAAACATCAACACACATTTTTTTTTCTCGGAATTTCGTTCCTGGAACGTCCATAGAATCAAATGTTCCGAAACGGAATTTTTTCAATCACTAAATTGAACTTTTCCCTAGTTTACTTGGTCGTTTCAAATTTGAAACACCCCGTATGAATATATCATTGATTTATCATTATATGGTAGTTCAAGTAATGGATTATCAATTCCTTACACACCCACATGATCAAACCATAATCCAAAAATCGCGTCTTTTATTTCACATTAATTTCTTTGTTACTCGTGATCATGGGCAAGTAGGGCAAATCTTGCGGTCTGATCATCTCGAATATCCGAAACCACGACAAAGCCGACTATCTCAAGTTGGCAATTTTCCTCATATTTCAAAATAAACATCCACTTGCTTTTTGCGTAATGATGCACTATAATTCAAGGATAATTATAACAAATATAAATTGGTAGCGTTGGTTCAGTGTAGGCTATAATTCCACCTAATGGGTCAGTTTAATACTGAAATGAATGTTAGATTTACGCTCGGAAATATTTATTGCGTCCAGCGGAAAATAAATGAACATTGCTGATTCGAGTTTGTATTAGAACTGCTGCAACTTCCTGTGGGAAAGATATCATCAGCATTAATACTGCAGTGCATTATTTCGTTTGATACGATACAGTTGGAGACAGAAAATAAGAAAATCCATGTTTGCAGATGGTTATTATGACTGAAAGTAATATCAATAAATAGTGATTGGATAGAATGTACATTATACAGGATATTACGTGTAGTCTTATATATGTACATCTAGTATCCACGACCATACATGTTCTTCTGGAATCTTCGTGCAACTCACACCAATGGTTTCGTTACAATACGGCTTCATAGGGTGATCAATCGAATAGTACTTGCAATAAAAAAACAGGGTTCTGCAGATGATATTATTCCCAGAGTTGAGAAAGGCCAAATGAAAATATTCAAACGAGCTTCATGAAACACACTTTCAGTGCACGAGTTCCTTGAAATTTCACCATCAATGATGAAGAGTGGTCCTAGAGAACGAGGACAATAATAGTCTTATGAAACTAATGTGATATACAATTACAAAGAGAAAAATTATCGACTGCAGTGAGAGAAATAACATAAATGCGTGATTATTTAAGATTCGTCACTTATTGTGTGCATGAAATCGAATTCAGAGTAACTTTCGATTGTGTTGTTGAAAATAGAGATAAGTGTATTGCTAGAGAATAGTGCGATGACTAATATCTGACATTTGATTGACAGTTCAGTGATATTCAGTCTCGATCTGAAGGTAGGTACTTACCTTGAACATTGAGAAAGAATTTCAAATATCAGATTTTTATGAAATAAATATCCCAGATCATGAAAAATTTTCAAATGTTTGTTTGCTTGGTCATCTTTCTTGTAAGTGGTCATTCTTGGTTCTTCTGATGCAGTATACGTCATCTAGGATGACGTATGTGTTTATTTTTTCAAACTGTGAGGAAATAAAGGATAGGACATCTATAGATCTACTCGTTTCCATGGCTTGAAATTATATTTCCATACCAAGATAGTCTTCATTTTGTTATGAATACATTATTATTATTATTATTATCATTATTATTATTATGAATTCACCGTCCTGATGCCGCAGAAATAATATTTCTACATAGTAAGTATTACTGAATATAAGTGTTGCTAAATTGGCTACTAAATTTCCATTAGTATCAAACATGAATGTTCCACTAGTAGTTAGTGACAGGAGGTTCATATTTAACTTTTATAGAACTCTGATTGAGATTGGAATTGGAGGAATGAAAATATTCATGAAAAATACAAAACCGGTACTTTAAGAGCCTAATAACGACGAGTTTTCAAAATGATGGGAGGAATCGAGCACAAAACAAAAAAGAGCCACGAAAGCGCTCTCATTTCCAAAATATCCACTGAGTATATTGAGTCACGAATGTTATTACGTACCTACACAAAAACTTAAAAAATGACGAACGATTTCCTAATTTGTAATTGAATGCAACACCTCCGATAGACACTCGAGGATATCCCGAGACCCCTCACTTAACGAATTCAAGTGTTTATTTGGGCACTTGAACACACTCAACGCACGAATCTCTACACGTAAATCTACTTAAAAGTCGTTTCCGAGCGGCTGATGCACATGCAATGCGTGAAAGTCCCGCATTCTTCTAGTGTCATTGAGAGAAAAAATAGATTACTATAGTAACGTCTCGTACGAGTAGGTATGTGTTGCATCCGTTGCTAGTCAGGGATGAGAGATTCAAGTGATCTGGTGCAGATTCGATATGAATGAAGATATAGTAGATAACATCCCTGAAAATATCAGTACTGAATATAATTTCTTCCATTCAGTAACCACAGACATAATGCAATAACAGATTTTAATCTACGTAAAAATATAGGTATCTGTTTGAATTATCAAGTTCTGTCAAGATCTCTCTCTTTCTTCGTGATCCTGACTGCAAATGAACAAAAATGAACATACTTTTTGCCCATTCCTCTTAATGCTATCATTATTCAGATGATACATGTGTGGTCTCGTCCCGAGTGCGATAAAAGGAGGAAGTATCATTGCCGATGCCATCGTTTCCGTCAATGCTATTATTTGGATAGTGAAAAAATGGAAATGGTGAGCTGCCACATGGAAATGGAAAATAGTTCAAACCCCCATGAGATGGTTCACGAGTCTACCTCAGCCGAACTGTGACTTGGACATGGCAGAACTGACAGTTGCAGAGCGATTTTCAGCAGATCCGCTGAGATTTCTTATGTCTAGTGGAATCAATCTATACTAATCTGTATAACTTCGAATGGCTTCGTTCACTCTTTTTCATTTCCTCAATGTAACCTCCACTTTGAATGGCTTCGTTCGCTCTTCTTCATTTCCTCAATGTAACCTCCACTCATCATCATCATCATCATCATGCTCGCAAATAATCCGAGCCCTTGTGATGGAAATGTATTTTTCTCAACCCAATGTATACTCTCTATCTATGTATCACCAGATGATGGTTAGACTTGTACTTCATGAAATGCGAAAGGAGTCCCCTGTATATAATTTCCTTCGATCACAAAAATGCAAAGCTTCCAAAAATTTCTTGAAAATTTGCCACTAGATATTTTTTGAGTGCACACCGAATTTATCCCAATTCTTTATGATCTCTACTTCTGTACTCGTCTTTGAGGACTCACCCCATACAAATTTCATCCCGGATTAGTCGTGGAAATCCCTTTTTCAACGTGCCTAACCAAAAGGGCGGAGAGTTTACTGAATATACCAAGCCCTAAGCTTGAGGAATTGACAACTACCACGTGGGACGGGACTGAAGTGATGCAATAAAGGACAAAAAGTTGCTGCCAAAGGTATCCCAACTGTCTTTCCATTCAACCCGCATTGTTCTTCCCCTATATTTTAGTAAAGTTTATTCTGAATTCTTCACTCGAACATAGAGTTGTGATTCATCAGTTGAAGCACTCTCCGTACTTTTCAGGAAGGAAAAACAGGAACTGAACTATTGGCAGATGTACTACAGTTACAGTGCAAGGTATTTGTTGACTATGAAAGCACTGATCGATCAGCAAGTGGATTTTCTTCAGAGACAACCTCAAGAAGATGTCTCATAATGTTCACTCCCGCACATCTCTTCCATTTCTTTCCTACACGAAAATGAGGAAGCCGCATAGCGGCGGGTGCGGATAAGCTTGAAATACACTTTCCAACGACTTATGTACACTATTTTTCTTATACGACCATGAATATTTCAATCATCACTAATACAAGTATCACCCGTATTGTCATTCATAGATTCAGTGGTAAGGAACAAGAAAACTCGACCGGAGTCTTTTAAATGTGTACGCCTATGAATTCCTGATATTCCAGCTACAAATCTTCAGTGACCAACTTCATTCAACCGAGTCAACGTCAACGTTCTTCCGTTGTTGGTCATTGTCATAAATATGTTTCATATAAGTTTCTTGAACATTTTTGACTCTTCTTTCTTGAATAATCGAGTGGATTCATAATACTCACAGAGATCAAAATTATGAAAGGGAGGAGATGATGGTAAGATTACCAGACGCATCTTGAATAATTAAGGAACTAAGGTAGAGGATTAAATCGTTTCCCCAAAGGTTGGGACGCAAAATCAATTCAAAATGCATGTGTAATGATGCCAGCAGGAAAATTTCCAGGTGTGATATCATAATAACATACATCAATCGCTGCAAGCGTGCTTTTTTCCAATATTTTCACAATTGTGAGTTCTACTGTCCTGTTGCCATAGTGAAATGGGCTACTTTCTGAATAACAGAACAATGCTGAAAGCGCTGCTTTCTTGGATGGTTGTAGGAAAAAGATTTTTCGTATCAAAGAAAAACAGGCTTGGCGGTAGCTTATCATCTGCTCGAAATCTGTTACTGGCGTGAACTAGAATCAGTAAATACTGTCTGTTAGTTCTTCGAGGAGGTGGTACATTCATTTTTCAGCTTTCAATGGGATTTTCTCTCCTCGTTTCTAAAAAATAGAGTAGAAGTTATTAAACATTATTGCAATATATTTGTAGTAAGGACAGATTTAGGATCTGTCTCAAAATGTCACTGCGCTTGAAATTAAACCTTTAGATACCTAAAAGAGAAATTCTGTATTGGTCAGTGACACCTTGTTTTTGAAAAAATTTGGAAATACAAATATATTTAATAATAATAAAACCTCTACTTATCTTGGTGGACGTTTCGGGAACGAATCTGCTCCCGTTCTCAACACAATTGAAATATTTTTCTCTTCGTAAAATTTTTTCAATGATTTCGATTTTGACACTGAAAAGTGACTGAATTTTGACACTGAATCAGTAACTATCTTGAAAGAACGAAGACACGACGTTCGATGTTTCCTCTTCGTCTATCTCCTGAGGAATTTCGTTCATCATAACGCCCGATCAGGATCGGACAATTACTATACAATGTATTCATCCCTGCTGGCCATTCACTGACGATGGCTCCTTTCGGGGCGCCACCCAAGCAGTACCGAAGACACCTCCGTCACAAGCGTGAATGGACCTTTTCGGCGCCACGGATATTAGCCGTACCGTTCCCTTTTGATGCTCCCGACGTTTCGCACCTGATTCACCGACACATAGGCGGAACACGGAGATGATTATAGGCGAAGATAATCATTGAAATGTTCAATAACATTGATGAATGGAGATCGAATATAGGAATCCTAATGTTCAGCTCAGACTTTGTTCTTAACTCCTTACGAATGGGTTGAGGTGTTGGAGCATCACTAATTTGATATTCAGTATTATTTTGAAGGTGAATTCCTCATTGAAAGTCTTTCCCCACCCTTGAGATTACTTTCGATTTCACTGAAAATTATGGATCGTCGTTGTCGATGGTTTGTTTATCGTCGAAAACTTCCATTTCTGGTAAGAAATTTCTTCTGAGTTGGATTCATTTGATGAGGACAAACGAGACTAACTGACGAATCATCAGTACCGCTATGAGTTTACCCTATGTGGGTTAATTCAAGCTAGTCGTCATCAGTTTCAGTTTGTTTGTGATATAGCTCTGAATAATTAGTACTTACCAATATTCAGTGATAAGCTTTTCATTTCATGATTCAGACCAAAGTGCCATTTCGTGAGGAGTTTTCGCATGTTGTTCTATGTAAATATCATGAGTAATATCATACTCCACAACCATATTCCTTATTGCCTTAAAAATGAAATAAAAATTTTGTCGTCAACATACTCTTGACCCCATTTCTAAACATTCCTTCAACTTGGCGCATTCGTTAAATTCTAACCTCTTGTTTCTAATATTTGGCGAAATAACGTAACTTTAACTTCATCAATATTCATCCATTTACAAGATCTGATATTGAAAAGACAGCCGCGGTCTCAAGCTTTTCAGGACTCTTCAGGAAAGTATTGGAGCATCTGGAATATTTATGGGTTCAAACGGGCTCTCATTTCCCATTGAAAATGCAAAAAAAAATAAATTCCATCATATTCTCCAAAAACATACAAGTAACTGGGTGGGATATGTTCCATAAGATCACAATAATTAGATTTATAAAATAAAATGATAATATTTCTGCGGAAACTATCTTTTCTAGATCATGTTACTGTGGTAATGAAAAAATCAAGTAGAAATCCGTTTCATCAACAGTCTCATTGCGTATTTCAAATGAAATCTCTCATAGTGTCCTACTACGGCACTGTATAATTTATTGAAAACAGTTAGCTACCCTTACGAGCAGATAAAGTTGCTTACTTCGGTAGACTGATTTTTATCTTTATTGTCGGAATTTTTAGGCCCTTTTTGGGAATTCAGGATGCCCCTAAATTCGACAATATCCACAAATAATTCATACAAGCAAGGTAGGTGATGACAGGCAAACATGTATCGACTTGAGATGAAGTTGAATGGCTAGGAAAGTGTGAGATACCTTATGTTCAAAGTGAGACTTGAATATTGATGCATTTAATTTCATAGCAATATATTTCCATGTAAAGTTCAGACCTGGAAGTAATTGGATTTGAATATACCACTGTGTACAATCGCAATCAGAGTTTCACTTAATTTTCGGAGTGTGGAAAATTAAGTTGAATTTTCTCTTCCAATATAGAAACATGTTATTGTTTATTCGGTAATCGAGAGAGCAAACAAAGGAGATCGTTTCCGAACTGAACTTCCTCTCAAATACTATTCCTGTGAAGTCACCAATTTCCATGCTCACCACCACTACTATACCATATCCACCAATAGCGCTCCTGAGGTTCTTTGCGAGAACTGCTTCACAACACCTTTCCTTACTGTTCCGTGCAAAGAGATATAGTCACAACCCAGCATCCTATCATTGTCTACAAAGCGTGACTTCGGCTTGTCCAGGAGTTGTTGTGCATATTCTTTGCACCCCAGCTCCCAAACATAGGCTGAAGCTTTTAGATTCGATCCCACAAATTGATCGATCTCTCTAGAACATTCCTTATAGATATTTCCATGTTGTGTGGTTATCGGAAATTATCCCACTACGAGCGATTCCAGGTAGAGTAGACATGCTCAGGCTCGAGACCTGTTCAACTTTCGTCTACTATAGTCTAGAATATAATGGAGCCTTTCCTGATGCTGACGACCTCGAAACTTTGAAGAAAATTGTCCTGTATTTTGAATCATAGTTCTGATTGGCATCACCAAGATTCAAAAGATCTCGCATCCTTAATCTTTCAAAATGAATTCACTACATAATGCACATATTGTTAAGCCGATGATATCGATAGAATCAATGTTAATATCGAGATTAATATCGGTAAGATCAATAGATTTTTATTATTGATATTCCATATTTCTATGCATAACTACCTCAATAAAAATAATACTGCGGAAGTATACAACAATGACATGACACAGTTGAGTCAGTTGAGTATATATAAATTTGGTTACCAAAGATGGCAGCTGAAATATCCGAAGATTCCAAAACTTGAGTCAGTTCATCTACTCATCCATTCATTTTCATGAAGTCGATAAACCTTGGTATTGTCTATCAAATCTAACGGGTCACTGCTCGGGTATTAGTGCCTGACTGCTGTCTTTTAGGCTACGTGGTAGCTGTCAACAATGAGCGAAACTGACTAGCAACATGATGATAGTATAGATACCTAGTCAGGTCTCATGAACTAATTCAAATATTCATAGTCATTTGGAACCTTTTCCATTGTCATAGCTACTAATGGAAGGAATGAGGTTAGTGAATTTTTGTGGTGTGGTTTCAGAATATTCGTGAATCAACGAAGCTCATCCAGTGAACAAAATTATCATCTTCAATTTTCGTTCTCACATAACTCTGCTATTCGTCAAACGGTAGTCCTGAAGCTCAAGCCCATTTTTTATCGAACATTTCATCCTTCCCTGAAATTCAGAGTCGATGTTCTGATGGATAAAGAAAGAATGAAGAAAGGCATCTCTACTACGTCGACCTTCAACATGAATGAAAATATTCAGGGGGCTATTAAACGTCTTCTACATGAGAATCGTGGGAGAATAGCGATATACCGAAAGTGTTAATACATGTAGGAATTTTTGTCTGCAGGATGGGAACCAGGGATGATGGTGCATCGATGAAATTCGAAATATGTACTATATACGATTGACTTTTTGCGATTTGCGAAATGAAAGAAAAAAGCTGATGGGACATGATATTCTTGTGTTATGAATGATTCGTTAGACAAACAATGTTAATACAAATAATTTATTCATATCACGCATATTCTTAAGAGGAAGAAACTAGTGTTGTATATTTCATTTTTCTAGATGCATATGTAGCATGTACGGATTGGACGAAAAATCTGAAACAATCCATGAGTCTCAAAGATATTTTTTAGTGTGAATATCCTAATATAGTTATATCATTCTAATCGTTATCTCCAAGTGAAGTCTAGAATTTCCTTGACGTCTGTTCTTTCAACTTCTGCAGATCACTTTCCATTAGAAGCAGAGTAAGAGTGTCCTGTAGTTTCTGTCGCCTGTAGTAAACTTCAACACTGATGGTTTGTTGAGGAAGATTACAAAGATTACAAGAATACAGTCAATTCGCATCAGTTTGTTGACTAATCTATCTTTGATTTCTCATTCTGAATGGAATGACTTTGGAGAATAATTTTTTGTGGCATTACCTCAAGATGCAGCAACTACAGATTGAATAGTTGAAAATTTCCATTCATATGATATGAATCGAATAATGCCAGTTAATCTGAAAATGTATTCTAAAATCTCGAACGAAATCTGGAAGTAATGAATGAATTCTTTTTGAAACTGCATGGAATAGTATACATTTATAATTTATATTTCGAGATTGTGGAAACCCCAAAAATAGTTATTATATTCACATTACCAGAAACTGAATCAATACTTCAGCGTTGGAGCTCTGATCAATTGAAACTCTCATGAAAGATATACGAAGGGGGATATGTATATAGATATATGACTAGCTCCAAATCCTTCAGAATGATTTCGTCACTAATTCGATGTTTCTGATTTTTCCCTTCAGAACGATGTTTATCAACACGAATTCTTCACACCTTTCAATATTTTGATAGTTCCAAAACTGGTGGAATATTCTCACAATAATGCGAATTTTGATTTAAAATTTTTGGTCCTCTAATGATTTTTCAACTTCATACTTTCATCAAGAGCATAATATTGAATTCTCACATCGCTATAGACCTGTCCACTTTCCAATCGACAAAACAGTCGGTACTTCATACAATGGCAATTATTTGACACAATGGACTTTCTTTGATAAGAAGGTGAAATTCAAATGAGTTGGAATTTTGCACATTGAATCAGTAATGGTGAGAGTTAACAACCCCTTTCCCTTGTCAGATCTCAAGAAGCAGTTGACGAAGGTATCAAAATAATAGGACTCTGATCCCGGTCTTTCTCAAAAATATTTGTCACTTACCATTCAACAACATAATACCTCATTATCTACGTAGACGCTCAACTCGAATCTTTTCAACAGAAAATGTATACAAACGGATCAGGGAAACGGTCACTAGTATCTACTGCCTCGAGATATCTAATCGTACTTTTTCTGTCCTCTAATAAATAGCACAAGAGGGTATCAACTACTTAAGTAGCTTATTGGAAGCCCTGGTGCTAAGGGTGGTCCTATAGATTTAGATTATTCTTTATCTGTCTAATTTAAAAACCTGCCTTTTGTGTGTTTCCTTTCAGTTTTCCAATTAAAGGAATGGGGATGAGTCCTCAAAGGGAATTAAGAAGATTAGATAGGTATGAGATATTGCTTCCCAACTCATCAATGACTCTTCAACACGTATTTCGTAACGGATACAAGCGTGATAATGATTTCAGATTGATAGAAAGAACATTTAGGTATACCTCTCTCACGAAATTGATAACGAAGTTTCGGGAATTTGTTCATAATGATTGAAGGGAAAGGGTGTTCGAAAAATCATGCATGTATATAATCCAATAAAAGTTTCTATGAGAAATATGTCAGTATGGGTGGAAACTATGGATTATGGTCATTTTTCGGCTTTTCATGGGATTTTCTCTCCTCGTTTCTGAAAAATAGAGTAGAAGTTATTAAAAATTATTGCAATATATTTGTAGTAAGGACAGATTTGGGATATGTCCCAAAATGTCACTGCGCTTGAAACTAAACCTTTAGATACCTAAAAGAGAAATTCTCTATTGGTCAGTGACACCTTGTTTTTGAAGAAATTTGGAAGTACAAATATATTTAATGAGAATAAAACCTCTACTTATCTTGGTGGACGTTCCGGGAACGAATCTGCTCCCTCTGCTAATAACTTATACTCTATTTTTCAGAAACGAGGAGAGAAAATCCCATGAAAAGCTGAAAAATGAATGTACCACCTCCTCGAAGAACTTACAGAAAGTATGGATTATGGTCTTAGAGAAGTGCTGAACTTTGAGATAAATTATTTCCTCTATTTGATGCAAATTTTGTGCATTGATTTTCGAAACCATAATAACCTTTTTTTATAGCTGGATAACAAAAAATGTCTCATTCAAATATGTGGACCACCATTTTGGTATTAGGTACCTGGATTACATAGGTGCTATATAGGTGCACCTTATTGGGTACGTTCTTATAAATAATATATAGATATATAGCATATGTATATACCTGTCAGATTCCGAACCAACCAAAATAAACAAATACCAGACATTTTTTATTACGCTATATCAACAGATAAGCTTCTAATCTGGAATTTCTTTGTTTAGTTTGTCATTATTGTTTAGTAGGAAAGGTAGGTGTGTTATTTATTGATGCTCACTTCGAGCGTCCCAACAAATCATCCATTGTCATAGCCGTATTATATCTGGATTGCAATGATATAGGATACTCTTATTTTCTCGATCTTGGCTCATCAGATACCAAATCGTCTGTAAAGGAATGTTGAAATTTCAAGATAACGTTATCTCATACTCGATACTGAAAACAAAATGTGAACAATGGATATGGTGGAATATACTATAGTTCTTATATTGATGATTCTCAATTGGGTACCTCTATATTCGAATGAGTATTCCACTCCAAAGAAAAACGAGAAACAGCAACTTCATTCGGAAGATGATATATTTTTTCTTTGTATCATTTGACTACACGAAAGGAGAAGCGGTTGTTAGAGATATCGTGGATTTTTTCTTGGAAGTTTGAAGGTCGTGAGCATCAGGAAAGACTTACTTACAACTTTGCCGTTCCACCGATGAACGATGCTCAGTCTCAGATGATATGTTCCATAAAGACGCCTAGGAATCTATCCACCTACGTTGACCCGCTATATCAAAAAATCAAATCTGCGGAAATCTGGATGAGACACCAATAATTGGATAATCTTGTATGTACCCTCAAAGTGCCATTTCCGGAATGAGATAGATTTTCTGGCATGCTTCAATTCGGTGAAACATCCAGAAATTTAATTGATGAACTACGTATAGGTATTTCTTATTATCTATAATTCCTGAATCATGCAATATGATTTATGATGAGTTCTGATCTGCTGCTGATAAAATAGTCAACTAATCAGATCCAACTAAGGGCGATCGTTGAACTTGAATAGAAAGAACGTCAATGAAACTTCAGGGTATTGGATGAATATAGATTTTAAGCATGAGATGTTTGTAATTTCATCTGAGATCACGGACGTTCATGACCATAAGAAAATTGTTGCTGTTACTATGAAGGTGAACAGAAAAGAAAATCGACGTACCTACCGACGATGACGAAGACGAAGAGAGTGAGGTTTGTGTAGATAATTACTAAATTATATTCCTTGAGACAATATCGTAATATCACCCGGCATGGAATGGGATCCACTGCCATTCTTGAGCTGATAGATTTATTCTATATTCAAAAGGACGATCAATATTTTTGATGAGAAAAGAAGTCAGTATTTTTTGGTATTTAAGTTGGTTTTGATAATATAATAGTTACCCTGGTGAGTACATTAACTAACAATAATGTGTTTTTTCCGATAAACTTGTATCTTGGTGGTATAATTGACCATCACCAGTTGATCTCCATAATTATTAGGCATATCATCATAGGTATGTTCATATTTTTCTTACCTTCTTGTAAATTCGTTATCAAAGGCGAATGAGACATCGATGAGAGCATTCTCCTCACGAAGTATAAAATGATGGAGTATAAACTTTGAGCCCTCATAAATGAAGGCTGAACCAGGAATTCTTTTTGAATAATTGTGTGAATCAAATCAACTATCGGAATGAAGCTTGATCACCTTGTGAAACGTGACCTGATATACCTGTATCTATGACTGATTTTTTTGCTCTTCCGAAATGTCTGATACAATCCGTATCAACTTAGGTATCATTTTTGTATCTCATCACATTCCATTTTGGATGGGATCGCAAATGCATGTAATTTTTTACTAGCTAGGTAGACGTTCGAATCTCCCACTGCTACGGATCCGTCGAAAGAAAACACAATGAATGATCGCACGAAATTCCTTTGAGACGATAATTTTTTCCATGAATGAGTCGAACTCCTCTCTGTTCCCAACCCCAAACAACACACCAAACCTAAGAATATACAGCAATCTCACGTTTTCCCCAGAAATTTTTCCCATGCAATGGCGGGCAATCCAATAAAGTGGGCGTGGCGTGGGCGGAGCCGACGACTTCGGTTGGCCAGCCGGCCGATAGTGGGAGGCGCTAGGATCCACGTGTTCAGGACCACACGTGCAGGTCAAGTCAGTACCTCGAAGGACTCTGCAGTGGGTGGTCATCAGGACGAATGACTCCTCCTCAAGTAATTGCTCGGCGAGTATCGGTCACCTTCGTGGGCTTCCACCCCTACTCGAGAACCCCCCGAGAAAAGTAAATACTGAGCAGTTGGTCTCAGGTGATATTGTTTATTTTTTGTGACCGCGTGAGACGTGTGTTGCGGGTGGAGTAGACATGTATGTGACAGTGGTATCGATTGTGATTGTCCTCGGACTAGCCGAAGCCGGTAGCGTTGGGGATGTGACGGCAAGGAGCAAGAGCAGAGGGAAGGGATCGATGTGGTGGTATGTCTCAATGTCATCTGCAAATTTACATCATCAAGGATTTACTTATGACCTTCCATTGTTTTGTCGGCAAATGGTGAAGATTATCTCTCATTTGCCTCAAAACTTTTTGAGGATTTGTTGTTGGTGGTTAGCATTTTTTTTTCTTTTCGATGACATGTCCGGAACTCAGTCAGAAACATGATTTTTTGATAAAACTGTGAAGCTATAATATCGATATCTGTATTATCACCAAGAATTGAGATTGTTTGATAATGCTTCAATTCAATTATTAATATGTTTTCGACATTCACTGATATTGGGTGCTATCTGATATTTTTTTCGATTCATTAGCTTTTATGTATTAATTTGAATTCGATCAAATGAATTCTTCATCTGTACTGTCATACGTTGAGATTCACCAACTCAAATCATGGACGATCATGTTCAAATTTCTTATGACTTTAAATAGTATATAAATCACACATTTCTGCAATAGATTTTCATCCAACTGAATCCGTTGATGTGGAATTAGTCATTGCTGATAAATCATCCCATCATTCTCGAAAATATTTCGCCAGATGTCAATATGGAAATGCAATAAAATAATGAAGTTATTGATGATGATGACAATATACCTATCTGAATTCCATTCTACTCTGATGAAGGTCAAGAGTATAATTTGTTCATTGACAAAGGTGTGAAATGGAAATGTGACATCAAATAAGTGATGAATATCCAAGTGAATAGTATAGCTATAATATACTCATGACAGAGATTGGAAACGAGATATACTTTCATATTATCATCTTCTAATCTTCAACTTTCGAACTATTCATCAGTTATATCGTATTATGATCATTGGAATACTGAATTCATGATCAAATATCCTTGCTGAATCCTCTTCTGAATGATTTGTGAGTTCCGTTCTGAATCATATGATGAGCAAAAAATGAAAAATTTGGTTGATCTTCATCGAAATCTTTCGTATTTATTGGTAGGTATATAATTATCATACTAATGAATCTTCCGCCTCATGAAATATGATAATTGATGTATGTCGTATATCATGTAAATCTTCTACATTATTATTTCGATCGGTTGTATATACTTCTGTTTCATCACCAATAGTGCCATTTGATTTTTCATCATCAATTGAACCAACCAAAGCTTATTATGTTTTTCACAAAAATCGTTCGGCATTCTCTGAATCAGTCAAAATTCGGGAAATCTTTGATATCTGTAAGATATCTATGGATTTGTGACATTTCGAGAGATTTCTGAATCTCGTATCATGATACGTAGGATTTGCCACAGGTTTGATAAAAATTTGATAAATATTCGAGAAAGACTCACTAAGGATTCTGAGATTTCTTGAAGTTTTCATTACTTGGGAGATATTCTGTAGACCGCAGATAGATAGACGGAGATTTGATAGTTTTGTGAGATTTCTCAGGATTTGATTACTTCTTTATGAGTCACGACGAGAAATCATCCGGGAAGAGATACTGAGAGATTTATTTATGCTTCTATGGAATCACAAGATACAATATTGCTAGATTCGACACCAAATTTGTGAAATCTGAAAATTCGCGCTCAAATTCCGAAGATTGTTACAATATTCCTGGGATTGATGAGGCTTCGACTTATATTATATATTATATATATATATATATATATATATATATATATATATATATATATATATATATATATATATATATATCATATATATATTATATTATATATATTTTAACATTGACAAAATTTCTAGAATCTAGCAGAGGTTCCAAAGAACATCGGAGGGTCATAAAAGATTCAATAAGAGATTCACACACTCAGGAGAGACTAATTGTTTTAAGGATTTCTGAAGAAATCGAACTTTGATTTGCTGAAATTTGCAGATTCACTAAGAGGCTCCTGAATTTGAGAGATTGTAGATTAGATTGTTGAAAATCATAAGATTCGAAGTAAGGAAGTGTACGCCAGAGAGTCGAAGTGAGACATTGGCTCATATTCCAATTGCTCACGTACTATCGAATCATCATCATCATCATCTGCATATTCTATATACCATCTCTATCATCCGAATCTTGTGCAGATTCTTTTTCATCCACACCTGAATTCCTTCATCTCCGAAAGCAATTCGGAAACCGCAAGCAACTCATCCTGCACCGTCTGCAAATCAATCTTCGCGAACGGTGGACGATATCTGTGAAGTTCCGAATCCTTTCACGTTCCTCGTACGCTGCCCTAACGAATTTCCTCGGCCCCAGTTAAGTATTCCGTCCACTATTAAAAGTTCGGTCACATCTCGCGACACTGACAGAAGAGATTTAGAGGAGTGAGTCTGTGCCCATGTCGGGCCTACCTTGGCGCGTATTCATCACCAGTTGTCAGCTTCTGTTGCTGATGTTGACGGACGGGTTGTGTCAGTGTTGCCAGAGCAGTTTGAGTCGTTCCTCCATTCATTAATGTAGAATCCACTGCAAATTGCCAGAAATCCTTTTTCTCTCTCCCTTTCGCCACACGGGGCACTTTTTTGATTTCATCTCGGGCGCATCGTGTATCGAAAATACCATCGAACTGTTGCTGAACTCCGGTGGGATGTAGATTGAAACCAAACTGTTACGAGAAGGCGAAAATCTGAGAGACCATCAATTTGATCCGACTGACATTGATCAATGTGTTGTTCATATAGTTCTATCGGTTCCAAGTAACTTCCATTGGTAGCGCCACCACAAATAAACGCGCATTAATCGGTGCATTGTTTCTTTTATGAAATCAACAATACGCGCCAATACTCAAGTTGTGGTCATACAACAGTATATACCGACTCGTATATTAATGAAGGCAATAAATGATCGAGATATTTTCATTAATCGCTATTCAATTCTCATTTGCAACTGTCAACTGTCACAGTCACTGTAGTGACAGTTAACTTGTCAGAAATTCTGATTTTGACATCCATCAAAACTATAAATCTTGCACACTTCTTTCTTGTTGAAAGCTCGATCAACGAGAATCACAGAAACGTCCTATATAAGCTGTCTGAACATGTAAAATCTTTCCATTCAAATACAGGTATCACAATACCAGCTACAAAATAGTACGCTATGATGTATGTCTGGTTGCCTATACCACAATCATGCATAAATAGATAAATTGTTCGTTAATATGGGTCATCAACTATCAATTCCATAAACGTTAAACAGACTCGTGTATACGAGGTTACAGAAAATGGTATATAATGGAATTCGGTATCATAACGGATGTTCGATGTGTCATTTTTGCATATTGAGTTCTCTGCTCTATGCTCTATGTGCCACAATCACTTTGTGTCTCAGAACACGAACATAACGCAGAACGCAGAATAGTCAGACAAGATCACAGAAACCAAAATGAGAAGTTGATAGACCCCGGATGGATGTTTTACTCAGATCATCCCTCACAAGGTCCTACGACGCGATAACGATAGTTTGGTGAGATGTGCGCGCAAATCTCAACCAACTTGAGTGAAATTCTCATAAAATCCTTCTTCCTCCGCTTTTCTGAATTCTCCTCTCAAATTTCCCCTGTTTGGGAGGACCCTTCACCGATTGGCAACACTGAGATGAGTCGTACGATCATTGTTATCGGGATTCGTCGAAATTTCGAATGGGGACATTTTTTCGGACATTCCGCATCGAGATTGCTCACGGAATTGTTACCGGATAATTTGAGCTTCGAGATGTATCTGATACAATTACGTTTTTGCGCGACATGTGGTTGAGGAGGATATGTTATGGAAATATTTATTGCTGTACAATTATCGCGTTTTGCTTCGAGAGGAATTCTTTGTCATCAGGTGCTGGTGATGGTGGAGCCTGATTCAATTTCAAACTTTTTGTGCACTTCCTTATGCACGAGCGGCTTCTTTGATGATGATGAGTGAAACGGGGATATATGTAGGTACATTATTATTACCGAGGGAATTCCAAAACGCTGTATCTTCTGATGTATTCCATAAAAGAAGAGGTAATTGGAATCGGTGCATCACCTTGAAAATTCCTTGCGTCAGCCTATATATACTCCCATCCATTTATCTGCAATTTGTTTAACCAACAGAATTTTTCACATCTTTTCAAATCACGGGTAGACTCTTAAAAGAATTGATTCGACAACCAAGTCTCATTCACAAATTGCAATATATTGTCAAAAAACAACAAATTGATAATCTTGATGCTGAACGTTGTAAAGCTATTTCATTCAGCTATTTTTGAACGGAACGGTATGCATACCTGATTCACTACTTGTCATTTCATCTTCATTCGAACAACAAGTATGTTCCCAAAATTACATCTACCGTTCGTCTTCAAAACATGATATAGTCCCTTATGGATGCCAATTCGTGTTGCCAATTGTTCCTGATTCGGAACAAGAAGTAGAGATTCAAGAGGAAATAAACATGGCTGAACATATATTTTGCATCTGCTTTGGCTGCAAAATCGAATTTCCGTTAAAGCGATATTCACAATAAGTATATCATATAAAGCATATTCATTCCAAAATTCTGAATGTGTGACGCTATGACGTCTTAATCCGAACTATGTCTATCTCTCTCGCCCTCGTGCTGTGTAATGTGTCGATGGTTGTGTTGAGAATAATACGTCACGGCCAAAGATATGTGAAGGCATTGGATCTAATAATTCATTGGTTAAAATAATCTACTCTGATATAGTTTTCGAAAATCAGTAGCTTTTGTTACTTTGGATATCACTTATGTCTTCTTGTGGTCGTCTCGACTGTGTATGGGTATATGGAGACAAAAATACACGAAATGTGATGTTGAGAATCGTAATCAATGTTGAAACTCATTCAAATTCTAAAAGTCAATGTGTTCATATGACTAGGTATATAAAATATGCATTTCATATATAGGAAGGTATCAGAATCACACGCGTTCTCTCGGTAAATTTATTCACACCGGCGTATTAATTCCCGTCGTAGAACAATGACAAATTGCGCTATTCAATGCAAAATTATGGCAATTAAAGTGCCACTGCCAATAAAATACGTCTGCTCAAAACGAATTCTAATTCGGAAATCGTATGTCACTGAAGGAATGCGGAATAGGCTTCTCGTCTAGTCGCCCATTGAATTCTTTTTGCATAAATGAATGCGATAACATCAGCTTTCAGCTGGTCTCACTACAATTAGTACTACAAATAGTCTCATTGTTCATCTGATGCTGTTGAAATGTTGGAACTTCACTTTGCCGGTGGTGCAACTAGAGATTTTTATTGTGCGGTGAGAAAGTAACGGTTTGAGACAAAAAGCGTGTCTTGAATTCGATTGAGCCTGATGGGAGTTCTATGTTACTTTGGATATACCGATTATATTATTTTGCTGAAAAACCAGTACATATGTTGTGGATGACTTTTGATGAGCAGCTTCAAACTAATTCGCGAATATTTCATCAGGATGCTTTGGGATACAAAACAAATATATATATACCCAAAAACCCACAACAATTTCATTGTTTTTGTTTGGTGTATATTCATTTTTCATTTGAGCTCACATGTTTTTTGTGCATAGGCCTGACTATCAAGTGGAAACATTTTCATGGCATCAGCAATGATAACAATAATAATAATAGTATTCTTTATTTCGGTCAACAGTGTTGATACAAGTATCACATTTCTCACAAAAATAGTGTTTAAAAAAGAAAGAATGGACAAGCAGTTTGTTCAAATTGAGAGAAATTTGTTCAGTGAATAGACAGACTTTACTAATAATGATGACTTCAGTTCTTCTCCGAACTATTGAAATGACCTTATGTCCTTTATATGTTAGGGGAGATTATTGAAAACTTTACACTGAACGAAAAAGGTACGTAAATACAATGAAAAAATATTTGAAACAAAGAAACGTGATCATTAAATCTCAACCAAAGTAGAGTTTCATTAATACAAAGTATGTTCGTTCATGACCTTGTGGCTGCAATCACTAATTGATGAACGTTCATTGGTATCACGAAAACCAATACCTTGCTATGAACAATGCATTCACTATTTTAATGAACACTATAATATCATTTCAATGAAATGAAAGATAGCTATGATAATATGCATTCATTGCGGTGATGAAATATTATTATTGTTTGAATAAATGCAATTACCGTTTCAAAGCACATCCAATCTCTAGTTCAATGCGTAAGTATACGTTGATATTATGGAATTCTTACATTGTATCAATGAATTATTCCATCGATTTGATAAATATTTCTACACCATTCCGATGAATATGTTCGTTATTCCGATACCTATTAGTACGTTGTTTGAATGAACGTGTTCACTGGTTCCATAAATATTTCTTCCATGGTTCAATGAAATAATTACGTGGATTCGAAATGGAACGTACATTGTGTTGATTTATTTAAGGAATAACATCTCCCTAATTGAAAATAGTTGATTTTTCAAGTATTCTCTGAACATTATCTGGAATGATATATACAGGTTGATACATATTTTAGAGAGATTATAATTATCTTAATGGAACACAGTGTATATATAATATTATAGTTGGTTTTGACCTTCATCATTAAGAATAAATCCATAATGACACTGATGGGGTTCGAAAAGAATATAGGTACAAATACTGAGAATATAATATAGCAAAGTAAGAAACACTTCCGAATGCCGAATGAGTGTAATGATGAAGAGAAAAAGTTGTTATAACTATTTTAATTCCGAAATAACAATCATAGATTGAGTGAAGACAAATTGAATTATTTTCTCTTGATCGTAAGACATAAATATCCATCAAATCGTGTAATATTCTGATATAATGAAACAATCACAGATCGAATTTGAAATAATTTCCATGAGTTGTTCGATACAAGAAACTAATTTGATTTTGCAATTATAGTTCACTCTGTATATCCTCAACTTTAGAAAATACTCCTCCGAAAATAGGAAGCATGTGTCCTATAAATGTATTTCCTGAATAGTTTTGATGAGGGAATTATAATCATACAGAAGATGATCATATAATAAGAACAATGGATGGTCAATGTTAGTCACAAGTGAATTGATTGAATGCCTATAATAATGAGGGAAATAATTCGAATTGTTCTCCATATTGAAACGATTTATTAAAAGACTCATTCTACATAGGACTGTCATAGAAAAAAACCTTAACATGAAACCGAATGATCATGTTAAATTAAATAGGTACATTCAGAATTGTAGCTTGACAGTTCTCTTCATTTTCCTTCAGCGCTTCAGATAATATATGTACCTTTGGAAAAGAAAGGCTTCCTTTCATTTTATAGAAATGATGTTCAATGAAGGACCAAAACATCTCTGATTCAGCAGGAAAATCAAGATTGAACAAATATATAATTTTGAAACATATATCTACTGCTCTAACTATATGGAAGAAGGTATATCTAATATTATCAAAATAAACACATATTTCGGTGGGAGTTGTCATGTCCTCACTTACACATATAATGAATGGCTGGATAGCCTTTTTCTTCGACTTCGAAAATCTTAGGAGCTCCTCGACCTCCTGGTTACTCTTCCCAAAGTGAAGAAATGATTCCTAGGAGTCTTTTATGGTATATTTTATTATGTTTCTCTTTCCACCTATATCTTTTCTGATAGCCTTGTTGGTTGGTTGATTGCAAATGAAGCACATCATCTTCACATAATATGATCAAGTTACACGGTTTCTCACTTTGTTTCTCCGTCCCTATACTCTAGATTTTTATTGCGATATATAGAAAGAGATTCAATCTGAAAACCAACATCTCAATAATTATCATGCCTGATGATAAAAACATGATAACATACCTTCTGTAATGTGAAACAACAGTTGAATTCAAAATCAATGCTACACTTTTGGCACAGTTGAGCGACCTTTCGTTTGTGTTTCTGGACTAGAAATGACCTGAGCGCGGTGTGATGACTTCATCCAAAAAAAACTTTCCGAGCGAATTTTCTCCAGGCCAATAGGAATACTTCTTCTATTGTTTCAATGTACGCGGATACATTGAAACAATAAACGCATTTTGTTAGGATCATGTACTGGGTGATTAGTTGAAAACGATAAGATACATTGTTTCTATGACATCATAAATGAATGAACGTCTACATCAAAACAATGAACGTATTTCTCCGAAACAATGTACCGATTATTCACTTAGGTACATGATGAGCATTATTCTTATGAACCGTTCATCAATCTATGTACGTACATTGAAACAACGTACGCAATTCATTATAATGATGTACTGGATAATTTGTCGAGAGCAATTCGATACATGGTGTATATGTTATTCATAAACTGTTCATCGATATATGTACGTGTAGATCAAACCAATGAACGCATTTCTTCAATACAATGCACCGAATAATTATCCACTATCGCTTACATGTATTCAATATTCACTTCTATGATTTGATCTGAACCTTACATTATTTCGACAATGAATGCGTGCATTGTAATGACAAATTAATTTGCTTGAAACAACGTACTTGCTCTCCCATATGTCATGCACAAATTCATTATCCTCATGAAATGAATTATAAACCGATGTATTCATACAATATATTGGAAACCTTGGTTATCACTAGAATGAATACAGTTACTTTTTTGAAACAATTGAACATCAAAGTAATGTTACACATTCATCAGTCGAAAATAGTGATGTTATTGGAAAAATTCATAAATACAATGCTGAAATCATTGAATTCATCAATGAAATGTATCGAAGGGATGGAAATATTCATTGAGTTACTGAATATTTTCGTCAGTACTTGATGAACGCAATTACATTATGATCATGAATGGGATACTCGAGTAATGATCGTTTGTTTGTTCATATCATGAAGATTACTTTCTTTCGATGTAAAGAATTATGATGAATGGTGTTCATTGTTTTCACACACGATAATTTTTTCAGTGTACATCCGTTATAGAAAAGACTCATCTGGTACAATCTTGTAACATGTTTGCTTGGGAGTAATACATTTTCATGTCGGGTTTTATTTGGATGGTTTTGGCGAGTTATGTCGAAGGCAGATTTATTTTTGAAAACAAAGCAGGCTATATCTCTAGGAAATATACTGATGTGAGTTTCAAGATGTTTAACTCTCCAAAATGTTCTTTACAGCTATTATTGTAACTTGAATTGGCCATGGTAAGTATAGCCTTTTTTTGAAGGACGAAACCATTTGCAACATCGACAGCCTGACCCCAATGTAATACTATATGGAATATCTTAAATATGAGTGTGAATTTTTGCAAAATATAGTTGACGTATAGCATAGGTCTACTGCATTGTCTCAATGATTTGTAATGAGTCTACTAATTTGTATTTCTATATTATATAGCATGATACAGAAGAACTCTGGCCTGTTCAGTCGATCTGGAAGTACATACTCATTTCAAAAAAACCTCATTATCGATATAATATTGGCTGAATATGAATCAGACACTAAAGAACAAGAATGGAAACTTATTTTTTCATTAAACCCAAAAATGAGTTTATAATTTTCTTCCATGAGCAAGTATATGGGCAGGATCAGAATCATTTGCAAATAGCATTTTCATTCAAGTACATATTGCGTCCACTAATTATAAGATTCTGCTTATTGTGAGGGCTCCTTTTCTTTGGCAATATTCAGCTGCTTTCATGAGTGAATTTCCTCTACATCTTTCATTCGCTGCATATTGTTCATCAATATAGTTAAATCGACAGAGGGCCTTTGATGATATCGTGTGATGATAATGTCTCATCCTCCCCCATGCAAGGGGAACATCTTCGATATCAATGAACTCCAAAAGTCTGTTGAGTTGGCTGTGTCCTCTGTGATGTTGAGAGGTAGAGACTGCTTTATCTCACTTCATATAGAGCTTCTATTGCTTTGCTTGAGAAACTCTTTTTCTAATGTCTCTCTATGGAATATGCATAGTGCTGTGCAAGGGTCTAACCGTGATTTTTCTGGAACATATTTTTACTGTTTTCTCTGTCGCTTCGTTCCTCAGTCTATTCTCTGGATTTATTCTTACCCCAGATATTCATCCAACTCATTATGATCAATCCTACCAGAGCAACACAAGAAACATCAGGTTGAAATTAGAGATTGATTTGATTGAAATGTGGGATGAAATGAGTGAGCACTGATGAAGAATGATTTCAACAGAATATGTTATTATGTAGAAGAGGCGTTGGCACCATATCTGTTTGAATTGCTGACATTTTAACCATAGTGCTGTTGTTGGAATATGTGTCAACGGCATTATGATGAAAATGTTGTCATTCTGAACAAACTATCAACGAAGAGAGAGGAATTATCCATGGCTGTCTGGAACAATCAACTACAACATCTTGGTGAAGCAACAGAAATCATAATTAAATCGAACGGAGTGTTCTTGAACATTATATGCACCATGCATCCTCAACTAAGCAATATTTGTTCGGATACATAAATAATTTTTCGGATTGATGATTGATAGTTTTCAACAATATAATAAGTCTCTTTGATTGATCTTCTGACTAGTGATTATTTTTACAGCTTGGTGTCTGTTCGGATGATACGAGAGTAAAAATATAACACAGTCATTTATTAGCCTGATCTCGAACAATCATCTCCCCTAGCGAAATTAGGGTGAACTATCTATACGACACGCTGCCTAAATGTGTTTCCAGTCGCATCATTTGTCTACGGGGTCCGTTTCATTTTTCAGCTGTCTGAGTCTTCCTAGTTGTGCTACATAAATAAAAAGGGTTGTTTTCAGTTCGGAGATGACGTTGGGCAAGATAAAATGTAAGTCATGAGTGATGCAGTAGTTGGTAAAATCAACCATCGAGAACTGTGGAGGCTAATTTTTGGAAATTTAATCTTCATCAATTTATTTTGAAGGTGAATTTTCGAAGTTGATATTTCAAGGCGAATGAAAATATTTTCCCGATAATAGACAAACCATTCTATCTGCCGATGTTCTGTTCATAAAATCTTCTACCATGACTGCCGCGGTGATAAAATATGAAGCTATAATTTCTTTAATTATTGATGTAATATTGGTGATAAAATACAGAATGTTGCCATTACAAATTTGATTCGATATTCAGAACTCAACAAAATGCCGTCAATAAATCTGTAAACTTCAACATTGTCATTGGAACGTTCTAAATGACAATATTTCATTGGAGATCTGACCGTTTCGGCTCTGGGCTACCATCATCAAGTCAATTTTTCCAAATATGGACCTGTTTTTTTTTGTATTTGGGAGATGAAAGCTGCCAAATAATGCAAGAGAAATCCAGATCCTCAATTGGAAGAAACAACTTGAAGATGTTGGCTTATAGCAGGAGACAATGTATGATTGATTTCTTTGACGTCTCCGATATTGTCAGTAAAAAAGGTTCTACATTCCTTCCGGCATTTTGTTGGGCTTGTGATAACTCAAGTTCACCTCCATTGAAAACTTTGCTGTATATATCTGACAGTTTCCGAAATCCTTGTGGATATAATAGAGTATGTGGAAGCCATATATAGAAGTATGAACATGAACAATTCTCTAGAAACGATTTCCATTTCAATTCACTTTCTTCCGCCATTTATGGTTATATTTCTGATGTGTATCATACTGTTGAAAATGTTTTGCTTGACTATGAATCATTTCGATGAAATCGAGAAGAATATGTCGATTTCGAGTTGCTAAACCACTTCAGTATATCCGAAGAGAAAATATATCCTGACTGATCAAGGAATTCTCGTATTCATCCACGGTAGTGCCTTATTTTTTGTCGGTCCCACGTGACATACCTTCGTCGTAGGAATTTTGAGATAAGGGGTTAACGTATGGCCAAGACCACAAGAAGAGATAAGGATGGTGATGGTTTCTCACGCTCACTACCTCCTCACTCTTGGTTCGTCATTTTTTGAGTTGTGCTTTTCGCAATTAAGATTCAGATAGTGTTAAAACTCTACATTCCGCTCCTTAAAGGTATCAATTCTTCAGCCAAAGAAGATTATCACCGACGATGGAGTCAACGTTCATTGTTGAGTTATCATTATTCGATATCAAATATACAATGAATGAACTGTCGATGACAAACAATAATAATCAAGGCTCTGATACAGGTACTTATCGAAAGAATGAAGCGAATTTTGGTCTTTGAAATATGATAAAATAAAAGATGATCTTGTTGGTATTGATTCACACGTCAGGCATTCCATATTCCATATAAAACAAAGGGTGGCACAAACATATCTCGATAATTTTTATGTCTCCCGAAAATCTTGGAATACCTGACACATTTATTTTCTGTTTGAAAGCAGATAAAACTGTTTGGAAAATCCGTGGCATGGTTGGGTGAGAACTATCTGCAAATAAGGAGGTTCCGATTGTTTGACTTTGACAAACAGATGAAAGGAAGGCAAACACAAATTTAACTTCAAAATCAATAAAGGTTGTTCAAGTATTGCGACACAAAGGTATTGAAAGGGCATTAAAAAATTAATGCCTCAGTGCAAACATACAGGAGGATGAGGTCGTTGCATGGAAATATCTCGCAGGCCAATTTTAAATCTATTTAACCCTTTGCCATCAACATATCGCATTTCGGTAAGGATAATGTCACAACTCAAGAATAGTTAGTCCAAGTTAGTTCCCGAATTGAAATAACAAATCTTGTCCTTACAAGTATGAATACTGACACATCTGATGGGGTTGTTCTAGTAGCAATTATTTTAAATACTGTCTGTGAGTTTCTCGAGGAGGTGGTACATTCATTTTCTAGATTTTTGTGGGATTCTCTCGCCTCGTTCCTAAAAAATCGAGTTGAAGTTATTAAAATTTTTTTCAATATATTTGTACTGAGGACAGACTTTGTGATCTGCCCCAAAATGTCACTGCGCTTGGAATTAAACCTTTAGATACGAAGAGAAAAATATTTCAATTGTGTTGAGAACGGGAACAGATTCGTTCCCGAAACGTCAACCAAGATAAGTAGATTTACTCTCATTAAATATATTTGTATTTCCAAATTTTTCAAGAACAAGGTGTCACTGACAAATAGAGAATTTCTCTTTTGGGTATCTAAAGGTTTAATTTCAAGCGCAGTGACATTTTGGGGCAGATCACAAAATCTGTCCTTACTTACAAATATATTGAAATAATTTTTAATAACTTCTACTCTATTTTTCAGAAACGAGGAGAGAAAATCCCAAAGAAAAGCTGGAAAATGAGCAATTATTTTGATTACCGACTAAATCACTTTTGACCTCGAAACAGGAGCAGTGATTTGATTGAGTGAATTCATGGTATACATTGTATCATCTTGCTGTTATATTGATACTCTATGGGGAGCGATATATTGTAGGAATAAGTTGAAGTGGATGAAAATGTCATGAGTTAGATACCAATAAGAATGAGATTTGCAAATGTGACAGCTCAAGATTTGCATCAATTGAATATATTTTATGGAGTATTGTAATGCGGTATGAAGGTATTTTCAACTCGTAATTTTTTCAGGGGCATTGCGAAAGCTGGAGAGCCCAACAATCTTTCTCCTCTCAACCCTGGCGTCCTCGTCATGGACTCATCTGTGCATGGAACATTGAGGCAAAAACAAAGGAGGCTAGCTAGAGAGAACCCAGGTCTTCTGGCTGCTATATCCAAAGGAGCCAACAGTGCTATTCACGAGTGCCAACATCAATTCCGAAACCAGAGGTGGAACTGTTCGACGAAAAACTTCCTGAGAGGCAAGAATCTCTTCGGAAAAATTGTCGATAGAGGTGAGTTCATTATCCATTCACGTCTTCCTGTCCTTTGGCAGATTCAGATAAATATCTCAACTGTATTTGTTCGTGAGTATAAAGTGAGTATTGTGTTGCAAGTATTGTTCATTCTTTATTTCGTGAAGATGATGAAGATATATACGAGATTAGATTAATAAGGATCACATCCATTCGAGTGTGAAACTTCTGTCAGGTTGCTCAAAAATGTTTATAATTCATTCATCATCCAGCCAAGTGCAGTCCGAATTGGAACTGACACCTCTTCGTGTATCGAAACCTACTACCAACGAAGACCCAGAGAGCGGAGACTGATCATTGATTAAAGACTCAAATTACCGATCAATTGGGGACTAATAGCCTGTGCTTATGGAATCTCTATCAGGTAGAAATAACAAATAGCTCCTTTGGTTCTGTAGATCGACCGATAAGGTCCTACCCGAAATATCACTTTACTTTTTTCGGGCCCGAAGTACCTGATTCGGTTTCTACTAAATCGCTTCGATTTCGTTACTGTCGCAGGAATTATTTTAATCGCCAGTTGACAAATTGATCGCTCCAACAGAATCGGATGCTGGTATTAATAGACCATTCAGAAAATTAGAATAACATGTCTTTCAGTTTTTTTTTTTATATTTCTATCGAAGCATCGACATCCACATAAAGTAGGAATCTGAAATCTGAACGAAAACTAAATCATTTAAAACTAGGATCAATTTATTTACACGACATTTTGCCATGCAATGATTTCTGAGATGTATAACCTGTTTCACTTCTAGAAATCTCCGAATGGGTATATTGATGGATATCATTTTGCCAAAAACAACACTTGGCCTATCTAGTAGGATCGCGATAATTATCATTACACGCGAGTTGAATACTATACTTCCTCCACAACTGTTCGAATAAAGTTGGTTCAATAACAGTGATCAATACAAAATGCATTACAAAAAATCATGTTTTTGGATGACGTAGTTGTTTATATTCACGTTCACTTCCAAATTCAAGTGAGTATCTTGAAATTGCATCCTAATTCATCAAATATGCTGACAATAATTTTCTTTATGTTTCTGATGATTGCTAGATAACCTCAGATTCATCACAAATATATCTGTGGTTACAAAAAATAAAGACACATCATGCTTATTATGCACAGAATATTATTGACTATACATCGAAGTCGATGCTAATATCTACATCGAAGTCGATGCTAATATCTACTAAGTGTATCTATAAATCACAAAACATCAAGAACAACAACAATGAGTGGTTTTATTCAGATTCAAAACAGATCGATTGAGTTATGGTATTATTCAATGGCACTGTTGTTTATTATTCAATTCATTATTGTATTCGATGCTATTTCCTGACGAAATCGAAGGGAATATGGATATAATATTACTAGTTGGTTGTAGCCAGAATTTTTCATTGATGTTCATGTAGCTAATGAACATCTGGAAGAACTCTATTATAGGCATCTCTTCACTTCATTAAATTATATCATTTGTTATCCCATGAACTCTACTCGAGATAATATTTCCAATTTCATTTATAAATGGAGTGAATAATCTTCTGATGCGAAAATCATCTCAAAATGATTCTGCATCCTGTAGCAGAATATCTGTTGTCCAGCACTTAATGACCATTCAATGATCCCTTTGCATACATACATGTCCTTTCATGATGTGTTTCGAGTACGCCAATATAAGAGCTAATAAGAATGAAGAGTTTTTTATGACTATTAACATTTTCGTCATTTGTCAAAGGGGCCGAATGAAAGCCGTAGATGTCCAGATGTTAGCCAGCCAAACAACTATATTCATTGTTATAGGGCTTTTTAGTGGACTTGTACAATATAAGAGGACCCAATTATTCTTTGTGCATCTCATGTCAGACCAAAGGGCATTGTGAAACAAATACTTGGTTATGCATTGTCCTCAAGTGGTTTGTTTTCATAAGGGGGAAGAAGATGCAATTTGCTGATTGATTCGAAAATGATGTTACAGCTATCAGAAACAAAGGATACGTGATAGGGCAGAATAAGATGATTCACGTTACGAAGCTCAGGAGGAATGATATACAGTATTATTTTTGATAAGTTTTCTGGAAATTTTCAGGAAAGTTCAATCTCATGGAATGTTATGAGAAATAACGTAGTCATTTGGATTTGCTCACACCTAATGACCTCATCAAAGAAATGTTCCAACGCCAGTCATCGAAAGTAATATGTACTATCTGGAATCTTGAGGAAAACGATGAATATACCAACAAATTATTCCGCTTGGATCTAATTATGGTTTTTAATATTGACATTAAGTCTGTTTCTGCAATATTCCAAAAATCAACGGATAATACTGTTCAATTCGAGATAGTGTAGATATTTCTATACGACCAATATCCACGGTTTTCTATGAAATTACTAATCATCGACATTGCAGCATCTGTCTATGTGAATCAGATCTGTACGATTTACGATCAAGATCATAAAATACTGACTGGGCTACATAACCAAACATTCATTACCCTCACATTCCTCTAGGAAACCCTGCAACACATTTCTTGATCCTCAGCATACAAATTAAGGAAACCTAATTTCAATCCAATAGGTGGATGTTCATTGACCATAGATTTTATGGCTGACAATTGAATTTATTTTCCTCATTGTTAATACGAGCATATCCTCATTATGAAGACTGAGAGACCGTTTCCTCATCAAAAACGTCAGTTATGTAGAACAAAAAGGTTTTACTGAATGACATATTTCATCTCTGAAGTTGGTATAATTTCATTGCAATAAAATATGACATTCTTCATCTTTCTCACCTTGATATCCTCCGTTTCTTATCCTATTTTGTGTAATGATAAACCAATCATTCCCATTGATGTGTCAAATACTGTCAAGTGTCCGGCACTATGAAGTTGATGATATTGTTTATTAGTTCCACAGTCTCCTGGAAAATTTGACTCCAATGATTTTCTATTATTGGGTATCATGAAATATCCATTGCCTTATTGATTTTCATTGACGTGCAATCATAACAAAAAGTGGAAAAGATACATCATCATTCTGTTCCTCGGAGATATGAAGAAATATCAAAATTGACCGGCAAAAAAATCTACAAATTGAACTGAACCGGGCAATGACATCTTATGATTTACAGCTATATTGGCAGCACACCGAGTGAAAAAAAGAATCGATATATGATCAATCGCAGGCATACTTCAACGTGAGACATCGAAGGCTGTTTTTCAACATGGCAATAAACAACAGGATTCATAGTATAGCTGTCATATGCGGAGTTAAGAGTCATTATATGTTTATTATTACCTTCAATGAACGATATACGATATGGAGCGTGTGTTCGAGCATGCAGCTCGGTTTCTTTGGATTTCCTTTCTTACTGGTTTTATTCAGTGTCACGGTTAAGGCGGACATTCTCAGAGCGAGAGTCCCGATACGCAATTTGGAGAATCCGAGATTGAAGAGCAAAAAAGAAGCCTGAGAATAATTGAGAGAATGAATTACTGGGACCAGCGATGTTTTTATGGAGGGCTAAACAATGGGCATGTTCTGTCATGCAAGATTCCCATTACATGATCTGGAATATTTCAGTATATACTTTGAAAAAATCAAATTAGAATCTATAATATCAATACTACCGAACTAGAGTTTGTGTAGATAAGGCAAAAAAATTTGAATAATTAACTCTACTTTATTGACTACTAGTTGACCTTTCATCATTGAATCACAGAACGAAGGCCCTTTTGACAATCATTTATCATGTTGACATTATCATATCAATAATTATTTCCGCACGGATGTATATTATATTGTGGCTGTGGGTGAATTTTTGGTTAGTCAAATATACAGGATTATTACAATAACATTGGAGATGTAACAGTGAAAAACAAAAATACTACTTGAATGAACACAGAATGAATTTCTCTAATCATTGTCAGAAGTAGAAAGTAACCATACTCCTTGTTGGGCTTCAATTCGATATTATCAAGATGCACAGACGGAAAAAGCAGGGTCCCAAGCAAAACTGTTCGACAAGGGTATTGAAATACATCCATGGATAAGAATGAAAAATGCCCAGTTAATAAGGCTTTTACAACTGACACTATGGTTCGCGTGGGCCAAAACTCTACAGGTGTCCCGCAGCGAATTATTCAGGGTGGCAGGTAGACGTTAGCATACAAAATACATCTTCATTTCGATGATTTAGTGTTCTGCTTGGATTTTATATTGCCTATCCGAAGTCATTAGGTGAATGAAGAGAATCATCGAGCTGATTTTCAGCTCAATAGATTATTTGATAATATCTAGAGCTCCATAGGAATTACATAAAGTATATCAAAATGGAGATTTGATACAGGAAATCTCGTGTTTAGTTGACAGAAGAGTCAAGGGATCACATAATGCCTCGCAGTCTCCCACTATCTATATATATCTTTAACCTTATCACCATCCAGTACCTATTTTTGGTGCCTCTCTGATGAGTTTTCGAAAAATTATTGAAAATCCTATTCAGGAATATCCACTGATTTGTTGCATTCCAATGTTTCCTGACAAGAACGAAGATTCCTCAATTTCGAACATGAATATTTTTTTTTCCAATAACTTCTACTTTATTTTTTAGAAACAAGGAGAAAAAATCCCACAAAAAGCTGAAGAATTGATTTATTACCTCCTCGAAAAACTTGCAGACAGTGTTCAAGAATATGTATCTGATCAATAATTCAAGGCTTGACTGACTTTACTCTCCTCATTTGAGAAAAAAAAAATTAAATACGAATTGGTTCTGGTGATTACGAAGACAGGAGACTATACCAATACTAGTATATATATAACCAATATACCAATGATCGTCGAATAGAAAGGTCGACATATATCTCTTCACATTTTGATATATCTCTCTCACGCTACTATTCTTCTTCTCAATACCACCCAGCTACAAAGAAAGGAATCCTTCGAACTCGAGCCAATTAATTTTAGAATAATTGTTATCGAAAGATATGAATGATCTGAAAGTTTATAAATATGCGATCAAGATCTCGTATAGTGATATACAACAGTGTTTGTAACAATACACAAGCATGCAGTCCGGATGGCTATACATCATCAAGCCCAGCGGGCAGTCCGGTGATGACGTAATTACCCAGTCTGCCCACAGGGGGCGCAGATCATCGGCATAACAATAATTCATAATGTTCTGTTAGGATCACACAAAGAGATGTTCAGAAATGTTCGGAGTTTTAACACGTTCGGTATAGAGAAAAAAACAAGAAAATATTAATGGTGTTATTATGAGTCAGTTTTTGTCCTCGTGGTTTGTAATTATGGAACATAAATATTAATTTATACAGATAAACAAGCATAATACGGCTAAATAAGCGGTTCATCACACATTTCATTCGAAAAATATTCGGGATCGGTTGAATTAGTCGAAAAGATAATATTAAAAGAGATTTTGGAATCATTGTATTGATTTTAGCGAATAAAGAGCTTGGTACGAATTCGTGTCTGAGCATGAGGATCTCGGTGACCGTACATACAGGGTGGGTCAAATTGGGGCAAAGTTTGATACCTAATAAAATACTACTTCAGAATATGAAAAATTCCGAATACTTCCGTTATTTGAGAGTCTGGTGATAGTCATCTTCATCCAACACATGATTTTGCTATAAAACATATATTATTCAATGTACTATGCACCCATATTATCTCTGATATTGGTATTAATGCGGAGAAGTATAATCTGATGATAATCACAGATATATTTGTGTTGAAATGATTCATTCATGATTATGCAATTAGCTTTGCCCAAATCATGTCGGGTTTATTTATTTCTAATTCGAATATATTTCGATTGTTCATATGTTATTCGCTTCATTCAGTTATTTCGTCTACATAAATGCACCTATTTGGTCAGAAGTACTGAGTTCTATTATAACCGTTTTCACAACTTATGATGCATTCTAAATTAAATACTCAGACTTATAAAAAACTTAGCCTTGTATAATGTACGAGACAAAAATAATTCCATTGTAGAACAAAGCTTCATTACTTTTTCAACATCTCCATTCATATCGATTGTTCTAGTCGAAATCTAGGCATATATTCGGAGAAATGAAGTTAAAAATAGTTGATAATCACCCATAATAATTATTTTGTTGAGCATCAAATGGCACAACTTTACTCCAATTTGACTTACTCTGTATCTTTTATACGGTTACTGAGAATTCTATGCTCAGTCATGAATTTGTAACAGCCTACTGATCATCTCAACCAATGGATCAACTGATATATTCGTTCATTTACGAATTATTCCAACTGGCAACTTCCAAATTTGACACACTGTTTCAAAACGCCTCATCAACCAGGTACATTCATTGTTGAGTAAAAATTCAAATCAACTGACTTCTTGGTATCTAAGAATCCCCACAGGAGATTTTCGAAACGAATTTTATGTCTACCATATACACTTCACACCGATGGCTTTGTTGACAAATGAAGGTGGCTACTTATTGAGTCGTTATTCAAACGTCTCGAGATCACAAATCACAATCAGACTTGCGTATTGTCCACCGATTTGCGTTAATTTGCGTTAATTTTTCGCTTTCCTCAATGCATTATCGTACCTTAACAGCTTTACGCCTTGATTCGAAGAGATGGTTTTATTAGGCGAGTTCTGGAAATGATGCCAAGGAATAATAGTTTCTCAACCATTTGTCATAATAGATTTATGGCATCGTCTTCATGCACAGTAGCCATGGCAGAAGCGACCGAACAATATCAATCTGTCATGCTTTCCTTGATAATGGAGTTTTATCACTTCATCATCGATGGGTATGAGATATAAGTCTCGCATAATTGACAATGAATTGAATAGTTCAAAAAATTTCCCCTTAGAGTGAGTTGAAGTTCAACGAAAAGAAAGATACATGAAGACGTCATATTATCTCAATAACGAAATTTCAGTTGGATAAATATACCAAACATCAAGAGTTTCAATATTGATATAAATATCAGAAGAATCTTTATATGCCGACCATAGATTTCACCATTTTCATCCCGATATACCTGCAAAGATATTCGCTATTTCATTTCTCTAGTCAGAATTTCCATATGACTATCGAAATCTACCCTGAGTGTTCCAAGACTCAAACTATTTTTGGGGTGATTGAATTCATCCATTGATATCACGAGAGCCCAGTACCTTGTCAGATGGAATCTGTTCTGCAATCCTTTGGTTTCCTGTGTTCCCTTTGAAATATTTGCATGTGGTCCTTCAGTATACAACATCTTTTGCTGACGCTGTTGATGATATTTTGGTATTTCGATTACCTGCTCTGAAAATGTTCTAAGATCTTTTCCACAGCTACCTACCACGTAGCCTTGAGTGCCACATAACTACCACATATTATATGTAGCACTGATGCACATCATCGATGCTTTTTCTTGCACACTGGTATAACTAATACAGTCTATAAATATATCATCCTTCAAACTTTCCCGAAAAATCGAGAATAATTTCATTTCTCTTCAGTTTTCATCACCAAATCATTGTTATTCTGCTGAATGAAACTTCCGAGTACTAGAACCTATAATACAATTGGAAGATACATTTGTTCTTGTGCTGGCATGATTTCAATAATTACTCAATACATTTCATCCTGGCTCTACTATCCTAGTAAGAAATCAACAATTTTATGCACACAGTATGAAGTTAATGCTAATGATTATCATTAAATCATTGTTAACGATTGTACAACGCTATTGGTTTCCGTTGAATATCTGTTTGGAACTAATTCTATTCAATGATTCATAATTTATAAAACAGCAGTAAACATGATGGAGGCTATAATTTTCTATAATAAGTCGACTCTAATTAGTGATTTTACACCTATTACAACAATAATTATAGGTTATGGCTTTCATCATAGATTCGGTAAGAAATACAAAGCTGTTAGTTTTCGTTTATAATTATAGGTTTCTTGTTTTCGTGAATAACCGCATATAATCTTGATGTTTGATGTGGTCATAACCGGAACTGAGGGGTTTATCGTTAATGTGAATTGCTGATACCATGTAATAGAATCAATGATAGATAATGATTCAGTTATGAGAGCATTGGTCAAACTCAAACAGGTTACAGACGGTGGGTAAAAATATGAAAAAAATCTCTGACGCTATCATCGTCAATATAATGCAGTAAATTCCTACATTGTCTATTGGAGGACACTTCCATCAGTTCTCTAATAAAAGTTTAAGAGCTATATCAGTACCATTTTCATAAATATTCCCGTATCTTGGACGATTATATCGATTCCGATTGACAATATTCTTGATCGAGCGAGTATCTCCATGCTATTCTCAAACTGAATAAACTATTATTCAATGACAGATCAACCGAAAATAGGTAATAACTGTGGAAGTAGGTACGTAAACAATGGGTTAGTTCTTCAACCATCTTACATGTTTCCACGATAATCTTTTTGTCACTCCTGATTCAATAATTAAGCAACTATTGCTGACTTTGTGGTTACAAAAACTAGAATGAGTATTGTCATTCTCGTCGATCGTTGAATCTATTGTTTGATAGCTAGCAGTGACTCTCGAGAATGACGTTACTAGTCCCTCTCTTGTCTAGATATAAAGAAAAAATAGCCATTGTCGAACATTTTCTTCACATTCCTTCATTCATTCCGTTATATCTCCTGAACGGCATAATCTCTCATTCATGTCACATCTCCAGGTGCACAATCAAAAATTCGTCTCGCAGAATGATTAGGTCCATGCGTACCGGAAAGCCTAGGTAGTAATTTATCCCCAGGGAACCATCCTTCAGGGCCGAAGTGATCGTGAATGAAGTTATATTCACCACTATTTAGGGCTAATAATGGTATACGCCGAGCATCGTTCTGTGTTATTACAATGATGTAGGCGTGGATCGTTTTGGAGTTCTATGATGCTCAGGATGGATTTCATTTCGTTGATTATTTCGAATATCCTGTGGCCGGACATTCGACTATACATTTATGCGTTTAGGCAATTCGAAAGGATATGGTTATGAAAATGCTCTTTTTTTCGATTCTTGGTTCATGATGAGAACTGAAAACACTATTGATTGAATTTATATAGAAGCACCTATACTTATATGAAGTTAACCAAGTATTTATCGCTATGAGTGGGTGTATCTGTTTTTACTAATTTATTCACTCTATATGTCAACTTCAGAAGCTGTTTCAGAAGAAGTTTCAGAAGAAGTCTCGCTACAACATTTTCGAATAAAATGTGGTGATTTTCACAAAAAATTCGTAACCCATTTCGGAGGTAACGGTGTTTGCAGCAGCCATTTTTTGGAAACATATTTTATTGAAAGATAGAACGTGAAAATATACTCCCGAGTAATCATGAAACATTCACAGTTACTCCTGCAAAAGAGAGGAAATGTTATCTTTCGATATCGAAGTATACAGAATTCTTCATATAACTGTGACTATATGGTATCTTATCTGCCATAGTGGATTATTTTCCATTCGAAATCAACATACAATTCGACTCTCATTTCTAGACAGTTTAGAAAATTCGAGGATCACATAGGAGGCGAGACTGAATATGATGATTTCGAATAGGAAATTGATAGTGCAGATTTTGATCAAAGGTGGAGGACGTTTTCAATGTTATCGACCAATATGTATAGCAATTGATTCGATATTTCCGAAGAGCTCGAAGGATACCTCGTTCACTATACTGATACTTTCAATCGGCGTTCTGAGATTACTGGAATCTTAACTCGTTGCAGGAGTTCAATTGTTTCATTCCGGATTCGGGTGGACTGGTACAACATATTCTCATAACTGATATAGGCGGTCTAAAAACTTTTTCTGATCAATATTGAAGTGGAGTTTGAAAAACCAGGAGGAAGTGTCAATAAATCGCACTTTTCACATTCTAGGACTTTTATTTGATTTCATATCCACAGGATAGTTTCAAGATTATAGATCTCTTATACAAAACGGATATTCGAACAATAAAGAATGAAGTTATCTTCATTTCGCACTTACCTCAGAAGTCTCTCGTTGTACTTTGCAAAATAATTTATAATTCCTTGCACTTCAGCCAGGCGATTACCTGAGCAGTTTGACCAATATGTTGTTGATAACACGATAATATATTTCATAGTACAACTATAGGCACAACCGGATGATCTTGCCGCTACTATAAAAGTGGATTGTTATACTCACCATTTATCTTGTCGTCATCACAATAAATTGGTTATTGTAATTCCATAGCATTGTGAAGGTAACGCAATTCGGTGACATTTCTTCAGTGAACTCTATCAACCTTTCTTTCCCCTTTTCGTTTCAGGCTGCAGAGAAACGGCTTTCCTTTACGCCATCACCTCAGCAGCGGTGACGCATGCGATAGCTCGCGCATGCTCAGAAGGCACCATCGACACCTGCAACTGCGAGCCCCACTACAAGGGCAGGCCGCAGGTGTTCGCGAACGGCAACAATGCCGGCGGCGTTGCCAACTCGCGCGACTTCGAGTGGGGCGGCTGCTCGGACAACATCGGATTCGGCTTCGACGTCAGTCGGGAGTTCGTGGATACCGGAGAGCGCGGAAAGAGCTTGAGAGAGAAGATGAATTTGCATAATAATGAAGCTGGACGATGGGTGAGTTTCAGGAAATTATTATCCTTTACTGTCATTTTTTCTCATTAGAAATCGAATTTTGAAAATATATCTCATGAACTGAGAAGGAATTTCGCTTAAATTAGTTGACTGAGTTGATAACTGTACCAACAATGATTTGCTCTCCTGACTAGAAGTGAGAATCATGATAGAGAAACATGAATGATTATCGAAAGTCTGAGTGGAACTTGGAACAACAAAACCAGACATATTAGTGACGGAGTAATGGATAGTCATCATATGACTGCTAGAAAATAAAACACTTTCACCGATTACTTTGGAGTCTAATTGCTGGAACCAACAACTCTAGTAGTTCGGATATCAACCATGGTTCGAATCGAGCGATTCATGTAAAATCAAAGCCGATTTGCATATTTGCCCTCATATAATTAAGCCGGATATAAACTTTTATGCGCGGTGAGTAACGGTTGCGTAAATCTTTTCACGCTCGAGTATACCTATCATTGCTTAAGTGGTTTATACAATAGTAATTATACTAATTTATGATTCGCTCGACGCCGGAGTTATGTCGCTGGGAATCTCAACACGAATAATTTCCAACGCGTTACAAAATAATATACTATGTGCCTATAATCCATGCACCGATTCACAAAATAAACTTCTGTATCCACTGAAGGAAATGACATTCGTTGAATTTTGTTCGTTTACTGACATTCATTCTTGTTTCGAATTGTTGGTGCATATAATAACCTATACATATTGAATTATCATTATTATATGGAAATAAATGATGGTCCATGAAATATCCTGGACAAGAGAATGTGTTTCCGACCACGAATGTGATGTTTGATTTGACTGTCTCAGTAAATGGATAGGCGTGATGCATATCATATCGTGAATGCATTGAATTAGAAGTCTCCAAGAATAATAAAAGCTTTGCGACTGATAGTACAATTCATACCGCTTCCTCCTATAGAACCTCATTCACGAAGGCAGATCACACGATACCCAATGTGATGATCTGTTCCCATGAAGTCGTCAATATTCATGCTCGGTATCACCACCAACAGCGCTCTCTCATGGGACGATCATGTGAGGTCCACAAAAGCTTCACAAAAGCTTGGCCTTCTCTTCCGTGCACAGAGGTACTTCACATCCCATCAACTACTCACAATCTATACAGAGCGCAAATTCGATATGTCCTGGAGTACTGATCACATATTTGGAGATCAGTTCACGAAGATACGCTGAAGCTCTCAGATTCGTCTAGTCGGTGATACTACACCCACATCGTATGTTGGCTATCATTTTCTTTTTCAAAGGAATGTTCATGGTCAGTGCTCAACGGAAAACTCTCCTATCATGCCACTCACACTGTCAGGCTCGAGACCTGTCGAACATCGCTATACCAATTGTCAATCAACAATAGAACGGCAAAGTTGTAGATTTATTCTCCTTCATATATTTCATTCATCTCCTCTTCTATGGAAGCAATGTTACTCCCTTACAAATATCACCTGGATCCGCCTCTGGCCTCGTAGAAATCAATTCATTCCCAAACCGAGCTTTCTTTCTATATATTCCATATGATCTAGAAATCCTGTTGCAGTAATCTTCCTTACGGTTTGAGTGCCAGATCATTCTACAACAAATTATGGGATGGATCCACTTAGGTACGAATTAATTTTTATCAGGATTCCGACTGAAGCGTGTCAATAAAGCTGAAATGCGCCCGGCGTATTTTACCCTCAGACTATTTTCCTATCTGCTAAATTAATTGATGTAGATAAATAGAAGAAAATACCCGCTCTCATTAGTGGTATCGGCTTCAAAGAGAATGTGTATCGACCAGAATTCGTACTACAATCACAGCTGCCAACATAAATATTGGTACGTGATGCGGACGCTGTCACTTTGAGAAATGATTGCAACAGAGTGATTTGTTCCTTAGGTATATTTATCGACATTCAGCAATTTCAGAGAGTGTATCCCTTCAGTATCACTAATGAGACCAATTATAGAACTAGATAATGATTCTCTCATTTAACATCGAGGTGAATAGAGTTACAGCTTTATAAATATCCGCGAACCGTTCTAGATCTGACAACATTTTCGAATATGGACCATCAACTGGGGAACGTCGAAAGGCACCTTGAGAAATTCGAATTGATATAAACATCAGAACATTTTATTTTATTCAGGAATCGAATCGGAAGATAATAATGAAATAAAAAGATAAACAAGATAAAGATAATGAAATATAATAAAATTATGAAAGACAAGATGAAAGTTGAACTAATATCAGAGCTGAACAACGGACCGAAGAAAAGTGTGGAATAACGAATATGAAAAATCCTATTAGAAATAGGAGTAGCATGGCAAGAGAAGATCAACGCAGCGAAAAACAGAAATTATTTGAGGAATTAGAGGAAGTAATGAAACAGAAAGGGGGAATACAATCAGCAACCAGAATGCTTATGAATTCAAGCAGTTGATACCCGTAAGGAGTTTTAGATGAGAAGAATTTCCATCCTTCCAACAGATCTTTGAAATAATTTGATGATAGACGGATCTCATGTCCAAATAGGAAATATTCACACCTATTATCATATCAGTCCTCTTGAAAACCCCATTTCAAAGCAGTTGTGTACACTGTTTCATGAAGAATTTGAGACAGTTCAAACTTTGAATATCATGAACAAAATAAAGAAAATCAATCCATACCTAATGATCTGAAGCAGAAGCGAATACCTCCATAATATGCATAACTTCCAGAACGTGCAGCAAAAAAAAAATAATCGAAAGTAGAAGTGAGTTATCGTCTGAGGCATTCCTTGGCCCAAAGCTCTTAATAAACTTTTCGAAATAAATTTTCTCGAGTCATCGCCCTGAGCAAATGTCACTTTATTAGTCTGCGCGGTCAGTAACAAGTTAATATGCATTTTAATATTTGAATCAATGAGACCACCCGGCAGTAATCCGATGTTTTCGCATAAATCATACTCCTTTCTCACACCAGTCATCATCGGAACCTTTTAATATTGCATAAATTATGACCGTGCAACTCATACATTCTTTCATTAAGTAAGTATACAAGAACATATCACCTGGGTGAACTGATAACCAGAAAGTTGATTGGATGGACTATGGATTGGAGGAAATTTTGAAGTATGACACCATGGGTAGATATAATAAAAAAACATTGTGCTGGACTCGAGCAGACTGAGTTTATTATCTAGTTCCATTACATTTGTTGTTCATGGCATCTTGAAATCTCGACTGCTCACATCATGAATAAATTTCAAATTCTTCATAATTTCAGTAGGTGCGGATATTCTTTCGGAAGATGAAAATGAGTTGAACATCTGTCTTCTGCCTCCTTCAATAGTGTTAACTTGCATTTTTGTCAGGAAAAAATGATCATCTCATCATGTACCAATGTTCTTATAAATTTCAAACAAGTGCTGAATGTGACTGCACGACTGTCACTCGCAACGATATGTATAATTTCAATCCCCCTGAACTTGTCATATGTCACTGAACCAAGATCTGGCTCTTCAAGGTCAACAGGCTGTTGCATATAGTGGTCCCAGAAATATTTCCATCTGATTCTAGATCAATATCTCATGGGACAATCTTTATTGCTAATGAACAGGTGAGGTGACAAATCAAGGATTCTACTTGAAGTTAATTCATGAACACAATCATTTTGTAAGAATACTAGAAATACGTAACTCACTTCTTTGCTCTAAATTGTAGTGCATTCGTGAACAAATATTCCAAGAACGCTTGCAAAAAGCGCTGTTTCACTGGGTACCAGCTCTCGAGGGTATAACATTTAGATTCGGTGTAAGCACCATGTAAAGGCGGTGCAATACGGTGTAATAAGTCGTAATACGGCACCCTGCAGGCGCAGATCTCTCTTAGATCTGCTAGAGACTCCCTGCTGATAGACACCGTGTTACACAGGCTAATGTGCCAGCGGTTACATGTGTTTCTACAGTGGCGTAACCAAACACATCGCCTAAACTCAATACTCATCTTGCCTGAATGTTTACAAGAAAATAAACTTCCAGCTGGACTGCTATGAATCGGTCTCTTCTAGACATCATCTTATTTCACCATTTCTACACATTGATCGTTGTTTTCGTAAAGTAACTGTGGGTTTTGTCGAACACAACACATAGTTTTCTGAAGATATTCAACTCTGGTAATCCAAACCCCTGGCTCTCGTGTATTTTCCTCTCTCCGATATTCACTGATAATCCATCTTTTTTGTACCACCTCCTCGAATAATTTACAGACTGATAATGGGCATTCCTTCCATGGTTTTAATATTATTACTTCACTTAGATTCCTTTCATTAGCAGGTATTTGAAGGTTGATTCAATGACGGTTTCAATTTGTAGATATGGAGTTCTTATTCAGTTGCTTGTTCCTGGAGATCATCAACCTATAAGAACTCCAATATCATTACCTATGGTCGAATGAATAAAGTTCTCGAATAAGAAAATCATGAAGTGAAGAATTCAAATTGACCATGACCATATAATTCTCTTCTATTCACTATTGAATTCTGTATGATATTGGAAAAAAAATAATAAGAACACTGTTCATCTGAAGCCTGTATCAACATGAGAGCCGATATCTTACTGAACATCCTTCTCTCATCGTAATCCTTGCAAGGCCCGTTGGTCACGACGCTACTGTGTTCCCTCATTGTGCCTTACATGAAATCACAGAATTTGTGGCAATTCGAGTATTCGACGTCTGAATACTTCGACTTTTTACTCGCTTTTGCCTTAAACGTGAACGATCCAAAGAGTGTTTCGCAAAGTAAATATGCGAGATGTATTACGTGATCAGTCGCTTTGTCAGGTGGAATGAGAGTTTCAAAGTTTTTGTTTTCTCATCTATGGCGAAGCACGAGGGTGACAAGACGTTTGCTTGTTTTTCCTGTCGCACCATCACCCTCGTGCTTCAAGATCCATCTCATATATATACACATCACTGTTCCTTATTGAAACATTTCTATCTTCAATATAGGAACTGTCCTATAACCGAGTTTGGAAAGGATAGTGAAATGTTACAAAAACGCAGAGGTGAGAGTAGGGACGAAAAAAATGTTCCCAGGGTATTTTCAGTGCTTGCCAAAAAAAATTTTCTCCAGAAAAATCACTCTCACCTAGCTCGCACATATTGTTGAGTTTTCTATTCCGAGCGGAGAGATCATCCACCATATTCGAAGAGGTTCGGAAAGACGGGAGCCGCGTGACGTCAGTGCGCCGCCGATTCTGATTGGCGACTACGTTGTGTCTTTCAGCAAGTACACACTCCCATTCGAGCAATCAATTCACGCTCTTCAAATACTGAATTATTAAGCAAGGTCATGGAATTTTTGGGAGAAATAAATGGCCAGGACTATCATTGGGACAACCCCTAGTGATATTCTGACACTTCTTCATCAGCAACTTGATTGTTTCGCCAATGATGAATCACATTACGGATCTAATACTCCATTCATCATTAATAATCTAATATGATAACTGGTGAAACTTTGACCGATTTCTGAAACTTTCCTTTTCTTGTTTTCAGCACGTTCAATCTCAGATGAGACAGGAATGCAAATGTCACGGTATGTCCGGCTCGTGCACCGTCAAAACGTGTTGGATGCGTCTGCCTCCGTTCCGAGTGATCGGCGACAATCTGAAAGACAGATTCGACGGAGCGTCCCACATCTCGACAGCCAACGGAGGAAACGGCAGGAACAACAACAAGGCGCACACCAACAGGGTGCCCAAGCACCCCAAGATGAACTCCTTGATGTCCAACAGCATCCACGCCAAGCGGGAGAACAGGCGGAGACAGCACAAGTACGGCTTCCAGCTGAAGCCCTTCAACCCCGAACACAAACCACCGGGCGTCAAGGATCTGGTCTATTACGAGATGTCGCCTGGTTTCTGCGAGCGCAATCCGAAGCTGGGCATCCAGGGCACGCATGGCAGGGTCTGCAACGACACCTCCATGGGGGTGGAAGGGTGTGATATCATGTGTTGCGGGAGGGGGTATCGCACCCAAGAGGTACCCGTAGTCGAGAGGTGTAATTGTACTTTCCATTGGTGCTGTGAAGTCAAGTGCGACGTTTGTAGAACGAAAAAAACCATACATACATGTGTGTAAGTACACCTTTCTTGAGCCAGAATGGAGAAGTATTTAGTACAGAGTTCTTCTGTTCCCTTCTAAAGTGAACTATCTACATCGGTGGTCCTCAACCGATGGTGCGTGTCTAGTGGAATGGGTCCGCGAAGGTTTTCCAAATCAACCAGAGAATACGATCAAAAATTCACACTATGTAGAATTATCGTATCGTGAGAGGCCCAAAAAGTGCTCCTTCGAAGCGTCACTTGCTCGTGTCTAAAATTCCCTCAAACCAATTTTGAAAGTATATTCTCATGGGTGCAAATCAATCGATTGAGTCAATCAATCAGGTTTCGAGTTTGGAGAAATCTTGTTGGTACGCGGTTGGTTTGGTTGAGAACCGCTGATCCATTCGAAGATTCATTCAAAGATCAGTTCGTGCATTGAAGAACTCTGCCTGCAGTTTGATTCTGAAGATTCGTAAATTCTCAATCGATATTCTTTCTGAACAATATCAAAATATTATATTCAGTGGGAGAATATCGATCGAGCATAACTGAGATGGACATTCACATCAAATGAAATCTAGTTCACTCACTTCATGAATTAGAATCATTCATTCCGAAGTTTCTATGCCTGATTCAGCGAAATGCTTGAATGCCATCAACCTTGCCATTAGTGTATCGAAATCATAACAATAATCACTTTGTTCTGGTTCAAGATGGGTTCATTAGTAATTGAAATAGCTATAAGTAGTTGACATACTTAAATGATGATTGTATGAGATAGTGCCAAAAGGTTTAGTTGAATATTTCCAATCAGTATTATATCTTTCACTCTGAAAAATCTATGAAGACTGATATCGAATTTGACAATGTATTTCTTAGGGATTTGTAAATAGACCAATGTATATTCAGTTTTGGGAAAACATGCAGAACCAGTGATATGTAATTTTTTGAAATCATATTCTGTACTTTGTTCAATCAAAGTGAGTTTATGATTTGATGACTACAGTGTTGATGTATTGATTTATCTTTATTTATTTATTGAATCTGTATATAGATATATCAGCGTAGTATCTCAAACTGTAATATATCATCTTATTTATTCTAGTATATATTCAATTTATTAATTTATTGCTGCATTGTACATTATCGTTTAATTCTTGTGAATAGATTTCTTTTTTTTTGTAAATATAATTACCAATTTTCCTATGATATTTAAATATACCTACTTGTCACAATTATCGCGAATTCTTCAATAAAGAATTGAATTCCATAATAGTTCCATCGTTTGATCACCTTCATTACCTCGACAAAAAAAATTCAATCTCAATAGATGAGATTCAAGATAGTTACCATTAAGGTTTTGTTCCTTGAAGCTGAACCAACCAAGTTCCGTGGAATTTTCGAATCATCTCGCTGGATATGTATTGGTTTTCAACATTTACTGTTGACCTTCAGGATAGTGGTGGAGATCATCTCTTTCCATTTATAGTTGACAGAATGAGAGAGATTACTGGAAAAATTAACGTCGATCAATCGCAAACAGGAGAGTAGTCTGATTCCTGATGGTTACTGTCAAGTTCAGATATGGAATATTGTAAGCATCGCAGCTACATTCAACAACAACCTCAGGAACAATTCCGAAAAACGTTAGAAACAGGACCTATGGTATATTCCACCATTCTACAGGGTGTAACAGAACTATGGGATCAAACTTCTAGGGGTTATCTAGTGCAACAGTAGAAAACATTTGAATAGTGGGTCTTATGTCCGGAAAAGTGTCACTACGGCCCTAAGACGCGTTAAAATTCAGAAAGACAATGAATTGCCCAAATAGTATTCAATGCATTCAATTTTTGACTTTTTGACATGATATCATCACAACAATTGTTCAAAATGTCTTCCTCCAACCTGAATACACGCACATGATTTCGGTGGTCTTGACTGAAAATCCCCGTTTTGAATAATTTCAAATACTGCTGTAATTCATCCAATCAAGCTCTGTTCCTACTGGAATTTTGTAGACCAAAGACTTCACATGTCCCCACAGGAAAGAATCTAGCGACGTCAAATCAGGTGACCTAGGAGGCCAAGAAACTGCTCCACCTCTGGCAATCCAACGGTGCCCAAGCCGCTGATGTTTTCCTGTGTAAAGTCTTTGGTCTACGAAATTCCAGTAGGAACAGAGCAAGACTTAATTGGACGAATTACAGCAGCATTTGAAATCATTCAAAACGTGGATCAAATTTTCAGTCAAGTCCGCCGAAATCATGTGCGACGTTTAAATCGGTATATTCAAATTGGAGGAAGACATTTTGAACAATCGTTGTGATGATATCATGTACAAAAGGCAAAAATTAAATGCATTGAATCCTATTTAGGCAATTCATCGTCTTTCTAAATTTCAACGCGTCTTAGGGCCCAAGTGCCGTAGTGACACTTTTCCGGACATGGGACCCACTACTCAAACGTTTTTTACTGTTGTACTGAATGACCCCTAGAAGTTTGATTCCATAGTTCTGTAACACCCTTTATAGGCTTCGCCAGAAATTTTTCAGAAAGAGAACACAATGATGGTTGTCAAAATTGTGAAAATTTCAAATATTCAAGAATACACATACGGTTAGTAACTAATAATCGAAAGAAGCGTTTTATGCTTGTGTGGATTTCAACTAACTCGGATATAGCATCAAACCTACTTACCTGGTAGCTGAAACAGTCTTATTGGCGGAGGACCTGAATGTGGATCATAAATTGATCCCAAATCATAAGTCTTTACATCTAAAATATTTTCCACCAAGTGATGTTCAATATTTTCGCACAGACACGTATCGAGTGGTCATTATAGAAAGTTCTCTTTTTCTCAGTCAGGTTGAAAACATACACGAATCGTTTTATGGACAGTCGGCTGTCGAGGTAACCAATTTTTACTGAAATAAGTTGCGCATTCGCCAAAATCTTATAAAAATTCATGTTCAGTGAATGGACATATTTGGAACAATAACAGAATTCAGAACTATCGACATACCTCATCAGAATGAGAGGAATTGATATCAATTCGGAGAGAGAAATCGGTCAGACTATTTGTTTTCTTTTTCTTTATCTTTTTCTTTATCTCTACATTCCGACCAAATCCATGCCAGGCCTAATATATAATGTTTGTCATTGTCTCCTGAGAATGGATCTTCACAAATTTCCACTTCTAATGCCACTAGAAGTCCGATTCTATCAGGAAATTTGTTAGAGCTGACGAATATATTTCGGAAGGTATTTCGAAATTCAGAATTTATAGAGTGAATAAACAAGACTGAATGCGTCTTGAGAAGAAATTCATTCAATTTGCATTCAATCATTGAGATTCATCATTTGCATCTACCTGATATCAGCCAACATAAATAATTATGCCACCACTTTCATTCCGTTTTCTTTGAAATTGTTTTTTCATCTTTTGTTGCCTGTGCATAGTCAATCCATGTGTGCACAAAGTATCATTGTGGAAGTATATGAATGACAATAACTATATCAAAATTTACATGATGGTGGACTGGGTAGTTATAATCGCTTCACCCATAAATAATGTCGGAATGGCCTCATCGAAATGTGAAGAGTAGTTTACTAGACTCCTGTCTGCATTCGAGGTTCAACAAGATGTAAATACAATATAATTTCCATTAATAAATATTTTGACCGTATTTCAGTGGAATTTATGTAAGCAGGCACAGAAATGATGAACCCGTTTTACTACAAAAGGACATCATGCTGCTCGACGTCATACATATCAAACATATACCTGTCAATCGATTTCATCTCCGTCCTCGTTTGACTGATCAACCGGTAAATTTAAAATCGCAAAAAGCGTTTACATATTTGTTTCGCTAATTTTCGACCTTTTTCTCGTTTCAATTATAATACGATTACGTTTTTGTTTATGAACTCTGAGTTCGCAATACCAATACTTGGGTGTATGTATGTTACCAAAAGAATGAACCATCTTCATGAATTCCCATCCTACAATTCATCTTCGACAGTCTCGGCCATGAATCAATTCTGACAGCATCAGTTTCTTCTTCCGATTCTTGTTGTTACAGAAGCCACCCATGATAAATTCAGAATCAGTCGTGATACGAACTGATGAAGACTATGTTCAATTTCTTTCATTCTCATACATCAGGATAGACCATTCCATAGAATTTGCATTTTCGTACATAAGAGTCGAATGGAATCCATGGAAGTTATGAAATCGTATGATATTGAGGCAAGAAAACTCTAGGAACTATATGTTATATAAGTAGAATGTCTATTTTGGCATGAAACGTATTGGAGAGAATGCAAAATTCATAGTTCTTCCAAATGGGAATCAATTATTCGAAGAATAATTTCCGTTACGAATTCAACGATATGAGGTTTGATGGGGTAATTTCAAAAAACTATGGATATCTTGACTATTCTGTTATGAATATTGCGAATGACTGTCACAGAAATATCTTTTGATGAGTCAATTCTTGTCAATGTGAACAAGAGAGTGGTGACCATTTCGGCCATTTCATGATAGTCTCCTGACAATTTTCGTCATTTTCAAAATATACAGAATTTCGAATTCCTAAGACTGGATGACCGATCATCAGAAGTAGATATGATGAGAGATCAGTTCCATTGACTATATACTATATCCTAAATTCATTGTGCCTGCATTGTTATTCAGGTTGACATTATTAATAGCATGTTGTATCTCTGATTACTGAGAAAACCCTGAATTCAAAGAAGTCTCGTGTCAAAATCATGACCGAATAGAGCATTGCTTTTCATTAGGTGAAAGAACGGTTATAGTTAGAAAAAAAAACAGAATTTGCTAAGAGATGATTCAACATTCATAGTGATCTGAAAGTGATGGTTGATGAAATATTGAATAATGGAAATTTTTATGCAGTATGGAAATATTGCATATGGAAAGGAATTAACTCAATCGGAATTTTTCATCTTTGACGCACCAATAAGAATTGACATCAGCATCGAGAGGATAGACTACGGCACGGTGAGATGAAGTAGGCCTTGGTGGGAACCACCAAGACTATCTATAAGTACAACATGTACTTTATGAATATATATTGAGTAATCTGAATGAATCTCACATTACTTGAATCACATTACGAATAAGACTCATTGATATAACCATATAACAGCATATCATCAGTTTTCGGAATGATTTCCAGAACATTCGGACCAGTCAAACGGGCATGAAATGAAGATGTATACCGCTGAGAACACGGGACAATGAAGGACGGCATTCGCTCCGATAAAAATGTATCGCCACGCCGAATTTAATCTGAAATGTAAAGCGATTACTTGCAAAAAAGGCGTTAAATGATCAATTAGTCACGAAACCACTCCTTTGATGGACCACAAGAAAATTTATAAACCAGAACAGATTGACAATAAAATAAATTTGAGCATTATTTGCCCATTAGGACACTGGTTCCTTGATCGATTTTTTACAGGGGCACAATAGGTGGTCCATTATTATTTCAGAGGTGTTACTCCTTGATGAACCATGAGGTTTGAGGTTTTTAGACAATGATACCAGTTCTGTTAATTATATCATATGAAAAGTAAATCGCATCAGTTCGTTTCTAATCTGCAGTGATAGATTATAATGAATGGATTATTATTGGTGATTCAGTTAATTTCATCGAGATGATTACAGAAATATCCCGAATGAGTTTATGATTTCCCTCAACTTGAAATTATTTAGCGGAAGCTTCATATGAGCATCAACTGATTTGGATTTGTCGTTCGAATCCTCATATTTATTGAAGGAAGAAACTCTTTCAACGTTGTGGGATTATCTGCATAGTGACATTACTACCAATACTTACGATTTCCCAATTTTCAAGAAAAACTTTGATACCTTCCTCCTCTTCTAACATTCCACCGCTGACTCGAATAGGTTTTGCTTTCGTGTTTTCGAAAGATAAAAAAATAAATCTTGTGGCATTCATTATCCGTATTTTCTAGGAATGAATTCCATTCATTTTTCAGCTTTCCGTGGGATTTTCTCTCCTCGATTCTAAAAAATAGACTTGGTGGACGTTTCGGGAACGAATCTGCTCCCGTTCTCAACACAATTAAAATATTTTTCTCTTCGCAAAAGTGACGATTTGGTAGACGTAGGAATTCTGGTTACAAGGTGTTTCCATTAATTGATATCGAATTTTCCATTTTCATATTCAATTTTCAGAAGTGATGGATGCCAAGTTCTATCTATATCAACTGAACAAGGAGCAATATTATTGTCTCCGTTCAGGAGAATGCAAGCAGACTCTTTGATTTTCCGTTTTTGGTTGTTGTCTTCTTTTCCTATGATCTTAATATTACTCCAATCGGCCATATGTTGTCCATTTTCAGTAAGGATATGCTCAGCTAATTTTGATTTGTCAGTATATCTTTTCTTTATATTGTTCTTATCCTCTTTCATCCTTACTGATAGAGGCCTGCTGGTTTCATCGGTATAATATTTTCCACAAACACATGGTATACTGTAAATACAATATTTTGATGATTGTTCTTCATTTTTTGGTTTTGTATTCTTTTATATTCTAATATTGCTTCTTTTTCAGTTGATAAAGATAGAACTTGGCATCCTATTCTGAAAATTGAATATGAAAATGGAAAATTCGATATCAATTAATGAAAACACCTTGTAACCAGAATTCCTCCGTCTATCAAATTGTCACTTTTCAACATATTGAAAAATTTTGCGAAGAGAAAAATATTTCAATTGTGTTGAGAACGGGAGCACGAAAGGTCCACCAAATCTATTTTTCAGAAACATCGAGAGAAAATCCCACGAGAAGCTGAAAAATGAATGTACCACCTCCTCGAAGAACTTACAGACAGTATTTAACAAATGAATTTCATGTTTTATTCAACTACTTCCATCATTATTCACTTCTAACAGGATATTCCCAAGGTGGGGCATTTTTTCATGAGTTTCTTGAGCTAATGAAATAGATATGAATCACCAAAACTCGCATATAATTGTGCTTTGCTAATAATCGAGATGGACAGTGGACGATCCTATGAACACGTTTCTGATGAGTTTTTCCAACACTATCGATCCTAGTGATGTCAACAGTAAAGAATGATCAGAGAGTGACCATTATTAAATGTTGCGCGACCAAACTATTTCAGATTATTCACCACATCTGTCTCTATAGCAGTTGCTTGTAAGAAGGTTGACCAGTTTCAGACAAAAATTTTCAGACTTTTCTGCAAATTTTGTGTTTAACCAGTAAATCGTCTTTACCATTCTCGAAGCAAAATATACTATTCAGCACTAACTTATTTCGATTTATTGTTCTACAATATCTCAGCAACGAACAGTCTGAGTGTTATAGACGATCTCGAATGGTGTGAAATATCGTAGTTCATGGAGGTGAGGTACAGCAAACAGCTGGACGGTTCTCAACAGCTTAAACAATTCGAAAATACATAACGATGGTCTTAAGTCAGGGATTTCTTACTGTTTTGTCTTGAATGTGAGTCATTTGGAAAAAAAATTATATTTCAGGAGAATCATATCCCTAATATCATTCCTGGTGTGATCTGTATCTTGGTGACCAAATGAAAAATAGATGATACCGATCTGAATTGCAATGCGATAAATTTATGTCAATTCCCTGGAGCCACCATTTTCGACATACGTGGTATCGACTTCAGAAAAACGATGAGTCAATCACACACTCAAAAATTGAATTTTTCAACAAAACCGACCCCTAGTATTAACAATAATGAATCATAAAATACTGCAAAGTTGTTAGAAATAACAATAGATGACAAATTAGGTTGGAAAAGTCATATCGATTATTTGAGCAGCAGATCATCTAGCACTATATTCCTGTGACGGCAATTGAAAAGTATCACCAACTTTTCTACAGTAAGAACAGTATATTTCTCCATGTTCCACTCCAGAATGGGCGATGGAATCATCCTTTGGGGAAACTCGGCGCATGCCATGGATATTTTTCGTCTTCAGAAAAAGGCAATCCGGTTAATTGCAAATGCTGAATATGGTGAACATTGTAAACCGATTTTTCGGGATAATGTCCCTTCCCTCTCTGTATATCATACATATCATAGGCATATCATATTCAAACACCAAGCTATAGATTAGTCACATCACAAAAAAAAACTCTCTGAATATCCAGTTATATGATGGTCTGCCGGTCACAATAAAATCTTTGGGATATCGAAAGTTCAAATCTATTTTGAAAAAATATCTCCTTTGAAATTGTTTTTATTCCTTTGAAGAATATTTGTCAACAATTTCTGACGTGAATGAATTCCAATCACTAGGTCTTGATTCCTCTAGTCTGCATATTTGCTAGTCAGAAATTGTATATACCTATTGTTCAATATTATACCTATACTTTTCATAATGAATGTTCACCGATTTTCACTCACATCTGAAATTTTGGAGAGCTTTGCTTCTCTGACCTGCTATCAATATATGTTTATATATGATGTAGTTAAATAAATAAATACTGAATACTAAATACTAAATACACTGTCTTCATTTTCCGTCTTATTATATTGTCATCAGAATCGTACACCCTACTCCCACTAGAATGCCCTTGTCTTCATCGACAACTACCAAAAAAAAAAAAAAAAAGATAAAGCCCTCGTCCACTGAAATGAATGCCTGATCATAGTTAATTTGGCTGGAATAATTGATAAGGAGATGAGGTCGTGTTGATTGTGGTCGAGACTGGATCGGTAAGTGACAGCCACACGAATGGAATCCGATGGTTCCTGAACAGCAGCAGGAATATTTTTAGTGACAGTTTTGGCCGTTCCCACGGTCTCGCACCCGAGGAATTCTCCATCGTCGAGTAACGTTATAGATCACCGGGCTGCTGTAATATTTTCATTATTTCGATAATTTTTTCAAACGGAATTTCGGAGGTGTCTCGCGCCGAGCGATCTCGGATCCATCATCGGTCGATGGATTGTCGAGGAAAACATTCCCGGTCAGGAAATAGATTGATAATACGCTCGATTATTCACGTTCACTGATCGCCATAATTCAGGACGAGTTTCGAGGGATTCGGGTTGATGATTTCGGTTATGATTTCTATGCGAGAATTCGAACTCTTGTGAGAATCTCATCACGGAGAGATGTCTCAAAAACTGTGAAAAATACCAACAGACACAGAAATTTTCGAGGGCAAGTGAGTGTTTCGTTACTTATTAGGAATATTCGAACCTTGTAATCCTGGAATCAGAATATGCAGAATCAACCCGAATCACCTGAATCAGATGTGATATAATTTTGGGAAGACATTCTGAGGAATTTCGATGTATAACATTATGATTCCTTGTTGATACGGATAAAAATTTCATTTGCCTCTGGATGAATGCGATCGAATATCTCGAAACACTGACATGATTGATAGACAAAAATCAAAATAATTGTGCAGCTTCATGTTATTCTCCTCGAAATATCTCGAAAAATAATGACTTTATCGCCATGAAGAAAGAGTACGATATTTACGTAAATAGTATGGTAGAATCAATGAATTTGAAGAATGTATTTCGCCAGTGGCGTAGATTTTGGGGACGAACTGAACTGTCACTTGCCCCTGTCGTTCGCCTCTGGTAGTAGCCAGAAACGTTCATTCAACATAATTCAGTTAGGTGAATAATACCCACACTTCCCGCTGAATATACCAATGAAACGTCGAACAGTTTCAAATTACTGGACACAAATGATTTTTCACTTTTCAAATGAAACACCCTGTAACTCAGACAGACAGAGCTCAGTATTCTATGGTTGGAATATTCCCAATTAGTCATGGAACACTCTATATTCAAAGTTTTCACAACTTCAATGAGTGTAGAGATAATATGGAAAAATCAGAATCAACATTGGCACTTTTACAAAGTGTAAGCAATTAATTCAATCAGTAACAGAGAAATTGAGATGGTATATAGCTATTCAGTTACAAAGTAATTATACATAGTTCTTTCAAATGAGAATTGTCATCTCAGTTGACTTCATGAAGTTTCTTAAACGTGTACCTATCATGAAGTAGTTGAAAATTGTAAATCAAACACGGTGGAAGACACCTGAGCTAGACTTGAGTTGGGAACAATCCGCAAATAATTTTCAGTAGAAGTAAAGTTATTGAAATAGGTTATGTTTGGGGAGAGGTGAAGAACAGGTGATTGATAACATTTTCAGTCATTCCCGGACAGGAATTACGAATTTTTTCATTCGTTTTTGTGTCTCCTTCTCAGTCAAAAGTTGTCAGTCAGATGGAAACCGAATATTCAATTTAGGTCCGTGGTAAGTGATGAATTTTTGGGTTTGTGTCAGCCTGCAGTATGAATATCGAAATTTTAAAAATCATATCTCCTCTGGCCAATCACTAAGTAGTACTAATGGAGACCATCGTGTATTGGTTACTTCTCGTGAGTTTCCTCGGGCTAATATCTTGCATCTTCATAGCTCTGCTTGAAGTCAATGACACATCAGATACAAATGATGTCGATGACAAATGATGAACAAAGAATAAATTCCGTCACTCCACTATAAATATGTGTCGAGAACTGTGTACATTTGAATTTTTCAGGGTTCAGAACAAAATATGCACTATTTTGAAACGCCACAAACACATACTACTTTGTTATTCACGCTTGCTGATTGTTCAACATGAAGCTCTAATCATAGTCGTCCGTCCCATGATAGAGTGATATTGGTGGTGATACCAATCTTGGATTGACGACTACATAGCAATAATGGTACCTGACACCATCACATTGGGCACTGTGAGACCCGGTTTCCTTGTGAAGATATACAAGCTTCAGCTTTAGATGCATTGAATTGTACTACATTTTCATTTCCATTTCAAAAATCTCACCAGATAGTATCGACAGGTTTTCAGGAGCAATATCGGTATGAAATGTGTTATCATTTGCGAAGCTATGGACTGGAATCGAATAGATCGTTGATGTCGCCCAAGACCAAAGTGGCTGCCGAAATAGATCCTTGTGGAACATCAGCCTTGATAGTCATTGTATCAGATGAGACCATCGCATAAGATGATATTGGGGATATTCAATACTAGAGCCAGGGACCCAATGTTCTTGATTGATGTCTGCCCGAGCTTTCTCATCCTCCAGAACTTCTTCTTCATTCTTCTTCTCATTCGAAATCAACGAGAGCTACACCAGATTCATTGCAAGAGAATGCAAATCAGAAAGAACCAAGAAATATATAAACCAAAGATACAAAACTTGAAGATATCTTCAATGGGAAGGGTTCGATGCCACCACCTGAAATGAATTGTACATATCATAATTACAACTCTTGGTATGAACAGAAGTGTCATTCATCATCTCGAACAATATCTCCATTGAAATTTAAAAAAGAACAGTCAATCACAATGGTAGTACGTAATGATATCAGGACTATTGAGTAATCAAAACAAAGCTTTCTCACAGCCCTTCTATGCATATTATTTCTTCCAGATTGTAATCAACCGCATATAATAGGTGTTTTATACTCATGAGTTATATGAATTGGTTCAGTTATAAACGGCGTTTCTGTAGCAGTTGACCTTAACGTCCCATCGTCTTATAGATCGTGCCGTAAACATTCAGCTATGACCCTTTTTTGTTCCCAACTAATGCTCATTCCCGAAGAAGAAAATGAAGCCATCGAACCACCTGTAGCACGGCAATTCCAGCAGAGCCATCAACATCTCCGAAAGTCATCTGTTCCGTATCTTAACACCAACATAGACAAAGATTTAACCTCGAGAGAACGAAATCAAAACGACACTTAACATTTTTATTATCCTTCTAATTCGTTACAGGAATATTAATTCCCGCGTTCGCAGCTCCACGATGGACCATCCGGCGATTCATCTTGTGCGATAAGCGACAAGCACAAGTTTCTCATGAACCGAAGTCGACCGTTTCACAGCTCACCTACTCTTGATGTTGATGTCGCGATGTGTATCACTGAATGTGTCACTCTCGCCGACGCAATATTTTTCACTTTATTGCCTACGTTTTCGTCGTTTTCGTGTCATACATGGTTTTGTCGGGTTTCTGATACTCGAGGTGGTGGTCTATACAGTTAAAACTCGTCACCCTCTCATCTCCGAAATCGTGAAAACAGCTGAAAATTGCTCGTATCCGTTAATTTATTTATCCAACAGATGACAGTTATAACTGTGATTATTAATGTCATTTTAGATAAGTAAACTATCAAATAACACACTAGTGTGTTATAATCCATAACTCACTAGTGAGTTATGGATTATAACTCACTAGTGAGTTATGGATTATAACTCACGTTCATATTTAGAGTAGAATTCTATTTATTTATAACCATTTCAAGCAGAATTCACATTGATATTGGAATTGAAGGAAAAAGCTAACGGTTTATTCGAATTTGAAGTTATTGTAAAATTGGTTGGTTCATTGGAACCAGACGCTCCCATATCGGTACAGATGCTGATAGTGCTGGAAGACGCCGGCACATTGGAACCTTGTATTTTTTCTGCAATTTGTATTTTGTCATGCTCCGATTCTTCTGGGTATCCTTCTGCTACCGTCGAGGACTTCCATCCTCCGTGACGCTTCAAAGTAGTCATGTTAGCCAAAAGAGTCGCCGAAGACCTTTTCAGGCAGTGACCGGTGTAGAGCGCTGGTTCCTCCAATTTCAAAAACATTGCAATTCTTGAAGGTATCTTCGACAACGTATTTATTCCCACACACTGGCTGGTACACCTCCCATTCTTGTAAAAAACAAAAAAGCGGCTAGAACTAGTATTCTTTGGTCTCAAAGACATGTATTTTTTACACAAATTGATCGGGTTGACTGGAAATCCTTCTTCAAGTATGGTGAAACTTCTCGATTTCTTGGTTTTAGTGTCTATGTGAAAATATTTCCCTTGTCTTAAATATTTTCTATTTTCGAATTGACTAATTCATCGCATCCTACAAGCACCGCTAATCCCCATTATCAAAGCCATTTTCATCAACAAGTACTCGTCATCGGGAGCTTCGTTTAAAAACTTCTCTATTTCAGGTGGTTCTAATGTCTTGGACTTCTTTGGTTTGTATCCCTGTGATTTGCTTTTCAAAAAGCTCGTTAGTTTGCCATATTTCGAAATGTCGATTTTTTTATAAAGGTGAATAGTCGAGCGAAGCATCGAGTATTTGGTCCACAGCGACGATGGGGCTAATTTTTTTTTGCAAATGTAAGAAACATGCCGCAATAGAACATTTTCGTCGATACCTTTTATTTTCCGTGAATTCATCCAAGACTCAAACATTTTGAACTCCTTGTCGTAAGCATCTCGGGACTTTTCTGGCAAAATCTGCATCGCTGCTTCTTCCGCTTCCGTAAGGATATCTTCAGGAACGTAATTTTCATCGATTTCCTCAATTCTTTATACGTTTTCTCCTTCAAAAAAGGTTTCTTTTACTGCAGGGAAAACTGACAAGTGTCAAAATCTATTGAAACATTTGCAACAATGTGTTATGCCCGTGGCAACTAAACAAACAACCTACCTTGACCAAAATGTAAAAAAGTCACTGTCAAGTCATTCTGACATATACAGGGTATTGAGACGCAAGAAGCTTTGATTTGATCACAAAACTTATCGATTATTATCTCATAAAAAAATGATTTCTTCAACTTGTTGGATAAAACATTGTATGCCACTCGTGTGTTATCACTTGAGAATTTATATATAAATCTTTCTCACGTGACTTATTCTCAACATAACACACTAGTACCATAAATAACTATTTTCCACCAAATACGTTCTCATTATGCAATCTCACCTCCAGCAGCGCCAAAAATATGGAATTCGAAATGACTATAGGTTATGATACATGAATACAGTGAGTGGATGAGAAGTGAATGAAGGCATCTACAATTATTATCAGGTGAATACTGACAGAATTCGGATTGTTTCAGTTTTCTGATTGATTGCCGCCGACGTTTCGAATATATGCTCGAGTATAGAGGCATCTTCTTAGAATTTCATCTTGAACCAATGTTCCTTCCTATTGATGATCTGGGCTTCAGACCATTTGATATCATTTGATAGATTCGATGTAATCTCAATTCATCCAGACATGATCAGCTATTGTCGATTTCTTTGTTTACCCTCGTACTCTTCTTGTTTTTACCAATTACCAATGTATGATCCTCCACATTCGCACAGAACTTTGTTCAAAGAAGTTTTTGGAATCGCTGTTATCGTTTTGTAGTTTGACTCTCATGAGTTTTCATTAGATATAGCTAAGTGAAGAGGTATTGCCTGAAGAAGCATGTCTTGATGTTGTCCTTGGAATTGATTGGCATGATTTCCGTATGTAATAAGTTCGTTGATTATTATCGAAACACAATATCCCAAAGCAACATGGATTGTTTCGAAAAAGAGAAGAAATTTTCGATAATCACGAGTTGTATTTGTTCAGATTATTTCATGAATAATCCATACACTGTGACACAGTTTACTGAATTCAAACTTCAACTATAGGTATTCTTATACATCCCACATTCTGCCACAAGATGACTAGCTACGCAACTTGTATGCAACCAACAATACATTGCGGAATGCACCACTGACCTAATGACATTTCATGTTAGGTCATGTCCTCAGATGTGTAATTGTCCTCAAATATGTAGTGATTCTATGAATGCTATGATCATTTAGGATTTGCAAAGAAAAAAGCAATCTTCCTCAGCAAATGCAGATTATCACTTCAGTTAACCTGTGATAATCTGCAGCATCACTTGATAAGGATAAGAAATGGGGTTTCGTCTTTCAAAAATTTATCATATCCTGAATTCTCCCAAACGAATCTCCACATTTTAGATATCGATATAATATATGATAAGAAGATGTGAGTGATTAGGAATGACTGTTCTCAAATTTTTAAATTTTTATCATCGGTGAGATATTTATGAAACTCGGTATGAAGGTATAAAGCCTGAGTTCCACTGAACATCTCGTTTCTAATGATATTTCGAACAAATTACCATGGACAAACAGTTATGGGGGAGGAGTCAGAATATAATGGTCGTCTTATAAATGTGAGCTTATAAATGCCTACAGTTGTGTTTTCATTTCTCACGGAATTTTCAAAACCTATAGCATCAGATAAGATCAAAATGCTTTCAATTCAGAACCTGTATCCGTCCTCTATCATATTCACATTCCCGAGCTTTGGGAGTTATAGGTAGGTATTCGTTTCCAAAATAATCCCATTAAACCATACCCCGTATAAATCCAGCTAATTATTTATAAACGTATCACAAAACAGTTTAGTGGATTATCGTCAGGATGAAGTCATCCGTGGTTATGAATATCTAGAAGCATCACAAACGAATTACCGTGTTGTGGGGCCGGTTTTTGGTGGAATGTAATTTGAGAAATCTGAAGCGAGCCGACTTTTATATACATTGTTGCCAAGCAGCTAGAAAAAAAATGGTTATCATGATAAATGCTGTCATACTAGGAGACAAAATTCGTCAAACAATAAATACTTATTTTTCAGCTTTTAATGGGATTTTCTCTCCTCGTTTCTAAAAAATATAGTAGAAGTTATTAAAAATTATTTCAATATATTTGTAGTAAGGACAGATTTGTAATCTGCCCCAAAATGTCACTGCGCTTGAAATTAAACCTTTAGATACCTAAAAGAGAAATTCTCTATTGGTCAGTGACACCTTGTTTTTGAAAAAATTTGGAAATACAAATATATTTAATAAGAATAAAACCTCTACTTATCTTGGTGGACGTTTCGGGAACGAATCTGCTCCCGTTCTCAACACAATTGAAATATTTTTCTTTTATTCTTATTAAATATATTTGTATTTCCAAATTTTCTCAAAAACAAGGTGTCACTGACCAATAGAGAATTTCTCTTTTAGGTATCTAAAGGTTTAATTTCAAGCGCAGTGACATTTTGGGACAGATCCTAAATCTGTCCTTACTACAAATATATTGTAATAATTTTTAATAACTTCTACTCTATTTTTTAGAAACGAGGAGAGAAAATCCCATTAAAAGCTGAAAAATGAATATACCACCTCCTCGAAGAACTTACAGACAGTATTTAATAAATACTTAGATAGGTGAATACATGAAGATTACCGGAAAATTGTTGAGGATTTCTTAACAGCAACGAGAGAACTTTTACATTGCCTATATGCTCATTCATTCATCTATGGAAGTATTATTGTCTACTTTGCCCAGATAATGAACGTGTTCTAGTGAAGAGGGGTTTCAATTGACCATGACTATAAGTATTGTCTCTTCTGTTTCGAATCCGCCATCCAAAATACATATTTTATTTCGGAATCTTCAGAGGACCCAATTCAAGGCTCGTATCTTCTGATGTACATTTTCGTGAGAACTTTCGACTCATCTAATCTGTTAGAGAAGAGTGAAAAAATGAGGAGGTGTTTGGCGCTGACTTAGACCAGCTCAATCTTCAACTTGATTTTGTTCATCATATAGTCGTCATAGTGAACTCCAGGTAGTATTCCTTATGTATCCTCAAGAAGCTTATATATAGCCCTCACTTCGATGTCTAACGGAATTTGGCTTTGTGCAATATCTGAGTTATAGTATAAATGGACGGGCTCTGCTTTACACTATGATAATTGTCTAGAACTGAAATATCTATAGCTCATCTTCCTTTCCTTCCTTCAAACCTCCAGAGGCCCGAATCGACCTATTGCTATTGATATATTTGACCCTTCCAAAAACTGAGAAGAAGGAACCATAGTGAACAGGAGTACAGTTATCCTGGACATCCATTCCTGGTGAAAAATGAAATAGCACATGGACTTGTGGAGAGGCATCGAACACTTTCGTGAGACCGGAGCCATTTTATGAAATCACCAGCAATATGGTCACCCACGACATTTTTGTGTGGTAGAGGATGAAATGGCAGAGGAAACTGCCGAAAGATTACCAAAACTATCTTCATGAAACCTGAGTTATTTTGTAATGTCAGCATCAATATGATCAGGATCTGGAGTTCGAAATCACAGGATGGAGTCCCGTATATACTGAAGATAATCATACCATGGCGAATTTGGCTGAAGGCATACCTCAAAGGATGAAACCTCTATAAGACACTCATGGAATGTCAATTCCTACTGAACCTACAGTCTGATAAATTAGGAGCGCTTGCGTAGTCGAGTAGATGAAGTCCTCTCAGAACCTAGGAAATAGGACTGGAAGAATTGCTAGCCAAACCAAGAAGAATAAAGGGGGTGAAACTTCAGATGTTTTATTCAAGCTCAGCAAGTCATGATTTGATACTTCTAAATGCACCATCATCATTCAGAAGTAAACCGTTATTTAGTTTGCTCACACTTATTGGGATTTCTGTCTGTCAATCATGTTGACTATTTTGTCATAGTCCTTTCGAGCTTTCATGGATTCATTATTTCCACATTGAAATCTCTACCACCGATCAATGATTGATGTTTCAGTCTCAGTCTCAGTCTGGCAACATCGTCAGATCACATCAGTGATGGTGAATTAGCTAATGTCTGATTGATATATTCATTATGAAGTGCAGTGATGAGTTAATTACAGACTATCACATATGATTAGCTGCAGTTGGTAATCAGTTAGCTGCCAACTCATTATATCAGGACTGAGCAAGTCGAGAGAGTAACGATTGGTGTACCCAATTTAATTAACGTAATTTTCTCGACACGAGATACCCGTTTTGAGATTTGAATCTGACATGGCTGTCATTTGAAAGTGTATATGCTAATATCGGCTACCCGTTTACGAATCTTACAGATTTATGTGCATGCGTTGAATAATCTTCAATTCGAAATAGGTTAATGAAGAGTCTCAACCTACCATACAAACATACATACATCACCAAATCTTATTTTATCGATATAACAATTGCGAAAAAATTCAACTTTCAAGTCAGTGATTTGTCCACTACGTGTTCCATGACATAGGTAGCAACGCAATCAGAAAATTCATCATATGAAGTCTCATTCTCGAGTTTCATGGTAGTGGATATATATTTGTCTCAGGAATACAAATATGAAACTTCAATTTTCATTCCACACGAGATATTAATATGGAACTTCCTGAAGCTGAACATCATGGTTGAGGAAAATCTGCTTCTATAATATCTCAATAATTCATCAGCCAAAGGTTTCTCATAAGTATGAATATTTTGGTATCGCATGTTATTTAGTTGCCGAAGCAGAGGCACTTGAAGGGTTTGTTCGAACGAAAAGACGTTTGTCGAACAGATAAATCCCGCGATTATTTCATTTCGTACTGAACAATAAGTTTCGTACTCTCTACTCCATGTGATCTATATGAGTTCTGTGACTGGAAATTCGTTATGGAAATCACCAATATCTGTGACAGACAAAATCTGTCATATAAAATCGAGGAAGATAAACAAACGAGAAGGAATGAAGCATTCATTGATTTTTATGTAGAACTTGTATATTTGACACCAGATTTTTGACATCTCTGTGGATCACTACTTTCATGCATTCATGATCATACGATTCAGATTGAGTGTACAGGAATATGCATTTCAATTAACTCTCTGCAACCACATGCTCGATCGAGAGTCTAAAATGTCTTCAAATGCATCATCAATTTCGAAATACTTTCTATTATTTTATCCGTTTCATTTTATAGAGATCAAATATTTCATGATGAAGCAACACAATGAATATATTTATGTATCAATAATTGATGAGCCCATAAACAAAACCAAAAAAATCACGAATCCGACATATTTATTGCAAAAGCCACCCATAAAACCAAAGAAAGCCTTGATTCATTGCATGACCGAGAAACATTTTTTCGATTGTCAGGAAAAGGAAAATTTATACCGTGCGAACGCGAATGAAAACAAATATAACATTTCTTGTACAACTCTTCCCGACACCATGTAATTTCGATGATAATTTCCAAGGTAGCCACACACAAAAACCGGCAAATTCTGAATTTCATATGACAGTTTAAATCAACAGCAGGATCACACATCATGGACACAAAAAGAAACAGTTTATATAATCGAAATCGTGTGTGACTTGTTTCAGTTACTATGGTTACGTCGATTCTTTCGTGTAATGTATTCGTTTGGTTCATTTTTTGTTTTGGGGTATCCTCAGTATGTAGGTTTTCGAGTCCATTCTGGAATTGAATTATTTAATTTGACACCATCAACTACATCATTTTTTTCTTCGAAAGATATTCATGAATTATTTAATACGTGATCTGGGAAAGAAAGACAATTTCATCTTGTGTATTTGATGCGAAACAAAATTTTTACAGTGGCAAAATTCCACGTGAGGGTTTCTTATTGTGAATGTCAGTTGTCCTAGATAGGGTAGTTGTAGTTATGTGTATTATGTCTTTCAACCAATCATTCACGATGGAACTGATTATGGCATGTCGTGAGTCAAATGGATCACCTTCATCTTTCTGGATATGTTACCACAGTTTGATTGAATTAGTTCAGATTGTGGTTTCACGAGTCTATTACGTTTGACCCTCTGAATCGCTCAGAGATATTTCTTCCTCTATCCCGATCTTCGATAAATGCAAGTTTCTGGATCTACCATGTGTCTGAGAAATCTTCCATCAATATGAACATCTGTCTAGACAGGTCTTCGCGAAGTTTCTGTACTGCTGTTTCCTTTCTTTTCGATCAAAATCTATAATAAATCTATATAAAACTATACTCATAATATTATTTTTGAGCCTACAGTGCCCAGTCATCAGGCACTGATATTGTAGTTGTTCGACTTAGGAGGTACTCAGTGAATGTTGACAAACTCTCTGGTCCCTTATTCCTGGTTGATATTCTTGAGACTTTTTCGATTCATGATTTAACACTCGCGTTTTTTGTATAGTCACCTGCCCATTATCAGTCAATATGTATCTATACTCATATGCTGGTACCTTAATCAAAAATTATTGCTTGTTCTCACTTCATCGTCATCAGCTCATCTATTTTTCGATCTCCCTACCCATGTCTTGTGGAAATATTTTCATTAACATTCACAGCCACCACAGAATTTAATAATCTCGATGAAGTTGTGGTCGTTTCTCGTTGAACATCTGTGCATAGTCAGAAATAATCGTTCAAGAACATCAGGGGCGGAGATATATATCGATTTAATTGACGATAATATTAATTCACATTATATATCTGCCGTGTGATCTGAATTCGATCCAAAAGAACTCTGATTTCGTATATGAGTGACTTGAATTATTAAGAGCTGATGAAGGAATCAATGTACAGGAAAAACACTGTTTGGTACTAATTATACTGCGCAATAATCGAATCAACGTTTTTTTTATTGATTTTGCTTCATCACCATATGAATTATGGTTTGCAATGATTGGGCGAAGTGTTGACCAATCACTTCAATGCACCGTCGTGTCATCGACTCGCAAATCCTTCGGTATATTCCGGAAAAATCTTCTATATGGCATTACCCCTGCTAACCGGTTTTCTCCTATAACGAACAGGTGTTTCGTAGACTGAACTTTTCAGATATCCCCGAAGGAAAAATCAAGAGGGAGAGATTTAAATAGTTTTTGCTCAACAACTCAAACGGTTCGTTCGTAGACAAAAATGCTTATTTCGATGACCCGGGACACTCAGTATACATTTTTTCCTGGGTGTATGTCTTGGAAGAGTGTTATAAACAAAATGTTACATGAGTCTACCACCAGCATCGTATCATCCTTTTTCATCATTATAACAATTTATCAAGTTGGGTGAGTTTATCTCTTTCGAATCGACAAGAAGTGAGACTTGGCGACACCGAAACCAAACCCATCGAATTTGGAAAATCTCACTCACAATGAAATGAAATCTGTGTGCCTGCGCTGCTGGCGGCACATATTAGTATTGTTCCTTTGTGCAGTGCCTAAAGGCCCCTTGAAATAACCACTCGGCGCATTATGAGATATTGACCAACCAATAACACAACCTACTGTCGTTTTTGTGCCAGCTCCCCAGTAATAACAGCGCCGAAATCACTCACCATGAATAATTTACAGTCATTCATATTCTTTTCTTGTATGTTTCAACAATCGTTCATTAAATTAACACCAAAGGTCGGGGTTCTCTCTGGTTTTGATTTATGCACTCTCTTCCTTTCTCTCTCTCTCGACGCTGTGGAGGGCCACACGCTTTGTCCAAAATTCTATTTTACGGTGTCCGGGCAGGTATGGCGTCCAGGAAATACTTCACAAATGAGAAAATATCGTTTTTTCCTCAGGCCCTTCCCGCATCAGAGTCAATCATAATGATTATGAGCATAATTTTCAGCACATGTAATAATACTGTCTGTAAGTTTTTCAGCTTTTTGTGGGATTATCTCTCCTCGTTTCTGAAAAATGAACTAGAAGTTATAAAATTATTTCAATATATTTGTAGTAAGGGCAGATTTTGTGATCTGCCCCAAAATGTCACTGCGTTGAAATTCAACCTTTAGATACCTGAAAGAGAAATTCTCTATTTGTCAGTGGGTGCCAAGTTCTGAAAACTGAATATGAAAATGGAAAATTGAATATCGATTGTAACCTTGTAACCAGAATTCCTCCGTCTGCCAAATTGTCACTTTTCAGTGTCAAAAAACCAACCAACATTTGAAAATCTTGCGAAGAAAAGTGTTCCAATTGTGTTGAGAACGGAAGCAGATTGTATTTTATACAGTTATCGCATTCGGAAAACCTGAAGCAACACCAGCATATGATCATAAGTAATGAGTACGCATCTGCAATCCACTGAAGTCAAGGCAAACTACGATAGGTATTCCAAAAAATTCAGTTTCAATTTCCATTATGTCGCACAGTAACTCATACTTGATCCCCACGGAGTTTATTCAACAGAAGTTGTCATTTCATTGAAATGCATGTAAACCATATGCGAATGTAAACTGATTACTTTTTTATGCTGTCGTTTAGATGCAAATGACGGCCATTTGAATTCGTTATAATGACATTGGCAAATTATAGTTTCATTTATTAAATTAACACTGGGCAATTTATTACTGGGAAACAGTAACGAGCAGCAGTTCCTTTGATTTTCACAAACTGTCAAGTGTAGTTGAATAGGAAAATACAGGCAATCTATGCTTTTATCATCATTATTACAAAATTATTTCAAAGATAGCAATATCAATGTCTTTCATGTTGAATCCGAGATGGATGATCATGATACAGAATGACTGACTTCTCTAATTTATAGCCACAATTACATCTCTACTTCTTCAGTCTGTCTATGGCATATTCGGTTTCCAATATGAAATTATTTCGAAAGGCTCTGATTTCTTTTCTGATTCATTCTTTGGCCAGTTCACGAGGACACGTTTCTATGATGGAATCCTTTTGTTGATGTCCATTGTATTTTCCTTCTTGTAACAGCGATGTATGGATTATTGTAAGAAGGAAGGAGATGCCGAGATGCATTTCGAGTAATAATTTATATCATCTCTGATGCTTCACGAAAAATCAGAATTCTCTACTTTCAGTCACACTACACTAAGTTCAGGAAAGCTGTTGTCTTCAAAGCTATGTAATACGAATATCTCATGTTGTGTCCGATGAGATTAGCAATTCTAGTATGCCTTTGCGATGTTCAAGACTGAGAAATCTCTGGAAACTTCTGATGAACATTCTGGTTATTCATAGACCAACGGTTCTGTGATTTCTCTTGGAGCTGAACTATATATATGAAGTATTCTATCATTTATATGATATGATCGGCCCAGGAATATATCGAATTACATCAACCCAAAACATTGTAGCTCCATTCTTTTAATAAAAATGTGGAAATTGTGTTCATTCACTTCTGAGTCTGGAAAGGGCTCCTTTCATTCTGAGAATGATTGAATCACCAGCTGACACCAGCTACCTCCGAATGATTTCCTTAGAGGTCCTGCATATTTTGGTGTCAGCTGACACCACAACGAGAGGCAGCAGCTTCGTTCCCGAAACGTCCACTACATTAGGATAAATAGAAATTTTGATATTCATTGAATACCTGTATTTGTTTCCCAAAACATCTGTTATAAAACCAAGTGTCACTGACAAATAGAGGTTCAATTCTAAGTGCAGTGGCTTAGTACACAAATCTGTCCTTGCTACAAATACTACAAAATCCTACAAAGAAATCCTACAAAAACTAGGGAATTCAGGATCGGAATGATTCATAATGATGATTCAAAAGTGCAGTGACTATATCAAACCCCAGAAGACCCTCTGATACTATTGATCATAATCAATATCAGGACTGACAATCGCCATTGATTTCTCAATGGATCGTCCTGTATATACTGAGTTATCCATTGATGTCGATTTAATTGATTAGCATTAGTTCCACACTCCGTCGGTAAATTACAGTACCTCGACCTGACTCACACTCGAAGATACCCAGGTTTTCGCCAATATAATGACTAATCGTCCTCTAATTAGGGTCAGGTAGAGATTCCGATGGTTCTGATCAGCTAATTTGAACATAATCGAGAGACTTTGTATCACTTTGATTGTCTGTGTAGAGATCTGCCATACCGGTTCCTCATCCAATTATTTATTACTAATTGATTGGAGGACATGAAAGCCTGGTATTCAAATTCAATTTGGGTATTTGTGTGGTTTTGTAGTGGTTTCACGAAGTTTAATACGACTCAGATAATTTACAGCTCTTGTTGCTTGGAAATCACAGTTTGTTGGTGGCCTCAAGGTTAGACAATAGATAATTTGAGATACCTTCCGAAGTCGGACTCATTTCACACAAAAACAAATTTTCCAGTCAAAGATATTGTATTCTACACCGACGTGAATTGTTAAGATCTCACTCAAAATAAAATAGAATTTGCTGCATAAATAAAGTGGATTACGAAGAGACATCGATATATTTCGTACCCTGACGTCGGATATACCCAAAGCTTAGCTTCGGTTCCAGCTCTCAGCAAGCTTTGGTTTGGTTTTGGGAAAAATGTACAGAACACTGGTGGAGCTTTTCTGTCTATTTGGCTTGATAACAGCATTTTATTCGTTATAACGGAAAGTCACTCAGATGTCAGTTGTTAGATGACGACACAAAAAATAAAAACAAAATCAGTATTATTGATGATTGCACAATTAGTGTTATAAAAATGTTGATCCAGAAGTAGTAATTTAGGTTACTTCTCAATTCTAGATCGAACTACATAATTTCAATCTCAAAACGTCAACTATTCGTACAGAAATCTGTAAAAAGGCCACCATCTTCTGGGAAGTTTCAAAACTATTAGGCGATTATAGCGGAAAATGGCGTTAGCGTTTTTGACGAAACAAAACACCATCAGTGATTGCACAAGTGTTTTGGGTGTTGAAAGGGTTTGAAAAGAGGGGCACAACTCGAAACTCTAGATGAAGTTGTCGAGGAAACTGGTACTTTTCAGATGAAGAAGATGAGAATGAAAAGAAGAAGAAGAAGACGATGACATCGAAGGCTGTGCATACAGCGGCGTGGTCGACACACGGCGGCAGGGTGACGAGGTTATTATCTAGTCTGGGTGGTCTGATACGCGTGATGCCCGAAGCTGCACCGAGCGTGACCCATCATTAGACCATTGCAAAAGGCGTTCTAATTGCTCGCCTGAACACCCAACGTCTCTATCTCTCGCACCTCTCGGTCTTCTGTCTGTACCTGCACCACCGAGCATTTCTTCGCTGCGGGCCTGGGAGGGACACCTCTGGCCTAACATCCTCGAAGATTGTGGCCTACCATCATCCGAGCGAGCCTCTAATTCGATCTCGGTACGCATCACAATGGACGTCGAAATTCCCTGCGAGAATCCAGAAGAAATTGTGCGGTAATTGATCTTTATAGCTCTTTGACTGATTTTTTTCATATCATAAATACACCTAGAGGTTATGAACAATGTTCCGCCATGATTGTTGGCTGAACTGTATCTTCGATTGGATCTTCTGGTGATACGAAAGTATCTACAAAACACCGGAGTAAATTATGTTGAGAGAGATGTCTATTTGTTATCTTTTCTTTTTTGTTTCTTCTGAACCCTATACGGAGGTCTTGTCATACAGAGCTACCACTCTTTCGTTTGCTATCTCCTGGAACTAAAAACTTCAGAATGAAACCAAATGAAAGAATCCATCATCACCATTAGACTGTTTAAATCCGTCGAATACAACTTTTCATCACAATCCTGAGAATCATAACTGAGTTATGAGGGAAAATTGTTTGGAAAAAATTTCAATTCTGCTCAGATATCTCCGAAACATATCTCTATATCTTTGATGTAGTAAATTTGTTTCATCAATCATACTATGAGCGGAAGAAGCCAAATGTTTCCTGATTCAAACATATTGTTCTATCTCTGAAGATCTATGTGTAACACTGTGTATTCTTTGTATCTAGTGAATCGAAATCCAAGCCTGATTTCCTCAGGAGGTGATGAATAATTTTCGTTCAATGTCTTTCAAACTGCCATTTACATGAAAGTTATAGAAGAAAAACCCCTTCAACTCAGGTGCATCAAAATTCTCAAATATCTCTGTGAACTGAGTTAAGAGGAGCTGCTATGAGAGGTGACACTCAATAGACCATAGTTGGTTACAGCACATTCAGACACATCACTGAAATTCAGATTTATCCTGTGTGATACCCATTACAGAATTAGAGTTTCATGTATTACTAGATATTACATCATAAGCCTCTTCGCAAGCACCTCTTTGTGAAAGATGCCATAAATTGAAGTTTTATCAATAGTAAAATCCCAGTGTTTTGTAAAAGATCAAGCACTAACGATTTCATAAAACAAAGATGAATCTGGTCTGCTGTTATCTTGGGAGATAGTGGAAAGTGCATAAAAACATTCATGAATAATCGAAAACAAAATCATCAGATGAAGTGAATCTGATTTATCCATTCGAAGTTAATGATGAAAAATACACCACGAAAGTGGAAAAACTTAGTGGATTCGTTTATCACATTAAAGCTGAGAATTGTTTTCATTCAAGATGAGTAATGGCCAATTAAACATGTTTATGTGCAAGCTGATACTAATTTGTAAAACAAGAAAAAAGTTAATGTGCTTTTGAGAGGTTCAGTAGTGACCATTAAACATTTAGAAGAGTTTAATTCAAATCGCTTCAGTATTCGATTGGAATGGAAATTACGTGTACGGTTTATCAGCATCTGTGGAGTTCTATTGATTGTTTGCCATTATTGCGATACATCAGGGTAATTGGCTCAAACCTCGCGGAAAATGTGATAATGAGCATATATTATAGAGTGAGTGAATTATCCAGTTCATGAGATACTTCACTGGAAATATATGCCAAATAATAATATAATGAGATTAATGACTGAAATAGGAATTTCAAGAATAGATTTTTTGATCAAGCTGAATTTTGATTGGAGAGAGTTGTAAAAGCATGAGTTGCAAGAGAGATAATTCAGTGTGAGCAGTGAGGATTCTAAGGATTCGAAAAATATCAATTGAAACCAATAAGATATGTTTCGCCCCATCATCAGTTCTCTTGTTTCCATATGAACAATAGAATAAATTGAGTCCCTCATGAACACTGGGACTTTCCTAGCTCTGATTTCATTATTAGAAAGTTGATGATATCACTATTACCGTCTGAAAATTCAATTGTCATACCTACCGAGTGAATCATCTCACGAAATGGTTCCGGGCGTCTTTTGTTCTATTCAGTCATCATCATAACGAATCTATAAAGAATAGATCATGATAAAATCAAATGACATCTGTGCAAGTCAGCCCGATCACCAGGTGGTTTATATTCGTGATATCTGAATAATAAGATGAAGCGTTGTTTCGATCCATTGGCACAAATCAAAACTGATGTGATAGTCATATATATCATCGCCTTCTTCGAGAGATTCTACGTGGTGTCTATTCTGTGTGACCACAGGAAAAATTAGAGTGGTAACATCTGGTATTTCTATAATAGAGACTCGAAATTTTGCGGCAGCAGAGATGACAGAGACATATGTACGAATTGCCAAAATACGCCATACCCAGGTATCCCAATTCATTCAAAAAAAACTGTTTTTCCCATTTAGTTCAAAAAACAAATTGTGAGAAAATATAATGAAAATCAATAGGCTGCCACTTCGAATATGAAAGTTGGAAGTGAAACGACTGTAGGATTTGAAATATGTATAGAGAAAAATTATATCAATACCCTCACTGGAGTCTAGTGATTCACTTGAGAATGCGGATAAAAAAATGATGTATCGATGTGGCATCAGATATTTATGGAATTGTTATTCATAATTGGTATAATCAGCATTAATGGATTGGTATTAATTTTTTCGATGTGGAACTGGCGAGATGGGTCACTGATACCAGAACCATTTCCTTTTGGAATGAATACTGATATACTCTTCTTCACATTATCTCCCGATGTTGTCAAACTGCATCATGAGCGAAAAGATCCAGGGTCTACTGAGCATCAAAATGGAGGGAAATAGAACCACGCAATCAATACGAGGACAAATCTACCTTGGGAATCTGATAAAGTCGATTCGTCGCACATTTTTGTGGGCCAATGTGAGAATGTTGAAGAAGGAGGACGTGATTGGATTTTTTCTTGAAACTAAGAAAGTCGTAAGAATCAAGAAATACTCCACTGCTCAGGAAATTCCACACAAAAAACTCGTCGTTCTATTATTACTGATGTTTGGTAGATCGAAATCCGACAGGTCTCGAGCCCAACAAGGCATGCTAGACGAGGTTTCCGTCGAGCACCGACCATAGGAATATTTATGAAGAAGAGAGAGATCGCCCACCGTCCTACGATGTTCCAGAGAATAATAACTGTATTGATAACAAAGACATGGAAACTGAATCCAGAAATATCGAATGACAGCGTTTCGCAGTTCATGTATTGCGCATGCCCCAGTCTGAAATGAGAAGCGACAGCCGCATATGAAGCGACATCCTTCAAGTTTCAAATCCGCGCAAGCGCAATTCTCTATTGTGATCGCGCTGACGATCAATTGTTTCTGCCTCAATATAGCTCGAAGAAAACAATGGGTGTTATCCATATAGTTATTATTAGATATATGAATATTACAGACTTATCCTCGAAGGATGACAGAGACGTCAAATGGACACCATGGCATTATACTTGTGACTGATGAAACTGCTGGTTGTATCATCAGCAATGGTGGACTTCTTCCGTTCGAATTTTCTTGCCGCCAAGAGGAAAATTAATGTATCTCGAGACTGCCTACCTATACGCCGGTGGAAAAAATAATATTGCAATTCCTCGGTTCATTATATCTTAATGAAATTCAGGTAGACTCGAACGTCGGACGATCGCTGCTTTGTTTTGCGCGATTTAATGATTTGGTCGAATCATGCTTTCAAGGGATCCCAGATAATTAGACAAATATGCATGTTATGAGCTCGCCCGCACGGATAGAAAAGAAGACACGAGACAGGGACGGATTCTTCATCATGAACTTTTCTTCATATAATACGGATTTGATCTGATGATTTATGTTTTCAATATGAACGAAATTGCGATGGGGAAGAGCATCCTGTTGCCTGTAATCTCATGATAACATTCCACGATTTTAAATTATGTTTTAGAATATCGAATGGGTTCAAATAGTGATTAGAAGGATTTTGACATATCTGAAAGAAATGCAGATCAGACTTCCCAGGCATTGCCAGGATTGGAGAAGATGAAGAAGAGAAAAGAGCTCTTCGAGACAGGTGATCGAAAAAAGAGATGATATTGAAGGAGCATCAACAATCTTGCAGGGCCAGACTCTATGAGAAGAGTATATACAATACTCAGAATCAGTAAATCAAAATATTAACGATATAAAAAACGATGTCTTGGACAATGTATCACATCCTTCCTTCCGTAATTATTCATATAATTCAATAATATTTTTGTTACATCAAACCTTTTAATTCACTTCATATATTTCTTCGGATTCGGATCTGGTATGTATTTTGCCAGTCATTTGGTTATTGTTCTTATCCGGAGAACATTATGTAAAGCTGTCATGAATGACGAAGATAGTATTACCTATCATGATTTAACACTTTTCGAGACAGAGTCTTGTCAGATGAAATCTCGCTTGTGGAAACCATGCAATCAACTTTATCACTTCTTCTCATGAGTATCATAGCAATGAGTTGTTTCATACTGATGTCATAGTGTAGTGATTTTTTTTTACATTTTTCATCGAAGGCATGATTTTCATCACTTGATATAACTACATCACAAAATCTCAGTCAATCTTAGAATGAAGTGTGAATTAGTGATGTCAGAGAATGTATTTGTTGTGTACAGCCAATCAAATCTCATTTGGACCAATAAATATATGCAATCCGAATTATCACTATATCGAACAACCCACCAAAAAATACCCTTCCCCATATATATTGCCCCCATATATATTTTCGTTGAAGTGACAATGACCATTCTCATTGAATCAGTTGAAACCATCCATTTTTGAACTTCGTTTTGGCAATAAGTCAAATTGGATAGTATTACTATCGAATGAGATTGTCTTTACTGTCTCATCAACTCGGTAAGAAAGCACTAATGCTAATATTCACAACTATTCTGAGAAAATGATACCTACCACTAATTATTTCTCATCGCCAATTTGTGTAATTATAGTATTCAGTTTGAATGCTCCACCTGGTAGAATTCCAGAGATCTCTCTGCACGATTATTTGTATCTTGCTCGTTTAAATTATAGATATCCTACCTTCAATGCAAGTTGTGTTTCCACATATATGCCTTGTATTTTACACGAACATGTTTGTGTTTCTATCAACTTGCCATAATAAATATATTATTATTATACCCCAGAGGAGCTGATGCTACATAATCGATTCAGCAGAGTTACCATTTGATGGAAAGTGCAATGTAAATCGAAATTTATCGGTAATATCACCGATCTAAAATGCCGAGAATGAATGATAAAAGGCAACAGCAGAGACGATCATACTGAAATGGTATGACAGATTTCGACCAGTAGAAGCTATAGATAATCATTATGGAGATCCGAATCTATGTATTGGAATTTCGAGCAATAATCATCGAATATTCACTATTCGAGTAGAAGGTTCTTCATATATTTTCACACCTCTCCTACCGGAGTCATTTGGAAATTGATACGAAACACTCAAGTTTCATTTTTATTCCGTCTGAATTCCTTGTATTGTCTTGCAAAATTATTTCCGCATTTGAACATACTGTCAATTTATTCAAATGGAATACACTCTATCAAACAATAAACCAAGTCTTCTTTTGGTGATTCAAAAAACAATTATCCACCAATTTTTGATATGTGAGAGGTGTTTGATGTTTTGAAGAATGGAGATCAATGTATACTTATACCTAATTAGTAATGATCGAGTGATAATGAGGAATCACAGGATCCCGCACAAATTCTGTTCTTTGATTCATTATGTATAAATTTTGACGAATTTCAAAAGTGAAGCAGGTGCATTGCGAATATATGCTGGACAATCCCGTGAATCATAATATATCAGTATGAAATCTGAATATGAGCATGCAAAGGCAAATACAAGAGTTTAAAAATCTTCATGGAGCAGAGAAACGAAATGGGATATAGTGATAGATTGGATATAGTAAAATTCTCGTATGAACTGACTACAACACGCGATGTTCCTCGAACATTATAGGTTTCCCTTTCGTGTTGTCCACAGATAAAAAAACAATTGATAGATGGTCTTGTATGTAACTAGATTTCATTATCTAGCTTTTGGATTCAGATCCATCGTGATACTGGCACCATCAGGTAGCCTTTGCCTTCTGGCTTCTTCTTCTGCGTAATCCACAAATTTTTCTTCAGTCAGGTTTAGATTTTTCGTTTTCTAGTGAATTGAAATTCAGATGATTGACTCTCCTAGTCGATGTGAAAGAGTGATAAAATATCTCGAGACTGAGAAGTATCGCCACCCAAATATATCTACTGAAGAGTAGAAAAACTAGAAGATCCAGAACATGTGAATCCTACGAACAAACAGATGAGATACTTTCTTATATATCTCAATAGATATCGATAATGACCACTTCCCCATAAAAATTAATTACGAAAAACAACGAGATGATCGTAAAAGTGGAATATCTCAGGACTATCGAACCGAATCAGGCCATTACATAACTCTCACAGTTGACAAACTGAGTGATAATTATAAAACGGACTTGCATAATGTGAATGATAACGTTTGCATTTTCTAAGACCACCCAAATTGGTTCGGCTCCTTGGGGGGCACTCAAGACATCTTCATAGGCCCGGAACATAAATTTGCTTCGGACGTGCTCTGATCACGCAACCTCAATGGATCGATCGATTAAAACAACTGACTTCGGATCAACACTACGGGGGTTGAAAAAAGTCATAGTGAGGAACTCGTACATACTGGCAGGTAATACCAAAATTCTCTTCAGTATTCTTTTTGGTCAGAAATCAAGATACAGAAGTCAATGATAGCATTATTTATTCTTTTGTGTTTACACCATGATAGTTTCAGCCACGTGTATTGGGATATCAAATCAACAGTTGATGCACAGATCTTCCCTCCACTCGTCAAAACCTGTTGTGATTATTCTATCAATCAATATCAGTTAGAGATCCTAGCCAATCATCAGGTTTTATACCAGATAATCTTTTAATATTTCCGAAAACTAATCAGATCCGTGAATTCTCATGATATATCATGGATATACCCTGGATGGTTTTCATTGAGGGAGAATTATCTCAGTCGTTGTTACTTCTGTTACTGAGTATATGAACTGCAGTATTTTTTTTAGAAATATAATTCTTCATCAATATTTGAGTAAAACCGGACCTATAACAAAACCAAGATGAGACCAAGAAATAGATCAGGTGGACGAAGATTTGAAAGTTCTGAAGATGATTCCGGGAGTTGGCCGTGAAACAAGGTCTAAAGCTATTCATTTCCATGAATCTGGTTTTCTCTATAGTCTCCAGACTCATTGCGTCAGGACTGAGATAAGCTACAGATAACTTCCCAAAATCACTGAAAGTGCATAAATATCTCCATAGCGTTCCTCAAGTTTCGACAATTGTGAAAAATATTCTCCCAAGATTGTGATGGCGAGATAATAGTGTATAATATGTAATTTAGGTATCCTCGTAACTGTAATGTAGATTGCAGGTTGTGAACAGTCGAGACCATTGTCAGATGAATGGAATCTTGTAGCCTATACCACCTGCTAGATTTTTCCATCAGTTCAACTAATAATGGTCAAGACATGATATGTCTATGTATGTCTTCCTCTTCTTCTCCCTTCTTTCATCTTCTTTGTCCGAGGCTTCCAACAAGACTGATCAGGATATTCCTGGTAGCTTCCACTTGATATTGCTGACTGACTCAATTCATGGTGTCAGCACTACTTGAAACTGCTCTTTCTAGGGAATGAGATGGTAACAGCGGAATATGAATGGAAGAAGGAGAAAGGATTTGCAAAGAAACCATGCACCTAGTATGTAATATATTTGAATGACTTGCCTGAATATATAATACAGAATACAAGAATACATTATATTATGTAATATCGAATGAATCAATAAACAAACAAACATCGATTACAAATGTAGATATATGATCTATGGAGTTCAGTAACCCTTTGGGGAGACCATATTTGAGAAGGTGATCAATGATATTAAGTGGTCCACTTGGCATCAGCATATGGGATCTCCGCTGAAGATGCTTATAGTGTGGAGATGTTTTCTTAGGTGGAATTTCCAGATGCAGTACCTGAGTCTAAAATGAATTTGGATGAAGGTAGGTCTACCATTTTCTCACTGTGCATATGCATCGGTATATTTAACTAGTGTTGTAGCGGTCATTGTTCTGACCGATGATTTTAGTGAGTCAAATAACAAAACAAAAATCCTTCAATTCGTTATGACCGATGTCATAACTTCCTATTATTCGCATATTTCTCATCAATTAGATACATCTAGAATGATGAATTAGGATTCAAAAAAAAATATCAGAATGAACTACAATTTTTTGTAGTTCTCAGTGACTTTTGTAATTCACAGCATGGTATTCATCCATTAAACTGTGTATATTCCTCATATCCAAGGAAAACTATCTCATTAATAAAAGCCACAAAAATGATAAATAATTTACTAAATTCTAATATAGCACATACCAAAGCCGATATAATCTTTATCTCAAGCACCAGTGATTAGATTTGCTACCAGTCTATCAGTCCGTCATCACGAAAATCGGCCTCGACATCACAAACACATATTCATCTTCTTAGTCACGTTACAAATATCGCACTGCACCTCACAGCAATACTTGAAAGTACAATTACAATTGACTTGCACTTCCTCTTGACGCGGGACGTACCCCCTTCCACAGCACAGTATTCCACAGCCTTCTTCTCCTTGGGATGAATCATTGCAGGTTCTGTCTCGGGTGCCGAACGACCCGAGAGCGTTGTCGGGATCACAGAACGTCGGGGACTCTTCGGAGTACACTAAATCTACGCGACCGGGCCGCTTGATGGTAGCGCCCTCTGGTTCGAAGCTGCGGCCGTCGTTGCCAGCTATGACCTTGGCTGCCCCGTCGAAGCGCTCCTTGAGGCGATTCCCCACTTCGCGAAAGGAGGGCATTTTGCGGGTGCAGGTTTTCAGTGTGCAGGAGCCAGAGAGACCGTGGCATTTGCAGACTGTGCGCATGTAGTTCTTGATGGCCTGAAACAAAAAAAAAAACTTGCGGTTTACGGTTTGCGCACAACAGCATTCATCATATCCACATTGAATTTCTGAGGAAGCAGCTCCAACAGAATTTCAAGATGTTCATAATACAGAAAATCCACCTCGATAAATTTGTTTCCATCAGATGATCAACATCATAATTCACAGGTTGTAGGTTAAAATATTCATTGTCCAACGTTCGGAAATTCGGTTTATGCTAGCAGTCAATTTCTCCAGACGAGCATATTTGGGTATTGGGGACTCGAATGGAACTGTCATCAAATAGTATCGAAATATTCGAATGAAAGGAAATCATTGAGCGTATTCCTTCTGAGTTTTGATTTCAATGGCAGCATGTGATACATGTCTGTCGATCAAAATATTCCTTCGATAGTCGGCTCTTCAATAATACAGTTACTGTTACTGAAGAGCTGAACTGAAAATAGCTCATTGTGATTCATCATGTAAGTTAGGACTCACCAGTCGACCAGCAACATAATTATGTAATTTAACTAAGGTTTTCATATCACTCCTCTTCTTGTATCGTGTATCCAAGAAATCTTTCGACTTTTTGATGCCAAATTCTATATTCTCGCCACATCCATCCCACTCCCAGTCACCTTCAGGCAGCTGGAGATTTTTCCTCTTATTCGTCTTCTTCTTTCTTTTGGAGCAGGAGCAACCTATTTGCTCGCCTTTAGTACAAGCTCTGGTCACCTGATAGGTGATACCTGCCGCGATGATCGCGTTGACAAAACCAGTCTCTCTTGTATCTGAAACAGACAATCATGCTATGGAGGATGTCATTTTAGAGTTCATATGTTGATATCCCTTCATGATTCACGAGGAAATCTATAGGTGCCAACTGATGTACGAATGAGTACTGAACAAATTTCATAGAGTTCAAAGAACTGATGAAGAACAACCGGTCAATAGTAGGTGACAGAGGAAAATTTAGCTGACGAATTAGGTAGCTTCCTGTACATGCCTTGAAGGAAGTAAAAAACCGGCAGAACCTTAAGCAATCCGATCAGATTGGAGCAGCTTCGGTGCAACCAATCCATATCCGCACACAAACCGTGTACAGCTCTTAAGAGCGAAACTTCCTCAATCTAAACGAGCAATCAGTGTGCGAGAAGACACCATACCCAGCATGTACCCGTACCAGTGCTTCTTTTCAGTGTCTCAATCAGATGAAGACGACGATATCCAACCGACAAGGGGAATTGTCATCGAATCATCCAGATAGCAATCTCAGTCGATCCTGGTAAATCACATTTGCAATTATTATGTGCGTTAACAAGAACTGGTGATCTCGAACGCTCGTTTCATGCGAGTTATGCGGAATAATCAGATAAAAATCAGCAGTCGCGGTTGTGTCTTTCGAAAATGCCAAGTTTTGCATAAATAAATTCTTTGGTTTTATTGGTTGATTTCTGATGGAGATGCGAGGGAGCAGGCTGAGAATGTACAATTATTGCTTCATCCACATTGCTACATATTTTTATTGGGTGGATGCTCGATTTCTGCATGAATAAACTCGCTGATTGGTGATTCAGACATGTTGGAACAAATAATATCAACTAATCATTAATTATTCATCATGAAGAAGGTACCTTCGTTTTATCGAACATTTGATTGATCCTTAATTCGGTTGCCAATTTCATAAGTTATTTATCTTCATCTTCATGTGTCTGTCGAATTTTCTCAAGAATCTCAAAGAATACGAGTAGCATTTGCATAACTGACCTTGGATAAAAAATGTTCACAATATTGAAGATATGAACTGAATCTGGTGTAGGTATAGACGTCCTTTGATGTGTTATCATGTGAACGATTTCAACAGCTTTATGAGATATCGCAATGGATCATTTTTTGTGGAATTATTTGAATTACCACATGGAAAGAGAAAGACCTATCGATTCGTCTGCGCAAAAAATGAAGGTGCAATTTTGCAAACAGTCATGGCTGATCACTGCTGGTTGCCTCTCTCTCTCATTTGCTGTTTCAATTGGTTAGATTCCTCCGCCTATCTCTAGACGCGAACTGGAGTCTTCTTCAACATCATTCAATGAATTACCTCTGGAATGATGTATTCTGACCTTTTTTGAATCTATGAGTATGAACAACTGTACAGAACAACACTACCTCGAACAAAGTTTTAAAATCCTTCCTTGACTTGATGGACTGAACCAACTGAATGAGCTAGGATTATTCAATAATTTTCAATATTCAAACAACAAGTAAAACTGAGTCTCTTCGTTATAACACAATAATAATGAATGACACAAATAATAAATTTCGCCGAAAATCGATTTGAGTGAATAATCTTGCACTAATAACTCGATTCGAGTGGAAATAGCGGAAATGAAAATAACAGAAATGTCGTATTTCTCAATATAATGGCATGACACATCAAAATGTTTTGCCAACAGTCAGCTGATTGTCGATCGCTGCGACTCTTTCTTATGGTCGTTTCAATACCTCTCTCTCTATGGTCGATCTACTAAAGAATATCATATGTTCAACTGTGAACGAAACTGATTATCTGGGATGTCATAACTGTCAATATACTATATAGCAATCATCAATGACCTTGGAAAATCATAAGAGTGGACTGAGCGAACATACAATTCGTTCAGAGCTTTGTTATTCTGTTTTCGTACTCGAAGGTGGAAGTCTTTGTCACGGTCGTGCAAAAATCCCATCAAGAATACCTTCGTCGAAACCACTGCGAAACCAAATCACACTCGATTCGAATTCCACCAATCGATCTCGATCACTAAACGTCGAAATAAGGCCTCAAAATCCACGTTGGAAAGACGAATAGCCGTCACTCGCATACCTGATCGGCCCATTTCCAAATCTGTAAACATTCGCTCTCTCCATGGCATCCGAGTTTTTATCGACGTTTATCTCGAGCCCTTCTCTATTGTCTGCCAGCAAGATATATTCACATCATCAGGATACAGCAGATGATACTATCGATAGCCGCCAACTCGGTCTATCTGAATTCGTTACTCTCTTGATCTGGGATTAATTAATGAAGTGAACGTGAGACACTCATGGCACTGTTCACCTGTCACCAGACAATAATTCCTCTCTACTATGATCATCTAGAGAGGAAGGTGACTCCGATAATTTAATCGGAGTTTTTTGAAGTTCATCATTTCATTGTTTTTCCAGCATTGGAGTGAGCTCTATAGCTGGGATATTTCCGAGGAATATACCAGAATAATATCTGTATTTCGAGTAGAAAGTCTGATGCTATGGATAGAACGTGATCACTCTGAAGTAATTGAATCAGGATCATTGTCAAAAAAAACCATACATAGGTTGCAGATGAACATACTCTTTTCTAGATGATGGACCTCCGTTCGGTCTTGATGAGAATAAAGTCATCAGAAGTAATTGAATCACAGAAAATCAAGAATTTCATAATCATAAGGAGGATAAACAACGAGAGAGATATAAGAAGAACCACAACACCAATAACGTGTTCAATTATGAAATCTTTTGATTGTATAGTAAGAGTCCCATCATGAAATGGATGAAGAGTTTATATTCCCACTCGAATTGTACAGTTTCAATCATCATTCAACGAATTTCGAACATGGGACCAATCTGATTGAATCAAAATGATTTTTAACGAGGACATAGTGTATAAGCGAAGAGATATCAGAATGAGAAGACGTAAACCTCGACCTGAACATCGAAGAAGTGCTTAAGTGAACGATTCTAGATCGAAATCTCGGAAAGCTTCCACGAATAATGATCATGTATCGAATTACTTGAGCACTCACAATTTTCATTATTTTTGGAAAGTATTTTTCATTCCCTGACTGGACTTGTCAGAATTATACTCATCGTATGAATCTATCGTTGAATCTATCTATCAATATATCTATTTATCTATCTTCATTGTTCCATTTCACTTAAGCTTGGGCTGATTTAAAAAAAATATTAGGTGAAAACGATTGATATCAAGGCCAATCATCAGCTATCGGCTGGGGAATCAAACTCAAGGGATCAGGTCACCCAATCCTACAGAATATATTACTTTATTTCTTGTAGAAATTTTTTATAAAAAAAAATATTGACCTGTGGACATGGATTCAGTCTGCTCTGAAAGGAACGAATCACCTAGCTACGTTGCCTTGAACTGAGACGAAGCAGTTGTTATTGTCATGAATTAACAACATAATAACAAAAATTGCAACAAGAATGGAACATTGAGTGGTACTGCGAACAAGCCGGAAATTTCAGTTTTTGTCTCAATGTGATTTCCAATACTTTTTCTGCTCCGACACTTCAGTCTCATCATTCTATAATACATGCAATCAAAAATAATATAGACATTAGTAGATTTCACAAAATTCTTTGCCTAGTGAAGTCTTTCCTGATGCTTACAACCTCCAAACTTTCAATAAAAATTCCAACACCATCCTTCTCTCCCAAAATTCCACCGCTGGCTAACACGATGTTCTCCGAACATTATAGGTTTCCCTTTCGTGTTGTCCACAGATAAAAAAAAGAAAAGAAAGTGCAAAGAATTTAATATCCGAATTTTGGAATTATCATCATTATCAGCATTATCAAGAACCCACCTCTCAACATGACTTTCTTGATACTTCTCTTAGCAGTGGTGCAGTTCCATCGCCTGAATCTGAACTGATACTGGCACTCGTTCTGGCCCAGGGCTATTCCTTTCGCTATTTGGTGAAGCAAACCTGGCTTCTTAATGCAGATGTCCGCCATTTTGCCACGGGACCATCTTGCTCTCTTGCACGTTTGATTGGGATCGATAACTAAGTAGTCGGGTGCCCTGAAATACAATGGTAGTCTGGAATGAATCGAACATCATACAATATTATTGTAGGCCCACCAATAGAACAGGGTGAATTAATAGAGAATGCAAAAGCCAAGCGTGTATTAGTATGGACTTATAGAGAAAGAACCAGCAAAGTTTCGAAACAATCCGAGTCGATTATTGAATTTTCTCCAGGTGGAACCTGCAAGGAAGCGCCACTGAACAGCGAACACATGTCATTGAGACTAAGGTCATTGTTCCGCGGTCACTGTATCGAGACTGGCCACGTTACTTTCAGTTCCATTCGATATGATGTTGATGGAAGTTCAGAAGAATCTGTTCGGGAGCAATGCGTGTAACGTCAGAATATTTTTTCATTTATCCACTGTTGAACTTTGTTGTGTTCCTCGAAAATCTGCAAATAATGTTTCTATGATGTTTTTTCCTGTGAAACACTTCGCAAGACTACGAAACCTCAGAAAAATATAATCTAAAATTCATTGGGCTATCAGAACGTTTAACGGTTGTTTCATGATACACAATTTATATTGGGTTTCAGTTCTATTCTAATAATCATCTCCTATGTAATAGATATCATTGTCAGGTGATATAATGAATCGTGGTGATTATTTATTGGAGTTCGAGGTTGTGTTAAATACTCCATACACTTTTCAAGCTATTGAACCACTAGGAATGCTACTATTGTACAGTGATTTTTCAGTATTTCACAGCAACTGAATCCAATTGAATGAATGACTCAACCATATATCGAAGACTTTCTACTATAGTCAAGTTATGTTAGAGCTATTCCACATCACAATTTTTTCCAAATCCTGCAATTTTCCCAAAAGTCCAAGATTGCAATTGTGATACGTTTATTTTGAACATAAAGAGGTCTGAATTTGAGCAATAAATTTCCCTGAAATAAATCCTTCTCCCAGCAGAATGAATGTATTTGTAGTCCAATATTTCGAATTGAATGAGTATTATCTATATATATTCTATTTTTCAGTTGATCTATACTTTATATCTACCTAAGAGATCATAAAACAGTTTATTTGGAGTGAAAACTCGTTCTGTGTGGTGAGAATGCAGCTTGCACAGGTCGAGTTGACAGAATGTTTATAAACACTTGGGTTAATGCTCAAGAGTCTTGATTAGTTAATAGACTCATTAATGCCAGATTTAGAATGCAAGTACTTTGTTTTCAACCCAGAGTGTAATTTACAAGAAGAATGAATAACCAATTTGGCTAAATATTTCTAATATTTGTTTGGATTTATATGATGGTGAATATATAGACATACGCACATGTTTTTCACGGACCTTTGCGCATCGACGATTTGGAAATAGTTTGAGGCTCACTCTTTCTTGTATCGAAAAAGTTATACTCTGTGTCTCGACAGAATGTGAACCAAATAATATCATTGTTCAATTTCCAGGGTTTGATTATATTGATATTTAATTGTCACAAATATCACATATCATATGTCCCAGCATTTTTTCTCGCATTCCTTCATTTGATCATTCATGTTTTATTATGTAAACACTATGAATACAGGGGTCATCTGCATTTATTCAATTACAATATCGATATACAGTTTTCATTATCGAATCTAGTGAGCAGAGAACTCTGATCTAAAGTCTTCCAAACAGGTAGTTGTGGACTGTGAACTTTCATGTTATGCTTTTGTTAGCCATCTTCCATATCGTCTGAATCCTGTGTCAATGTAACAAATTGTCTGATTTCGTCGAGTCGAAAATGTTGAACCAAGTTCATGTTGGGGCACCCTATATGATAATTGAACGCTCTGCGTTGTATATCTGCTGTCGACAAATCATTTCTCAGACTGGTGGAGTCTGTTCAATATAGTTATGGTTACACTAGCTCCGACTGATATTTGTGTACAAAAAGTCCTGTCAGCTTGTCAAACAATATTTATCGTAGCTGACGGGCGCTCAGTCAACACTGTTAGAAAATAGCTTGACAGTAAATGATTCCTGTAGATTGCTGTAGATCAGTTTGAGTGAATTTTCAGGCTTCGAATGTTTGTAGGAGTACAATTTCAATACGTATACCATGTAACCTTTCACAATGTATTTTGGAATTATGATATCTCATGTTGTTTTCTGTACACATCGATACTGCGAGTCATATTATTTCACCTTGTCATCCTTAAAACATCACCCGGTATAGTAGAATATTACTTGTTTTATTTGTTGAAGTATTGTGCTGTCCCAATTCACTTGACGAGATTTTTTTGTATGGACCATGTTTAGACTTAAATTTTGATTATAAAATTCACTTAGCTGTATTATGAGGATATTATGAATGAGCCGAATGATGATCGCTATGAGCATTTCAAGAATTGAATAGTAAATTGATTGAATATGAGACTACCCAATGTATTAACAATGCCCAATTATTCGTCTGCCATGTGTCCGAAAATTCACCTATAATGTAATTGAAAAGTTCAATTCTATTCTATTCTTTTCTAGTCTATTTTCATTCAAAAAATTTATCAAACATTAATTATTCTCATCGCAATGAGCTAACCAAGTAACCAGCATTTTGCAATATAGTCCTCATTATGAGTATATATATATATATATATATATATATTTAGAGTTTAGAAATTGGGGTAGTTTCAGGCTGAATCTCGGCTCCTACTGTACAATACACAATGTTTTTTTTTGTTATCACCAAATACTATCTGTAAGTTTATCGAGGAAGTGGTAGATTCATTTCCTAGATTCAAGGGAGTTTGTCTCCTCGTTTCTGAAAAAAAAAATAAATAGAAATTATAATGATAATCTCAATATATTTGTAGTGATGACAGATTAATGATCTGCCAAGGAATTTCAATGCGCTTGGACTTCAACTTTCAGATATCTGAAAGGGAAATTATCTATTCGTCAGTGATGCATTATTTTGAAAATTCCACACATGGCATTCCACCATAGCAACGGATGAATTTTATCGGAATTTTTTTCCTGGTGGGTACCCAACAGCGAATTATACTGGAAATTTTTTTGACGTTTATAATGACAGAATGTTTTTTTTGACAATCTAATTTCAATTTGTTTTCATATATAATAATTTTGATTAATTTCAACAAAAAGCTTAAATGTTTTCTGAATTCATGGACCATTATGATTGATGTTCATATTGAAAACGCAATCATTCTATACTATGGCAGGTTGATTCGAAGTTGCTTGCTCTTGATTCAGAGATTCTTGGACTGTCTTTGCAGAAGTTGAAGCAGACCTCATTGCGTCAATTATATCCTGATGATGGCCCGAGTCAATTTGCAGATATGGTTTTATGGAGTGACTGCTACCATGCCCTGTTATTTCAATTAATTGCTGTTCTCCAATTCTGTTTTGCAAGAACTTGATGAAGACGAAAATTGATGTTGTTGGAAACACATTTAGTGTGGGATTTTCTTACCGAATACCACAGGAGGTCAAATTAATTTGACCTCTAGTGGTATTTCTAGTGAAAAGATTTGGGAGACCAATATATTCAATAAATAACAACATTTCTATCCATCGTTGTCACCGATAAATAACGGGAACGAATCTGTTGAAAATATTATTTGTCCCTATAATATTCTCACCGGTAGTCTTAGACACTGAACAGTGACTTGTCAAATATATTGAGATAATTATTATAATATTCATTGTAAATTTTTATTAGGAGAAAAAATCCCAAAAATCTAGAAACATAATCAAATCAAATCAAATCAAATCAAAATTACTTTATTGTCTGAAGAATGATAATTCCTATTGACAAAGTGAAAAACAGAATAGTAGAAAGGAAAACGTCAATAGCAATTGAATATATGCATATTTTTCATACATACGTCGTTACATATTCCAAAATATATTAAATTTACCATGTCATTCATAACATAAAATTTGTAGAGCAGGTTACTACAGGTCAAATTATTCATATAAATAAAAGTCTATAAATGTATACAAAAAACAAATACATAAATAAATTGCAAACCATAGTAATGTTAGTTACTAGACGTCAGTTTATTAAAATTGGAGGTGTTCTTTATGGTAAAAAGGTATAAATAAAAATGAAGGGAATAAACAATAAACAGAATTCAGATCTTTACAATTAATCAAAATGTGCTAAAAATAATATAGAAATAGACTAAAAATAAAATAGAATGCAACAGATTAGCACATACAAAGTGAATACCGTTACGTATCAGTAGATTCAAAACCCCCAACAACAAAAAAAATCTAAAATTTCACGGAATAAAATTCGTCCAACGAGTAGAATGCTCTGCCGAGTAAAACATTTCTCACACAAACTTTGAATTTTTTTTTATCCATAATCGTTTTAATTTCGTTAGGTAAGTGATTGAACATTTTTATGCCATTATATATAATGGAGTTTTTTATTTGTGCAGATCTTGGAATTGGTAAAGTTATATTAAGGGTTTGTCTTGTGATATATTGTGCAGTGCCATAAACTCGATCCCTAAACTTACTGTGAATTAGGCATACTGTTTCTAATATATAGATACAAGGTAAGGTCAAGATTCGTTGTTCTATGAATAAAGGCTTACAAGAATCACTGAATTTAGCTCTGCACAAGTATCTAATTGCCCTTTTCTGCAATATGAAAATAGTTTCGAATAAAAATCCACTACAAGACCCCCAAAAGCAGATTCCATATCTCAAATGAGAATCAATTACCGCATAGTATACCTTTTTGGACATATCCCTACCAAGTTCCCACGAGGTCGTTCTAACTGCAAAACATCCAGAGGCTATTTTTCTACCCAGCTTTTTTATATGGTCCACAAACTTTAACTTTTCGTCAATGTACAAGCCAAGAAACTTCGTTGTACTTGTACTGCTAATAACTTCATTACCCAGATACAGTTCTGGCAGAAGACCTTTAAAAGTGAGGATATTCGTTTTCGATATGTTAAACGATAATAAGTTGGCATCGCACCACTGTTTTACCTTGATAACATCATTATTGATTTGTTGATGCAGATCAACGTCATTTCTATTATTCCAAAGTAAGGTAGTATCATCTGCGAACTGAGTAAACTTTCCCTTAATCTTCATTGAGGCTAGGTCGTTTATGTAGATTAAAAAGAGAATTGGGCCAAGCACTGATCATTATTTTTAAATCACCCGAATGAAAACGATTCATCAGTCATTGTTATTAGTGAGTATTTGATTAGATCACTCTCCTCAGATTGACGCTGAGAAATACAATATGTAATCTCAAGGTGCCAATCCTCTTTCATGGCCACTGAGTATAAAGCGAGATACACTCGACTCTCGTACTAGCACCTACGAACATGTGTCCGAGGGTACTCTCAAATAGCTGGCCGCACCAATGAATACCTAGGGGACGAGTCTCCGGTGTGATTGGTGAAGGCTAATGTTTCTCACCTTGAAGAGGAATCAATAACTGGCATCAGATTGAATCTCGGAACATATTCATTAGGACAACTGATGACGTGAGTACCCATGCAGAGATTTTATGGTGACAGTTACCGAATTTATGTTGTTCTTTATCAAAGAAACGTAAACGTTAGGAACCCTAATTCCTCAATGGAAAATGGTGGAAACCTCTATTTCTAGAGCTGATTCAGGATTCTACAAAAAAATGTTTTTTGCTGCCATCTACTATCCGTTCCAGACCCTAGCTGGACGTGTTTATTCTTCTCATTCGACAGCACCACACGAATAAATGAAGGTGAAACAACCCTCAACAATGTCAAAAAAGGTGAATTAATTTTCTTCTAGGATGTTTCAGGAATGTATAATGGAGGTTTAAATGGCATGCTATATGAGGGATGAAGGACCAAAAGTGAATATTCGCACTTTTTCCTAGATCAGAAGATGTGAAGATTTCTAGATCCTGGAAACTAGATCCGTTACTATCATCATGAAATGTTGCTGTGCTAAATTCTCGAAATTGCTCAGTAATGTGGTATCGAGATCAACACATATGGGAAATAATCTGAAGAGAATTCCTTTTTCTGAAGATTATCATCATTATATTACTCCACTTGTGAATGACAAATTTCTAAGCAATATTCGTCCTGTTCTTTGGCTATCACTTTTCCATTTAATTAAATTTTGATTTGTCTACCTACAGATAACAATATAATATATTAACATGTAAGTAGGTGAGCAAATAGTGAGTATACACACTCTAGAGTTAACGAATCCAGAAAAATCACTAAATATTTATCTAAAGACATACCTTGTGTCAGGTTGAACGTGCGTATATTTTATGGTATTTTTCCCTTCACGATGAATGAAGCGACGTCTACTCTTTGAGACATGAAGACTTGAAATGTGTGTAAACGCGTTATATGTGTTAAAATGCGTTACGATGTTTGTAAACACTCTGTTAACAGTAACAGTATTTCGTTCGAGAAACACTGGCGTAGAGCTGGTGAAACGAAAAAAAAACCTCTTGTTCATGGAATATATAAACCTTTGATCGATGAGAAAGTTTTTGATTATATCTCTATTGGGGTGTGCGATAATGAATCTTTTTGTTTGTATCGAGTGGTACGTTTGACGCTATGATCATGAGTAAAAGTATGATAATATATATTTTTTGCTACTGGATGGAGCTCAGAGAGAGAGGAACTGAAACGACCATAAGAAAGAGACGCAGCGATCAAAAATCATCTGACTGTTGGCAAAACATGAAGTGTCATGCCATTGTATCGAGAAATACGACAAACGGTGTTGTCAGCATCATATTGAATTGGAATATTGGTTAATGAACACGTGATTACAGTCATTTTCCAGCTTCTTGTGGGATATTTCCTCCTCGTTTCTAAAAAATGAAGTATAAGCTATCGAATATCATTCCAATATATTTGTAGTAAGGACAGATTTTGTGATCTGCCCCAAAATGTCACTGCGTTTGAAATTAAACCTTTAGATACCTATAAAAGAGAAATTCTCTATTTGTCAGTGACACCTTCTTTCTGAAAAATTTGGAAATACAAATATATTCAATAAGAATAAAACCTCTACTTATCTTGGTGGACGTTTCGGGAACGAATCTGCTCCCGTTTTCAACACAATTGAAATATTTTTCTCTTTGCAAAATTTTTTTCAATATGCTGTCGGTTTTGACACTGAAAAGTGACAATTTGGTAGACGCAGGAATTCTGTTCACAAGGTGTTTTCATTATTTGATATCGAATTTTCCATTTTCATATTATTCAATTTTCAGAAGTGGGTACCAAGTTTTATCTGTATCAACTGAACAAGCAGCAATATTATTGTCTCCGTTCAGGAGTATGCAAGCAGACTCTTTTGGTTGTTATCTTCTCTTCCTATGATCTTAATATTACTCCAATCGGCCATATGTTGTCCATTTTCAGTAAGGATATGTTCAGCTAATTTTGATTTGTTAATATATCTTTTCTTTATATTGTTTTTATGCTCTTTCATTCTTACTGATAGAGATCTGCTAGTTGCACCGGTATTATATTTTTCGCAAACACTTACAGCTATGTTATCCAGAGAATAAAATGATACCGAAGATTTTACTTCATTTGAATGTTATTTCCAGACGTTGATGCAATAATATTGAACTAACAAGTTGAAATAGATCCTAGTTCGCGCCTAGAGAAAGGCTTAGGAATCCAATCAATGACAACAGCAAACGATAGAGAGGCAACCAGCAGTGATCAGCTGACTGTTAGGCAAAACTGCACCACACTTTGTTGCACATCCAGACGAATCTAGTAGAAAATATATAATAGTAGATAATAAGTATATAATATGATATCTTCGATTATGACCGCTACTGTGAAAAATAATTTTGAACGCGCTCGTGTGAAAACCGTCAACGGCCCATGAAGGAAATTTATGATCCTACTGTTTGCGTTTTTATTCGAACGCAGTTCTTATCAAAATTTTGATAACTTATCACATTTCATGTTGCATGGTGAAAGAAGTGGAACCCTTCTTGTCAGTCTTTATTATTTTGAGGTCTTTCAGCTTCTGAGCCCCTCCTTGGATTTTTTCTGAAACTACAATAACGAAGGTGTTATAAAAGGGTGAGACGTCATAAATTCAGATCTGAAGTGGTGATAAAAAGTGAGGTATTAGAATGAGCAGCAATTTCTCAGCGAATTGAAAGCGCTAGTATATTGCTCGACAAATTCATGGATTCGAAAAATCACATTGAATAATCGAAAAGACAGTATTGGCTTCATATTCAAATATTCTGTCCATTCTCGTACATATCAATGAAATCTATAGGTAGGGACTCTGGCAATGTTGCAGATTATTTTCGTATAACTGAGAACAGGTGTACCATATAAAATAAATCACTCAATACCGCCCAGTTATAATTATAGTTAGTGTTGCTCTTTCCAAAAATTCCACATAGAGACTGGTCGACCATAATTCTAGTAGAGACAATTCAGTTTGGACACTAATGGTCCATATATTCAGTTCGATAAGCGCAAATGACAAACTTCAAGTGAAATTGTTGCTAGTCAAACGTGGATAGGAAATTATGAATAAAATATGATTTGCTTCACTTATTATCCGTGGTTCACGGCTCTGTTTAAGTAAAGATATCAAGGTAAATTGAATCGTTCCATAGTATATATGTTTAAATAGTTGGTAGGTTTCTCATTTTGAATTTCGTTTTCGAAACTGGCATTATTCGGAAAAAGTTCCATGTTTGATTGATTCCATTGTTCCACATTGATTTTATGTAAGATGGCCACTCAGTTCTTGAGGTACCTATCCAGATAAATATTATTGTTCTCTACTTTTTCATTATCACGTTCAAATATATATATATATATATATATATATATATAATACAGAAAGTTTCCTAATGCATATTACAGATTCTTAGATGATATTGATCTAGCAAAGAAGGAACAAAGAACAAGAAATTCGCTTTCCTCCGTCCAAACAGAGAATCTACAATGATTGTTTTTGTTCTCACTATGATATAATTTTCCCATCTCAACATACTTCTACAAATCATATTCGCATATTTTATTCACAGACTTTAGACTTTAGTGTCAAAGCTACGAATGCAAATGAACATTTCATTGATCATAATTACAATACATGATTTATACCTCGAATTCATTAGTTCTTTGAATCGAATGATAATGTATGAATAGTTTTCCTCCATCTTATACAGTCTTCTTCCTGCAATTTCCCTTCACGTCTCGTTTTCCTCCCATTCACAAAAATCCCCTATATTTTCATATGGATATGATCATGGATATGATCAATGTACTTCCAAATGATCATTGAAACAAATCAATGTTTCGTTTCCGAATTGTTTTCTTTGAATTACCTAGCTATGGGATGAACAAGTGAATGTATGATCTTTGCTGATATATGGCCATAATGTATACATAACTATATGAATGAAATTCTGATCAGTTGTGAATGGTTTCTCTAAGATATGTAGCGTGAAATGATGTTTGACAGACTCCTATATTCCTATTATTTGTTATTTCTATAACATTGTTTAGATTCAGGTGAAGTTATGACACCACTTAACGAAGGAAGAATTCTGATTTTCTGCCATTAAAAATCTATATTTAACCAGTTTTGTAGTAATATCGATTGTAAAACGTAAAATCTAGAATATATGAGTTTATATAATAATAAGTTCATAATATGCCCATATTTTATGAAACATACGGCAGATGAAAACAGTTCGATCTGAATAGTGTTCAGTGTAGAGCGAGTAAAGTAAATTTATATGCAAGATCGAAGGACTTATTGATCATGGTGAGAAGACAAAACTGGCAAAATCCAGATCCAAAACCACATATATTGAATCAGCAAGAGTCTCAAGTCAAGAATAATACTGATATTTTTGAAAACAGTTATTTCATTTATGTAGTTCTTGAAGATTTTTGATGATTGATTTCGGAACTCATAAAACATGTACTTCAGCATTATGTTGGTACAGACACCGCGAAGAGCATATGGTTTGATTTGACACCCAGGTGTGAATTAACAGCTCCAAATATGACTTATTTATTCTTCCTATTATGAAGCCTCAGACAATGATGAAAACTCTTCCGATGCGCATACTATAGACCAGGTGTTAGAGTTACAGTGAAATGCTGAATGAGTTCCTAATTGATGAATGGAATAAGAAGAGTTCATAAAACTTCAGAATATTTTTGATAACTTGCATGTTTCACCGAGTATGTATTGATAGACATATAGAGGTCTATATTATTATCTATAGTGTAGGAATTCTAACGAAACTTCACGATTCTCTTTATACTGCCTTCTTTTATTCTTTATTCTACGTCAAAAATTTATGCATTCCAGTCGAAATAATCAGAACTCACAAAAAAATTACTCATGCATCGCTATACAGCATCTACGCTGGAACAAATACAAGTTTAATTAATCAAAGTACACCGCCTAATCTGGCTGGAGATCATAATTGCTCCTTCTAATGGCTATTGACATAATTTCATGACCTATACTAATACACCTAGGAACATTATCATCTGTCTATCCATAGTCTATTTTTAGCGTATGGAAATTAATATCAAGTAGAAGGTCAGCACATTTCCTGATTATACTGTTTTGTGTTTCATATTTCTTCCCTATTTCTGGACAGATATAATATTTGGTACTGATGAAGTTGCTATATTTCTTTGAGCACACGAATTTCCAGGCGAATTCTCATGTTATCAAATGTGTTTACCAATCTTGGCAATTGAAACTTCATTATGCCATGCTGATAATTTTAATGGGGATTGAGGAAATCATATGTCAACCATGTCAGGAAGGAAGAATATTATCATCCGCTGATAGACATCCCATTGCCCAAATTCTGATTCGTTCTTCAAACATTGCAGAGTATGGTGCATAAATAGGTATTTGAATCAACTCTGAATGGACCATCTATCTTCATCCATAATATTTATGTACGAAATGTTCCCTTATAAACTTATATCGCGTTACCTACCACATATTCACCGTTGAAATTCAAACAGTCGCTTCATGCTACTATACTAAAATGTCAACAGAAAACCTAATCCACTTATCTTTATAGCACCAATTATTTATATTGACTTCAAAGACCTACAGGATGTAATTTATTCTCTAGTCTCAAAAACTCTCAATTGGTATACGTGTGATATTCACCAATTAATATTATTCATTGAATACTGACTTTTATTGAAATTCCAGCATTAATATCTACTGACTGTTTTCGTGTACCAGGTGAGATTACTTACAAATAGGCAGTTTTATTGATACAAAGGTCATCATATACAAGAGTGGAGCATATGCTCAGAATATCTCTATATGAAAGGAAGTTGATATCGTTGTCAGAGGAGAGTGTGAAGAACATTGTAATTTTTTTTCTGCACATGGACGATACCACCAGGAAATTTGAATTATATAGAAGCAAAGAGTGTTTCATTTGATAAAATCCACTCCTATCATATGATTTGCTTGTTACTGACCACTCTCGAATCGGTTCATGAGTAACCAAGTTAACCAAGTTAGAGTACAATCCAAGTTAGTATTATGTATATGTGTATATATATATACAGGGTGTTCCGATGATCATGTTACAAACTCCTAGGGTAGATGAAACACACGAAAATAAGAAAAAAAGTTCATGTGAACATGGGTCCGGAGACGCTTCTTCAGGGAGCTAGGGCCCTTCGAAGATGACCTTCAAAAACTACTTTTTGTTTTATAGCTTCGGTACTACTGCAGCTATCGCAACCAATTTTGGGACATGAAATCTAGTTCGTAGGTTCATCAGTTTGAGCCTTCCGGATTTTGTCACCTTCAACCAGGGGCGTACCGACCAGGGGGGTATTTGGGTAAATTTGACCCTACTCCTCTTAGGCTTTAATTTCTTACCATTAATTTATTATTGATTGGACTTAGCCATTTTCGGAGGAAACGGTGACAGATAGCGATTTTTACAAGAGTACCTTTTTTATGTAAAAGGCATTGGAGAATCATAATCAGATATAAAAACGGTAAGAAATTGAAGCCTAAGAGGAGTAGGGTCAAATTTACCCAAATACCCCCCTGGTGTGTACGCCCCTGGTTAAAGGTGACAAAATCCGGAGGGCTCAAATTGATGAACCTACGAACTAGATTTCATGTTCCAAAATTGGTCGCGATAGCTGCAGTAGTACCGAAGCTATAAAACGAAAAGTAGTTTTTGAAGGTCATCTTCGAAGGGCCCTAGCTCCCTGAAGAAGCGTTTCCGGACCCATGTTCACATGAACTTTTTTTCTTATTTTCGTGTGTTTCATCTACCCTAGAAGCTAGAAGATTGTAACATGATCAACGGAACACCCTGTATATATATATATATATATATATATATATATATATATATATATATATATATATATATTGGTTCTATCTTTGGCTAGGAAAAAAGTCTGGAAAAGACGGAAAATAATCTCACCACTGAATGATATTTCGAATCTAGAAATTGGAAACACACATGAAATCACGAAATTATAATGTATAATAATAATAATTCCTAATATATTTCCAAATGGGCAGTTTTTCTGATTTCTTCTTTGTGAATATAGGAACAAAATCATTAACGCTGGAGTCAATCACTCAGGTTCTTGAATTTTTCAGAAGATATCGCTTCAACAATCCATTCACGAATTCACACACAGTAAGTAAGCGCAACCAATTGTTATTTCAAATAATGTTTCCAAGAAATTTCAAGTCGACGTATTGAGTTGTATAATGACCACACCAAGATTTATTCGCTCCGTTCGTTTGAAGTGTTCCAGGAGATACTTGATTAGTTCACAACGGCTATTGATTCAGACCTACTGAAATATACGACGGGATTCAATATATATGTTGCGACATAACAAATATCTTAGGATTGAGTATTGATTATTTTATATTCGACCATAGTTTTTATATCAAATTTAGGCTATTTGAGCAAATAATAGTATATTATGATAGGTATAATGATCCGAGGAGTGCTCCAAGTGAACGAGATCGACCATATTCTTAGAAAACGTGTATAACTTTCATATTTTTCGCTATTCTGCATCAGTTTCTCTTAAAACGAACGGATCAGTGCTTGAAAACAACATACATCGCGACGCTTGGCAACACTGATGAAATGATCGACACATCAAAACGGCTTCCAGTCTCAACCTGTCAATAAATCGATCACTGATAGAAAAATTATTCCAAATAGATATGAATGATGCGTATGAAATTGAATTACGTTATATCCTAATGTGGTGTTATAAATAGTACATGAACAGAAAATAGCATAATGGCACTTATCTAAAGTGTGACTGAGAGATGAATAATAACAATGTCAAGGAAATGAAATATCAGTATCGAAATGGAAGAAATTTCAAGACAAGAAGATACTAATCACTAATGTAAGTATCTTGCAGGTTATTTGAAATGATATGAATCAGATTGTTGATTTGAGAGATGGAGGAAATGGTATCTGTTGATAGACTTGTTTCATATTCTCCATTTGAACTTTGAACGAATTGCAACAAGAACAGTTTCATATATGGTTTCCATGAATTACTTTCCACGAAGTACTGTCATCAAAACTTCACTTTCGAAAGAGGACAACAGGTACTATAAACGAACATTATGTACCATCAGTGTCCGAAATTGAAAAATTAATAATAATGAATTGAAATAGATAGTATGAAACATGTGATATGAAGAAGAAAGAAAATGAAATATGGATACGATCGAGAATAATAAAAAAAGCAATGAATATCCTGATACAAGTTGGAAATTGATATTTCTAATGAATTTTTGATATCATCATACAGATCCCCTGAATAATATCACCCATATTGTCTTCCATAGACCACTGAGTAGATCATACTTGATAAATATAGATGAGACTTTGGAGAATTCAGATATACATGCATGACGCGACTTTTATACAGTTCGAAAGCAAAGCATTGTCGAATTTATTCGTTATCGTTGGATATGCCCGAAATTCGATGACGTAAAAAAATACACATGTCCTTTATAAATTAAATAAACTATAAACTATAAACTATGAACTATATGTACGGGGAAACGCGAAATTTCAATGAGCAGACTATTCACATCCATATTTGATACCATTCTTCGATGAATTTTCTCTCAAAACTGTTATTACAAGCTCCAGAATCAGTTCAGACTGACATTCAATTTCATAATGACACCACACGAGTATTTTGATCTTGTTCACTTCACTATTAACGATGAACCTTGAACACCAAATAATAGATTTTTGTTCAGAGTTAAAGTTTCCTTGTAGTGCATAATATGAAATGAATGATTTCATGAAATTTGCAGTGCCATCGTTTTCTGAGCGAACTTTTATTCCGTAATTTTTCAGCTTGAACAATTGAACAAGAACTGTTCTTGTGCCCTACGCTAAGCGTGTAAGAATGGTGCAAGTACTCACCTGGAGGCCGTCGCTAAAGGGGTGGTAACGAGCAAAAGGTAAACTGCTGGTACGAAGAGCACGACATGCATAATCGCGCGCTCGCACACACTTAGATGAGCCCCATGACTGCCGGTCTTCCGAGTCTGCCGTCGCTCACCTGCGACTCCTGTGGCGCCGTTGCGCAAGCGCCGACGCCTCGCTTGCGAGCTTTCGCGAGTCCTGCGACGCCGCCGCGGAGCTTTCGGCGATGACGTCCACCAGGTACGCGGAGGAGCGCCGGTCAAGAGATGAGAAGATCGTGCGCTGATGCTTCGATGATTTAGAAAACCGCATACCTGGTTGCTTTCGGTGATGACGTCCACCAGGTACACGGAGGAGCGCCGGTCAAGAGATGAGAAGATCGTGCGCTGATGCTTCGATGATTTAGAAAACCACATACCTGGTTGCTTGTGATGATGACGTCCATCAGGTACGCAGAGGAGGGTCGGTCAATAGATGCGAAGATCGTGCGCTGATGCTTCAATGATTTAGAGAACCACATACCTGGTTGCTTTCGGTGATGACGTCCACCAGGTACACGGAGGAGCGCCGGTCAATTGATGAGAAGATCGTGCGCTGATGCTTCGATGATTTAGAAAACCACATACCTGGTTGCTTTTGATGATGACGTCTATCAGGTACGCAGAGGAGGGTCGGTCAATAGATGCGAAGATCGTGCGCTGATGCTTCGATGATTTAGAAAACCACATACCTGGTTGCTTTTGATGATGACGTCCATCAGGTACGCGGAGGAGGGTCGGTCAATAGATGCGAAGATCGTGCGCTGATGCTTCGATGATTTAGAAAACCACATACCTGGTTGCTTTCGGTGATGACGTCCACCAGGTACGCGGAGGAGCGCCGGTCAAGAGATGAGAAGATTGTGCGCTGATTCTTTGATGATTTGGAATAGTATGCCCAGTAACTCATGGTGATGACTTATTAGATCTCAGTAGAATAGAATATTGGCTGGAATTCGGCTCCTTATATTTTATGTGGGTTGAATGATATTGATGACAATATTAAATAGGTTACATGGTTGAATCAATATAGATACAATATAGATTTGCTGACATTTCTTCAGATCAAGAGAATTCTATTTTGTACCAATACGATATCTTCATTTCTTTCATATTGAAGAGGTACCACGTTTTCAAACAGAAGTCGCCACTATTGCTAACTTCGTATTGGAGAATCTATTTTCTCGAAAATTACATAAGTATTGTCTCTTGAACTATTAAAAGAGGTTTATTAGGTTCTCTCTTTCCTAACCGCTGTATTTTGAGTTGCGTGGTAGCCGTTGAATTTGAGTAGGCGTATTTCGTAGAATATCAATGAAAGACAATGGGCAGTGAGTGGAACTTGGCATAAAAATGATTCAATCATTCATGGTCGTAGGGAAAATAGTGTACACAACTCATTGGCAAGTGTATTTCATGCACTCGTTACATTTCCTACCTAACATAAATCATACATACATAAATCACGAATGCGAAATATGTCATATACACTCCAGATATATAATATACTATTTTGAGATACTCAAAAGTAGAGATAAAGTCACACGCAAAGCATTCACAACTAAAACTTGTATCTTGTATGGCATAGGTTTTCGGTTATCGAGCAATACAAATTGGCTTCTGATTCCTGATGAAATTCTTTATATCTTCGGAATGATCAAATGAAATGACAAGTCTCATCATAGACAGATAAAAAAGGAACGCGAGAAATAGATCTGTAGTCGGAAAACCTGTTCGAACGATGTATGTTCGGATGCGCATAACGAAGATATGGATCTCGATTTGATCAATTAACCCGTTTAGCATGACTAACGATGAACTAGATCAGTATCTCCTGAGCGAAATGTATGTGTACAGAAGAAAGCATCAAGAGTAACTCGAGAGCGAGATATACCTGTAGCAAAACATCTGCCTTTCAAAACAGGATGCTTCTGTCGTTGCATCCACACCCTCCATTGATTCTGAATAGGTGCCAGATAGGGATACAGTTAATAGAAGTAGCGAATAAGTAGCTAAACATTATACTTTGAAGTTTTCGCTGGGATTATAGAGGAACGGCCCTCCAAAAAGGTATATGAATGGGCTAGTGAAATAGTTACAATGATCGACAATACTGCCAACAAAAGAACAAAAATATATCGGCTTACAGAAGATGAGTGTTGTCGTTTTAAGGCTCCTTAAGCACATCTTGAATGGTTAAGTGATTTCAGCCTGAGGAAATTCGTTGTATTAAGATATAACTGTTTTCGATAGTCTACACTCGATATAGGAAGAGTCTGATATATCAACGTTTATGAATTCATATGAAACCAATCCCATCAGGTGACTGATTATGGTGATAGTTGAATCAATGAGAAATTATCCATGTTCAACCAGGTTGAAGAACCTGAAAATTCCATTCCATAAATATAAAGTGTTTTCCAAGCCCAAAACACTGATATTCGTATACATTTTCCATAATTCTGACTGGAAGAATCCATCATTGAGGAACTTTTCCAATAGTAATTATTCAAAAACTACAGTAAATGTAGCAATGCCGTAAATGCATTTTCAATAAGCATCATAAAAGGCTACTTTTATTTGTTCTAGCCGTTTCGGAGATGTCACTTTGAATTCATCCTGTATATTACTAGTACACTTTTTACAGCAATAACTGCTTGAAATTACCTGATTTTTCCTCAGTTTCAATTTCGATAGAACAACCTTCGAGATATAGATCGGTCAACATTATTTTTTCAATGGAAAGAAATTAGAAAGAATATCTTCCTGATTGATTCATTGTTGAAAAATGAGGACGTTAATATCCATTCACCCTATCTCATTGAAATATGAAAGATCATTGCTTCTACAGAAGAAATAGAAGAAAACCTTTATGTTTGGAATGGATCGAGCCAACCAAGATGGCTACCGGAAAAGCATGTGCCGAAAAAATTATGTAGGGACTAATTTTTCTAACTCTTGAAATTACAGGGAAATGTTGAAAATTTGATCACTCGATGTCCTCTCATTAGCAACCAAGGTCACTTCAATGATCAATGATTTTGGAACATTCCAAGGGGATAACGTATCTCGACCGGAGAAGGGTTGATAATTTCCTCCACACTGAAACACTTCCCTAATATTAACGATGGATCACCAAATTTTTCAACTCATCTATTTCTACCATATAGTTGGTATTCTTTCAACTAGTGATGACAAAAACAATCAAATCTGACATTCCTCTTGTGGGTTGTTTGGTCACCTCAATGAGACATATTGAAGAATGAAGTTTGATTCGAATGCAGAATGAAAGCCACTACCAGTTTGAGCAAGGCGATATTTTTTGAGGATTTCACGCTGCTTTTGAAACAATTGACTTAGATTTCAACCTTTGACTTAGAGGCGAATATCTTCCATTCACGGTATTGGATGGTTTCTCTGATTGGGGAAGCAAATCTCACTTCCTGATTAGTGAATTGACAAAATATATACCAGATGAAATGATGTGTAACACCTATTTGCGTGAAGAATTTGAAAGTAGCTTTCACCGTATTGAATCCTGAACAAAAATGGCCGTTTAATCACTCCCCATGCCCATAACGAAAAACATTGGTCAGTACCGACTTCACTAAATAAATTGGTGTAATTATCGACCATGGGAATTAAAATATTCAATTAAGTGTAAAGCAAAACAAATTGGCCGTAATGGCCGTTTAAAATATTTCGTTGTCGGACAATTCCGGGTTTTTGCTGGCATTGCCCGCTCTCGAATCGGGCTTTACGCCGTTTCTTTCCCAAGCTCTGTCGAAAAAGAAAGGCTTGAGAACGGCTGATGGGGTATTCTGTGATTGCAGCCAGTGCCGTAGAAATCCATGGCCCGATATATATTTCATGGAATATTCGACCGTGCTCTTACGAATCATTCATTTCATAAAACATATCTCATATTGGAATTATTAATTATCTTCATATCAGATTCAACAGTTTTCACCAATGGCGAAAGATCTGCTGTATTTCAGCAACGCAACTACTTATTAGGTAGTGAATATGAGATTTACGGAATATTGTACAACCATCAACATCTAGATTATGAAAATCGGAACTGAAGACTATGGATGTGATTTAATTCATTAGAGTATTGGAGCAATCGGAGGGAAAGTGAAATTTGCAAAGGAAAAGACAAATGGTAACCTATGACGTTCTCAATTACTGACACACTCAATTGTATAATCTCCAGGTTTTTCTTTGAAATAATTGAATTCTTTCTGACTCCATTCATGATATCTCCATATTATATGATTTATTCGATTCATTACTTCCGAATCATCTCATGATGTTGGAACACACGCTTTGCCTCCATTATTCTTGTTTTTTATTGAAAATAGCAGAGTATTTCTCTTGAAAATCAAAAGTGCAATACTACGCTAGTGCTCAGTGCTCAGATCTTGTAGAAGAAATATTTTCAAAGAATTTCAATGCATAGTAGTTCATGAGATGTGAAAAGTACATTGGTAAAGAAATGCCCCTAGGCGCTATGGAAAAAAGTACATAATGGTCTAGGTTCCATGACTATAGCGGTGAAAATAGGCATTCAAACAATATCTTAAATGCCTATTTGAATATTTGAATTTGAGGTTGATGCAATATGATGCATCAACCTCATATTGTATGAATTCCAATGAATTGGATGAGACTGATCCGAAGTATCAAGAATTTGTTTGCTTTGCATTTGTGATCGCCAGAGACAATTTCCAAATTGGATTGACTTACTGATGCTTTATTGTCAGCTAATTCCATTACTCCATGAATTATGTTTGCGAGTTTTCCTCATTTACTTAAGTCAAGTATATCTCCGTTTAATCGACTCTTATCCTGGAATTCAGCAAGCTGTACATTCTTAATGTCAATTATGTGCCACTATTAAATCCTGCTGTCTCAGATAGTACGCAAGATACACTATTATTTTACTTTGGAGATGGTCTCTTGGTCTGAATTAACCTTGGCAGGAAAATAAAATAGCTGCGATTTCTTTTTTTGTGCACGACTGACAGCAAAATGCGACTGTCTGAAAGACAGCAGCAAGAATTTGCGAACATAGGCGGGTAGCAGAAAGAACTTTCGTACCTGTACGAACACATATAGGTTCCTAGTATCGAGTCTCAGTCAACCATTGGAATACTCATCCGCGAAATTTCTTCCTACCCGTGCATTAGATAAAGTACCTTGAATGTTACATTATTATAAAAATCATCCAAACCGTGAATGACCAGTTATTTCAAATAGTAATTGAAATTTCAGACTACGCACCATTGAGATTATCATAACGTTTCTGGAATTCCCTAAAGACATCAAACCTATTTCAATTCCTCCTTAACAAATGTAAAATTAGATAAACTGTCATCAAGGATACAAACTATTCAAATCAACGATGTCAATTGCGAATATTCAGTGTTTTCCTGACTCCATTAACGGACTGAAATCGATGGAAACCAAGTAATTTTCAGATCGATGAAAATGTTAAGCAGTAATTATTCTCAATTTATTTCCGATATTGCATGAATCTCCCATTGAATTGACTAATAATGCAAGAGATATTAGTTATTTAATCACTTCCATCAGGAGTTTTGCTAGTATGCTCTCCAACTATCCAATGGAAAATCACTCTTTCAATTCGTCAGGAACGCATTCATCAAATTCTTTATCAAAATATTCAGGAAAGAACGATTCAAAGCATGTAATTTGTACCCACACACACCACATCAGGTACAAACTATCAAAACAGACCGTGAAAGTTCCCCGAATGATCATCCATCAACAAACCTATCTGGTCTGTATTCATACCTCAGTACTAGTTAGTGTTAGTGTACTAGTTCCTGGATGGATCAGAGTACCAATTCAGTTACTCTATCAATGGTTTGAACTTGACTTGAAACATTCAGTTCATCATATCAAATTTGATAACAAAATATTACGGAAATACCAACTCGAAACAATATTATTCTCACCGTCAATCTCACAACAGACAGTTGAAATGGAATTGGAATATATAGTTCCAAATATTGAATCAGAACAGAAAATATGAATGAACCAACAACCAAAACGATTTGATTCGTGCTAACAGTAACACATCGAATAGTGTTCGATCATTCTTCTATGTATACTCAGCAATCAATCATCTTATATCATCGCAAATTCATGATTGACATCAATTGAATATATTCTCGACACCACGTACAAATGTACAACAAAATCCTTGATCTTCTTCATGTAATGACTTAAGTAACCTTCCTCATCTTTATCTTATTCTTATCTTTATCTTATCCTTATCTTATTGTAGTTGGTTGAAATGGACTTGAAATATGAATTCAATAACAAAATATTTGGGAATGATCAACCACCCAAAACAATGATATTTGCACCCTCACTAGACATCCAAAATAATGTGCGTACAACAAAATTCGTCATATTCTTCTTCATTGTCAATGCAATGTCAACAAACCTAACTTGCCTTGGTCTATCGCCGATCCTCGATTCTATTTCAAAAATCTCGTTTTATTTCATCTGAAAATAATGTATTTTGCACAAGCCCTATCACATCAGATGAAAAGTATTATATTAGCCTACCTAACGGTGCTCATCATTATTTTCGGTATGGTCATCAATAATCGTCCATCGCTATCATTCATTCAAGCTCAATACAAATTGAATATATTCTTGACACCATCACGTACGAATGTTCACCAAAATCCATCATCTTCTTCGTCATCGTCAATAATGACTCAACGAACCTACCTGATCTGCATTCATCTCGCAATCCATGCCCGACAAATTCGCAAGACGAATTACGACAGTTACATCAGTACGGTGGTGAGATTTACATACGACTGGCTCTTCCACCAGATAATCTATCATGATATCAACGTCCTAATGGGCAAGAGCAGCGGACTGATTTGTGAGGACTTCTTCTCGTTGATGTAAATGGATGGCCTGCCCGTTAACTACCTTCACCTCATTGTCAATTGTCGACGGGAAGAAGAAGAAGAACTGTTTCGATTTCAGCAGACGGTGACCGGCAGCTCTCGTTGAAAGGTCCAAATGCTGCAAATCTTGATCCTCAAGGATGATATGAGAATCCGATACGGTTATATTGAAGGAGTTCACATGGCGGATGTTGGAAATGCAATGGTGTACTTTTGAAATAGTCGTTTCAGAGTCTTATTTGTTGTTCATTGAATTTGAATTGATTTGAGCTAATATATTTCATAAGAAATTGTAGCTGATTGCAACTCAATATTACCCAAATTCGAAGATGGATCAGTCGTTATCCTTTTTTGTTCCACTTTACTTTTCGTTATCTGTTTTCATCAATTTCTTTGGTTGAAACAACGATGTACAAAACACTGGTGCAGTCACTGATAGTTTCGTAAAAAACGCTAACGCCATTTTCCGCTATAATGGCCTAATAGTTATGAAACTCCCCAGAAGATGGTGACATTTTACAGATTTCTGTACAAATAGTTGACGTTTCGAGATTGTAATGATGTAGTTTGATCTAAAATTGAGAAGTAACCTTAATTACTACTTCTGAATCAACATTTCTATAATACTGATAGTGCAATTATCAATAATACTGATTTTGTCTTCATTTTCGTGTCGCCATCTAACAACTGACATTTGAGTGATTTTCCGCTATAATGAATGAAATGCTGCTAACAAGTAAGCTGTACGTTAGAGTTCTGGTTGAAGAAATTAGATAGGCAAACCAGTGTTCTGTACATCGTTGTTTGAACCTTTCATCTGTATGATTACAGATTCTTCACTCTAATTTATTCTTCAATATGATTCAGTAGTTACATTAGTACCATTAGTAATTAGTTTTGTGGATAGATCATCCATCAGCATACTTGTAGAAATACAATAATTGGTGAAATTTGAGAATTCTTCATTAGCCTTCATACATCATGTAACTTCATTCGATGAAGATGTGTGCACAATTATATGAATTCTATTCACATGAAGCAGCTTCCCCAAGATTACCATAACAATCACCATAACACCCAAAACGTCGCCCAATAATGGAAATGAATGGAAACGTTCGTGGTAGAAAAAATTATTCGCGATTTCTATCTACCATGACTCGATATCATGACAATCCTGTAGGAAGTCAAACTTTCGACAGTTCAGAAGTGCTTTCCAACGTATGCCGATTTAATTATACTGATGACAATATTCCTAAATTGATATAATCTGAATCCAATTTCAACAATACTATAAGTACTATTCTTCGACCTTCGTTATTGTATATATAGAGAACACCAACATGAGGAAACTCGACAATATTCGATCCTAAATCACAATTGCATCTGATGCATGAATCGTCTCGGCTTGAACCTATAGCGTAGAAATAGCCTTTTACGAATGCATAATTGGAATTCGTTTCCACTGTCACATAAATTTCTCTTCAATAGGTAATTGCGTAAAAGCAACTAATATATGTCTAATGGCTCTGTTGTTACCTACCTATAGAGAAGTTAACGAACACTCCATAAGAAAGTGAAGAAAGTTTCTAATATGTTCGCATCTGTCTTATTTCGAATATTTACCTGGAAACATGGAAAATATCTATTTTTGCAATATCGAATATAATGATTCGAATTTTGACTTCACCTCATCTTCATCATTCCTACCATATTCTAATGGAGTATTATAATCTTCTTCATTATTTATATTTTTTTATGTTTTTCAGAGCGATGAGTGTCTGAGCTTCTTCCAATCGAAGATATTGTCATTTCCAATTTCATTTCCAAACATTTTGTGGAACTTTTATCATTCGATTCAGTATATCGAGGTCGCATTTTCACTACCATGCTTGCTGTGTCTTCATTTACAAACATCATCATTAGATGAGTACACCAGATCAAAGATAAATGATGTGTCAATATTACCTTTCTAAGAATGCTAATCAAAGGTTACCTTCACTCTCACAAGCCCTTCGTTGCTTCTGAGGGTTGCTTCGGCAACTAGGGAGATAAGTTGAAAAAACAGTTCCTCACTCCCGAAATACTCTACTTCCTACACTAAGAAATTGGAAATAATCCCACGAGTGAAATCTTTCAGAAAAAGGCTGAGTCGTATATTGGTATACATCCAAGTAGATAGACTTCATCTCATTTCTGCTCTCTTCATATTCAATTACCGAAGATTCGATTAATTTTCTTGTGCTTATGCAATCTGCATCACGATTGATACAGCATATCTCTCTTGATACCAATATCAAAATCATTCTTCGAAATCAATTATAAACCTGATGTGCTCAAACATGGATATTGGTATTTTTGTTTCATCTGTTTTCGATAGGGCTGTAACGCGAAATGCGACAGATGGACGGAAAATATTGAAGCGATATAACTTCAAAACACTGATAAATTGTGCAGATTGATTGCATTAGTCACCTCGAAGGTACATTATTGATTCAGATTCATCGGGATCAAGATGCTCCGCCAGCATGAAATGGTTTCTTACAAAAAATCTAGTCTCAAAATAAGATAACTGACATAGAGCCTACTGTAAATTCTTTCACAAAACTGTGGAACGATAACCCATGACGTACATTCATATTCTCAATGAGGACGAACTTTTTGAGCAACAGTCCTCCTGAGGAGTCGGAAAAAAACAGTCTACAACCTTAAGACATAACTGGTAGCTTCAGACCATCCAGAACCAATCAGAGAGGGCTAACAGTTCCTCAATCTACATTGAACAACATGAGGTAAGAATGTACCATCTCCGGCAACATCGAGCCGAGCGAAGCACCAAACGTCACGAGGTCTGCAGCAAGCTTCCAATCTGACTGACAATACGGCATTCTCGATTCTCCTCACATAGTGAAACAAGTGAACGGCTACAAATGTAATCATAAATATCTCAGTCGGCCGAGGATCTGCTGCTCGAGAACCCGTTTCGGTTATTTTAAAAATGTTGCCTTATCAGAAATTACGGTAGGCCAAGAAGATACGCCTCTATACAATTATAATTCTTGCCGATTGTGCTGCGTACTTTAGTGCTGATTATATTGTAAAATAATTGACAGGCAGGCTTATTTATCCTCAGCGTCCTTTGTCGAGTATTGTTTTCATCGACTCTGCTCTTTCAAGAAGTCATTCAACATGTCGTTTTTACATTTCTCATTTCCGATTTGCATACTTTCGAAACCAGAACCAATCCGCGAAGGATATGCTTTGTTCTTCAAGGGAGTTATCCCCCACTTCGCGGAAAAACGAGTCTTCATACATACTGCCAGTCGCAGTCATTCAATCACTACTCGACGATTCGAAATTGAAACCTGTATTATCATGAATTCACCTTGAAGCTCACCGAACATCAATTGTCAATATGTCAGTTGTCAGGTGTCAGTCAATCTTGTAACTGAAGTGAGGTTACCCACAACACCCTAATCAGCAGTAATGAAGATAGATCTTAGATTGATAATGGATATCTGAGTCTTCTCTATTTACAGAAGTTCATTACAGAGTATGAAAGATACTCTGGAGACTGTTTTTGCCGATGACATACAGTTTTTTCGAATCCTGTTCATGGGCTACAAAAAGAACATTGAGGTGTTTCTCCAACGCAAAATCGAGAGAATTTTTTTTCAACACGGATGGATCCCTGAGGCAGTAGTCAAAATGAATACGTTCAACAACGTCCAATATTCTCCGTTGATATAGTATCGATTATTGATGATACTTTTCGCACTAGTGATACTATTTCTAGAAATTCAGTTCACACCGACAAAGTATACACCTTGGCACCGAAGACAACCTTCAAGACTATATGCTAACATTCAAGTTCTTATTCAAGCAACAATCATGAATTCAGTTTTCATTAGTCTAATCAATACTACTCGTTATAGCATTGACTGCGTCATCAGCTCTACTTCGAGACTAGGGCAATCTTCCTACATTACATGGTTTCAATATTCAATTCACCACAACTAAGTTCAAATTTTTGCTCGACAAAAAAATTCGTAAGTGATTGATACCATGGGAAGTATGCAAAGCTGCTTCCGATAAATTAATGCTTCTCGAAACAGGCTGATGCTATTCCCGCAGATATTTACACTCCGTTATTTTGTAGGCATATAAGTAGAATACGGTAAATGGTAAAAGTGTCATGAACAGTAAAATCGTGCTTCATCTATTAATCTCCGCAGGTGAAAATTGTATTTCTCCGTGACACCAGTTGCTGAAATCACATAATTATTGGTCACGCGCAGGTGTTTTATTAGCGAAGGAAAATTAACTTATTAGGTAATAATGTTCGATCACAATGGTGATATCGATTGTTAGAATAAAGCGAGGTGTGATTGAGGTGAGGTTTCGGAGAAGAAACTGGCTGTACGTAATTAAGAGAGTGATTTATGAATGAGAGTGGTCATCGAGCATGAAAGGTGTTTCAATTCTCATTGATGTCTACGACTTGTCAGGGTCAATTTGTTATAATGTTTTACAGATTGTTCAATGAAACGGTGGCAGCAGTAACTACCGATTGACATTCGTTATCGAGTTCAGGAAATGTTACTCATAAAGACATTTGATGGTTATTTCGTTTTTCCTGATGGTGAATCCTGCTCTCGAAGGACATCAACAAATAATAAATGAATTATCGATGAACTTCAGAAGGAACAATTCTTGTAACACGATATTAAAGGTGTTTCACTTCTGACTGTATGAAGGTGTGATACTGTCTGAGAACTGTAGGTGTGAACCATTCGAGTTTGGTAGACGAAGGTCTTTCCTTGGAGAGACAAGCACAGCCAACTTGGCAGAGCAACTTATATGACAGTAGCGATTTATTCATGAGGAGTCAGCTGTCAGTTGTCATGACGACGCAATGCACGAGCAAAACAGAATAAAACATGGGCGTCAAGTAATTTTTGTCGATATTCATATAAATTCGACTAAATATTCTCATCGAGAGGACATAAAATGGAAACAATAGCCCTCTTTTCTTGAAATGTTATGAATATTCATCACCGAAGTGTCCTGAATTCTGCCTACAAAAAAAACTTGATTTAACGTTGGCTCATTATGTGACACACTGTAGATACTAAATCGGATAAGGATATATCGAAGTATCACGTACTCAATGAACTATGAGTTATCCGGAACAGAATGCGATTTTCTCAGTCATAGAAAATGGAAAAATAATCAAGGAGCTCTAATTAGCACTGGTGAGCAATAATGCATTTTATGGTTTTTCCATGTGATGAGAACTCGATCCAGTTTATTGCGCATCATCCCGGGAATTTCACGTCGATTTATAAACACTTCAAGAAAATGATCCCCAGGTGATGGAAACGGGCCGATCAGTCATCAGTCATTATTTTTGCAGCTGGACCGTTTCATATCGTGATGATAGGTTTGCTGTTGACTTTATGCGCTGTATACGTAAATGATGACTGAGCAGTTTCAAGAAATCCTCACATATTACACATTATTTATTTCTGCGACTGCTACTTACTGATAATTTATCCGAGAATACAATCCCTGGCCAGCCTGGGCACTGTAGAAGTTGATCAGAATTAATATACATCGTTTCAAGATGTTCGTCAATCACTAGGAGCAGAATTCAATCGGAACACCATAATGCTGATGGATTAGAATCTATATTTATATCAAGTTCATCTACGTTCATCTTTCTAATTGTAATTTCCGATATTTATATTTCAGCTCAAACCAAAAAACTGATATTTATCAAGTACTTTGTATGATGAATAATGATTGAAATATGAATGAACCGAACAGATTTGCGATCGTTTTGCATAATGCTGATGATTGTTTTTGCGTTATGAATATTATTGACAATTTTTTGATTCATTCTCCATTACTAAATCTCAACATCATTCATTTCATTTGTATAGTTCTTTCTTTGAAGTTCAATCGAAAACTATTGAATGGAGTATCTTTTTCTTCAATTCCCGTTGTCATTCGAATGAAACGAGACACGTGAGTACAAGCACTTTGCCTTTTCCGCATGCAAAAACTTATCTCCATCCTCATTGACATTTCTGTAATAATCCAGCCTTCTATTTCACGTTCTTGAATGTTTTTCTCCCTTCCTTTCTAATTCTAGAACAATCGAGAACAGCTGTCCCGACGCTGACAGTTCGAGATCACAAATCATTCATGTCAAGTTTGACGTCTCGATTGAAGATGAATCTAATACAGGCGACGTATTCTTAGTTATGACGATTCCATCAGAATACTGTTTTCAATCTAGATCATTTCTGACATTTTCCATACTACACAGTATTAAATATATTTGTATTTCCAAATTTTTCAAAAATAAGATGTCACTGACCAATAGAGGATTTCTCTTTTAGGTATCTAAAGGTTTAATTTCAAGCGCAGAGACATTTTGGGGCAGATCCCAAATCTGTCCTTACTACAAATATATTGAAATATTTTTTAATAACTTCTACTCTATTTTTTAGAAACGAGGAGAGAAAATCCCACGAAAAGCTGGAAAATGCATACACAGTATTTGTTCAAGCTGAGTGTTATCACCCGTGTGTATCTTGAAGCGAATGCTCGATGACATAAACCCCCATTGACCTTCTCGTGCGTACGCCACTGCTGCCTGATCTCGCCGCAGATGAAAGAGCCGAGGCCGAGGCGTCAAAGGCAGAGCACGGTAACCAAAAGACCTGACCTAATGAAGCTATCATGTGGTCTATAATCAAGACACCGGCCCTGGGGCGCGGAATACTAGCCCTCCCAAGATTCTGGGCCAATCATCAGGGGCGGAGGCGGTTTGATCATGCGGGGCGCAATGCAGAAACAACAATAGATGGGTAGTAGCATAACATCGCCCAGATTTTTTGGAATATCCATCCCTAGATACTAGGGTTTTCGTTCGAGGAATGAGCATTTAGGAGCTTCAGAAGGTATAGACATTTTTGTCTGAGTTGTAATGTTAAATACTGTCTGTCTGTAAGTTTCCCGAGGACGTGATACATTCATTTTTCAGGTTCTTGTGGAATTTTGTCTCCTCGTTTCTGAAGAATAAAGTGGAAGTCATCAAGAATTATTTCAATATATTTGTAGTAAGGACAGATTTTGTGATCTGCCCCAAAATGTCATTGCGCTTGGAATTGAACCTTCAGATACCTAAAAGAGAAATTCTCTATTTGTCAGTGACGAATAGATTGAAATAATTTCATAACTTCTACTTCATTTTCCAGAAACGAGAAGAGAAAATTCCACGAAAAGCTGAAAAATGCATGAATTGTAATATTGTTTCATGATAAGAACACGATGTTCCTCGAACATCATAGGTTTCCCTCTCGTGTTGTCCACTAATGAAAAAAAAAGAAAAAAAAAGAAGTATTCATCTTCATGACATGATACATCGCAAATGTATCCACAGGGTGGCTCAATGAAAACGAAAAAAGGTATGCATTTCACTGAGAGATAACAGAAGATTTAAAATAACCCATAAAGTACTCCTTAGATGAACATCGTTCTAACTACAAGATGAGGAATAGTGATGAAAAGGAAAAAAGCGCTACTTTTCATCACTAGCCGATTGATTTCATGAACGTGTTTTCTCGAGAACTACTGCATTGAATTCCAAAAACAAGGAAGTGTTGGGGAAAGATTTCGATTACCTTCAAAATAAGGTATAACTTGACCCCTTATTCCATTTGAGATTCAAGGGTTGGAGCTCACCCCTCCGAGGGGTTTGAAGTGAATTAGTTGAAAACATGCCCGAAATACTTTCCCATCGATCGGTTCGAGAGTTTGTTTTTTTTGAGAACGATAACTATGTCAAATCGGACTTGTTTCGTTTTCATTGGGCCACCCAATATGTGCGCATTTCAAATGTAAATACAATTCAACCGCGGAAATGTATAACTCCACATAAGTTTGAATACTAGAATAGAGTGATTCCCCCAACAGATAGTTCAGAAAGATTTGAGAACTTCGTTCAGTGAATTAAATAATCGTGAATTGATACGCTATGGTTTACAAGTAGACGGAACTCTATCTCTCAAAAATAAAAAAAAAACAAATATATACTTTGTAAAGGAAAGGAAGAATTCCTCTTCAATTATTAGAATTATTATATGTAATATATATATGGATATATATATGAATATATGAATTTTTCATCCCCTTATGATTTTTGATGATCTTTAGAGATTCATTTTCAAATTATGTCTTTTTGTTGATGTCAACGCAACCCAATTTCCAACGATAGTGCCGCCACTGGACATAATATTTGTGCCAAAAGTCGGCGTGCCACCAACACACCACAGGTATCTCTATAACTACCACTTTTAAGCTAATCGACCAGTAAATATTAGGTTATTATCCTTTATAATATGTACTTTGAAAATACGCACCGGCTGTCCTTCAATGAAGTAGAGGATTGAGTTTTAGAGATATAAGTTTTTATACATAGTTGTATGAAATATTGATGAATAAATTCGAAGAATTGTTGGAAACAGCCGCTTTTCTGACTTTCATAGACTGATAACAACAATATGATTTTTATATTATACTCTGTCTGTTGACTGACTACGACTGTGCATTTTTTTGATCTGCGGCATAAAATATTGTCCAGAGAGAGTATATTCTAGATCATCCTCTCACAAGTTTTGATCATCACTTCATATCCCAATACGTTTAGGCGTGAAAGCAGTCACAGCTACAATATTGATTGTTTACAATATTTCGAATTCAAATTTTGCTGAAAGTGTGAAAGTCAGTCTAGTTAGTCAGTCACGAGGAAGCAACCGTAGAAAAAAGACCTCCGCCTCAATGACATCAGTTCGCAGCTCAGTGGCGCTTCTGAGCAGGTCTCGCTATGGAAAAATTACAAAAATAAATATTTGACACACTCTCTCTGAGGTCATACTGATACTACTATGTTCACCATAGTCATAGTCATTAACCATAGTCATCATAGTCGTCAACACCTGCCACTTTGTGAATATTCAGTGCACATATTGAATAGCATTGAATGGATTTTTTGATTTTCCCGTTCCATAATGAAATATAATATAATATAATGTGAAATGTAATCCTATCAAAATTGAATCAAAATGGGAGATTTCATCAACCGTTCGATTTATTCACGAAGTCCTCTATGTTTGTCGGTTTGAAAAGTTCCTCCAATGAACTACAGATAAGTCACAGGATATATGTGCGATATTCATACCTTGCCCTCACGAATTACCCTATATAAATAATAATATAAATTACTACAAAGTGACACCTGATTTCGTATTCAACAGTAGTCTGAAGTGGTTATTAAACCAGTATAATGAAGATACCTACTCATGAATGGCAGGCCAAGCTGCATCAAATAGGTAATTAATATTTTTCGTTTTCGACCTTGTCATGTCATCAAGAAAATATCTTACTAATTATCTTTGATTGCTGCTGTCACTTCTAATTAATAACACACGTGCAACTACGGCTTGATTAATGCATGCGCTGATTCGGTTCCCACACACCTGTGCAATCCTGTACAGGGTGATAATACCGGGTGCATCATCATTGATGTAAAAATTCCAGGGTAGATTCATTGCTAAGGAATAACAAAATAGTTCACGTAGTTTTTTCCATGAAATTTTCTCAATCCATGGAAATATTCTTGTTTAATTTTTTTTGAAATTTGATTTGTATTTGTATGTGATGGAAATAAAATAGAATTTGTTCCATTTTTTCATAGGGGGCGATTGAGTTGATAATAGGAGAAAAAATATCCGACTCAACTATATCAAAGTAAAATATTCTTATAAGAATGAACAATTCAAAGTAGAACTTCCACATGAATTCAGAGAATGAAAATCGAAACGATTGTTCTCTATGTTCTCGAACCAAGTGAATGAAAAATAAAAATGAAATGATGATTATTATTTCTGTTCGACGCAAACCAACTGAAATTGTGGAATGTTAATTTTTTCTGACTTTAATGGGATTTATTTTCCTCGTTTCTGGAGATAAGACCAGAAATTATAATGATTATTTCATTACACATATTCATAGTGAAGATAGATCAATGATTTTCTCCACACTGTCACCGAGTTTGGAATTCAATTTTCATTTTTTATTTTCAATATCTAATTGACTCCTGATAAGAGCAAATATCTCAGGAGATGAAGTAAAAGAAGAGCTGATTCAAAGAAACGAATAATTGAAAGTGAAGAAAATCTTAGAGAAGAAGTAAAACAAAAAATATTACCACACGGCTTCGAATTTTGGAATTTCTGGCTATGATGATATAGAATGAGTAATATTCAACCCTGGTGGTGTTGCAGAATCGCAGGACTTTATTATTTGTATAAGTTAGGTTAATTATCTATTTCAGATATAAATTCCTTCAAGTAAATATATCAACAACTCAATCACCCATAGAACATACAGTTCTAGTTGAGGTTTTCATCAATTGTACTGTTAAAATGCCTCCTGTGGTATACTGAATGGATTTTTCGATACCAGATAATAATATGTGTCATTGAACGCAACAAGAGAACCAATGTCACAAGATGTTTCAAGCACACTCTACACATTTCAGTGATTTACCAGGATGATAATTTAGCATATAGCAGCTCTATACATATTCCTAGAACCAGGAACAACTAGAATTCCTCATAGCTGGGGATGATTTGATTTTGGTTTATCAGTCGACACCAAAACTGATCCAACAATTGAGTAGTTTCCTTCTCAAACAGTCAAACGCTATATTCATCCATGTTCCTGTGATTCGATGCAAGAAAAAAATTACATTTGGCTGTTGAAAAAAGTGTCACAAAATGATGAACGTACGTCAGCAAATTAACGGATTCTGAGATACGAATCCTAGCCAATGTTTTAGAAAGAGATACTTGCAGTGGAGGTCTCTTAGCTGCTGGAGGACACTTTAGATATCATATTAGACTCAATATTTCTGTTGTTTGTGCATTCATATAATTTTTTTCTGTACACATAAACAAATTGTTTCAAACGCAAAATGGTCCGTATCTCCGAAACCGCTAATTTGCGGACATATGATTATTATAGGACTCTTCAGCCAATTTTGGGACATACTTTCCAACATTTCAATTTGGGATCCATTTTTTCAATACCCGAAGGTTTCATAAAACACGTGTTCAAGTTGACAAAGAAGCCAAAACTATTATTTTGAGTGTTCCAATGATGATCTACTTTCGCCAAATGGTTTCATAGGTAAATACATCGGTATGTTCCCACGTGATTATCAATGTCGAATTGCAGAATCGCCCATTGTTCGGGAAGTAGGAATATCTCGAAGGTCCATCAGCTAATGGAGCTCTGTGAGAGGCACCGGGCGTGGACATGTCAAAAGTAACGCTATTGTTGAGCTTTCTAGTGTTTTAGTGGCCCGGATCGTCGGTACTCGTGGGAACGAACGAATCGATTGCCTACCTACACGAATTGAATACCTGTAATCATTCATTAATCAATTAGTATGGATTCTTTCGGTCCGGCCCGGCTAGTAACCAACAAACTCATAAATCTTTCTTTACAGGGTGTCCGATTTGAAGCACAAGAAGTTCTTCGCTACTTCGACTACTCTGAATTCATTCATATCATTGTTATTGTTGCCGAAGCAACGTTAGAAGATCTCGAAGAGCTTGTGCACATGATTACATACATTTGTGGCAGGTCGATGGAACAGAATACTCAAATATGGAAAAGAAACTGAGGAATATGATCATGAATAACATCGAAAACAAATATTCGTCTTTGCTATTGAAACTTTCATCTAAAAATGTCTCGTTACGAATTCGTTATCAAAAGAATTGGATAATGATGACGGTTCGATTGAATAACTCCATAACTCAATCGATATGTGAAATTCCAATAAAACCATGAAACCATTGCAGAAACTTTCTTGATGTCTTACTACAGTCACATTTACTAGATATTCAGTAGATATATTATTTGATACGATCAGTACAAGAATTGCAGGCTCCCTGTATTCGAGTTATCACGAAGACATTCCTCCCTAACAATGAAGAATATTTATTTGACCAATTCATGAAAATGAAAAAGTAACCTGCTGTAATTCAATGATTATGAAGTATATCAAGTGGCACCTTTTCTAATTCCATCAAATTGAATTCAATAAGATAACTTGCTAACCAAGTAAACTCAAATATGTATCACCCTGTGTTGCTCTTGATGCATACTAAGTCAGACCCCTTAGTCACAGATCAAGTAATCTGTGCCTCAGTATCTCAGCGCGATATCTACCAATAGTATCGAAATTTTGGAGATTATCTTCAACAAAATGTGAACCTGAACGCTTTTTATCTCAATAAGGAACCGTTTCAGATCTTCAATGCGGCGAAAGAGATAATTATTTAATCAAATTCAATAGATGATCATTGTTATGATTATCATCCAACTTTCTGCCAACGACCATGTGACCATGTGGAATCTTCGAGATCTTCATAACAAGCAATGAGGAACCAATCAAATAAATATGTTTCACTGATCTATGAATGGAAACTATATTGTTAGACTCGATATTAATATTCATCATCTTCTATTGAATTGATTCGGTCACACACTAATATTATACACTGTTTCCAGAAGCGACGATACGTTTCATAAGGTGCATTCGTGAAACATATATGGAACAATAAATGAGGGTGGCACTTTCATCTAGGGATCACAAAAGGAAGTGTTGAGGAATACTCTTGCAGAGAAACGACTCCAAAGAGTAAGGCTATGAACAATAAAAAATAAACAAAGAATCCAAATTTGTCAGAAATCATCTATAATTTCATTCAACTCATATAGATTCTTAACCAACACTGGCCAATATAGTCCAGAGGTGAATTCAAATATCGATGCATTATTTATAAACTGTTGCTTAGCGGCCAGTACTGAAGAATGAAGTGTGTATGAATGTGATAGGTATATCGGCACGAACCAGATTCTACTGAATATCACCAGAAGTATAATCAGTTTATTGTTTGGTGCGAACATGTGGAAGTATATCAGCAGTGAAATCAGTAAGTAGGTACATTTTCTGATTTCCAGTCCATTGCCTCTTTGAGAATGTAAAAGTTCGTTCGCAATAGTAGCTTCAATACTAACTCATCTATCTCTCAATGCTGATAACGTTATATAATATGAAATTAGCTTGAAGTATCCGGTGTCATTAATCAGCCAAATTCCAACAACTCCTAGCCCACATTGAACCATAGATCTTGCATTATTGTATTCCCAACCTTACCGACAAGTTTTCTCGCCTCGAATATTCACCATCATCAAATGACGTTGAATTTTGTGCATTGTCAGTGAGATGTCAAATCTTCACCCTAGTCATATCAACGAAAAACTTTCAATTGCAGGTATGATGCGTATTTAGCATCACCTTCGATCATTGAACAAACTAGATAAGTAATCCACAGCCCTGGCAATACAGTTTGTTTGGAAGCAACATCTATAGTATCAATCTTTGTCTAAACGAGGATAGCAGGAGCTGATTCTCCCAGCACCAGGGCCGTGTTGTCAGAGGGGTCGAATTTATTATTAATTCATGATGAAACCAAATTGAAAATCCGTAACAATTTCAGTAGTACTTTTCAGCATTTCTTGGTGGGAAAATGAACAATGACAAAACACTGTCGCAGCTGACCTATGGGTATAATCAATATAATCTAATCAATTCAATTTGAATTCATTTTTATCCATTCCATTTGGGAAAATGCTTCAAAATCTCGAATGATACGACAATGGTAAATCACCTATGAAATGACGTGTTTTGATCGCCGGTTCAACATTGTCTTCAACACACCTCACAACGTCTCACCATTATATCAAATCACCAAAACAGGAAATGGACTGAGTTTCTGATGAATTCTGAGTACACAAAACTGAACACAAGTTGAATAATATCGATAAATCAAAACGTAAATAGTGACAGATACCAAACAAAGCAATAATTGCCGTTGACTGTCAATATCAAATTGCGGTGTTGCAACGTTGAGCAAAAAGTATTCACGATATACCCATGCTGGTCTTCGAGCCCCCAAGAAAGTAAAATTGCTAAGTCTCAGAATAATGTAGCAATCTTCTATCAATCAGAACTGATTCATAATCGTCATGACCCAAATTTATTATTATATTTGTGCATTGAACTACATGAATTCATAAAGGACTTTAAATATTTTGGACTGTTTATCACTATTTGATGATGGGATATGACAACACTGGCGACGATTGGGTACTAATATTATGATAATTCTGGGAATTCATGTTAGCTTCAGAATATTTGTTTTGTGATCCTTCTAGTGGGTTTGTTGTTCGGAGAGCATCACGTTCTGTGATGACTCATTTCTTGATATATTCAGTGAGTATTTGGAATGACATTAGGAGAAATTGCAGGAATGACATTTGACGTGTGAATAGTTGTAAGTCACGATGTAGTGATAATGGTGGAACTACTCTACCCGAATTCCGTCTAATATGTTCTGCAAACACTTTAACGTTCAGCCTACTTGAAACCAGCATCTTTATCAATTCCACCGAAAATTCACTTACTTGTCAGTTGTAAGATTTGCAAAATTTCACCATCTGCTAGGAACTTCAACATATGTAATGCCATTATAGCGAAAAACGCCGTCAACGTTTTAGCAGAACAAAACACTATCAGTGAATTCACCATTCTTCCCTACAATACACGATTTTTTATAGCAACTGACATACATATCGATAATCAAATTGGAATACGATACCATCCTACTTGCAAGCTGACCTAATGTCATGAATGTTTGCCGTATGTGGCCGGATCATGAATTTCTCCCCTGGTTTTCCTTCATCTCCCGGTGTGACACAAGGTTCATAGTTGCTGTGAAATGGGTTACTTCAGTATTCGGTCGATGTTTCCTTTCATAGCCTCATTTCCAGTACCCTCCATACGAACTCAAACCACCCTTTTCAGTCTCAAGAGAAAATGTAAATACTATTTCCAAAATTCTCGATTCATTTCTATTCTCGCACGAAATTTGACTAGTCTGAATCATAATCATGATCATGAGAATTATTTTTATTGGTTGAAATATTAGACTGTTAGATTCGTAGACGGTATTTTGTATATTGCCTTCAAGATCGCATGAGAAATGATTTCGAAATCACTATTGAAAAATCGTTCAATATCCATTACATTCAAACATTTGAGTTTTTATTAGAGAACAATTCAAATTCAGGAAAATCACCTTGCATCAATGCAGTATATTTATAATGATCAAATTAGGTCAAACAAAAATGCCATTATAGTAACTGAAACCTCATAATTACCACGTAATCGGGGTATATATGGACATGGACTAATGTTGAACAATTGCATTGAAAATACACAGTGAAAAGTTCGTGAAATACAAGTATTCACATACTCGAGAACGACAACACTGTTTGAGGCACACTGCGTAAAAATGTAGTCATTCGATTTGTTCACGAAGTTTTCGCGACGCGAATATATAAGTTCTAATAGGATAACTGAGAAATCGTATGAAAGGCGAGCAGAATTCACAAAAAAATGCAACTTCACATTTCACTACCAAGTTGATTTTCACTTACCTTCATTTGCCTGAGGATTAGTTGAAGAAAAACTCAAAACATCAACCAAGAAAACAACTTCAGTCAAGGATGGAAACATTGCTACCGTTTAGATTCTGAAACATGCAAACTTAATAAGAAAGTGTATGCAATACGTGAGAAGGGTTGAATATGTGATACGTGAGAACATCATATCCTTCCGAAAAAAATATCGACTAACGTGGCCAAAAAAATTTTATGGTTTTATGAAACCACGATGCAAATAAATCTTTTTTTCGGATCGTAGGAATTCGGTTGGAAATTATTGGAAAATTATTCGATTTAGGGTATTGAAATGACGTTCATAATTCCAACCCCATGATTTGAAAATGGGAATGATAATGTGAAATCAACAGTAGAAAAGATATCCAACATAAGTTTTAATATCAATTTGCTTATAGAGATTCGTCGAACAACAACATTCACCTCAATACACTGATCAAAACACACATATACTGCCGAGCACTTGCACGAATGAGTGAGAATATAAATGCTGCACGGTAAGCCGTTGGCCTTGACTACTCTGCCGACCGCTTTTCGCTTTATTTCCACTCCCAACTCCGTGGTCGTCTGTAATGCGACTTACGATATATAGACGAAAAAGTTTTTGAGGCGATGTAACAAAAGTTTCACTCGAATAATTCTCGCTTGTCTATAAGGATTCTTGATCATCCTCTACACATCGCGCCTATATATGAGTCACAGAATCTTTATATTCTGTTTGTGTTTGTTTACCCAGTCTATGAATAATGTAGGAAGGTGAATGATATCACTTCATATCTAATTGAATGGCTGATATTTAAGGCATGTAAACAGTTGAAAAAGAGGTAAATGATAATTAATAACGATGCATTGTCTACCCAATATTACTATCTACATGATGTGAAAGAGTTAATTGTCAATTTGCTGAAAAATGAATGAACTCTGAATGGACAATAAACGTCAACACATTCAGTCTTCTCATAATGATGTACCAATGAAAAATAAAATCGATATACAAAGTGAGTGTGTAATTAAGTTAGTAATAGATAGAATTGCCTATTTTGCATGAGTATTTCGTGAAGAGATCATTCGATAACAATATGAAAAATATTTACACGTGAAAATGTAGTTGAAGAACATCAAATTTTTCTGTTACTCCAATACATTCACCTGTATACAATTAGTTACCACAATAACGTTGCTATGATTATCTCAATGATATATAGTCAGTATTTGAGTTTGAATTCATGTTATAGAAATAAATACACAGCAGTTTGCCTCCTGAAACTGCAGTTCCAATTCAACTCATTACTCATGAAGCACCCTATACATAGTAAATTATTTTATTTGCTGTGTAGGCATTTACCTTAATAGTATTAGATAACGGCACGACCTAATATCAACGTTATCCATTTGTTGATAAGAAATTGGTTCCATAATTGTATTATAGCCTAGAGTACTGTTCGAAATTATAACATCCGCAAACGTCAATGAAGTGAAGGTGTAACTGGCTTTTTGATTCCAAAATATTACGTCAAATTACCTTGTGTCATTCGATTGGATTAGGTCCAATCGTTTGATACTGAAATTTCAATGGTTCATAGTAGGTGAGTCGGAATTACACTAATTCTTTATTGAAAGATAGAGTAGATAATGTTGTCAGACAATCGAATCCATATCGAATCCGATTCACACCGCAAAATATTAATAATTTGACACGATAGCGAGATGTTTATATATGAGATGGCGTGAGCATCAACTTGCGCAGCAATGTTGATTCAATATTATTCGGATTAGGGGTTTCATTGGATTCTAGTCGAATTTGCATGTTATCATATCTGTTCAATACTATCTGCGTTGTTTATCTGTTCTGGTTTTCGTGCTTCAGATGAGCGTTCCTTCTTTAACTCTTGGTCATTTATTCATCGTACTGTATTCTAAACTTCAAAGTAGTGTAGAAGTATAACATGGCCGACCAATATGAATGATGACTAGAGAGGAAATCGTCAATACGAAATTCTTTGTATAAATATGAAATTGAAATTGATATCGACCTACGAACGTTGATAAGGGCAAATTGAATCTTGGACATTGGCTAGGAAAGCAATCATGAATAAAGGGGTCATCTAGAAGGAAATTCGTATGAGTACTCATTCGACTACAGTCAACAACAGTTTTCATATTCTGAAGTTTTATCCGGCATCGATAAATACCAGGAATATTCACTATTTTTATCCGAAAAAAAAACTGATCATGCAAAATAATTATCAGTCTCTCATTTTCGCTTTTCGAATTCCATTCAATTATATCCGATGTTTCAGAAGTTGAATCAGGAAAGACTTTATGTCCTCAATATGTTTTTCCCTCAACCGTTTTGTAGAAAAAGGGCCACTATAACTTAAAATTGATGAACAGAAATATTATACAGAAATGAAAAGTCTCCCCGAATAACTGTTCTTCACAAATAGTGTATTATTGGTAGTGATTTTGAAATGTTGCAAATCTGTTTACCTCCTGTTTGAAGAGTGTCTCACAAGTTATTCAAAATATGTTTACCGGAAAATGTTCGCTTCAGGTATTGCTTCTTCTGGTTAGGAGTTATTTCTAAGTCCATTTCTAATATTTAGATTCAATCTTCAGAGGTATAAACAATCTAATGTTTAAAAACTGGCACAACGTTCATATATATATATATATATATCTTTCAGAATTCAACTTATTTATCGAGAATGCACATCAACTATAATAATACAGGTATTATTTTCAATCCCGTATCTCACGTGACCCTAAAACTCACGCAGTCATCTTCGCATGAGGTATGATACCATCCATCCATCCATAGATATCTTGATGAGTTTGCTCATTCCTTTGCAGCAAGCCGGCGTTTTTTGCTACCAGTTAATAATCACGTGATAACGTGCGACCTGCTGTTTTACAGGAAGCGCATCCGAAATTATTTGGAAATTTATCTGTTATGCTTGCGTATTGGGTATCTTTCAGCCATTTCTGAACCTTTGCGACAGTTCATATGGATAAGGTACAGCTCATACGTCATAAGGTACCAACAGGAAATGAGGAATGGGGGTGAAGGAACTATTATAATATAATTCAGTGAATACCTTTTTCACCTAGATGTGTTCATGGACCAAACAAACTAAAGCCATTATGTTGGCAAATCTAAAATTCCATCACTTTGGATACTGGATTTAATGAAAGCCCTGTATAAATATCCTGTATACACTTTGCTGAGCATTGAATGAAAACCTTTCAATTCCACTCCACGCTACTTCCCCAGTTTATTCACGAAGCAATTCTAATTCCAGGCTAAAATCTCGGCCAACTAACCAACAATGGGAGAAGAGAAGACATCAAAAGACCCGAACGAAATGCCGATAACAAGAGCCAAAAGTAATGCACTGATACGCACCATAACCGCCATCTCCCTCCTAGCATACTTCGCTCTCGTCGTATACGTCGGAGTCCCTTTAATCCTGCTCAACGCTTTGATCATCCAAATTAAATGTTTCGATGAAGTAATCACCATCGCATACAACATGAAGAAGATGCCGGACATTCCCTATTTCCGAACGCTGAATTGGTATTTCGTGATCGTGGCCAACTATTTTTTCTCTGGCGAGACGATCGCTCAGCATCTGGAGCCGTTCGTCAGAAAGTACTACGTTCTCCACGTGCTGGTGACGTACCATAGGTTCTTCTCGTTCTGCTGGTACTTCGCTGGGTTCATCTCGTTCCTGTTGCTGGTGAATAAGAAGCTCATCCAGAAACAGTTCAGTTTGTTCTTCTGGACTCACTTCCTCATCATCATCATCAGCCTGCAATCGTTCTCGCTCATACAGAATATGTTCGAGGGGTTGATCTGGCTCGTCATGAGTTTGTGGCTCATCATACTGAACGATATATTCGCATACGTTTTTGGGAAATTCTTCGGAAAGACCCCCCTGATAGTGCTGTCGCCGAAAAAGACTTTGGAAGGATTCGTACTAGGTGGGGCCAGTACATTCGTCCTTGGAGCTCTACTAGCTTATATCTTCTGTCAAGTGCAGTATTTCATTTGTCCTCCGAGCTATGTGGATGTTGGAGATGCTATTGTCCTGGATACGAACTGTACGCGAAGTTACCCCTTCGAAATAAGAGAGTACGAGATCGGAAACACCGGATACTCTCTCAGTCTTTACCCCTTCATTTTACATTCGGTATCGATGTCAGTGTTTGCCAGCATTATAGCTCCTTTTGGCGGATTCTGTGCTTCTGGATTCAAGAGGGCTGTGAAAGTCAAGGATTTCGGCAACCTTCTACCAGGACATGGAGGATTCATGGACAGATTTGATTGTCTTTTTCTGATGGCAACATTCGTCAATGTTTATATCAACGCGTTCATTAGGAATCCAAATGTTGATAAGATGTTTCAAAGAATAATGAATCTGGAAAAAGATGATCAAATGGAATTTTACTACCTGTTGGAACAAACACTGCATAGAAGTGATATCATCCATTGAAAATGTGGTACCTAATTTGAACGAGAATCTGAGTCTTTTGAAATTTGTTCATCAATTGTTTCATTTATGTACATGCTGCTACAAATTCGATAACACGCGTGGGAATCTTGAAATCCATTGGTATAAGGAAGTTGGAATGAAGGCGAAGTGACTGAATCAGTACCCCCAACAAAATGCTGGCAATAAATCTGAAAAACAAACGACTATTTCAGGAGATAAGAAGAGAAAGAGAAGTACTCTGCGATTTTGTTTTTACTTTTCTTCCGATAATCTGACTTCTCGGCTCTGGGCAGCCATCATCAAGTTGATTTTGTAAATACTGACCAAGATTTTGTATTGCAATCTATCAAAAATACTTGACAGTTCCTGGAGAACTGTTATCATTTGCATGGAAACCGAAGAATTCGCAACAATTAAGGAAGATACCTTTTTCTCTGTCTTATATGAACCACCATTGAACATTTTCATTTTGGAAGGATATTTGCCTCCATTCGAACTCAATTGTATAACTGATGGTTTCCGGGATCTCCCGCATGTATTCTCATTATAACCGAATTTGTGGAAGCCTGAATGTGCCGATTATTTGTTAGTACCTGATTTCCCAGGCAACATATTACACTCAAGATCTCTTTCATTCCAGTCCTATGTCAACACTTTATGAGAATAGTTATGCCAAGTATTTCAGGAATGTCTGATATACATAGGAATAACGTGATTTACAAATTTGTTGAGGAATTCTATCATGATGTTATAGAATAGATAAGATGATAAACATTCTCTAGATTATTTCTGTAGAGATTCGAATTATAACGAGCTGAAAGAAATTCATAACGTTTTTTTTTATTATTTTTCAGGAAATTTGTACCTTGCACATATGTTGATCATGAATTTCTTCACCAACAAATAAACGGATTCCATAAGGCATTCTGATTTTCATCAGTTCTTTCATTTCATTCCTATTTTTCAAACCATGAATTGACTTTCATATCGAATTATTTATGGTTTTCTCTACCCCGACCTGATAATTTCCTTATCCAAGGTCTGATATATTTGTAAATCATGCTAGTGAGATTACACGAAAAGTGAAGATACAACTTGAATATACCTTATTTTCATTTCAACTCTCCTGAAGCGAAACAGAAAATTTAAATTACGATAACATAACGATGAACTACCTTCTTTCACTCACTGTTTATTACTGAATTCGATTACTTGTTCTGAAAGAGTCAACTGAAATATAAGCTTCAGACAATGAGTAGATTTTATGGAGTATTAGGATGATTTGTCTCATTTGAGAATTTAGGTAGTCACTGTTTATTTTCCTATTCAATTCTGCGAGATCGAGAATGATTCACCTTGAGTAATAACCATACTATAAGAACAACTCTGGAAATTTCTCACAATACGAGTAACGACTAATGAGAGCAGATAAATATAATAAACATAATCTCGATTGAATTAATAGTTCTTAGACATCTTGATTGATACTTATTGAATTTTAATGTAGCGGAGAGTGAGTTATCTGTTGGGAAAACAAATTGAAGCATATAACCAGAACGAACATCAGTAAGCGATTATCGTAATCAATCGAGTATTAAGACGTAATAAAATCTGGTATTATAATGAGCCAGATGAAGATGGGTTTTGGTGAATAAAAACTGGTCAGACTCAATTATCATTATCAGATTCACCAACTGTGGACACAGTTATTATTAGTTTGAGATTAGTCAATCACTGGGAACGAATACCAAACTTTTCACAAAATAATTGTTGTCCGAGACATGAATCACTAGTTTATTGGAGGGTAGCTTATGTGTTTGTAACATTTCGACACTTCGACCGGTATGATCTTTTCTGAGAACCCAGCTCGATATAGGCTTCAGATATTCAAACATCTAGAATAGATTTAGAGGCTGGTTGGGCCTCATGATTGAGTTCCAAAGTCACTATTTCGAGAATTTTTGGTTTTTGGCTGACCAGCACATTATTTTGTACTATCAATATGAATGAGAGAAAATATTGTGTACATCATCCCAATCAAATCAGGGTGGGTTGAAGTCTTGAATGACACTTCTTGTGCGCATAACTTTACGAGACTGGTTATGTCAATATGGAGATGATTTTAGAGCAATCTGGAGGTTAGGTAGAGAATGATAAATGAAAACTCATAATCGTAATTTAAAACTCAGACAACGATATCACTCACAGTGTGATCATCATATTATTACTATTAACAAGACTCTCAGTATTTGTTGTGTTGCTGAGCTTGCTTATTAGGAAACGTTTCCTCCGAATATGTCGAATCATAAATTTCTTATAAAACATTGCATATATACATGTGATCTTGTACTCAATCGAATTCCAATTTGATTTTTATAATGGATCTCTGTCTTTTGAGCATCCATTAATTGACACATTTCAAAAATAAGTGGAGAGAAGATATCAAAGCATTGCTCCATATCATTCTGTTAAAATACGGGCAGTCAATTCCATCGTTTGCAGATGTTTCCTTCCCCAATCAGTAATATACAAGTCTCAGTTACTCACGTTTTCTGACACCAAATCAGAACCATGAAAATCCGGTCCCAGAAACTTGATGGAACTTGTCCAGATGACCCATACCTGAAACCTATCTTCAAGTCATTTCACGAATCAATTACGCCTCACAGGACACCGTGTAATTATATCCAACAACCGAAAATATTTTCACAGAGTCGGCATTAATTTCGATGTGTTGGCATTCCTGAAGTTGTCAATAATGATAGGAAGAGGCAATAAAAGAGGCAGTCGTCGTCGAAGATCAGGGCGTGGTTTTCGTTTCGTTTTCAACCTCCCAGAGAAAAGGCTATCCATTGATCGATTCACCTTTGTTGTCCAAATATTATTTGGTAATTTGAGATTTCTCGTCAGTGGCGTATCCATGGTATTCATATAGCATATTTATTGGCATTTCTGATTTCTATGTGAGCTATACATGCCATAATCAGTCAGGCAATTATTTTTGGATAATCAGTAATCTTGTTATCTTCCACTTAGTTAATTGGTATGACGTGCTAGACAAGAAAATAAACACAGAGAAAAATTATAGTCGCCATATACTCATATACTCACCAGACACTTTGAGTGTACGAAATGTCAAAGTGTGTGTAAGTTTCGATACGAAGAACAAAATTTTGTAGAACAGCAATTGAAAGAGACATGAATCGAGGAAATATTCGAGGTATCAGAAATCAATGAAGTAAAGATGAACCGTCGTTAAGCAGAATACAACAAATGGACTAATATTATTAGCAAAAGGGAGGATGAGATATAGATATAGATATCCAATGTCTTAATATTCGAATCAATATGAGCGTAGATCTTTGTAATCATTTATGAGAACAAAATCAAAGTCGATTCTCTAACAGCTTCATCATATGGCTCAGCCGGTTCTGCTTGTGAACCGATGATATAATCACTAGTAATTATCTACTAGTGAATCTGTTCCCGTCATGGACACCCTGTAAATCAATTGAGTGTAACGTTCATTAATGTCATGCCAAGTCATTCCTTCAAGTTTAATCACTAGTATGTATTAACGTTGTTGATAGGTAATTAGTGCAGTAAAAGTTCGCTCCTACTTGTTCCTAGAGAATTTTTCATTGTGGATTCATTCACAGGGTGATCAGACGTATATTCCTCCGATTTTAATACTGGAAATAATTAACCAGGCTCTCAAAAACGGGTGCAATCAAATTCTAGAGTAGTATCGGGAGTGAATAGAATCTATAAGAATGGTGCTGCACGACTACGACGACATTCTGCGATATCACTTCCGTATGATAATATAAAGATTCCGATGTTGTTGGCGCCTGGTGATATATCCACAGAAAGTGACCCGAGCAAAAATTTTTTTTCGAGTTGTTCGCGTGAAACACCTTCGCCAGCGGTGAAATGTTGGGTGAGATGTTGGCAGGTATTGGAATTTGTCTTGAGATCTCAGAGGTTGTGACCACCAGGAAAGACTCCACTAGGCAGATGATTCCACAACTTCGTCTTATTGATAAAAGATGCAAAGAGCAAAAGTCAAGTATCTAGCTTGGGCTCGTCTAGTTTGTCTATCTTTGTCTATTTCAAAAAACACAGTAAATGATACATCAGTCAAGATACTAGGATTTCACATAGATTCTAACCTGAACTGGAAAGAACACGTTCAGGAGTTGCAAAAAAAGTTGCCTAGAAGTCAATTCTTATTGAGAAATCTCAGAGAAATATTATCAGTTGAAGTGCTGAAAACTGTGTACTATGGTATGGTTCAGTGCCACTTAATGTATGGGGTTTTATTATGGGGTACAAGTTCAGCGTGCCACCAGTTATTGATAAATCAAAAAAAAAATTGTTAGAACTATGGCTAAGGCCGCACCGAGGGAAGATGCCAAACCATTGTTCATCAAAATGCAAATTTTAACACTTCCATGTATATATATCACAGAAGCCAATTCACAAGTACAATACCCGCAACAAAGAACTGTATAGACTACCTCGAGTGAACTACACTAAAACAATGAAGCAGACTGACTATCTGCCAATTGAACTGTATAACCTTATACCGGTGAATTGGAAAACATTCACTACAAAAAAATTCAAACACAATGGAAAAAAATTACTGCTTGTAAATCCACTTTATAATATCGAAGATGCTTTCTCATATACATGGACTTAATATTTAGCGTACTACCTTACACGAAGCCTAGCTTTTAGGATCATTTCACTTTTACATATTTCTTTCACTTTTATTTCTATATATTTTTACGTTGTGAACATGTTTCATGTTGTGAATTTCTCTCATAAACATTATTGTAATTTTTGAAGGTCAATAAATATCTTATCTTCTCTCATCTTATCTGGAATCGCTCGTGATGGAATAAAAGATAAGATTACCGGTGAGACGCAACCAAGGAAATATCAATGAAGAGAGAGATCGGCTGCCTCTCTACGATGTTCTTGATGCGTCAGTGTAGTATCACCGATCAGGCGAATAAGTTGTCTCCTGAATAGGCTCTGAGAGCTCCAGCATATGTCTGGGAGCAGAACTTTGAACATGTGAACAATACTCCAGGACATGTAGAATTTGCACTTTGTATCTGACCATGAGGAACTGCTGGGGTGTCAAGTACTCCTCATTTGCAAGAAACAGAGATCCAAATTTCGTGAAGCAGTCGTCCTTCCTATAGACCTCACATGGTCATTCCATGATATAGTGCTCTTCCATATTGATGACTTTTATGCTGATTGTCGAGATCAGTCCTCATACAGTCAAATTTCTTGAAGAAGTTCCAAAGTCATTGAATAAAATAATCATTAGAAATTCATTACTTCCATTCGACTATTGAAGTTATTGTCGACCAATAGTTTTCTGACCATTTTGGCGTTGTCTGTCATCATTTATCATCAACAGCCACCCCCCCCCCCCCCCCCTGTCATACTGAATATGACAATGAACATACAGGGGGACATCTTGGATTCAGGCCACCCAGTATATTGAGCATTGTGGACTACCTAGTGGGATAATGTCCCGGACACACCCTTCGCAGTTTGCAAGCCCCGTTGGCTCCAGCAGACCTCACACAATACTCTTCGTGAAGGTGATACTGTGAAATCTCTCATCGCACGGCCAACTCTGATGACCGTTCGGGCGTGTACACACTCTTCGACACAAATTCCCTAATTGTTCGCCAAAAGACCAAGAAAAGAGGGCGCAAGAAGTTTCCATTTGTTCGACTACCTGCCCTCGACTTTCCTCCATTCATGGCCGACATAATGGGATGTTATTTGCTACAATGTTTTGTTAGCGATGCTGGGATTAGGGGGTGGAAAAAAGGATAATCTAGATGGGGGTCGAAATGTTCTTGATCTGTTCTTTTCGCAAATACAAAACCGTGTAATTGGCCAACAGATAATGTAACTTGCGCTATACGGAGTCAGAAGATGATTGGTGATGTTGGGAATGAGCATGGAATCGGATTTTCCTTCACGAGTATTGAGAGTTATATGGAGTTATGGGGGCATTACACATGGGCGAGTTCATACCTTCATAAGCTTTTTACAACAAGTTATCTGGCCTATTCTTCCTGTTGATAATAAACTGTTCAAACGCACTTTTAAATGTGATGATATTAGATCGATAGCTGGATGAAACATTTGGGAAACCCCTTTGCTCTTGAAAGAACTTGATAAGTAGCCAAATACACAGTTGCCTGAGGATATTTGTATAAAAGTGATACATCTCAGTTCCCTTGAATTATGACGCAACAACTTACCTAATTTTATCGATCTCAGTTTCATAGCAGAAATATAGTGTTTTTCAAACTCTTTTTCACTTCGATTCATGTTTCAACGATGAAATTTCACACAGAAAAGATTCACTATCCTGATGTTAACAACAGAAGGAGATTCATTCCCGAAACTATCAAATCCAAAAAATATAGAGAGATGAATATACGGTATTGGGTTTTGTATAGTGTATCATATATTTCAAATATTAATGAACCAGATATTCCAGCCTGGACACTATATTTCCTTCTGAATACTGCAAATGTGGCAATCGAAAAATGAGTGTGGATTACTGTTACTACGAATCTTAACGAGGATTGTATCTATTTATAAATCTATGAAAAGCATTGTCGATGCATCTCCTCACGAAGCACATCTGAATTGATCGACGATTTGTGCTTCGAATGATTGTGATATCTCATAATATCTTCATAAGAGATAGGAATCATCAATGGTTTCTCAAATGAAAGTGATTCATGCATAGTCACCAGATCGTCTCAATCATACTCAAACTGCAACCAATAATACGAGCAGTGGTATATTGAGTGGAATTAGTATTTATTTCGTACAAGAATCAAGTATATTCGTTGTAAGAACCGATTTTGAACAGTCAATTACGATTTTTGTTAGAGAACTCACTCATCTATGGAAAACTGCAATCATCGGTCACAGTCATCTTGATTTAGTTCATGTTAAGGTTTGTAATTTCTGCGACAAATCGAGAGAATTTTTGGCCCCGACCAAACATTAGCACTCTCATATGCCATCAAAAACCACTCATTATCCATACTTAATACAAAAATAACCATTTCCTGAGAAGCAAGGATATGTCAAGATATAGAAATATCTAAAACTGCTTTATTAGAGAGATTCAATTTCATCCGATCCAATCTATTTCATCTCGAAGTATCTCGAATAAATGTATAGGAAAACTCCCTATACAGAATTTGCAGCAATCATTCATTGATTGATTGATCGATTGTCTTTATTACCCAAGAAACATCACTGTTTGTAATGGGGTATACATATATACACATAAAGGCAACATTGAATAGAGAAAAAAATATTTGTGATCTGACATATTCCCCTGCAGCATTGGTTTATCAAAGAAAAAAATGATTTTTGATATCATTTCCTACTTCCCAATACGTTTCATACCTTTCTGCTCCATTTTATATTCATTCAATTACTCTAAGATTCTGTATGTATTTACAATTTCCTCACTCTGTGAATGGATTTCTGTTGAGTGGTTCACGATAAGGAAAATATGTAGAACTTTCCTTTCCTGAGAGAATTCGCGAACGTCAGGAATCAACTCATTCGAGGGAATGAAGTCGCGTGGTTGGAATTTTCCAGGTATTCCAAATACACTCATTCCGTTGGGCCACCCTGTGTATCACAGATCAGAGTGTGCTCCCGGTAATCTCGGATTTCCATATTCAGTAGACAATGCAATACCTCCAGTGATCAGCATGAACCTCTAGCTCGAAGCTTCAATGTCATTACGCGGGATCGCAGTCGAGTTCAGAGCGAGGTATATATTCATCATCACGCATCGAGAGCCACTCAGTTGGCGAGGCGTCACACACAAAGACGAAAGACTTAATAAAGATGGGATGAGTAGCTTCGGTGACAACAGTTGATGACACTAGACGGTGGATTCGCAAGTTGGAGTTTAGATTTAATACCGTTTCTGCTCGCTTTGTCGGTGTGTTTGTTTTCCTTTACTTCTGGCAGAGGCGCTATCGCATATCGTGATTGATGAATACCAGGAAATAGCGCACTATGATATTACGATAAATATACCAGGACTGGCAGAATAGTACAAATTGTAGAGTTGCAAGAAAATGCAATGTCAGGTGAAACAGCTCACATAGAACTTCCAGAATAACTAAGATCGCTGTTGAATTACAATATATATAGGAAATACTCATCAACAAAATATTAGTTCTCATTTTACGGTCTTGAATGTCACAGGGTAATACCTCTCAAACACCTCGTATCACGGTACTTTCCGCAAAATATTGACAAACATCTCCAGGGAAGCTTGTAGTAGGAAGCTTGTGTTGTAGCTTGTAGCATCCTCACTATCACTATGACGTAGAAGATCCATTGTGAATATCCCAATCTGTTTTTGTCATTCAAGTCCTAGACTTCTGATACAGTCTTCCTGACGGCTGTTTTTCCCACTTCTGCATATATTGTGAATACCCTAATCTGTTTTTGTCATTCAAGTCCTAGACCTCTATTGCAGTCTTTTTGACGGCTGTTTTTCCCACTGCATATATTGTGAATACCTTAATCTGTTTTTGTCATTCAAGTCCTAGACTTCTGATGCAGTCTTCCTGACTAATCTGTTTTTGTCATTCAAGTCCTAGACTTCTGATACAGTCTTCCTGACGGCTGTTTTTCCCACTTCTGCATATATTGTGAATACCCTAATCTGTTTTTGTCATTCGAGTCCTAGACTTCTGATGCAGTCTTTTTCCCACTTCTGCAGGTGTGATGAACTCATAATTTAGTTGCTTCAACCTTTCGAGGACGAGGACTTTGCAGAAGCAAAGTATATGTGTCCAGCCGTTTCGGCCACCTCAGTGCAGAAGCAGCAGGTTTCAGTTTGGAGGTGATACCTCATTGGGCACTCCCCTTTTGAGAAAGCCTGTGATGAGCTTCAGCTCAGGTTTGCTGAGGTAGGTTAGTAGCAGTAGGTTGAGCGAGTTATTCGATTGTCTCTGGTCCTGGATTCGAACTCCAGTTGGAGGATTTTCGCGCATCTTTTTACGTTTTGATTTCAACTGTTGAGTGGCATCTACTGACATCACAAGTTTCTCGAGACCAGAGAATGATGTCATTTCATGTACTTCTGCAAGGCGATCGGAAGCCTATTCGTTGCCTTCTATTCATGCCTTGGTACCCACATCAGTGTCTCCACGGTAGGATGAATTCCTTTCTCTAGGAAATCTTTCAGGGTATAAATCAAAATTCTGTCTCAGTCACTAACCGAAATCAACAAAATGTCAACGTTTCTACTATCTATATATCGAATTGCACAAATGAAAATTGAGTATACATTTTCATTGCTAGCACTGTGAACAAACAAAGACAAAAAATTTCATTGTATACCCACGAATTGGATCTCATAAAATATCCTATTGGTATCATTTCTGTTGTTCATTGTTCATATTGAGTCATTTATCTTATGAGAAACGGAAAATCTCAAGTGCCTGAACAACCTGTAACGATAGAAGAAGATTTTCAATCATAAAATCATACACCCTCGGATACAGGAGGTAATTTTTTTGTTCGTTCACTGTGGATAGCAACTAAGTTGCCGAAATACGTATGCAAATATCTCTAAAATTTTTTATTAGTATTCGTGAATTAACACACTATAAATCCACCCGTCTGCAACCTACACTTTCAATAATAGTGGGACCGAATCCTTCGCCAAAATCTACAAATAAAAAAATCTATGTGGTGATCATGAACTACGATGTTCCAATATAAACTAGCTTATGAGAATTTTCCTCGTGTTCCCGCATCCCTACTAGTATGAATATCATCTCAATTCATATATACAACACGAGTTTTACAAAAGCATGAGTAGGAAGAAAACCACCTGGACGTTCGTAGGCCAAACTTTGGCTAAAATGGCGAACTCTTGGCTTCATACCTTCGCCATTTTTATTGATTGTGTTTCGATCTTTCTGGAATTTGGTTGATTCAGTTAGTTCATTTGGTGTCACTGTGAATTGCACAGATTTTGATAGAGATATCAAACCAAGAAATTGAATAATCAGACATTGAAAGAAAAAGTTCAGGATAAAACAGAATATGAAAACTAATGAAAAAAATTGTATTGAAGTTCTTCCAACACGAAATAACTGAGAGAATAATGTTGGAATATCACGAAAAAAGTTATGTGATTTCATGAAATGATTCGTTCTTCAATATAACATCATGGATCAGTTAGGAATTATAACAAAAGACCAAATTTTGGTAAAATTCGAAAAATAATTATCCCAATGTTTCCACGGATACGCCTATGTAAGCATACATGGAATACACTGGTTGCACAGTCTGCATATGATCTATAATTCGATTCGGTGAAGGAATATGATGTTCATATTTTTTTTCTGTTTCTGATAAATCGAGAATGTTTCGGAACTGTCAAAACTCTCATGTTCTCACCAAAGGTGAATTCAGAATTCAGTCATTTGCGTTCCGTCGATTCCTCATGAACCTCTTTATTTTCGGAACATTATGAAAATAAATCAGTATTTCTAGGAATGAATCATAAACATGTATTTATAGTGATCGAACTGTGATGAAATTATCACACTATCTGGCAACTTTGTCCGTTATTCGAAATTTAGTAAGTGTCGATTGGAGCAAGTAACAAAATTCTCGAGTAGTGGAGCATGGTTTTGATTGAATTCAGTTATTTATTTGAATTTCGGATTTATTAGCTCTACTTTCATCACGAAGCGAAGATTTCGGATATAACGTGACGTTATCCTACAAAGTTGGGTTGGGTTGGAGTCTCGGTTTGCTGAATTTCTCAAACATATATATGTATATATGATGTGAATGGCCTGATGGAATAATTTCAATTATTATATATCTCGGAGCGAACGATTTCTCACTTATTCTCGCAATCATCATGGGATTTCTGATGATGATATCTCACAAACTGAAATTATTCATAATGATTCAGAATTCAGATTATAGTCCACAAAAAAATAGTTCCTCTTGATCTTGAATTTCTACTCCTACTTAATGTCGAAAGTAGTGAATATAATAGCCTGCGTCTACATTATTTCATCAATCAAGAATATAAGGACATTGAGTTAAAATATACCTATTGTAAAAACCTTGAAACAGTGCAACACACATAGCACAATAAGTCGGATCAAATAATTTCTGATTGAATGATCAACTATTCGATTTATTTTCAACCTGTGTATGTCCCTTGTACACATGATATTAGAACTCAAAGAATTTGATCGTGTTATATTCTGCGACTTGTATTTCGAGGACTTTATTTTTTAATCCGGGAAGCATTTCAATGTTCGCACCAAATTATTAATTGTTCACGAGAAACTTGGTGCTTTTGATCGAGTAAATGTGGCGGAATCGAATAGATAATAGCATCAGATAACTTTTCACAGACATGTCTTTATTTTCTGGAACGAATTATGGAACAGAAATCGCAACAGACGACGAGATAGTTGGAGGTGATTCGGACCAGGAGTTTGTCATTTTTATTTCTGTTCAAAAACACACCTGATTCATGTTCATAGTCGATAAAGTTTCCATAGAAAGGATATCAACAACAGCACAAAAACTGACGGTCAAAACGACCAGCATAACTTCCTAGGCTTGTCAATCGATTTTTTTTCCGAGTTCCGATCCGAATCGCTTCAAAGATCGGTTGTTATATCATAAGAGCGGCATCCCTACTTCAGTCTCCGCTCCTCACGTTCCACCAGCGCCTCGGGCATCGGTCCAACCCCTCTCTCCGAATCTCTCGTCGCGCGACACCCCACGTCGTGCGCGATAGGATCACCTCCGCCTCCGTGCTCATCCGACACCGCCGATTGCTCTTCGAAGCTCTTCGCTCGCCGCCGCCGCCGATCTCGTTCGTCATGCCGATGGTCCGACGACTTCCGGGCGTCGCTTTTCCAGCCGGCGATCGTCCGCGATTGATGTCGCGTTAGTCGCTCCTTCGAATCGGTGTCGGTGATAATAATGTGACTTTTGGGTGATGCGTGAAATATGGTGGTTCATTTTTCGCCATTGGTACTTGGGGTATTGGTCATTTTCATAGGATCCGGGTGAGTGATTGCCGATTTTCCTCTCTACTCTTCGACCCATCATCTATTACTACTGATCGAATATTTTTTTCATTAATTGACTCCCACAGTGATTGTAGAATCTAATCACAACAACGATAATGGGGTAGTTGATGAAATAATGACAGTTTGCCATATAACTTTTGTCCGAAAATGCACTCTCAACGAATCATTTGCGGACGAAAGAATAACCCCCTGACATTTATGGGACTCAATTACTAACACCCCTTTTCGTCGACGTATTTTTCATTCAGAACCACATAACATGTTCCGCTGACACATCAGTTCCTTCAGGTGGAAGTTCGCTCACTCAACAAACAATTACAACAATTGAATGAGTGTAAAATCAAAGTTTGTACTTTCACCTGAAGAAGCTAATGTGTCTGCGAAATATCTTGTGGTTTTTGATGAAAAAAAAAGTAGAAATCTGGTCGTTTATTGTGATTCTATGTGAGATTGGTTTGCTCAACAAACTTTATTATGATGTTCATACATTACGGAAGGTAGAAATTTTGGAATTCATCCTCCGACATAACCTCAATAATTATTTTGAAAGCATATTAGATAAAACGAATCATAATTCAATCATCTACTTCGAAGAATTTCAGTCACGTTAGCCATATTTTTGTCATTAATTTATGTGAACTTTTTTATTTACAAGTTTGCGCTCTTTTCATCAAAGTTCGTTAACGAACCCAGGAATCAAAAAAAATCAGATATCCTCATTGTAGGAATGATTTACAGGATTCGAATTCAATTCATCAGGAGAAATATTACCGTCAAAGTCGACTAGCTATATAATAATCTTTCCAGAGCAATACGATTTGTATTGAAGTACAAAAAAACATTCAACTGAATATCAAATTGCACTGAAGGATTGAGAAAAAACATATCACTGCATGAACCAGTTCCCCCTATATACCTACACATACAGGGTTGGGATAGAGTATGAAACAGAGTAAATATCTTTTGAACGAAAAAATATTCATTAAAATTCCACACATGTGATTTTTAACCAATCAGAACGTGTATTTCTGTCAGATCACCATAGCAACGGATGAATTTTATCGGAAATTTCTTCCTGGTGGGTACAAAACAGCGAATTATACTACAATTTTTTTGACGTTTATAATGACAGTTTTGCAAGAACTTGATAAAGACGAAAATTGATGTTGTCGGAAATTTGGTGTGGATATTTTCTTACCGAATACCACACGAGGTGAAATTAAATCCGGAAATTTTTTCTCGCTCAATGTGCAATGGAACAAAATGCATCTGATGTACATTTTCATGTTAATAATATACTTCCGGTTTGACCGGAAATGCCATAAACTTCTTCAATTTAAATGGGACACCCTATATATTATCACAGATTTTGAGAGAGCTTGTTATTTTGGATTCATGTATACTCAGTTCAGTGTTCAGTGTAGAAAAATCTGTAAAAACGAGGAATATAGCACTCAAATCAACCTGCTTCGAGTTTTTTGCATTAGAGCAAAAAACTATTCAGATAAACTAATTGATGTTGTTTGTATGCAAATCGTAATAAATGAACGAGTACTCTATTGTTCTTCAAGTGTCAAATTCTAATTGACGGGAATAAATTTTCCAATCATCATAGCCGATCATCATTGAAATTTCAGTACGATTTTTTCACTTGATTTAACCATCCTTAATTATACAACTTGTGAATTTTACATTTATCACTATGTATACACACAACATCAATTGGTTTATCAGAATAGTTTTTTGCTCTAATGCAAAAAAACTGTAAAAACTGTAAAATTATATAAGGTGTCCCATTCGAATTGAAGAAGTTGATGATATTTCCGGTTGAACCGGAAGTATATTATTACCGGAAGAATGACCATCAGACGCATTTCGTTCCATTGCACTCACCTGCGAATTTTGATAAATATCGTTCTTTTCGTTCAGAAGATATTCACTTGGTTCCATACTTTATCCCAACCGTGTATTCTAATGAGAAGGTTTTCTCGATTCTTGAACTAGTGAAGCAGTTTTTACTTCTCGACCTGATCTAGTTGGCTCCATATTCCACTAGTAAATTAATGCTTCTCAATTTCCATTTTGATTGTCATTCGAGAGAAAGGAGATAATTTCCTTGTTATGTATCTTATTCTAATATTCTATTCTCTTCGACATATTTCCTCAAATGTTCACTAGAACTCGTGATTCATTCATTTCATATCCGGATACCAAATAGATATTGACATCATCTCAATCTATCCACCAAACGTCAATGCAACAGAGCGAATGAGGAGATTTATTGGAAAGCCTGATGTGGAAGAGTGATCAGAACGAGATAAACTCGTCGGTGAGATTGATTGAGCCAGAACTAATTCAAACCTAATCTTCTCAAAAATAAGGTGTTATTCGAAGGGTTTGAAGAAGGAGGAAAAAGCTTACAAAATTCAGATCGTTTTTCCGCAATGAAAAAAAAATATGGGAGCTCCATGAAAAATCATTCGACAGTTTATTGTAATGTTTGTATGATCGAAATTTGCTTCGGGAAAAATCATCAAAATAGTTCACTCAGCATATCTGTCTGACGTAGTATGTAAGCTATGTTGCTTTTCGAGGGAAGTTCAGGATTCAGCAACGAAAGGAACTGCACCTACTTTTCGAGATAAAAATTCATAGTCAACCATATGAAAATCTTCAATCGATTAAATCATGGAATACTAGGTGTTCTACTACCCTATGGTTCACTTGCTCCGAACATCCTATTTTTCACATACCAGATGTCATCGTATCTTTCAAACAAGCCTTGATTGAATTCAAAATTGGCAGGAATGTTGGATTGAAGAATTGGATTTTTTTTTGATTTTCAATACCATTTCAATTCCACCGGAAACGACCTGGAATTTCAGATAGATATTTCCTCTCCCTTGGAAAATTGAAGAATTTCACGATTCTTGAATGCAACAGCCCTGCGAAGTTCAAATCTCACTCCCTCCGGACTCAGGAAACCATGGCTTGCTATGAAATTCCACATTATCATTTCCAGCTGCGAATTTTCTAATAAAGGTAAGCATATGATAAGGACGTTCAGAATACACCTAGAGTACTACCATGTAGGGGGAAAACGTGATAATGAAAATGTTTTGTTGATTTTGATTTTCCTCAAAATCCAATTTTTTTTCGAAAAACTTCTGAAAAATTGGAATTCTCTCAACGGCATGTCAAACGGATCTCAAATCCTCAACTTTGGCCCAATTTTACAGACATCGTATCTGTCACAGTTCACGATATCCCCCAGTCGTGAGTATTTGTTCTACCCAGTATATACTATGGAAGAAATTATATCCACAGCATTATGTCATGCATTCAATGAATCGACAATAGAAAGTCATTTCGTATAATGATATGTGATGTTTTAACGTTTGGACAAATGTGATCATAATGAATATATATATGTTTTTTGCATCTTCACATGCATGTCTGCATATAGGATCGAATCGCAAAGGTATCAAAACCTCATAAAAAGAGCATTATGAGAAACATTAAATTAATTTTATCGCTTTAGAAATATTTCGAGTATTTTTAACTGTTTGCATGAATTATCAGCTCTTGAGGAGTACAATGATTGAATACGAAAAGTTATCAGATAAAATTTCGAGGAGTGGTGAACCGACAAATAGTATATTTGATAACATATGAAAATAATAGGACCAACCCCTATACATACATATTTTTCTTGAAAACATATATGCTCATGAGGTTTCTACATTGATTCATATTTTCATTCATGATGATGAGTGGATGACTATTTTGTCGAATGACATAAGAGATAGGTATGAATAAACGGGTGTGTGTATAAATGGATCTGGAATGAATCATTTTCTTGATATTACACATAGTGTCTCACTTCAAATTACCTCTACAAATCATTTTACTTTTCATAATATCTCAACTAGAATCTGCTACTAGAAGAACCATATAAATGATAATGATAATTTTTTCAGAATCATTTTCCACAGCGCTGTGCATTTTCGAAGAATCGATTTTATATTATACATTCATCTGAACGAAAATTAACCACTTCGCATATTATTCACATGTAAAAAAAGGGCATCACACCAAACGGAACCTTCAATTATACATGATGATTATGTTTGATGTGAAAACGATTGTGAAAATTTGTTCATAAAGTTTTCTGTAGAGTATATAGGGTGATTTTGGATATAATGACAGTTCAGCTCGTGTTAAATATCAACTCGTGCGCAATATTTTCAGATGGATAAAATGATTTGAATTGAGTAGTGAATCAAACTTAGTATTCGTTCAAGTTGAGGAACATATATCAATGGTCCTAAAAAACATGAAAACCCAATCAAGTATGATATTCTTCGTGATTCTCAGAGCAGGCTTAGATTTCCAAATGAACACATCTAGTATCATACTCATTATACAAAATACTTATTATATTCATACACAGGGTGGCTTAGTGAAAATGGAACGAGGTATGCATTTTACTGAGAGGAGATAGGACAGGATTTAACCCCATAAGGCACCCCCCCCCCCCCCCCCCCAGATGAACATCGTTCTAACTACAATATGAGAAATAGTGATGGAAGGGAAACAAGCGTTACTTTCCATCACTAACTGATCATTTTCATAAACGTGTTTTCTGCAGAACTACTGCATTGAATTCCAAACAAGTGTTGGTAAGAGATTTCGATTACCTTCAAAATGACGTATCACTTGACCCCTCATTCCTTCCATTCCATTTGAGATTCAAGGGTTGGAGCTCACTCCTCCCAGGGGTTTGGAGTGAAAAAGTTGAAAACCTGCTCAGAATTTCCTCCTCGAAATAAAAATCGACCGGTTCGAGCGTTTTTTTTCTGAGAACGATAACTGTGTCAAATCGGCCTTGTTTCATTTCCATTGGGCCACCCAGTATACAATATAAGTATATATATATAAAACATCTCACTTGGAGCTGAAATATAAATATCGGAATTTATGATTGGAAATTGGAAGAGAAAACACTCGCAACGGCTTCTCACAGTGCACAAAATGAATAACTACAACTAAAATTTATGAAAATTTTCCTCACCCATGAGATTTTCGAGCAGCCTCACTTACGCTCGTGGGAAAGATTTATAGTAACCTAATTTCAATAATAATCCTTTATCGATATTTCTCAATCTCAAATCTCAAAGGACTCTCGAGTGAGGTGGTAACAAAACGAAATCCTCATGGCCATATCGCTGCTATCTGGAGTTCTACCATCCGATGACATTCCAGTGTAAAGGACGAAGAATGCCAGCGAGTTAAATATGTGGACGCACGTGGGAAAATGACCGACTCGAACTAAATTCATATCGTTCTTCGAATTCATTCGAATATCTTGGTTTATCGTTTCATTAATTGGAAACAAGAAGAAGAACGGATGAAAAATTGGAAGAACCCGAGATTGGAACCCGAGAACATCGGAAAGTGGTGGTGATTGAATAAGGACATTTGGAATACTTGATCATATGGAGGAATGTGGACGAGCTTTCCATCTGAGGAAATGGAGAAAACCAGGAAAAGTTGCGAATGAATGAATAAATGAATACATATCGTTTTGTTCACCTCATTCACTATTGGGATCTCGTAAACTAGTGAGGATGCAAGGTTTATCAAATTAGAGGAAAGTTTCTGGTTTTGCAGCTGAACGTGAATATCTAACGAATTCTTTTGAAAGAAAATCACTCTCGGAATATGACGAAAATATTGATAATCCAGTTTTTCTCCTCACAATCATAGCACCCATTCGAAAAATAGATTTGATTACATCCACTCAAAGAAAAACCGAAGGATTTTCAATCATATTCTATCGGAGAGAGAATTGCCGATGAAGTTACATTCATTTCAAATTTTCTCCTGAAATGAACCGAACAAAAAATCTCAATGATTCTCAAGTATTCCATTTCATTCTTTCGAATATATCTGGAAGTATTCGGAATTTTTCGAACTGGAAAGCAGCATTTTGTCTAGCATCAATGGTGCGATTTCACCCAAAATGACCCATCCTGTGTCTATTATATTAACGAAACCCATATGCTCCACCACGAATTTTGATTGTTATGATGATTATGACGAATCAGCGATCTGAAAGGATTGTGCTTGTGACTTCATCCTCAATTTGCTAGTTTTTCCATCTGAATTAGACTTGGATGCTGGTGGCAGGAAATACTACGAGAATAGAATAGAAATATTTATTGACTATTTTATGTACATACATGGCACATTTATAGCAGGTCGAGACATTTAAAAATATAAACTTGTAAGAGACATACAATCTCCATTACAATACATCAAAATTACATAACAAGTACATATTTTCTTCAATCATGTGTGATGTATTTCTTTTGAGAAATCTGCACTTAAATATTCCTCAACGGAGTAGAAACCGTAACTCAACAAAATATATTTGATGGCTGTTTTAAATCGGTCATGGTCCATTATTTTGATATTTTCTGGCATTTCATTGTGAAGTCGAAGATTGCGAGAGTTTCGTGCAGATACTTCTAAGCAATATCAGGGATTCAACATGAGATTGGTACTTCTTGTATTATACTAATGGAAGTCATTATGAGCAGTGAAAGTTGCTGAGTGTTCATGAATCTCAAGAAGGCTTTGATATATGAAAATTGATGGTAGTCATCATTTTCAGAACAACAAATATTAGTTAACATGGGTCTCTAGAACGCTATATCGAAACAGACAACATCATTTTCAAATCCGAATCCTCGACAACTGAAGATCAGTCTTAGGCCCTTCCTGATATTTCGCTTTCCTTTTCAGTGGATTGGACGCCAAAAACTCTAAGCTAACGCGTCAAAAGGCGTTATCCTACTACGACGTCTACGTGAACACGAAAGCTTGCAGAACTGTCCCGGGACTCAGCAAATCGCAGCTCGAGCTCTGCTACAGGTTGCCGAATGCGACGGTGTTTGCTCTACAGGGGCTGAATCAGGCTGTCAAAGAGTGCAGACACCAGTTCCAGGGCCACCGCTGGAACTGCTCCTCGCTCGACACCAGAGGGCACAATCCGTACGTCAACTCCATGTTGCAAAGAGGTGGGTTCTAGTTCAGTTTGACGCTTTCCCCAAAATTGTCAGGAACATGAATTTTCAAATACAATTATCGAAAGATGAACCAGTGGAGGCAAGACAACTGCATGAAAAACCTGAGGAACTGATGTAATCTGAAGGATATTGATCGGAAATGTTAGTCGAAAGATAGCTGGAAATCATGAGATGAATAGAAATATCATAGAGAGGAATATAGAGTACATGGTCGTTTGGAAATTGTTGAGAAATTATACTAACTTCCCAGATAAAACCGTCCATTCAAACCATCTGGTTCTCGTAACTAACTCAATATAAAAAACGGTATCTCGGTCTTCACGATGATGATATCCTTACATTGACTGTTATACTCAATATTTTCAATATATTCCATTCTGAATATTCATTGATCATGTAATAATGATAATAATAATAATTATGATGATCATAATGATGATGGAAGCTCTCATTGATAGTAGCAGAGGAGAAACAGATGATGATAATCAATGTTGTGTTATGGAAAAAGCAATATCTATCAAACGGCAGAAATAGGTAGCTCTTGAACATTCCAGAAACGTTCGAGAAAGTGCTTTCTTCCACTCAACCGAGAATGATATATCTGATACAATGAGCGAATGATATTCCATTGTCAATCATGAAATCTATGGTCGATAAACATAAATACGTATATATTCATTCTTAATGTCAATAGATCATGTAATGATGATGATGATAATAATAATAATAATAATAATAATAACCGAGAAAGATATATCTGATCCAATGAGCAAATGATATTTTATTGTCAACCATGGAATCTATGATCGATAAACATCCATACGTAGCCTGAAAACAAATTCTATATGTTGAACTTCTTTTCAGACTTCAAGAAATGTCCTCTCCTAGTTTCTGACTACAAAAATATAACGTATCAAAATATTTTCAATGTATTCATATGGTCACTGTAATGTCAATGTGTTCGTTGATTGATTTTCAGATACCTGAGAGAGAAATTTGTTGATGACAGTTAATATTTCCAAGAAAAACAAATCTACATTACATTAAAAAGTTTTCACTCATCTATGTGAACGTTTCGTGAACGAATCTGTTCCCTTCTACTTCTCAAATCTCCAAAACAATATCGGAAGATGTATTGATGACGGGAGCAGATCAATTCCCGAACTATCCACAAAGATATTTGAGATATATATAATGACTTACATGTATATACGTTTCTTTGTAGAATTTTTATGAACGAGGTGTCACTAACTGTCATCCGGGAATTTTTCTTTAAGGTATCTAAATGCTGAACTTCAAATACATCTGAATTCCTATCTGTCCTGACTATACAAATATATTGAAATAATATCATTTTCTATTTTCATTAGAGGGTGATATTATTATTTCAATAGGGAAGGATCCAAAAGCTGAATTCCAAACACATCATTCCTCACTACAAATAAATTGGAATAATATAGTAGTTTTCATCATTATTTCTAGAAACGAAATCTACCTTGTTTAACCTACAAATATATTTTGATATATTTTGCTTCATTCAGAAGATTCACCTTTTGGTAATTTTTTTTTTGAGGAGCAATACTTTCTACAAAAATCATCCTTTGTCTGAGAATAACTATCAATACATATTCATCTATGCTATTGTTGACGAAGAAGAGAATATTACAGTCTCGGTAGATTGCATTCGAGTACAGGACCACTGTGAATTCTAAGGCAACAGTTAGTTCATAATGACACATCTCTTTCTATCTCCCCCAGTATACCAGGTGTTCCTTCCCGGAGGCAATAATAAGTATAACATCTACATCCATGGCCTACCGTGTTTTTATTCATTACTCACTGTGATCCTGTCACTAAGTAGCCATAGCAAATAGGGTGGATGTCACCCTCGGAAACTGACAATGGACCGTTGACATTTTTAAGGGTGATAGTTGTCAGGATACCAGCGACACGCTTGATTATCTCGTCTTCGATCTTTTGTGTGGGGAATCTCGTGAATTATTAGTTTTATTATGAACTGCTCAGTTGATATATTGAAAGATTATGGATGTTATGGTTGTCAGTTATGTGTTTTGGAATGTTTCAATCAGTGTTTCCAGGTAACTATTGGAAAAACTTGGTCAAGGAATTTCAACGCAGTACCTCTTCCACCCGGATTGTGTGGGATTCTGACCAGACATTTGATTATCACTGACTGAAACATTATTCCAATAATTGAACATGATGTTAAAACTACTATACATTTCAACTGCGCTCAGTCGATATCTTCTCTTTAATACCTCATTTCTAATTATCCAATGATGTAATCATCTTGCACAGATCATGACCAAATCAACAATGCATAGTCCCACTTTTTCTCAGTTGTCACTCATTGTTTGTTTGCTCGAGAATCGGATTGCTAATTATTCGTGACTCAAAGAATACATTAACTATAAATAGGGAGATGGCTAATGACTATATGATGGGGCTCTTTGAAAAGATCACTTATTGACCTGCGAAAAAAGTGTCTTCACATGTGAAGACAGAGTTAAGACTCGAGAAGAGATTTAATTAAAGGGTTCGACGATGGGTTGTTTGAAAGAGTAATGAATATTACGCATAGATTGGTATTTGTACTCGACAATGACATTAAGTTGAACGAAACAATAATGAATGCTGATTGATTATTGTGATATGTGGAAAATTCACCTTGAATTTGAAAATTCCCTGAAAAAGATCAAATTTCATTGTATTTCTAAACTTCAACTTTTTCCCAATGAATTCAGTGATTATACTTCGAGCATAATATATATACAGTGTGACCCACTCGAGAATGGAAATCCATATTTTTCACCGATTCACACTTTTCTTCTTTCTTGTACTATTTATATTTGTGTTGACGATGTTGCCGGTTCTGTTAATTCATCTAAGATATTCATGAAATATGGTAGGGTCTCAAAATTGATGTTAAAATACAAAATAAATGTATACCCAAAAACCATAAAAACACATAGGGAATTTTGTGGTTTTTGGGTATATATTCATTTCATATTTCGGTATCCAATCACGGTCTCCGAATTGTAACTGCAAGAATCAATGTTGTTATATCTTTTTTTTTATCTGTGGACAACACGAAAGGGGAACCTATGATGTTCGAGGAACATCGTGTTAGCCAGCGGTGGAATTTTGGGAGAGTAGGAAGGTGTTGGAATTTTTCTTGAAAGTTTGGAGGTTGTAAGCATCAGGAAAGACTTCATTAACCCAACTGGAAGATACGTGCGCTGAATCAAGTAGTCAAGTCTGAATTTTTCGAAGAAAATCGCTTATCTGAATATTTTATATGCCTTGAAACTTGGAATATTTTTTTACGAATTTGTGCAAATTTATAGTCGATACTTACTTTTTTCGAGCAAAACGAACAATCGAAAACGGTTGGAAAAAGTGGATTGTATAACGATTATCCAGCCACACTTTACCGGGTGATTCAATAAAGGTGACGGGGTAGTGTATCTCAGGAACTAATAGCCATAGCAGTATGGGAAAGGAATCCTTCAGAGCCAATCGACCAAGAAAAATTGCTGGAAATGTTTCTTGAATTCATATGTCCACCGGTAGGGGGCTCAATAGAGTTGATCGTATGCAAAATATATTTTTTTTATTATATAAGCCAAGAAGAGTGTTTTTTGTGTTTCTTCTCATGAAAGTTGGTCCTTCTCTCGTTAATATTGAAAAAACGGAAAAATCTATGATGCAGGAGGGTCATACAATAAGGTAATTTTGGTGACGGGATAAGACTTAGCGCATTAAAAAGGAAATTTCGAATAGGATCAGATGAATGTGCTATACTAACTGTGTTTCAATAGAGATAATCTATATGCGATGCCCTTATTGTAACATGTATCCCAATATTGATGAAATGGTGGCTCGTTTCTTGCAAAAAGATTCTCAATCATCACTGTCCTTGGAGAATCACTCAGAAAATATAATCTTACGTAGTATCGATTTGTCGCAGAAATATTCAGGATCGATCATTTCATAAGATTATCCTCGATGTTCGGATAAACAACATGCCAATTCAGTTCAACAATGGTGTCAGTACCTGTCCAGAATATTTTCGCTTTGTTTTTCCATGAGAGGTATCACCATAGGAATAAAGTGAATATATATTCGCTCATATATACAGATCGCTCCCAGTAGTTGCATGATTCCTAATAAAGAAAGAAGTAGGTTTTTCGTGGCGAGCTGCATAAAAAGCACGGATTGTCGAAGTAGCTATATAATTATAGAAATGCCGTATATACCAAAACCAGTGCGAGCCAATGCATGCGGCTGTTTTAATTAATTGATTCGCGAAAATGGATACAATCAGTTCGAAAATGTACACCAATCAAAATACTTAACCATAAAAATGATTGTCACGTGTGGTTGCTTCTGCGAAACACAATGAAACTGAAAGTTTTTCAACGGATATTTGTAACACGACCGTGTAATGAGCCGTCATTTAAATTAACATTTCAATATAGCATATGGGGTACTCACGAGTATGTCAAACACTTAAACGGTCAACGATGTGTTTCGAACATAATTTTTTCTTTCCGATTTTCGTTTACACCAATTGTCATTTCAAACCTCAGTCAGCGAATCTGCATTCCACGTGATGAAGTTATGCGATACCACTTTATTCATTAAAAAGTTGAAGTGGTGGATTGATCCCTTCGGAGCTTGTTTTGTTTTGTTTATCTCTAACTATCGTCAGAAGATCAGCGATTGGAGTGAAATTGCATTTTTTTCACACACCGTCATTATGTATAACATTCAATTATTATAATAGCAAATATTTGAGATCAGAATGAATTATAATATTGCATCTCAAGATTCACGTGAACATTTCTGTGGTTGTAAAAAAACTCATCCAGTTGAGATATGTCGAACAGAAATGAATCAATGAATAAAATGGTTGAAATATTGTATTGTTATTCACTATGCCAATAGGAAAATCGTAAGTAAAACGCACTAGAGTGTGGAAATATCTGAAATACGCATGCTAGTAGTGATTCATGAATGTAACGAGAATTCACTTGGACATTTTACTGCTGGTATCATCACATATGATACTTATATTCCAGATTGATTCTATGTCCTAACTTTTCGAAAAATGATTGAAACCACTACCCTCCTCCTTCCTCGAGATGCGTCTGATCACCTTACCATCACCTCTCACCTTTTCTGATCTTGATCACTTGATATTATGAATCCACTACATTCTTTTCGAATTGAAAAAAAAAATAATACTCAAGAATTGATATCATTCATGACAATGACAAACAACACAGTTGGAGTTGATTCAGTTGAGTGAAGTTCGTTACCAAAGAATTTATAATAATTCTTGGCCATACACATTCACATGTATTCATGAAATTCACATTTATATTGTCTCTCAAACTATCAAAGGGTATGCGCCAAACTCTCTCATTCTCGACTGTTGTGTTTTGGGTTGCGTGGTGGCTGTCGACGATGAGCAAAACTTTGAATAACTTTCGAATCAGAGTAGGCGGAGTCCGTGAAATATTATTATGATTAAATGATTCAAGAAGTGTGTGGCTGTGAATTTTTTATATATATATATTACTATTAGAGTAGGAAAACTCAAAGTCATCTCCACAATATTTAATGCTGTGGTTGGATTAATTGTAAATGGTGAAAATGGTGAGACATGTTTCGGACATATATATGTCCATCTTCAGTCTTAACAATCGGCGTAAATCTACAAGAAATCAAGTAAGGTATGGTAATAAACCTATAGGTTATGTTTAACTCACATGGTTAGAGATGAAAGTCAATACATTAAAGTTAAAATTTTGAAATTATATAATGAAATGGGTTTCAAACCCATCTATACGAGAGCCCCTAATGGGGCTCTATAGTTAAACATAACCAATATGAGTTAAACATAACCTATAGGTTTATTACCATACCTTACTTAATTTCTTGTAGATTTACGCCGATTGTTAAGACTGAAGATGGACATATATATGTCCGAAACATGTCTCACCATTTTCACCATTTACAATTAATCCAACCACAGCATTAAATATTGTGGAGATGACTTTGAGTTTTCCTACTCTAATCTACTAACTCCACTTCGAGAATGGACTACTTCCTTCAATATATTACTATATCATTTATTCTATTGAACTCATCTCTGCATATATGTAATGATTTTATGTACCTGATCAGTGTATTGTACGTTATATAACTTTAATTAGTTTTATATGACTTGTCCAATAGCTATGAGCTCATTTTATGTATTGAATTATCTATCTATCTATCTATCTATCTATCTATCTATCTATCTATCTATCTATCTATCTATCTATCATCTATCTATCTATCTATCTATCTATCTATCTATCTATCTATCTATCATTGAATGACAATGGAATAGATAGTGGGCGAATAATAATGATTCAAATATTTATGGTCGTAGGAAAAATAATATACATTACTCGTCAGAAAGTGTATTTCATGCACTCGTTGTATTTCTACTCGTGCGAAATGTTACCATACATACTAGTTACATGATATACAATTTCTGATACCTCTGATCAAGTAGCAATACCTGCATGGTTACTGATGAATTCCTGAAAATGAAACCGTTCTTAGTGAAGGCTCGAAGTCGAGCTGTGACTTCATGCGTATCGAAACAAATATCATCTTGTCGAAAACCAATTCTGACGGATCTCAAAACTCATCACTCAACATTTCTGGAACTGATACATACGGGGTCTTAGGAGTCTGTCTTCACCCACAAACCATGTTAGGACAAACTTCGATGCAGCTTGCAGCTTTCTTATTCTCAGCAGCACAATTAACAGCCGCTCTTGAAAATGTTGATAGATATCATCAATCTCGTGGATATGAGACATTCGATAGTAAATAGTCACAGTGTAATGGTGAATATTTTCCCATGGAATCATATGTGAATTCGTGTTGTTTGCGAGATTGCATTCAGTGCATACATTAAATTATCGAAGACAAACATTCCATTCCATATTTTATGCAGGTAGTAAAACTCTTCAATTATTCTCAGTTCATATCCAGATTCGTTTAACTCTCAACTCCATCTCAATGAATTCATACGTTTACAAAAAAAAGCATACGAGATGCTTTTAACGCTGAATAATTTTACATATTTGACACTTCCGTTGCGCTGAGCTCTTTACGGCCTGGATGCAATTATACAGAAAAAAATGTCAATCGGAGAATATGTAGAATATTTCGTCTGGGATCACCCATAAAACCGGACAAGTTATTACACATTCGTTTCGTTCATGGATGAAAAATTATAATAAAATATAATAATGAGCACTCAGGGAATTATTACAAGTGATAATTTGCTTGGAATTAGTATTTTTTTTACATTTCGTTCAGTACTTATGTTACCTAAGCTCAGATAATTATCAGCCAAATGATCAAAGTTCTCATCTGGATTTCATCGTTATCACGTACTATTCAAAACAATTAGGAAGTTTTCCTTGAGCACATCTATTTGAGAATATCAAGAATTGAAATATCATAATGTTCGTTCTTATGAGACAAGAGTATACAGGGTTGGGATAGAGTATGGAACCAAGTAAATATCTTCCAAACGAAAAGAACTATATTAATGAAAATTCGCAGATAAGTGCGATGGAACAAAATGCATCTGAAGTACATTTTTTTGTTAACAATATACTTCCGGTTCAACCGGAAATTCCATCAACTTCTTCAATTCAAATGAGACACCCTATATATTTTTACAGATTTTGAAAGAGCTTGTTATTTTGAATTCATACATACTGAGTTTAGTGTGGAAAAAATTGTAAAAACGAGGAATATAGCACTTTAATCACCCTCTTCTGAGTTTTCTTCATTAGAACAAAAAACTTATTAACTAAACTAATTGATGTTGTTCCCCAAGTGTCAAATTCTAATTGACAAAAATGAATTTTACAATCACCATAGCCGATCATCATCAGAACTATTCTCAATTGAACAATTTGTAAATTGTAAATCTATTTCGGCGGCGATTATTGCTTTGTTTGGTATCTGTCATTATTTACGTTTTGATTTATCGATATTATTCAACTTGTGTTCAGTTTTGTGTACTCAAAATTCATCAGAAACGTTTTGAGGTGTGTTAAAGACAATTTGAACCGGCGATCAAAACACGTCATTTCATAGGCGAGTTACCATTGTCGTATCATTCGAGATTTTGAAGCATTTTCCCAAATGGAATGGATAAAAATGAATTTAAATTGAATTGATTAGATTATATTGATTTTACCCATACCCAGCTGCGACAGTGTCTTGTGGTAAAATATGTAGCACTGATAAATGCTTCCTTATTTGTAATCAAAATATGCGAAGCTGCTGAAAAATCACTGAGAATAATGATGAACTCAATTAATATTTTTGATAGAAAATATAAGGATATTTCTATACTTCTTCTACACACAACAATGAGAAATTTACCGTTGACTATTTTTGGAACTAGTCAAACTAATTTGGAGAAATATTTCACTGTAAGACTTCATCATGAGGCAAATGAATTGAAAGATTCGACGGAAGTTAGAGTAAGAAGTATGTTAACAAAAACAATCCATGGTTGTTTTTCATTTCAGTCCTGTTTTGAATAAGAAACACTGCTATTTGCTACATCTTTCATGATTCATGATTTTATTGTTGATATAAAATTTCGTCATAATACTTGTCACCACATATTCATTATCGATTTTCATCTATCTACATGAGATGAAATAATCAGACATCAATTTTTTGCGTCACAATATATGAATTCTGCTCAAGATGAAACCTCCTTCATTTTTGACGATATCGTGAAATGATATAAACAAGTTTCATCTTCAGATTTGAAAATTACATTCAAATATGCAATCATATCTATTTGCCTTGAAAACGAGTTTTTCACTTTTTTGAAAATTATTTCCACTAGTAGGTACTGAACTTTGAAATCGTAAATATACTTACATGCACTGTCACTGATCGCCAAAGATATAAATGTTCATTATTGAAATTGAACGTTATTTATGATAACGTATAAGTAGACAACTGTATACTCAATAGTGAGTATATTGTTTAATATGGCGTTGAGAATTAAACTTTTCTTGTGACGTGGTCATAATAAGTTTATTGATTACAAGCAAGTTACAAAAATCACCATAGGATTGTATGTATTCGAATTTCTCGTAACAATGTGAAGGAAGTATAAAAATGTTCATTTTCTCACCAAGAAATGCTAAAAAGTACCACTGAAATTGTTACGGATTTTCAATTTGGTTTCATCATGAATTAATAATAAATTCGACCCCCTCTGACAACACGGCACTGATGCTGGGAGAATCAGCTCCTGCTATCCTTGTTCAGACAAAGATAGATACTATAGATGTTGCTTCCAAACAAACTGTATTGCCAGGGGTGTGGATTACTTATCTAGTCTGTTCTATGATCGAAGATGCATACAAACATTCATAAATATCGTTATTTTCGTTTGAAAGATGTTTTCTTGGTTCCATACTTTATCCCAACCCTGTATAGATATTCGGTGTTCAGAATATTTGGTGTTCCATTCTAGCAACAAATGTAATACTAATGGGAATTCATGACATCTCTGCTAGTTGCTAGCAATATGGCAATCATTGCATTTGAAATAGTAATTCAATAATTCAATAAGTACAGCTTCTTCCGCAGGTTTTTCACTATCGTATGCCATTGAAATCCACCCAACACAATCATCCCACCATAATGTGTTATTATGACGAATGTTCGAAGATATTAGCAAGCCTGTAGCAATCAGCATAAAACGTTTCCACCAGAAACGTGACTGTTCAAGCAATAGAGATCTCATTTCCTCATAATCTTCTAGTAACCGTTCTGTCTCCTAAGGCATTGAATCGAAACAAAGCTTCATTTATGATGTTTTCCCATTAAAAGGTGGAAAATATCTATGCAGATGTCTGAATCTAGCGGAGACAACTGCGAAAAATGCATTCCAACAAATTGGCACCCTTCCTCTCTCTTCTGATAACTCGTTCAGTTTCCACCTGATGTTCTCAGCGAAGTAATAAAGTTCACCTGGGGGTTTACCTCGACGTTAAGAACCTATTATTTCGAATGTAAATCTCATAGGCGAGGTGTATTATTGTTCAGAAGCATGCTAATCATTGTAAAAGCTTTAATTGCCGACATTGTCTTGTTAATTAGTTAGAAACGGCGAACGATGAAGCTTTAGGCAAATGTCGTTTGAGCAGTGGCGTAACTGCCTCATTAAACTTGTTCTACTTTATGCTTCGATGAAAGCGTAGAAAATCGCAGAATGATACGGCAATTTCGAATGGTAAATGGTAAAGACATGTGAACAAGCTGTTACGAAATTTGCTAAGTGGCAGTATGAGAAATACAGATTGAGAGGATATGGAATGTACGCCATGTACATTCTAATTCTTCAGAGGCGTGAGCTCCGATCGAACTCCTCAGATTCCATACAGGATTAATAGTCTTGAGTTTTCCGATGGAGAATAAAAATTCATCCGATAAATATTCTGGTGTTAATCTGATTGATGAGAAGAATTCCGATATTTTGAGAAATCATTACACAAGCATCCTCTTCGTCTTGCTTTGATCATATCATTTGGAGATTGTATCAACACGAAAAGTTTAATACTGTCGCAATTGGACACGTACGTCTATGGCGTATGATAATTAATTATATTCAATGATCGTTCGATAGGACTCTGAATGAGTGTGTATTTCAATGTTGATGGAGAAAGAGAAGTTTCGCAAATGACTATATTGCGTTTAATTGTTGCTAATAGTGTTAAAATTAGTTATTATTCCTCGAGATGTGTTCAATTATGGAATCATTCACCAATAGCGCAATTATTGTAATTGATCACTTTTACTCCGTATCTGCATCAATTGCTTCACTATATGGTCATTTGAGGCCATTCCAATTGCCGTATCCAATCTAAATTTACTTAGAAGAAGCATTTCTGATTTACGTGACAGATTGAAGGAGAAAGAGGTTTCAATTTATTTGCCTATATGAGGAAGTCCAAGATGAGTTGGATTTGAAGAAAATGACTGTTAATTGTAGCATATTTGGAATTTGATGGAGCAAAAAAGTTCGTGGTATCTGTTTCACTCGCATGAGCACACATTCCTTATCCGATTTCACTACGAATATATTCTGCTGCTTCTGACATCCTCTGATCGACCTCCAAATCGAAAGTAATTTGTGTTTCTACCCATCTCTTCATATATCGAGTATCGAGTACCACATTATAAATCTACAAGTTAGTATGAGTCTGGATAGGAGATGTTTCAGAGGTTAGTTCGAAAGCTCTAGTGCCAATGCGAGCAGTGAGAGTATATAAAGTTATTTCCAGAGCACTGAGTCTCATGGTGGAAACGTCTCAGTGAATTTAGTCGACAGCACCTCGACACTCATTTTACAGAAAAGAGGTATTCTTACCCTCATGGAACTACGGAGGTCACACTCATGTAAACACAACATATTCTCAATCTGAAAATATATTTACCATGGTTAACATGTACATGTCAAAAGTTCAGTGAACAAATCCAATATACTATACTTGACGTATACGAAATTTTCGAAGACTCGCTACAATAAGGTCTAACTCCAAGTGAAAAAGTGATGCTCTAGAATACTATTCATTGACTCTTCTCTGATTCTCTCTGAGCAAAACTTGGTATTTTCCATTCAAAACATATAATCCATTCAATTTGTGATGAAGTTTCTTGAGGAAAATTCTGTCTATCTTTCTGCCCTTCTTCATTAGGAATCTAGGTGCCTGTACACTTGGAAGTGTTCTGTGAGTAGCCTGAATCATATGTTATGCCATAGCGTGCCTATGTTTGTTACTGAGTTTTCGAAAGTTCAGACTCGCCTTATTGATCCAGTTATTTGATTCGCAAATGGTGTCTTTCATAACATATTCAATGTTTCCGTCAAAGTTCTTCAGTTCAACGCCATGGAATGGTGAGAGTCAACACAATGGATGTTATATAGATAAATAAATACAAATGTAATCAAAATTCACGGTAATTTTGCACTCATCATGCGATGGGTTTTTTTCGATTTTTTTTTTTGGGGTATTTCGACCTCAGGAACCCGAATTTCACAATGAATTCGTTTGTTGACTCATATTTCTCGAGATATTCCAGGAAAAAGTATGAAAATTACCCTTCTTGTTTCGGCCTGTTTTGGATAGGCACCATAGCCATTCGAAGTTTCATTTCTCACCAAAGATACTCTTTATGTCTTCGTTATACATTCTATGAGATAAAAAGAAGGAAGAACATCCTCTAAGGAGTTCGATTCATCTTTGATGAATCTTTCTTTCATATGGACGGCGCTGTCAAATGTGCATCTGTGATATTTAGACTCACAGAACTAGTGATTCTGACGTAGATTCTCATTTGACAGCTCCGTCCATATGAAAAATGCTGGATCCACCTTCCCCCCAAAATGCTAAAGAACGTTGATTCAACTAATTCCATGATGTTTCCTCTTCTTTTTGACTTCTTGAATGTTTGACTTCTCCATGCCTACCCAAAACAAGCCGAAGAAAAGAGGTTAATTTTCATACTTTTCCCTGGAATATCTCGAGAAATATAAGTTTGTGCACGTTTTTATTATGGATTTTGGGTACTTGAGGTTGAAATACGTGAGTACCAAAAAAAATCGAAAAAAAAAACCATCGCATGATAAGTGCAAAATTACCGAATTCGCAATAGAAAGTGAACAAAATGCACTAAATACGTCCATTCTGTTGAAAAAGCACCTCTCTCGGTTTCCAAAATATAACAACTTCACCACGGACGTTTTTCAACTAGCCAGCCTCTCTTTCCATATTAAACTAATCAAAATTGTTTGGTACTATTTCTGGATCCAATATTCATGCCTATAAAAATGTTACTGGAAATGGAGAAGTACACCGATATGGTAAGCTTTTCAGCATAAGACAGTCCCCAACCTCTCCTCCGGATACCTCTCTGGAGAAGACTACACGTCGGCCCGTACACTATACAAAGAGACCATCGTCGAGTGACAGACAACTCTTACACCGAGGCTGTCACCGCTGAGACGTATAGATCTTTCGCAGTCAAATAGCCTGACTGCCATGTATGCCAACATTGCCAACGTGAATAATTGCCTTGGTCGTTTTTTTTTTCCTCCATCGGCGGCCGACGTTATGTATGTTTTCGCTAATTAGTTTGTAGGTATGTCGAAGGGGCGTGAGAAAATCTCGAATTTTTTTGATGACGCTCTGCAAATTCATCATTCTCAATCATACGAAGAGATGAAGTAACCTCGTCAATATCAAGTTTGATAATAGGAGTAGTGGTAGTTTCATTGATCTATTGAAGAGCTTAAAAATGCGATAAGACAAGTCGAGGAATACCTACATTTGAGGACACACGAATGAGAGTACAGGGAGAAGTAACATGGAAAAAAAAATGAAAATTACACCACAATAAAAAGTAAATACATCAATTTTATGAGAAAAAAAACTCGTGAATTATATAGGCGCTTATGTCATGAAGCAAGTTTTCAATTTAATTCTTGAAATCTCTTAGGTATCTGCGCATTTGATGTTTTCAGATATGGAATTAAATGTCTTGAGTCCAACAGATTCGAAGGATTGAAGAGATAGATACAGAGAGCAATTCAGGGCAATGCGAATTATACTTTACACTGGTAACCTAATTAGGAGAAGAGAACAAAAATTTCCAAAATGTAAAGACCTGCCAACGTCAGCATTCTGAACCTTTTCAACAAGTTCCGACATGATTCTACTGTTGATAATACCTAACGTATCCTAATAATTCGTTATTGGGTAGAGAAAACATGATATGCATGTGAAAAATATTCCCAAACACTTATAACATGAGCTGAATCTGTATTGAATTTCTCCAAAATAATAATGAGTAGTCCAGAGTATCCAAGAACCCTCAAATTTCTCAACAAATAACAGTTTTCTTCGGATTAGTGATAAGTTCAGTGCAATGAAATCAACAATCATACCTAGAAATTTCAAACTGTTACTTGTTGTAGATCCTTCAGGTTCCATGTGTTTTTTCCGATCATTCCGCAATATTTCGAAGAGATTGTTTTTCTCATATTCTTTGAAGCTACCTTTGATACTGATGTAATTTTAATATTTTTGACGGGTCGTTCAAATGTAATTCGATGAAGGCGATCCGTAACTAGCATTAAATCGATGTAGGACCTCAAAAATCTGTTCATAGTTCACTCTTGTGCGCATCGAGTCATCAAAAATTACAAAAATAATATAAAACTAAAACAGTACAACAATTCAAAAATCGATAGGTTTTTTCATTTGCTAAGGCCAAATAGTTTTCTGTTCAATACAACTACAATTTCATCCATATACATCATCAAAACATTATTCAATGATCGAAGCCATTGTGACTCAAAGAACTATTCCATAATTTTGACAGATCGCCACAGCACCTTTGAAATAAGAGCGGCTGGTTCAACTCCTTCGAAGTTGTTTCCCCTTCTATTTGACTCTCTGAGAGTATATTGAAGGTTGTTTGGCTACGATTTCTACCCAAAACGGGCCGAAGAAGTCAATTTAAACATATTTTTCTGGGTTATCTATAGAAGAATAGAGATTCTCACCCTTTTATACGAACAATGTGGTATTGAACATTCGAAACAATGTGGTATTGAACTAATTGAACCTCACAGTTATATTGATAAACTCTGTGATATCAGTCCATCCGCCGAATGATGTTATTAATAGACAACTCGGCATGTCCCTATGAAGTACCTTGAACAGAGATGAAACCTTCCGTTTTGAATCCTAATTTGCACTCGATCGATAAAAGTACTCCAAATACGACCGCCCAATCCCCGCGGAACCGTGTCGCCTCCATAAGCGAACCGCCGTGGCCGGCTAATAGCGTTTGGAAGTCTCGTAGGTACTCGGAAAAACCGCCACAAGAAACCGGAGAAAACAATAACCATCTGAAAGAACACCGTCCTTAAATCAGCGCGAAGATAATGGGCAATTCGTAGGCAGATAGAAGAGGCCCAACCGCGGTGCTTGTGGTGGTTTTTTGCGGCGATCCACTTGTGCTCGTGACGAGTGAGTAAATAGGATCTAAATTACAAACCTACATTTCGAATATTACTCCGCTTCCTTATAAGATCGACTTTTAAAGAGAAGCAAGTCATTTGAATCGGTTTCTTAGGCGGCTGACAGCCGTAATGCGTCTAACGTCGACAACTGGCTACTTGACCACCGGCACTGATTATTTAATAACGCCTGGAATGGTGATCCATACGAGAGGATACCTATTCTCCTGTTTTTCCTTCCTCAAATACATGGTGATCCTATGGGATATTGCCTTGAAATAGTTGAACCATGTCTTCATTAGGTGATTGAAATCTTCCCCCATTGAGCCCTACTCCTACTCTCACTTTGCTCCATCAGCATTTTTCCATGTTCTCTCCATTCATTTATTACCACTTCATCTTTGGGAATCAACGTCCTAATGGATCGAATCTTGTGCGGATTTAAAAGAGCAAGCATTTTTTCATAGTAGACTCCGAAACCACTTCTGGGGGTCCGTGACAGCCAAAACAAAGTTAGGGCTTTTATCTGCAGGTATCTTCCATTTTCTTCATTTTCAAATTTTTTCATCTTATCTTCCATCACTCGATACTCTGATACATTCAAGTTTCCATTATATTTATCATTATGTTCTTCGAGTTTTCATCTCTCTTCCATTTATCTGCCTCCATGAATGTTTGAAGGAATTTTTTGTGTACAGCACTTATATTACTCAAATTTTAGTCCCTTAACTTACCAGCTTCCAATGCAACAGCTGGCTGATATATAGTTACAGTTTCTGCAAACATGATTCATTTTTGAACATCACATTTGTTCCTATCCGTTATCTTCATTCTTATTTCTTCACTCCTCTCTAGTCTTATCGTGAAATTTGCTCCAGAATACTCCTTATTCCTTTCCGTATGTTAACAATTTTGAAGATTTCTCTGCATATTGTTGGAAATTTCCCCAATGTTTTCGGGCCTCTTGGTAAAGAGGGATGTATACGATATCGAATAAAATGGACTTCAAGACAATTTTCGCTCCAAACTCCCACTGAATAATAACATGGTTTCAGCCAGGGTAGTAGAAGTTTTCTGTAGATAATATAGATATAATGTAGATAATAGCACATATGTTCAAAAATTGATGAGAATCAATGAAAGTTCTTGATGCATCAACTATAACAACAGAGTTCAAGCATTGACGTGCGTGGTATGTAGACTTCCATGCCAATGTCAAGAACTGTAATTTTCCTTTTTAGCATTGCAAAACTATGCATGCACTTTATTTCTTTCTTCTCTCTCTCTCAGAATTTACAGTGACTGGAAAGCAACTCAACGATTGACTTTTGAGTTCATTTCAATGCACCAGACAAGTGCGTCAACTTTCTATTAAGAATGATAATATTGGTTCAGTGCTTCAATGAATACTTGATTATCGGAAAGAATGACAATATCGCTAATACTGACTGTACTGCTAGTTTTCCTATTGCATTTAGTGGAACTGAATTTCACCAATATTATATATTATATTCAGATAAACCGAAAGGTTCGAAACTACAGGATTATCTCCATATTGTTGCCAAATGAAAACATTCGCATGAAAAAATGTAAATTCGGCAATAGAATTCGACCAAAAGCAAAGAGTTCGAAATGTAATGATTTGTGATAGTGAGTCAGCGTTGGAGGAAAGATCTTGAAGAATTGGTCGGCCAAAAGTTCTGCTGTGTTTGACACTCACGCATAGTTCATTTCCACTGTTCAGTTCGTCAATAATTTCTGAATTCGGCCAGACTCGACGAATGCTGAGAAGCATCTCCGATTCTCCTCCGTAGATTCACAATTGCCAGCGTTTCCCAATGCCGCATTGAAAGCAGTAGCCAATACCCTATATAGTACTTGTCCTCAAAATTTTTATCTCTCCTTCATACCTTGTTTGTAGCTGCCTTACGAGAGTCAGTTTAGATTTATCGTCAGTGTATTCGCAGGTTATTTGCGAGCAAAGTCTATCTGCTATGCGGTCGATTGTCAGTTTCTTTTAAATATTTTAGCATCTTCTGACTCGTTTTGTGCTCGAAACGCCAGCCATTGAATTTAAAGATCTACATAACAGCGACCATTAACATACGGTGATGTTTCAGACTCTTCAATGAATACCGTTTGCAATGAATATATTTTAGGGATTCCGGTTGCCTTCACTACCGAGTGAAATGTGGTGTCTTCTTCTTCTGGACGAGAATGATTGCGATCTAGAAGGAGTTCGATATGTACCACGTGACCTTCGAATTTTATATGCAGCATTATTCAGAGAGATCCAGCGTCAGGTTTACATAAACCATGGAATAATGTGGACAATGTCATTGACTATACTAATAGTATATGATAGTATATGTCATCAAATTCGGGTCAAGTCCAACTGGATGTCTATGGACTATAGACGGGTAAAGAGGGTGGAGTTAGAGAACAATCACTTCAGTTCAAATCCTACGGAAAATATTGATACAAAACATTGTTGCAGGATACAGAGAGGCTGCATTCGCACACGCCATTACCTCAGCAGGAATAACCATGTCAATTGCGAGAGCTTGCAGTTCTGGACAATTGAATAATTGTGGCTGTGATTCTAAAACGTACAAAATGAAAGAAGTGAAGTCGTCGGAAAATGCACTTTCCAAAACAAACTGGAAATGGGGAGGGTGCTCGCATAATTTGCACTACGGAATGAAGTTCTCGAAAATGTTCCTAGACTCCAGGGAATGGTCCGAGGATATCCAATCCAAAATCAATCTACACAATAACAAAGTTGGCAGAATGGTAAGTGATGACATTATAATTGATACCGATTCAATGTGTTCAGTTTGAAGAAGTTCGTTCTGATTTTTTTGTTTGAAAATACTGAAAAACTTCAGAAGATTGGCAAAGACGAAGTGAAAGAAAATCAGGAAATAGTATTGGAGATGTGATCCAATGGAAAATATAAGAAAGTATAATGGAGAACCAGAAGTGAACAATGAAAACTATGAGCATTATCTTCATTGATATCGCCTATAGAGCTTCAAAGATAGGAAAATGGTCAATAGGGAGAACGTTGTCTTTTTCTGAGTAAACCATCATTCTACTAAATAAGTTATGGAGGGTGTTTCAATTTGTTGAGAGTATCTAAGGATAATAGAGAAATAATTCCTAAGACCAGTAGTTCTCGAGATGCAAGGTATCAAAATTTTCCAAACAAAACACAGGCGATCAATATTTTTTGGAATAGCTTCCTTTTTGATTCCATTGAGATTTAGTAGGTTTGTTTGCAATAGAACGAATGAAAATAATTCATTATAACAAAATAATTCATCGTAAGTTTTCATCCCCTTGCCTCAAGAGCATACAGAGGAATATTCTTTCATTTTTTCAATGAGACAAAAGCAAGGTACGCGAAAATTCACGATACGAAAATGTTCCATTTCGAATATTGCCGATCTTGGAAAAAGTAATGCACTCCGAAAAGAATAGTGACGTCACAATTTTGTTGTCATATTATCAGCTGAATCGTCTTCTAGGAAGCCAATGGAAATGATCAAACAAATTTCTAATGGCATCAAAAGCTTTTGTATTGTTATTGCATGTAACTCACCAAATTTGAAGAGAACCGAATTATAAAATAGAAATAGAAATATTTTCTCGATCCTTAGAGACACTACAAAATGAATAGGACGAGTCAATCATTCACTGTGAGGAGGATGTATTCATTATTGGAATATCTAAAAGTTGAGACATATAAGGCATCTCGTACATTGCAAAAAATTGTTTTTCAATAGAAATCTTTGACAACCCGTTTTTCGAAGAATACGTGATTCTGGGAGAAAGTTTTTGAAAAACTATTTCCTCATTCTTCAGAAACGACTCTACCTGGAATTTCTCGCAATGATTATGAAACACCCGAATATACAAAGTACTAACCTCACAATACCCCTGGAATATTTCCATGAACCCTGAACTTTCCACCCGTGGACGGACCTCACAGAACGAAAATCGATATCCAATACACGCCACTGATAATGTGAATGGCTATAAGTCATTTGGAGTAGCGATAATAACCTTCTTAGATAGATATCAGTTGAACATCGCTTAACACAATTTTGTATGCTAATATGAACTCATTATTCATTCCTTATTGACTAGAACAAATTACTGCACGCCATCCGAATGGGCAATGGCAAAGACTTCGTGCTAAGGATACCATCAGTAGATGATTGGAAGGAATCCAGGATTCGCGGAAAAAATGCCGCAACAGTGGCGTACTATTGGTCAAAAATGATCAATATATCTTCTTTCTATGGCAGAAGAGAATGTCTCACGATAAATCAATTATACGTGTTAATGCGTTGGATGATTATCATAAATTGTGAACTCTGTCACTATTTCTTATAGTCATCTTCAGTATCCCATGAATTCTTTCTCTTTCAGAACGTTTTTTCTTCTGATACTTCTCGCCTTTTTTTCCAATTTGGATGATTTCTCACTTCAACTAGCTATCATAGTAATCTTTATAATATAATATTACAATGTGTTCCGGAATCACCTCATCAGAATAATCACAACGATGAGATGGTTCATCCAATCATCATGAATAGCTAGGTATTTTGAATTTTTACCAAGGTGATATTGGAATTGATTGTTACTATCTACTCAATCGAACAGTTCAACCATTGATTTTTCATGAGCATTCGATTTTTCATTACCACTACTTCGAATTCCATACAACGTTAACTCATTCATGATATCATCCACTGCAGAAATAAATGACCAAATCATATCAAATCATCAAATCGAATGCACTACTACCAAAAATGTCGTGAGCATTTCCATTTATCAAAATATGGCGAATTCGCATCATGCGCTTCCGCCAAAATGTAGTCTTCGAATGATGGAATGAGATCAGCTGAAAGTGTCAATTAATTGTAAATACCTCCACCAAAAGATCTAGGAGTTTCAACGGAGATTTTAGTTCCCTGAATATTGCCACTCTATCTTGAATTAGAGAAAATTACCCTTACCACCTCTGAATTCCAAATGTAGTACAATTTCAATAGATAGGATTTTGGGATATTGAATATTGCCACTCTATCTTGAATTAGAAAAAATTACCCTTACCACCTCTGAATTCCAAATGTAGTACAATTTCAATAGATAGGATTTTGGGATATTCTTTTGCCAAGTATCTTCATGAATCTCTTTCCCTATAAATAACTTCATAAGAACTTCGTTTGAATAATCGATATTCGCGTTCATTCTGGGAGATTTTTCAAAACACTGTCAATAACAATTACTGAATTACTCATTGATGTCACCGAACTGTCATGAGTTTGATATTTCCATGGCTATCTAAAATTACCTTTTTCATAAAATTATATTTTTCACAAAAAGCGGCTTTATTAAGAAAACTTGATGATTTAGGTAAAGGGACATGCTATGTCATCTTGTAGCATTTTTATTCGTCTTTCAATTTATTGAGTGGAAAACAGTGGGTATCATTTGAAAAAATGAACTTTTGACCACTTGTATGAACAACGGATATAATAATAATTTCAGCACGCCCTATGGGGCGACTTCTCCGTGTAAATTGAATACATCAAGCCTGTCCAAACCACCACTAAAATATCAACTCTTTTTGATTCGAGAGCCCTGATTCACATAAGTTCAATTAGGGATATGTTTTGGATCATATTCAACACAAATTATTTTTTATCTTGAAAACCGATAGAGATAGGTATAGAGATTTATCAACAAAAAAGTATTGTAATAAAAAGGCAATTCTAAAAATTTGTTAATGTACGGGGTGTTCCATTTAAAAAAATCAAGTTGCTAGGACTTTTTGATAGAAACAGCAACGTCGCAATTTCGAAAATATTCAGAAAGATCCTGCGTTGCGTTCTTCATAAACGTCTAACGTACCATCGACCGTGAGTTACCCTGACACCTGGTTGTCTGACACCTCTCAGAGGATGACAGGTCCAGTGGCGAGGCGCGAAGACCGATTCATTTCGAACACCCGAACACGTTAATTCTCGAATTCCTGCGGTAGAAGAAGAAGAGAATGAAAGAGCGGTCGGTAGCGCGGGCTAGGTGGTAGATGGCCGGCGGCCTTCGGAGGCCCCTAATAATCCGCGTGAAGTCCCCAGATGAGCCCCGCCCCCACAAAGGCCCGCCATTGTGCCTCTCGCAGCGATATTATGATTATTAGGACCACACGCGCCGCCGATATCCGACATTCTCATTTACCGGACGCTTCCATGACTCAATTCGATTTTGCTCGCGATGAGGTCTGTATTTCTCCACCTTTCGGGCCATTGTTTTCGGTCATGGGAGGCGCTGGACATATGGTCATCATCTTTCCGAAGATCTGACGGTAGTTTGATATTGATGAACCAGTATGGAACAGTTCATGGGGGACTGCAAGATGCACCTTTTTGCTGACGACACAATTCTATATGTTTCTGGTACATGTGTTGAAGTTGCCAGTTCCATTGAAAATTGAATGAAAATTAACAAACTGCTTGTTAATCCAAATGAATCAACACATACCGATGATGAGAAAAAAATATAGATATTTTTTGGTAGTGAAACATTCTTCTATATACTGTTAAATTTCAAGATGCAATTTAAAAAAATAGAACTCACTGAATACTTGAGAATCATTCTTGATCAGAAATTGTCATTTTCCCAACACATCGATTATCTTGTCAAGAGAATATTGCAAAATCTGAATACACTAGCATTTCATCGATGTAAAGGAAGTTGAATTGGCTTCCAGTCAAGAAATAAATTCAATTTTGTACATGAGTTTTTATACAATATGAGATATTAAATGATTTGCTCCCGACTTATTTGAGTGAGAATGTTCGGTTCAGGAAAGATATTCACCATAACTGTACCAGACGAAAAAATCACATCCAAATATTTCTCACCTCATTGATGGAAACCAATCGAAATATGTATTTGGAAGGCATGCCAGAATATAATGACTTACCTGAATCGATTAAATCGTGTGGAAAAATTCGCATATTCATCAATCGATTGGAAGAACATTTTTTTGAATATTTGGCATTGCGAAATGTGACAAAAAAAGAGAAGGATCTACTCTGCTTCACTTCTATCTTGTGAAATATCTATATATATTCATATGTATTCATCATGTTTCTGTAGTGATGGTTTCAAAATTTGTGGACATTTTTATTTTTCAACTTTCTAAATTAACATTAGTGTGATATAATTTCTTTGAACTATCACTTGATTGTATGATAGCTCTCAGCTGAATAAGTGATTTCTCATTTGGTACCATCAATGTAGAATTTTTCTTCGGAATTTTCATTGGCTTTTTCCACTAGAAATGATAGAGTTATACTATTTTGGCTGATGATATAGGATCAATCCTCTGAAACATCGCTTTGTATTTTGTCTCATGACATAAGAGAAATTTTTGTGGAAAAATCTCTTCGTATTTTGTTTCGTGACATAAGATAAATTTTTGTGGAATTCAGACTGTGAGACTTTCTTATGAGTTTATCTGACCATGTTTTCAATGTTATATGTTCTCCTTAGAGATATATAAATTATCTGATATCCAGAAGTTTCCAACGAAATCATCAATGATGTTGTTGATTATCATCAATGTCTGGGATGAGTTTGCTCCGTTCATGAATTCTATTGGAATTACTTCAGCAGCTATACTCTATTTTAGCAGCTATTTTATCAATGACAATTTCATTTCCTGGGTTCTAGGTGTTTTGCTTATAATTCAGCAATGTTCACAATCGTTGTTAAGTTAACGTGAATGAACTTTGAACATGAACGCCTTCACTGAAACTACGGAAAATGACCGGGCCACGTCCTATCTCGTCTCCTAATGACCACATTATTGACGTGTATTCACCATCGTCCTATTATTTTCAGGTAGTATCGAATAACATGCAACTCAAATGCACGTGTCACGGTGTATCTGGAAGCTGCGAGCTCAAAACGTGTTGGAGAGCTTCACCAGACTTTCGTGTCGTAGGAAATGCTCTGAAAGAGAAATTCCAAACGGCCATAATGGTGGACCAGAAGAATTTAGGAAAGAAGAAACTCAGAAAATTCAATATGTGAGTATTCAATAAAAGAATGATCCGGATAGACTAGATCCGGATAGATAGAGCAGTGCGAAAGAAATTGGGGTGTTTTCAGATGGAAAACCTACCAATTTGATTCCCGACTTGGGTTAATCTGTGATTACAAACCCAGCAGAACTGATACTACCGAAGTTATGATATCATATATTCTCTACTAGATCGAGAATTGATTAGACCATAAGATAGAGATGCATCGATCAAAAATCTGCTCACTGTTTGCGAAACATTTTGATATGCCATGTTATTCTATTGAGAAATGTTCAGATATTTTCATTCGAATCGAGTCAATAGTGTGAGATTATTCACTCAAATATATTGCTCAGCGGAGATCATTGATCCATGAGTATGTTGAAATATAGAGACTCAGTTTTACTTGTTCTGTGAATATTAAAAATTGGTGAATAATCCTGGTTGGTTCAAGGGAAGAATTCAGAAGTTGGTGATGTTTTATCTAGCCAATGATTGTACCAATAGATCGGAAAGTATTATTCCATAGTTATTGGAAAATGTTGAACAACTTCCAACCCTAGTTCGCACCTAGAGAAAGGCAGAGGAATGCAACCAATGAAAACAGCAAACGAGAGAGATGCAACCAGCAGTGATCAGCTGACTGTTGGCGAAATTTCAACTTCCTCTGTTACAAATTTGGATGAATCGATCGCTCTTCCTCTTTCTAATGTTCGTTTCAATACTCCTCATAAGACCATGGAGCGAGGGAGCATCTAGGAGAGAATATATTATGTAATATCTTCGGATAGAACAGAATTATAAATATCACACGTCAACGTCCACAATGAACGTACACAAACCATAAACATTGTTATAAAACCAGCGCTCTCATTGTTTGACCACCCTTCCAACTGCCATGAATCATTTCCATCAAAACCAACCCAAAACATGTGATAGTTCACATTTAGAAATGGGCACATGATATTTTCATCGTTTTTCAATTTCCTCTTGCCTTCGTCCACTTTAATTTCTATAACAGAACACTTTCCTAGTTTTTGTGTGGGATTTCATCTCCTCATTCGTGAAACAAAGAATAAAAGTTAATATAATCATTTCAATATATTTGGAATCAGGATAAATTTGTGATGTGCCCCAAAATGCCACTGCGCTTGGAATTCAACCTCCAGATACCTAAAAGAAAAATTCTTTATTCGTCAGTGACATGTTGTTTTTCGGGAAAAATTGGGAAATCCAAATATGTTTTCAATACAAACGAAACCTCTACTCATCTTGGTGGACATTAAGGGCACGAATGTGCTCCCGTTCTTAACACAAACGTGTTGAAACGTCAACTAAGGTAAGTAGAGGTTCAGTTTTTATTAAAAATATATATGTGTTTTCAATTTCTTTTGAATGAAAAACAAGGTGTTACTGACAAATAGAGTATTTCTCTTTTAGGTATATCTGACGGTTGAGTTTCAAGCGCAGTGACATTTTGGGGCAGATCACAAATCTGTGTTTGCTACCATATCGTTAACTATAACAATAACTTCTATTGATTTTCTTAGGAATGAGTAAAGAAAATCCCACACAAAAACTAGAAAAATGAATATACCACCTCGTCGAATAACTCACAGAGAGTTTTCAAACATCCCAATGTTCGCTCACATTCCGTTTCTCAGGATCAAACAGAAGAAACGAAAAGACAAAAACCGGCCCAAGCAGTGGACGCCTCGCAAGAACAAGCACAAGCGAGATCTGTCGCACGACCTCCTCTACTACGAGAAATCGCCGAGCTTCTGCGACAGCGAACCCCTCCTGGACGTGCACGGCACCGCAGGCAGATCGTGCAACCGCAGCAACGCAGCTGCGGACGGCAGCTGCTCCAGCCTGTGCTGCGGAAGGGGCTACAACCTCGTCAAGATGAAGCGGGTCGAGAGCTGCCGCTGCAAGTTCGTATGGTGCTGTCGGGTGGATTGCGAGACGTGTACCTCCGAGGAGTGGATCAGTGTTTGTAAATAGGAATGCCTGGTGGATGATGATCGATTTTCGATAGTGTAGTATAAGGCATCTGAAAATGATGAAAAGTGAATTTCACGCCCTGTGAATGATACTGGTCTCGGGAGCGAAATGACTAGAGATATATATATCTAGTAGATATATATATATATATATATATATATATATATCTACTAGATGCATTGAAACAAACATAAGAGAAAGAAAGAGCTATCGATTCGTCTGGATGTGCAACGAAGAAAGGTCCAATTTTGCCAACAGCCAGCTGATCACTGACTGGTTGCCTCTCTTTCGCTTGCTGATTTCATTGGTTGGATACCTCCACTGGGCACGAACCAGAGTCTTATTGAAATTTTTCCAATATTATCCAATCACTCACCTATGGAATAATATATTGTAATCTTTCAAGGCTGAACACTACAATACCATTTCGACAGTTTTGAGATTCTTCCTCGACTTGATGGGCTTTACTTTTTTTTATCTGTGAACTTATGGACCAATAAACATCGCTGAACAATAGATTTGGAAGAACAATCCCACACTATTAACTTGATTCGAATGAAAATAACTGAAAATGTCGTAATATTCAATACAATGACATGACACATCAAAATGTATTGACAATGCCACTGGTCATGTAATTTTTGATCGCTGTGTCTTTTTCTCCTGGTCGTTTCAATTCCTCTTTCTATCTCTCTAAGCTCGATCTACTAGAGATGTATATGATATCATACCTTTGGAAATGACAAGAATGTTGTTGGGAGAAAGAGATAACAAAGTGTTAAAAAAAGGGTTGAAAAGATAGAAAATAATAAAGAGCTGAAATTACAAATATAATTCTGGAAGAACCTGCAGATACCTCGATATCGTACTCCGGACAAGTAATCCAAGAACTTAGAAAAGTAAAAACAAGGGATTTCAATCATCCACTGCACATACAAACGTTGAAAGTTGATTGCTGACAACTATCACAATTGGAGTTCACTGGATGTTCGCTGATAGGAGTATGGTTGGTACGCAATTACGAAGTCAACTGTTACAAAAATTGTTCAAAAGAAATAGCCAGAATACTATTAATATTGAATTTTTCACAGCCGGCCTCTGAATGGATATTAGAGAATCCGAATTCTATATCAAGAATTATTACAGTGAGAAGGCTGAATCTGAAAGATTGTAAACATTTCTAGGATAGTAGCAGACAATAGTAATTCGTGTAATCAGTACAAAAAGTGTATTTTTTGCACGTTTTGCACGTTTTGGACCCAATTTTTTGCGTCCACAACCCGCATTTTCCTTCAAACAACGGATATATTGGAATACATTGTGCTCTAATGTCTCTCCCTATTTTCAGATAGCTCTACTTGGTTGTACATATTTCATGTAATATCATCATAATGTTCAGATCTGTTCCATGAAATTCACTATCAAGCGCCAATCAAAATGAATCGATGATTTGATGGCACCTGAACGTGAATCCGTTCTGAATCAAGAATTTTCTATGCATACAGAAAGACATCGTGAAGACGTTAGAGGCAGTGAGATATGTCTCTACCAGGTCTATTGATTGTTCTGCGAATGATGTTTCAGACATGTATCTGACATGTACATGTATCTGGTGCTGCCTGGGTGCGAAATATAATGTTCTTCCTTGAGGACTATCGTTCTCGCAATTTGCAATATATTGATGTCTCTACAATTGTGAAGATTCGAATTGTGCATTAAATTCATGATTCCCGACTAAATGAATTGAAGCAGTTTTCGAATCATATTTGTCCATAGTCGATAAAAAAAATGACAAATGTACCTACTATATATTTTGATAGATTCTATGATAGTTATTGTAATTAGTAGAGAACTGTAAACAATCATGTAATTTATTTTTATTTATGTTTATAATTATTGAGTCGCATTCCACATCTTCCATTTGAAATCATAAGTATTCTTCTGAATGTGATATTATTTTATTCTAACATATCATGTGTCATCTATCTCTCGTTGATACCTTTTCTAAATATGCAATGATGTTATTTCCAAAACATCAGCTACTGTCAAAATGCACTGATTGTATTATATTATGATTATGGTGCTGTGCCTGACATTATTGTTGGCAATGAAATGCGTCCCATCAAATCACTCATACATCAAAAAATCTTGATGATATTGATATGCATTGTGATTTGAATGAATATGTGGATTACTATTCCTATTGTGAAATCTGATAACCTGTAAGATTTCAATAAATGTATTGATTCAAAAGTTGTACACTACTTGAACCGAAACCCACGTGCAATAATGATAGAATAAAGAACACCATATAATAATAATAATAATAATATAAATGATAGTAATAATAACATGGGTTATTGGTTTCGGACTTACTATCTTCATCAAAAATTAGTCAAAATTGATTTCGGATTTGCAGGCAATGATTTGTTGAAAGCTGAAATCTTCAAATTTATCACCCTGTATTTTCTGACATCTTTGAAATGGCTCGAAAAGCTGAGTTTATTGATATATCATAACATGAAACAGAACATTGTCGAAACTTCTAAAAACATTGCTGATGGTTTTCGTTATGGATCCAAAAATACGATCTGGTATATTCAACTCTAGTCGTAAATTAAGTATTTCGAACAATACTGTCTGTGAGTCACTGTTCAGTGTCGAAAGACTACCAGTCAAGATGTCATATATCATAGAGAAAAATATAATTTCCTCGTGATAATATCGTTAATTTCAATGATATCGATACGTTCGATAATTTCGATGTCCATGTCGATGATGAGTGTGTGTTGGATTTCTTTTGGAGGAATGATGTGCTATTTGAAAAATATCATGAGAGAAAACTTAATCTCGTTGACTTCAATGGTTCGTGCATGGTAAGTTGTTGAACGAATTATAATGTTTTCTTTGTATTGTTTTTCATTCCCTCTATTGAAGAGCTCAAATTGAATAGCTCAAAAACAGTCTAACAGTCATGTCAAAATATGCTGTCTGAACTGTTTATCGAAACTACCGAATTCCGTTCATTCAAAAAAAAGTAGTATCGGAAAGAGTTCATTCTCTATATCCTGAATATAATATAGATATTATCGATATGTTCCATATCATCTATAAATCGAAAATATCGATACATTTTGGTTATCGTTATATCTGAATTTTCATCGCCCAGCCCTAATCGATAGAGTTCAGCATCTAGAGATCAATGTTCTCGATCAGTCGATTATTGAAATAATAAAGATGTCGATACAATGACAAAAAATCAATATCTCACTCAGACGTCGACGTAGGACATCAGTCTCTGATTTTGTGTACGGTAATCCATTTCCTTCACATGAGAAACAAGAAATAGTTTTATTGACCATGTTTCTTTATTTGCTGGTACGTTATACATGTGATAGCTTTTAAAATCCTCTAAAGTTGTAATACCGCTTGCCTTTTGTCGGCATTTATAAATGATAATTCCGCTATTTGTCGTCCAAGCGTTCACTAACAACTTTCCTTGGCTCATCACCAATAAATCTCTCTTCGCTTTATTTCCCAGAAAAAAATTGTTAGGACTGTTAATATTTGTTCTTCGTAAATTGAATCGGTTTTGTGCGTGAGAGATAGTCGAATATCCATATTTGATTTATTCAAGTAAGCACTACCACTGACAAATTAAGGTGAATTGAAACAAACATCTATGTGATATTTTCATTTGCACATCGAGTGTAAAAGGAGAAATGTATTCATACATTTGAACAAGTATATCTATATTGGTGGAATGACTGAACTCTGTTTCTATTGCATGATTTAGTATACGGGGTGCTTCAGAAAGAGGTGACCACGTGGCTAGGATATCCGTATTCAAGATACAGGATCTTGAAAAAAAATTGACACATTTTTTACGATCATATCGAAACTAATCGCAACATTGGTATGATATTTCGTATGAATATGTTTTGGAAGCTCCGCTACGCTTGTGAAATATATAAATTTTCAGACTAGTTATGTAATATAATATTAACATCTCCAGAAAACCGTTCAGAGAGGGGTCACTTTGTATTATCCGTTCATAAAGGATGTACGCAGAAAACTCGATATCGAATTAGTCGAACTTCTGTGGTAAATCCAATTAAACTTTAATGGCTTCGAGTTAATTACGTTAGCATAGCGCTTCGTACGGAAAAAACTATCAGTTGTAATCATTTTTCCGTTTGTGGAGCACTATGTTATAACGAGAACAAAGAGGAATGAGGAAAAATCGAGATACATCACGAGAGCCTAATGAAGAAATATAGTTGCAGATACTAATTTCATGCTGATACACGTAAGTCGAGTTGAAGTACATGATATCATCAAAGTCTCACTACTTACCGATTTTATGTTGGATGAGTTAATTATTTCTTGTGGACTCTGGGGATTATATTGCGAAGAACCAAACATGAGTAATATCAATCAATATTTTTATCTTGTCATCTTTCTCTTCCCCAACATCAAACGAACGTTTTATGGTCGATTTATATGGCATGGCTACAGCTGACGCAGATGTTTTAGTTCATACGATTTTCATATGATTCATATGATTTTCATATAATTTTCTAGATGCAGCTCAGGCGTACGCAGAAAAACAAATAATTTCGTCTTTCCACATGTGATCAACATTGGTCAAAACATTTGATTTCTATCAAAACTAATTTCGAATTTTCGAAAATATTTTTATTTTCATTTCCAAAATGTTATCAACCCCTTAGAACCCCGTCGATGCACCTGTCAAAATTATAAATTCTATTTGACTCCCCTGAACAAATTTCGTGTACGCCACTAAATTTTTCCTCACCTCCGACCCATTTAAGGAAAAGAATTCGGACCCGCACAGACTTTTTTCTCCGATTTCTCTACCCTGAATATTTATTCCGTATCGAATTTCCTAAATTCTTCATTTTCCCTCTTATCCTCTTCAACTTGTTTTGAATTCCTCATTTCGAATATATATTCATGTAACTAGCGCGAAAAGTTTTTCGCGAAAAGTTTGATGGACGAAGTATGAATTGTAGATAGAGAAAAAGTCGAGAGCTGGAACCATGCTGGGTCTGCAGAAGCAAAAGAGTGCAAAAAGCGAGCTACTTTTTGCACAAGCGTAGAAAAGATATTGCGAAACCAGTGAATCAGGACAATGATTCATAATTATTTAGTGACTACTTGAATGATCACATGAATTATGAATATTTTATATAACATTCATGAACAAGAGTTATTTTTGTATTAAGTGCGTGAAATGGCACATGGAAGTGTTAATTCTTGACGAATTGTATATACGAAATACACGAAAAATATTTTTTCGTACAACTGTTAATGTAAATCTGCCTCCGTAGCAGAAGAAAATATAGTAGATAGTTTGAATAACGAAATTGAGATTTCTAACAAATTATTGAATTGTCCATCTTCTTCTGAACAAATCAAAACATCTGATAAAATGTTTAAATCAACTCTTCAAGAAATATCTAACGTTTCTGATGAGCAGCAACATGGAACATCTTCGAGAATTTATGTTTATTCCAATAAATGTAATTGTTTTATGATGAATGATCAGTTGACTCTGATAGAAATCAATCCTGCGAAAAGTTATATATCATGTTCATTTTGTGAATAATTCTGGCAGTGAAAAAAAGTGTTCACGGTGGAGAAAAGCAAATATTCATGCATTAATAGGGTTGCAGAGATATCAAGTTGTTTGAACAGTTGTACAAAAACATCATTTTCTACTCCAGTTACAGTTTCCAGTCGCATAAATAAGCCCGGAAATTGTTGAAATTCCGGTTCAGAACAATGAAGCTGAGCTTCGACGACATTCCCGATCCCGGGAGTAGATACCATTTGGGAGGCATCCTGGGATTCGGCGTCTACGGTAAAGTCTTCTCCGCCAGGGACACACAGGCCAGTGACAAGAGCGTGGCCGTCAAGATGCAGAGGTGCGACGCTGACACCAAGGATTTCATCGAGGAGGAGTACAAGATATTGAGGGACCTGAGTACGCACCCCAACATCTCGGATTTCTATGGGGTCTACCGAAAATCCGATGAAATATGGTTCGTCTTAGAGGTAAATTTAATATCAGGGTGCCAACATCCTGTATGGAAAGTTAACGATAATTTGCTTCATGAACTTGGGATAGTTCAGTTATATCTTGTCCTTGAAGACATTCGATGAAGAATAATGGTTTTGAACAAAAAGAATGATTTTCGGATTCGACAGTGGCAAAGTAGGACTGATTGTATTTATGAATATAAAAATTTCGATACGCTATAATATTTCGAATCTATCCACTGTAAATATCTTATTTTTGCAATGTTGTTAAACTTGTTGAATTTCTGAACAATAGTTTATGGAGTGATCTGTCATCACTTTTCCATATAGAATCACAAGTCATTGGGGACCGGTTGAATCGATAATAGACAATTGAATCTACAATGACAAATGTCGAAATTTCGTCAAATGTCGAAACATCTCAAGAGGACGCAATCATCAATCTGCTATTTCCACTTCAGTCGAACAATTTTCTCAATTTTAAGCTTTAATCATGAAATAAATCAGTCCAATACAACTCGCGTTTTTTTTTTTCTGATGGAAAGCTAGTATTTTTCGGACCTTATCTACAGAATTTCTTATGGTTTCTCAATCTACTACTGATTGAATCCTCAATGCATATCTACGTATTTTATCTAGAAATCTGTTAACACTAATGATAGAATGAATCTTTCCCTGCGTCAAGTTAAGGTGAATCAAAATGTGAAAAAATGGATTTAAGAACTTTCAGAAAGTTGAGAACACCGAAATTACCTCGAATATACGAAGAATAAATACTGCTAATTCAAGATATCAGGAGTATAAGCTATTTTGTAGGAATGTTATTTCAGTCATTGGAATGAATTCTTGCGACCACTTCGATAGGTTCCACTGTATATCTGATGTACATCTCGAGATTGTGAATATGGATAATGTCCTGTTTTTGTCAACTGCTCGATGAATGAATAGGGGTGAATTTCTTCTTATTCGTTCATCACCAAATTGTGAGATATTGGATTGATAATGAATGATCATTCATTTTGAAGGTTTTTATGTGTACTTCATCTTCATCTCGCATATTTGAACTGTGTCCGTACGAGTGTGATGAATTTCCAGCAAGTTATTATGTGTCTGCAAATAACAAATACAATTTATACTGATTGTTTTCGTCTTGTGGTATACCAATAAAAATTGATTGATGGATTTACGATGATGATTTATACATTGTCCGCAGCCGTGCGAAGGAGGTCCAGTTGTCGATCTGGTGAATGCCTTGCTGGAAAAAAACCGACGCCTGGCCGAAGAACACATCGCGTATGTCATCAAGGAGACTGTCAAAGTGAGTATCTTCTGGCGTGCACCTGATTGTCATGCCTCTACATGAGAAAAATGTCGTCACTTTCCTCTCTGAAAATCTACAGTCACTATGTTATAATTCCTGTATATTCTGGAATATATCGAGGGCACTTCACAAGGTTGACAGAGGAAAAAACGACCCAAGCAACCAGAAGGCACGTGATAAAGATTTTCATCCAGTAATTATTGAAGATAATGAGTGCTCCACAGAGGAGAATGTTCTGATTCAATTCCATATTGGGTCATCGAAATTTGTTGTGTCTCTGAATCAACTATATGTGGCTATAAACTGCCCCATATCTTCGATAAGCTCATAATATTCACAATGCCATTTCATAGAGCAACGATAATTTATGAATCCTCAACACATGCTCTCTAAACGAAAATCACTATGTCACAAATCCGAAAATGAGTATCATCAATTGCAAAATGGCAGGACATGCATAAATTGAAGCGAATCAAAATTCCAATCATGGATATTATTGGAAAAAGTATTGACATTAAACGAGATAATATAATTCATATCTCATGGCAGAAAACACAGCCTCTATGTAATGTGAGTGTGGTAATTATTCAATTCTTCATCTTAATCACTTAGTTCAACGAGACTTGATTCAAATCAAACTATCCTTCAAGTAGTCATTTGAGTTGAGGAAAAACATAGGATTCCCAACATAAAACGGTTTCCATTATCTTTTTGCGAGTCTTGTATCTCTCACATATAAAGGTAATACTACAGATGAGTATGCATTGCCTGAATATTGCATATTTCCTTATAAATAATCTTTAGTCACTGGGAAAACAAGAAACAATTTTGCTTCAATGATTCTAGTTCCGTGGTATATAATTCTCTTCATTATATCCACAAGAAATTGGGCTAGGTAAAGAAAAGTTTGTCAGTTATTTGGATTTTTTCGATATCCCTCCAATAGTCATGCTAAGGTTAATTCATTGGTTCAGAATTATTTTGTTCCACTTGAATCGGTCACCAAAAAAAAAAAACATATCAACGAACTGACCTAAGCATAACTGTCGGTAAGATTACAGGAACGGTGTCAAACTCATTGAACCTAGAATAATGTCCTACCAAAGGAAGTTGCAGTTTCCAGAAATGAGAGAGTTAGGCTTCACTGTCAGTCAAAGTGATTGAAAGTTATTCATAGCTCCAGTTATGGGTATAATTTACACTATCATCATTTCATTACAGGCGGTCATTTATCTTCACGACAACAAAGTCATTCACAGAGACATCAGAGGGAGCAACATACTGCTGACGAAAGAAGGAGAAGTTAAACTATGCGACTTTGGTTTATCGAAAAGAACAAGGAGTCTCGAAGAAAAACATACTGATTGCGTTGGATCCCCATGCTGGATGGCTCCTGAAGTAGTTACTGCTGGAAACAATGATGAAGATGGATATGACTCCAGAGTAAGTTGCTAATGATCAACAGTTATGGTTTCGTACTCAAATTGCTCCTACATGTTTCAATTTGTATTCTGGCTTATGCATATAATATATTCATATATCATCATAGTATTTATTATACAGGGTGTCCTCAAAAGGTCTTTACAAAAAGCTACCACATATTCTTCAGACCAAAACAATTCGATACAAGCAAACTTACCTCAGTAAAAAGTTGCTTAGTTTGGGCGCTAGACGGCTCTGAAGTTGAAATTTTCAAATCGATTTTGCTTCATAACTTTTGAACGGCTCATGAGATTTTTTTCAAATTTGGTACGTTGGCATAGACTCATCGGGCAATGAAACTCATATCATAATCATAATGAATATCATTCCATGGGCGTAGAACTTGATTTTTTCAGTAAATAAACATCTAAAACTCCTACGCCAATGGAAAAAAATTAGTTTCAATATGAAATCTAAATTATTCAACTCATTCACTACAAAAAAGGTACTCTTGACAAAAGTCGATTCCTCTCATGGTTTCGACAAAATTTTAATTTTAGTGATTTAGAGCATAATTAATAATAAAACGATTAACAGATATTTCATAAAAATTGTTCAAAATGTTCACCATTTTCACGTATACAAAGATTTATACGACGCAAAAAGTTGAAATGTACTCTTTGCATAACTTCTTCATCGCCTGTAAGATTATTCGTCGCCTGTTGGATACGTTGCCATAATTGTTCTACAGTATTCACAGGGGTCTTGTAAACCGTAGACTTGAGATAACCCCGTACAAAATAATCCATCGATGTTAAGTCTGGAGAACGTGGTGGCCAATTCACGGGTGCATCATTACCTCTACCTATCCATCTGTCTGGGTACTGTTGGCTTAAAAAATTCCTAACATCCACCGAAAAATGTGGTGGAGCTCCATCGTGCATAAACCACATATCTACCCGATGTTGGAGTGGTAAATCTTCCAACAAATTTGGCAACGTATTTCGTAGATGTTGTAAATACATGTCTCCTGTTAATCTTTGTGGAAGTATGACAGGACCAATTATAAAATTTCCTATTAGTCCAGCCCAAACGTTGATTTTGAATTCGTGTTGAAAATGGTTTATTTTAATGGAATGAGGATTTTCAATTGCATAAACGTGTTCATTATGAAAATTAGTTATTCCTCTTCTCGTGAAACAGGCTTCATCAGTGAACAAAATATTCTTTCCAAAGTTCAGATTCATTTCTCTTTGCAAATTAATGAACCTACAAAACATCAGACGACTTTGTGAATCATGGATTAATAAATCTTGAACTGGCGTCTTGTGGTATGGGTATAATAATTGTTCTCTTAGTACTTCATGAACGGCATTCCTAGAAACTTCTAGTTCATTACTTATCCGTCTAGTACTCAATTCTGGATTTTCTTCAATACGGTCTAAAATTTCTACTTCGACTTCGGGAATCCTTACATAACGCTGTCTTCCATAATCACCAGTTCTAGGAGCAAAATGACCGGTCTCCCGAAGACGTCTCTCAACTGCAGCAAAGGTTGGGTGGCTTGGTACGCGACGATTTGGAAACCTTGCCGAATACACCCTCACACTCTCTCGACCATTTCCTTGACAATATCCGAATACCAATAACATATCGGTGTATTCTTCATTGGTGTATTGTACGGCCATGATAAATCAGAAAAGTCCGATATCAAGAATCAACGTCAATAAAACTCGACAAATCAACACAGATGAAACTATGGAAACCAAGAATGTGAATATCACTGTTTTCGAGCAGATAATAATAGTCTTCAGAAAAAAAAACCAGTGCTACTTATTTTCAATAGAAATAACCTATGCAAAAAGTACATCTCAACTTTTTGCGTCGTATAAATCTTTGTATACGTGAAAATGGTGAACATTTTGAACAATTTTTATGAAATATCTGTTAATCGTTTTATTATTAATTATGCTCTAAATCACTAAAATTAAAATTTTGTCGAAACCATGAGAGGAATCGACTTTTGTCAAGAGTACCTTTTTTGTAGTGAATGAGTTGAATAATTTAGATTTCATATTGAAACTAATTTTTTTCCATTGGCGTAGGAGTTTTAGATGTTTATTTACTGAAAAAATCAAGTTCTACGCCCATGGAATGATATTCATTATGATTATGATATGAGTTTCATTGCCCGATGAGTCTATGCCAACGTACCAAATTTGAAAAAAATCTCATGAGCCGTTCAAAAGTTATGAAGCAAAATCGATTTGAAAATTTCAACTTCAGAGCCGTCTAGCGCCCAAACTAAGCAACTTTTTACTGAGGTAAGTTTGCTTGTATCGAATTGTTTTGGTCTGAAGAATATGTGGTAGCTTTTTGTAAAGACCTTTCAAGGACACCCTGTATAGTTCCTGTATAGGTTGAGATTGTTACAGAGACCTCCCATCTGGAGGAATCATTTCATTCTGAAGCGAAATGCATGAGGAGTATTCTTTGGTATTTTCAGAATCAGGTTCTACATCGATTTGAGACTACAAGAATTAGTATTCTCAGTATGACCAATGTAACCTTCAATTTTGATAACTCTCATCAATCCCCTATCAAAATTATCCATACTGATATTTCTGCCAGGAGAAATTACTTCATTCGAATCTCCTTCATGAGGTTATCCGAACGTCATTAATCTGAATAACTAGTTCTTCATTTTTAGATTGACGTGTGGTCTATTGGAATAACGGTTATCGAACTGGGAGATGGCAAACCACCACTACAGGAAATGCATGCCACTAGAACTCTTTTTCAAATCACTACAAATCCTCCACCAACAGTTTCAAAACTCTCCAATTGGTCAGAAAACTACCACGATTTCATCAACGAGTGAGTTCATGAGGTTTAATCATATTATATTCATATTTATTAGATTTCTGAATCAAACTATCGTGATGTCTAGTATGTTCCTCAAATATAATAAGGAAGGGAAAACATATTCATGTCATGAAGAGGTTGTTCTGAGAAGTTAAATATTTTAGGTTCGTGATTTCGACATGGAAAGAGGATATCAAAAAAGCTGGTCTTAAGTTTAGATTAGGTCGATAATTTTTCGAAATTTTCATTTCGATTCACTAATTCGGAAATACCTTTCAAGTATTATAACAAAACTGGTAGAGAATGAAAATTCATGCGAAAAAAACTTTAGAAATCACGTGAAAATATTCAACAATGTTGGAATCACTGATGTTGATGATAATAATGTTCCTTTCTGATGTTTCATCCAATTCTCATATATTGATCTGATGATAGTTTCACTCATAGTTTTATGCATAGTTTCGGAATAGAATCTCATCAGATTCCACTATTGAAATGAGCTCTACTTTTTTTGTATATTCAGGTGTTTGGTAAAGAATTATGAACATCGTCCATACAGCGTAGAACTTATCGAGCATCCATTCTTACAACAAGTTCCAGAAAATAACCATCATGTGAGTATTTCATGAACAGAGTAAATTTTTTGAAAAAAAAAGTATGTGGGTTTTCTAAGATTGAAACCGCTTTCTATGAGATATACAGACTTCCACTTGACGTGACTTGTCACTTGACGTGGATCGATTTTTTTTCGAAATTGTCCTGTGGCGTAGATACAAAGAAGTTGTTTCACTTTTTCCGCATTGTTTTCGCCACTGGATTTTTGTACAAATTGTATCGAAAAAAACAGAGACCACCGCAATGGCGAAGATTTTATAGAACTGCAACTCAACAAACATTCACACTATTTACGAATGAAATGATTACCACTCTGTATATCACCACTCTGTATTTTATTCGCGGAGATGATGAGATGATTTTCGTCTTCACAGATATTTGGAATTTCCTCTGAAATAAAAATGAAAACACAATTCATGATAATTATTTCAATAAATTTCCAGTAAGGGCAGATGCATGATCTGTCTTATAATGGCAATGCGCTTCAGATACCTATAGGAGGAATCCTCTATTTGTCGTTTTTGAAAAAAATCATTTTATTTATCAAAATTCAATTCAGATTTTTCTTATATTTCCACACGGTTTTCACTTTTCCACAGATGAATGACAATACAGGATATACTATTTCCTATACACTGAATTTTCATTGAACCCTAGATAATTAATTGAATATTTCAAGTCACTCCCTTGTAGATATGATATCCGTTAAGATTTCACTTATCATCCGTTCCTTTCAAACACAACTTGTTGTGGGTTATTCCAGTTATCTTTGGAACTAAAGTCACTCCTTATCGACGTATCTCCAACTCATCCGACAAAACGGAGACCTGAGGTGAGCGTCAATGGAAAATTGTTGAAAACTGGAATAGATCGAGGCATGGAACCAATGTACGATGAAGATCTAGCCGCATTATCGACTATCAATGAACGAGAAGTTTTGGATTTGCTACAGAAGAGATTCGATTTGGGACAATGTTATTCCTATATAGGAGATATATTGCTGTCGTTGAACCCAAATGAGAAGATGAATATTTTCGGCAGAGAGGTGAGTAGGATCTATTCGACCCCATTCATCTTCCTATAATCAACTGAAAGGAGAACTGAAGGAGATATTGGAAGCTTGAAATAATTACTAGAATGATGTACATGGGTATCCAAATACATCATCGGAATCGAAAATCTTTCGGATCAAATAGAAATTCAAAAAATTAGATAACGGGTTCCTATATCTCTTTTCCTATAGGCCTTCCTAACGTGAATATGGCCCCAAAGGACGCCGCTGAAAATAGCCTTTTCTTGAATAACTCTCTAAGTAATTAATATAATTCGATGGAAATTCAATATGAGAGATACTGGTGAGGATCCTTGAAAAATAGTGTCTGAAATATATTCAGCTTCCTTGGTTCATCAGAGATGGACTAAGATTCATCTTCAATTTATCTTCAACGCTCCATTCCTCAACACCTCGTATGGAAAAAACCTCAGAAAGAATTGATTTAGATAGCTCCAACCTTGAAAAAATGTACTCCTGTTTTTTGTCGATAAAATTAACCGTTTTCGAGGAAAAGAACTATGCAAAAATTAATAAAAAGGACAATGATTTTAGTTTTTTTTTTTTTGAACTCCTAATTTGGCCGACAATAAATGAGAGTACCTCTCTTAATTTGAGATTCCGGCTACTGACTTAATTTTTTCATCCCTCTTTCATAAAAGGTCTTATTTATTATACTTGATGTCCTTTGGGGGCCTATGTCTCCGGAAGTTGTTATCTTATATTTTCAGATTCTATCAGACCCGGAGAGATTGCTCACATTTTCCCGGACACCTTGTATATGTATGTTCATTGTGTCTGAAACTCATGGAAGGTTCAATTTTTTTTTTCAATTCTTTTATGCTTCAATGGACTTTAGGAGCTACATTATTCTGATATTCCATAGCAGAGTCCCTCCGACTCAAGAAAATCAAAATGACACGTTACTTACTGAGAACCATTGAAGCAAAAAAATTCCTAACCGTTCAAAAGTTAACTTACCGACACAGTGTATATTCTGGTGCATGCGCCGGAAATTAAATCCTTGCATTTCATAAATGGTGAACTCGCCGCAATAACTTTTACAAACATATTTTATCAATCTGTTTCTGATCTGGTATCGATATAATCTTTACTATATCATTCACGTTGTAGATTACGTATAATGGAATTCTCGATCCAAGAGAATGGATGGATGTATTTCATTTTCCTTGTTATATCTGCAAACATTTCATATTCCCATGCAGTATAGATACGCTATTCCATCCCTATGAATGCACTTTGATCAATCAAATAAGATTTACATTTTTAGAAGTACCTACAAGTACCCGCGTGAATTTCCATTTCTTATGATATACATACTGTCCTATATATTTTCGTGATTTTTTTTTTTCAGTTCCACCAGAGGTACCAATCAAAATGCAGATCCGACAACGCTCCACACATCTACGCCATAGCAGACACTGCTTACAAAAACGCGCTCCATCATGTCATCCCCCAACAGATAGTTTTCTCAGGAGAAACTGGGTCTGGAAAAACCACGAACTACCTCCATATCATCGACCACCTCTTCTACCTCGGAGAAATGTCCAGCATCAATTCCACGAGGATCCGGAATGCAGTGAAACTGGTACATTCCCTCATCCACGCTTCTACTCCTTCCAATTCTTACTCTACTAGGGGTGTTTTCAAGACTAATATATCGTACGGGAGTACAGGAAAACTCAGCGGGGCTAGCTTCACGGTACACTGTTTGGAAAAGAGTAGAGTTTCCTCCACTGATTTGTGAGTACGATTTTTGGAAAATATCATATCTTCTGGATTCGAATAGATCAATCAACTATGAAATCGATACAAGAACAATGGAGACTTCCAGCGGATAATATCTTTTGAATTCGCGATTTTCATAGCAGCAGAAAACGTACAGATCTAATGACGTCAAAATCCGGCTGCCAATCCTCGAGCAGAGACTGCTGGGATAATCGATCAAGAGTAATACGAAAATTCCTCATTTATCATGATATACTTATCGACTCTATTTGTCCGTTATACTCATAGTTTCTGAAAGACATAACAAATTTCAAAATTTCAAAAAAAAACACTTTTCACTGCAGTTTTATAATAGGCTCCCAGACGAATAGTTCTTTCTCTTTCACATGTTTTCTTTTCTAGTTTAACTATCTTGTTATTGTTAATATTTTTTTCAATATATTTTTTTTCCATTCAATTGCTACTTCCTACCTTAGGACACAACTTGTTATTAGTCATCATATTTTGTAAATTTGAGCTGTCCTGTTATTGGATGAACTCTAATAGGTTCATCTGTTGGATAGCCATGCACTTCTAATAAATAAATAAATACTCCTGTATGAACAGAACTGTCAAAAAGCGACGTTGGAATAATCATCTGCCAACTACCTAGACAGGATAATTAAATCACTAGTTTGAATGGGTTTTCTTATAGTGCTGTGATTTGAATTTGAAAATACTTTCAGAACGAATGATTCCGTTACATGAAGATTGAAAATGAGAACATCATTATACAAATGGGGTTTCAGTTGTAATTTTGATAGGTGTACACATCCCCATTTCCATCGAGACACTGAAATGGGGTGTCACAAATAATTACTTCAAATATAAATCCCAATTTCCTTTTTTCCAGCAGAATCGAGCCATTGAAATGGAATCAACTGCTCGATATCTGTATAAAACTTGCTGCTCTCTGAATGAGCAATGAGCAATGGGAAATTCTAGCTATTGTCTCAGGGACATATTTTCAAAAATTATTTCAGTTTTATCTTCCCAAATTCTCTCGAATCAGTTAGGATTCAGTTAGCAGCACTTTTCCTAATGGTTGGTTTGACAGAAAAGACATTGTATCATATCACTTCACATTTCACTTTTTCATCACTTTCTTCGAGTTTTCCTCCTCCATAATATCTTCATATGGTGAGTATTGTTACTCATTTTCTTCCAGGAACCAAAGTAACTTCCACGTATTATTTTATCTCTACGACGGAATGGTAGCAGCAGACACATACGTTAAATACAAACTGAACCCGAACCGAACCTACCGATACTTGAGAACTTCAGAACATTCAGACCTAAAACAACCTAAAAACGATATTGATAACAACATCAACAAATATATCATGTTGTGCAGTTACTTGGACGAATTGAATTTCTCTATGGGACAGATAATAACAATTCACTCCATAATCGCAGCAATTTTGAATCTTGGCGAAGCAAGATTCGAAGAAGCAGATGATTCACTAGCTGTTCTTCAAAACAAAGAAGTGGTGGATAACTTTGCAGAGCTTCTCGAAATCGATAGTAAGAAAATCGCATGGGTCTTAACCAACTATTGCATGCTCAATGAAGGCAATGTTATCAGAAAGAAAAATACCTGTGAAGAAGCTAGAGAAGTCAGAGATGTTTTAGCAAACACTCTATATTCAAGATTCGTCGACTATATGCTGAGTACTATCAATAATAAGTTGGCCTTCGGAAAAGCTATATTGTGAGTATGCAAAAGAAGATATTTTGTTAAATGAATGAAATGAATTTGTTTGCCTCTTCTATAGATGAACCATGCCTCATTCATGCCTCTTATCTTGTGGGGCTTTCTTTCTTTTCCTCCAACTTTCTTGTGATCTAACACACATATCAGACTCGCAAGATAAATATAATCATTATTGTCAGGATGAACATTGTTTTCTTACTACATTCACCTCTCAATCTCATTTCATATCTTTGTACCTCTATAGATGATAAATATTTGTTTCAGTGGTGATCGATATTCCATAAGACTCCTGGACTATCCTGGCTTTGAATGCTTCAAAAATAACGGATTCTCCCAACTCATGATCAACACCCTCAATGAACAGCTGCATTACCACTTTCTTCAAAGAGTATTCGCCTGGGAGGTGCAAGATAACCAGAATGAAAGTGTGGAATACACTCCGATTACATATTATAATAACAAAGATACTTTGAACGAACTGATGGGAAAGCCTGAAGGAGTTTTTTCCATTGTGGATGATGCCTCTAAGAAAGGTCATGGAGGAAGATATATAATAGGTGAGACTTTTCCTATGGTTTCAATATCGGCTCTCATTTGATTCGAACTTGAGATATGATTCTTTATTTCCAGCGGAATGTTCCAGTTACTGACTGATTATGATTGATATTATTCGAATGTATCTTTTCCAGATAATTTGAGCAATGAAGATAAGAAGAAAGTAGCTGTCATCCAAAGTAATAAATTTTCAGTAGCTCATTTCACTGGGAGAGTGTCCTATAATGTTAGGGATATGTCTGAGAAGAATAGAGATTTCCTATCTCCCGAAATCATAGAAACGATGAGAGGTTCAAAAAATCCAATTGTCAGTATTTTATTTTCTAATAAACTCGATAGAGCTGGAAATCTTATCATACCTACTGAAGAAACGAGAAGAACAAAATACAGATTTTCTCCCAAGGTGAATTTATATGAAAATCGTTGTTTGCTTTCATATGAATCCGCAATTACCAGTTACTTGAAATAGAAGACAGTGAGCAAACTTGTATTCAATGATATTTCAACAATACCTTTGATTTTTCAGACATCTGTAGATAAACAATATTCGCAGATTAAAAAAATGCGTACCGAATCCACAATATTCCGATCATTGTGCCTGGACCTACTGAAAGAGCTTTCTGTTGGTATTGGGCTAGGAGGAACCCACTTCGTGAAATGTATAAGGACCGATCTGAAAGGAGTTCCAGGAAACTTCTACAGAGAACTAGTCAAACAGCAAATTAGGGCGATGGCAGTAGTAGAGTCTGCAAAAACCAGGCAGCAAGGATTTCCGCAGAGGATCTCTTTTTCGGAATTCTTGAGGAGGTTGGCAACATATCGACCAAATCTCGAAGTGGTTTGATAATTATGTTTCTCTAGGTACAAATTTTTGGCATTCGATTTTGATGAAAACGTTGATGTCACTAGAGATAACTGCAGACTTTTGATGGTACGATTGAAAATGGAACATTGGTCTCTAGGAAAATCTAAAGTATTCCTGAAATACTATAACGAGGAGTACCTTTCACGATTATATGAAACAGAAGTGAAGAAAATCATAAAAATACAAAGTATCCTCAGAGGATTTTTGGTGAAATGTAGGTTAGCGAGGGAAGTGAAAAAAGAACAAAGGGAATGCAGTAAGTCTTATCACCTCATCGGTGAAATCAGATAGGTTTTGAGTCATCTTGTTTCAGTCGAAGAAATAAACAAAAGGAGAAGGAGCAGCATTTTGACAGAGGAAGAAGCAGCTGTGCTCATTCAAAAAGGTAAATCACATGCTTTATCTGATAAGTCGGTCAGATCATCTCAAGTATTTATTCAACAAATTAAGCTTATAGAAATAACTTCAAACAGAAGAAAAGCGTTGACCACTACCAAAAACTCGATGAGGACGAACTCAATTTCATCAAGCCATTCGCAAGAAAGTGGAGAAACAAATCAATTTTTTCGGTACTGATGCTTTATAGGGGCATTAGATTACGAGATTTTTTTAATTTAGCGCAACAGGTGAGCTCATCAATCTTCTTTGAATATTTTTAGAAGAGGAATTACCTGGAAATTGCAGAATCAGTGCTTTCATGTTCAAGATATGCTCATTTATTCATGGATTTTTTTTTGTGTATGATATCCAATGCCTTCATACAAAAAGTAAGCTAACTGAATTGGAAAATGAGGAATACAAATGAGATGCCGTTATTGAAATATTCGAAATCTCCTTTAATTCAAAAAGTGTAGCCAATTAATGCTGGTAGCTGAATTATCTGAATGCCACCTGGAATTATTAATAATGCTAACTTCACATCTTCCCATGGAGTTTAAAATATGATGACGAAATTATTTTAGGTCCATTTGTACAACATGAATGCTTTTCACATCTCTCAGAATGCTACAGGTATCGATCTTCAGAACGTTAATTCGAAAGCAACTGTCTCTTCATGGCTTGGTGCAGTGAAAATTCCAATGCTGAAACAGCAATTTAGACTAGAAGACATTCCATTTTATGATACGTCGAATATGTGTGATGTCACAACAAGTCTCAGGTAAGCACAACCAAAAATATGAATCGAAACTATATTCATTTCTGATATTTCAAGTGGGTATATGGAAAGAGAAGAACCATGGGATACTCCATACCTCTGGAGAGAATCCAAGTCACTCACCAAGGATGATGAATCAGAAGAAGAACATGACTTCAAAGAAACGCTGACTAGTATCGAGTACTCCAGGGACCCTGATGACGAAATGATGATACTTCCAAGTCCAGTTGAATCTGAAGATGGAATCAAGGAAACAAAAGAAACTGTCAATCAAGCGTTGAAACTAGGTAGATCATCAACCTCGACCAAACAGGTGACAGAAAAAAGAGTCTCGATGAACAGTAATATCAAGATAAAGAAGCCTATCGCTCCCTCCCCAGTCAAGATGGAACAGGACCTCCTCAAGAACTCAGCACCAGCCAATAAAGATTTCGATTTTATAAAACCTAGTCCAGTGTTGGTGAAGCCGAAGTACTCGGTAGACCCCGTAGCTGAGTTGAGAAACATGGCTAGGAGGGATCATGGTGCCTCTGAAGATGACCCGCCCTTTAACTTTCAGGCAATGTTGAGGAAAACCAACTTCAGAAATGAGTCTTTGAAGAAGACGGTGCAGACTGTGAGGAGGTTCTCTCTGAAAAAGGGCCAAGATGAGGACTACCAGAAGAATGGTGATGAAAGTGTTGATGTTGAAAATGAGCTAATTCCGACAAAACCTGTTAGCTTAGAATTATTTCCGGGGTTGATAATGGAGGGACTGGAGACAGAACTATGAATCGTCTTACTATAATATTATCTATAAATCAGGGGAATGAGTTATTTCTATATTATTTCGCAAATCAATTCGAAAAATATCCAACTACATTTAGAGAAATCATATCGTTCTAGCAACATCAGGTACATCTAGCGTGATTCATCCTTCAATGTGAAATAATATGGATGACAGATCCTCAAAATTAGGCATCAAGTAGTTTCAATCTCCAAATAGGTCTCGTTTGAGAGTATGCATTTTATTGTATAACTCGTATTTATTAATTTTCTGCCAAAAATCTTATTAAATCAGAGAAAACATTGCATACTTCATACATATAATGATCATTTTTGAAATGATTTTGTAGGGATGAGTTATTTGCGACTATATTCTTATTTCATACCTGCATCATAAAATAAATTAGCATATCCACGGGCACTGTTCGGCAAACATCTCGACTTTCATTTTCATTTTACTATCGGAACAATTCATAAAAAAAGAATTTAATTGAAATGAATTTGATGAAATTGCAATTAAAAGAGGACAATAACAATAATAGTATCAGTTCCCTAGGAAAAATACGAAAACAAATGCTCTAGATATTTTTCATATGATGTCCAATAATTTTGTTCTCAAAAAAAGCAAGGAATCCTGATTTGAATAAATATTTACGTATCCTAAAGTGGTCTAGAAGAGAAACAATTTCGAGATGGAATGAACATAAATGTGTTTCAGAGGTCAACCAGTTCATCAACGTTGTACATTGTAATATCGTGAATTGCTTTCCACTTCCAGCAGAGAAATTTGTAGAGGATTCTACTTTTTATATACCTATGTTGAATAACATATTTGTCAGTTTTCTTACTAATAGTTCTTTTTTTCTCAAATCGTTCGGAGGAATCCTTTTGGAATTGTAATAACAGGTCAAAGAGACTGAATGATAAAAACAAATATCTCAGTTGATTGTTTCATTCATTCGAGATGTGTTCTTCCCACACATTATGTAATGAATAATCTGAAACAGAGATGGTCGGTATGTGGTATAAAAATAAAAGCTACAAGGTTACGTTATCATGGACACTATAATGATGAGACCTGAATAATTATTGTGTTCTAAAATTTGGTTGAGGATAGCACCTAGAACATTAATCAGAAAACAGCAGTGACTACTGCATTAATAAACTGAAAGGAGTGGTAACTCGAACTCGGAAAATCTAATTTGTTACCATGACTCGTATCGTGACAGAAGTTGGAATATTTTAAAATCATTTTGTAGGTATTGAAAGTTTCATATTTCGTGATGGCGCTTCTGATTTTTCATGTAATACACGTACTATATGAAAGTACTTGCAGTTTCAGGATATTATCGATGATTTTGATAATTATTTGACAGGGTTATAACTCGAAGAGAACACTGTAACCTGAAAGAACAGATATCATGAAACGTCAACTTATACAGGATCCGGCGACAGTAGCGCGGTCTTCTATATCTCATTGGAAAGAATAGTTAGAAATATGATTATTTCATCATAACGTCTGATTTGTCGATATCAAAAAAATATGTTACGTCATATATGTTGTTTTTTTTCCTCTAGGTGAGACCCAACTTTGATTTTTTCGATAGCAACCTATATATTTCTCGAAAGATTTTCTGATTTTTCATCAAAAAAAATGGGGACTTTCCATTCCACACTCATAAAGAATTATTGACAGTTCACGTGATATGAAACATCAAAAGTTTTTCTCACGATTTCCGACATTCATCTAACTGAAATGATTTTTTCTGGATACGAACACCAAATTCCATAATACCTATATAATATTTTCGTCGTTACTTCATTTCAGTTAGAGCCCCAATGATAACGAGAACCGTCATTACAACTACACATTTTTATTTGAAGAGAAGTAGGAATCCAGTTCTGATCATTTATTTCTATTAAATTATCATCTTTGATGAATAATCCGAAAATTTTGAGAGAGATATGGGTTGCCTATGAAATAATCAAAGTTGGGTTGGTCACGAACAGTGGACATAAAACAGTCTCATAACATCACTCAATTGCATCTTGTTGTTATAGACCAAGTAGAAATCATGAAGAAAAAATAATCCATCAGGAGATATGGTTGTTTCCCTGTGCTTATTATTCATTACAATTTATGTTATAGACCATTCGTTTGTTGGATGCTTTATACTTTCAACTGGTCTTTCAGAATAAATAAAGCTAATCAAAGAGTATCAATCTATGATAATTAATGATAGTTCCAAAAGTACGAACATTAAGATTAGGTCCGAGGATGATGTGAATGTTGAACGTACTATTCTATTCAACTTCAATAAATCACAAAAGAAATATTGATATAAGATCAGTACCTGCTAATCGGGATTTTATACACTCCTGATTCAGTAGGAAGATTTATACAACAGTTTATGACCTTAAACATAACTCATTGGCTCTGAGTATAGAATAATGAAATAATAATCGAGCATTATTCAAATGTGTTCTGTTTAAAGTTTAATAACGTGATTTGGAGAATAGATCCTTGTCTATTTTCGCAACATCGATCGATTATGGATAGTTGAGAGTATTTTGACAAGAAATGTCTTCGACGTGTACAGATCAGATTTATTTCTTCGGATTCATTGACGTGCGCATAAACATCATTTTCATCCGGAAAATTAGAGGAATATCATAATGATGGTTTGAGATCCGGTGTGTATCATACTTACAGTGTGTAAAAGCCAAACAGAATGGATTCATCATTTCGGTTATTGTACATATTTATAAAAAATCCCGAAAATCGTCAAAATGCGATCTCTACCTTCGAATGACAAGTACGACCCCTAATTTTCCAAATGGAAAGTATAGGTTTGTGATATATCGTTGGAAGGGTCTCTTCATTCTCTATTCAAAAATCTTATCGTTTTCAAGTTTATCGCAACAATCAAGATAAGATAAAAAGAATAAAATAAAATCATAATGGTGACTGAAATTCGCTGAAATACAATAAAAATCTAATATCAATATCTGAGTATCATTCATCATTGTCTCTTCTAAAATTATTCGCTGTGAAATTTTGGTAATCTAGGGTGTGCTATGTTCCAATTAAATATTCTTGTCATACTCTCGTTATAATTCTTAGTCCTATCCCAACTATAAAGAAATAAGAAAGGAACTACAATGTGGAATTGAAGACTTATTGTACTACATCGATCAGTATAAGCCTTGGATATTCAGCTAATTTATAAAAATAATCAAGGGTATAACTTCATTCCCAACAGAACAAATACAACCTGCATCGAAATCCGTTTTCCTTTCGACAACATGAAAGTAAAGCTTATAATAAAGTTCGTGGATCATCGTGTGAGCCAGCTGTGAAATGTTGGGGCAGAAGGGAAAAGTATTGAAAATTTTCTGAAAAGTTTATACTTCACTAGCCATAGAATTTCCACAACTTTTCCGTCCTATAACGAAGTTTGAAGGGTCTAACAATGTGGAGGTGACTAGACTGAACTCAGCTCGACGAGCTGAGTTTGTAGACTACCTAGAATCGCTCGAGGTGGCATAAAATACGGGTGAGTGGTACCTGACATTTCGTGATCTGAGTTCTTGGTAAAGATAGGAGTTGCATTGAACTCTACTAGATTTTCTGATCCCCAAATCGAAATTAATGGTAACGACCTATATATCTGTCTTGCACCTGTGTCCTCATTTCGATGATATGGGGAGAATACTCTATTCTGAATGGAACTTCGGAAACATCTGATGAAGTCTATTATATTTCTTCGAATGAATGACTTTCATTTTAACTGAATATTCCATCTATAGTCACATTCAACACATGGTAAAATAAATGATGAAAATAAAATAATATTACTTCTCCCTTGTGTATATTCTTTCAATTACAAAATTATTTGAACGTTTGGTAACTCAGCCAATCACAAATATATAATTCCATGCTTCATCATCATCGTTATTTCACACGATTGGTCTGATGGTTGTATAGACCCCTTTGTAGGCAAGGTTCTGTCCGTATCCAGGAATGATGGTCCCACTTGGGTGGTACCCGAATTCGTCAGCGGTGTATGATATCGCCACAGGTATGCCCTCGGGAGACGTGTAGTGGTACTGTCCTTGAACTACTACTGGAGCGTTGTCTCTAGCAGCGTCAAGTACTCTCGGAAAGCCTTGTTCATCAACAGATATGCCATTTTCTGTCTCGTAACTGAAAATAATAATAAAAATACGGTTTATTCACCAATAGTAAATACAGTATAATGTCTACACAGGAATGTAAATGAACTTGACATTCACACAATAAAATCATGGCTGAAAGAAAAAATGGGTTTGTATGGATGAGTTCATTGATGAATTATTTCATATAGCGATATCAGATCATGAAAAAACTAGCGATCATTCTTTAAAAGCCATTTTTCCAATTATTTTTCGTATAACTGATTGTTCTTTATATCTATGATTCAGTCGGGGCATTGGCTTGCAAACTATACATTGGATGAATTCGAAATGATATTCTAGATTCTGAATACCTTGGACAAATACTTCATCGAAACTTCAACAAGAAGTTTAGAGTCATAAGGGTAGGCTATAGTTGACTGAAAATAATGAATGGGAATAGTTCAAAGGGAAGTAATAGATTCTGTATAACTTAAACAAATAGTTCATCAGAATCTCATTGAAAGAATTATGTTAGGTTGAGTTTAGTTGGATTTTCTGATCAAAACCTCACGCTGAGTTATGTTAGGTTATCTCAGATTAGATCAAGTACTCTCGGAACGCCTTGTTCTGTAAGAGATTCATAATTTTCTATCTCGTAACTATAAATGATGCATTGATAGAGTTCAGAAGGAAGAGATAGGTTGCGAAAACCTTTTGAAGAACCGTTTGAAGAATAGATGAAGGTAGCTTTTCCAATATCATTTTTTTGAGCTGTTCATAAGCACAAAGCGACCCATTATTTTTCTGAAATCACTCTCTTGATGCCCAAATCTATATAAGCACTCATGTCAAATCTGTATAAGCACTCACCCATAGTGGTATGATCCATCAGGGCCAGCGCTGTTCTCGAACTTCAGAATACCAGCATTGCCGCCATATTGATGATATTTATTATAGTAGTCTCTGTTGTTGTAGTCCTTATTGTAGTAGTCTTTATTGTAGTATTCCTTATTGTAGATGTCTTTATTATAGTAGTTGTTTCCCTGGTAGTAATTCGCATTGTTATACTTGTTGTAAGGGTTCGGGTTATTGTAGAAAGGGTTATTCCGATATTGCTGGTACTTGTAGGAATCTGCATTGTCAGCTGCCAAAGCTATGGCAGCTAGACAAAGAGTCAGCATCTGAAAAAATCATACAGAAGAAAAGTTATTTCATGAAGATATGCGTTATGCACTTTCATAGACAAAGATACATCTTTACAAAGTGAACCACAAGTGATGAATGCCTTCAAACGTGATAATTTTCGTGCATTGGGTACTTATCATGCTATGTATATATTTCAAAAGTGTATATTCCTTTTTCACTCACCAACTTGAACATCTTGGAAGTCTAGAACGAAATTAGGATGAAGAGTGTGATACTTTGTTGAAGGAGCCTCCTTTTTATATAGTAGTCAAATTCCTCTCTCACAGCAATAATTCAAACGAAGACGATTTTAATACCCACAGATTAATCAGGGACGGCGGGATAGCATGAATAAACACTACTCAACTACTAGTAAAATAGTGAAACACGAGTTGAAAAAATATTCTGAGTAATTGGTTCGATGTTAATTTGAAATAATGATAATGACCTCTTGAAAAAACTTATGAATACTATGCTACAATGATCTTATACTCAATGGATGTCGTAAAATAAATCATATTCTGAATAATAAAGGATCATGATAATTATTTTATAATTGTTCAGCATGTTGTCTTCTCTTCGTTAGATCGATTCAGGTTTTTTTGGCAGCATGTGTATACGTATAGTTATTAGGCACTAGTTTCAGGTTTTCAACATTTTGCACCGATTCATTCCATTGTGGATTCCAATTCACTTCGTAAAATCGTGAATTATTCAAATTTATAATTAATACTCAGTTCCATGAACAAATTTTGAACAAATAGAAATATACCTTTAGTTCTATGATCCTCATAGACACAAAAGACAAAGGCTGTGCTATAGTGTATTAAACGTAACAAGAGTGTCCAATAGCATATTACGCACGAGGTTGAAGAGCGGCGAGTATGTAACTCCACGAATGGGTGGTGGAATTTTATTACAATTTGAGTTGTGTACTATACTATTTCTACGACCACAAATAGGGTATATGCGCCATATGGGTAACAGTTATATCATTGAATTTCTGAATCGGAAAAGTATACAATGTTGAAGAAAAATTAGAATTTTGATCGTAAATCAAATCTCGAAGTACCATTATTGTCGACATTGTCAGAAAAGTTCATTCAGGAGAGAAAATTGAAAACGATATTTTATATTGGAAATAATTATTAGAATAAGATTAGAATTATTTAATATTGGAAATTACATCCCCCTGAGCAATGACAACTGTTTTACAGTTGTTTATAATATTAGCTCACGAAAAATTCAGGTAACAGGAAATAGGAATCTTTTGGTTGTCCCTCCCATCACTATAATAACGTAATTTCTCATCATATTTTATTCGGTCAGAACATTTCTTTCTTAAATCACGGATAAAAATGTTATCCTCATATGATGGTGCAATCATTTCGACACTTACTGTATATCCTTCAAAGTTAGTTGTGTATGTATGTACGTGTATACCTATTGTAGTTCATAGGTCATGAGACTATTAGATATTTATGCAATAACGATCAGCATTAAAATTATTTTCGTAATAGATCATTCAGACCAAATTGATTCAATGAGAACAAAATATTTCTAATTCATTTGAGAGCATGTTCAGTGGTGAAAATGAGATATGGCCAACGTCCGATTCAAACCTACTAATGACTAGATAACAATCTCAAGTACTTACACTCTCAACCACTGAGCAATTCAGATTTGATTTTGAATGAACTGGTAAAATCGCACAACTGGTTAAAACACACAACTATCGAATTACATAAATTATCATCAATGATATAATATAATCAAATCACAGAAAATGAACTATAATGTGAACTATTATAACTGGATTCATAAATATAGATTATATCGATATTATGGAAGACATGTAATGTGTAGAGCTGATAATAGTTTCACTGTCAAATCAGTGTCATGTCACGAAAGGTACACATATAGGAAGATAATTTTCCAAAATATAGGATTGACGAGAAAGCGTGAAAGGTTGCGAGCAGTGATTAAGAAGATCATACAACATGATCGATTCAGGACAAAACCTATATCGCGAGTATCGACATGAGATATGGAAACCTCAATGTGTCTTCATTGAGGTCTCCATAAATAGGTACCCATCTTATACGCGAAAAAACAACATGTCTCTGGAAATCGTAAGTTCGCTCACTTAATGATACTGTGAGCAACTGGGGTAAGGACAAGCTTATTTTTTGTTCGTAATCAGAAACTCACTTCAGTGGTCGTAGACAATATTATTGAATTGATTATCGGAGTAAATACCTACCTATATATGGCTGGGGAAATATTTACACTTTTTCCGTCGATGGCGTAGAATTTGTACATGGGCCACATTCATCAGAATAACTTGCCACTTGTCAATCGTTAAGTGTGTATTTAGTTCTCACTCATTTGGATTATTGAGAAAACGGATAATAACTGGATTCTGGAAAGTTTTGATATTGTTTAATTTTTTTCTGAAATCTTGAAAATAATGAAACATGCAATGTTTCGATAAGATTATCATGTTCCTTCTTCCGGTCTAGGCACGCCAAAGATGACACCCACCTGCTGGGTACAGATATAGGTTGAATATTCAGCACTCGATTGATCCTGAGTGATTGATGATTGAAATAACTATATCATTTTCCTATATGAATGAATAATCATTTATGTATCCATTGTATTAATTACATCACACATGATATTATGTATATATAGCTATAGGACTAGTATTTGAAATCTAAAAATGAGACATTTTGAATCAAAAATGATAACGGTAATATTCAAAATGGCGATCAGGCGCCATTTTTATTATAATTTTTCTAACATAAATGGGGGGCTAGTGGTTCAATGTAATCTTTTGCAACCATGGGATTGAACTAAGTATATAAATTCATTCGAAACGAGGTATCACTCAACCCCCTGTTCATTTGAAAATATAATTGAAAATTGTGCCTTGAGTCCATTTCGACTAACACCGTTCTCATTTTTGACTCTGTCGAAGACCTTTGAATATGATTTCCAGTGATACCAATTTTTGTGCCATGTTTGTGCAATTCTTGACATCTTTTCACATTTCCGAGATATTCCTTGTTGCAACTTTCAAACTTGACACAGTAAATGTATACTGGGTGACTATTCTGAATGCGATCACATAGTTTTGAGTTGAAAAATATAACGTCAGAGTATTAATCAGCATTTTCGTTATGCATTGCATTAATGCATTAATTCATCATTCTTGCATAAAGTAGAATTAGTTGGATTCATTTCAATCAATCTGATCGACATGAAAAAGAAATATTGAAGAATGTTACAATTCTTGCATCGATCCAAAACACCCCTGCTAAGTTCGAATCTCAATCCCTAGGAACTCAGGAAACCATAGTTGACACCCCATTGTTAACCCATAAGAATGAATGATATTTCTGTATCAATATTTGCTTTGCTTTCATCGGTCCGCCAATGCAAAAGTCAGTCCCACCCATCACTAATTCGCTTATTGGATGATCTGTTTCACATTGCTGAATTTCCATAACTATTCAAGGATCTTTACCACGGTCGATCAGTATGATCAATATCCTCGTGTCATCTAATTTGGCATGACATTTGCAGTAGGTATACCTAAGTAATTTTTTCAACCTCTTTATGGTTCTTAATAATAGATTTATCAGACATCAGCATCTGTTATCGATTCATGCCGAATTAATCGATGGATGATTTACATAATGAGATAAGATGTTGAAATTCCAATGGATTTCAGATTGAGATGGTCAGCAGACTCAACACAAGACGACTCTCATATCATGTTATCGGTAATGTTAATTCAATAATCATTCATCGTGCATAATTATCTAACAAAGTTATTGTAATTGTTACTCATATCCAAGCGTCGAAAGGCTTGTGCCAGTGAAGAAGACGGGGATCTACAGCTTATACAAGTGGAATCCAAAACTACAGTGGCATTCGGGATATTTCTATGTAGAACTTTATGATATACATTGTACAGCGCAAAAATAAACCCAAATCCAACGGCCAGCCAGGAATCGAACTCACGACCTCATGATCACTTTGATGTCGCTTGACCATCACGACCACCTGGCCGTGAATTGGTACGATATTTTTAGGATGTTTTCGCTCAATAACTGGACTAATCAAAATCCATCACATACTGTGGAAATGATTGGTCAGTGATGAATCTATCCATGGAAAAGTGAAATCTGGTCAACGGACTACTCAGAAAGACCGCCAGGAAATGTTCGAGCTATTCCATCAATCATTTGGACGATATGATATATTTTGTTTTTCTATCGATGCAGGAATTATCATCATCGCATGGATGAAGTGCGTCAATGTAAATTATATACAGACTGGGCCATTGAAAACGTAACGTCTTTTTATCGATTCTCAAGAGCCTTAAAGATTTTCAGATCAAGTGAATGAGGATGAAATGAAAATCCGAAACGGAATCGCATGTTATTTGTTCTCTCCCGAAATTCCACCGCTGGCTAACACGATATTCCTCGAACATTATAGGTTTCCCTTTTGTGTTGTCCACAGATGAAATAAAAAAAAACAGTCAGATCATTCAGTTCCTTGACACTGATAATCATCTTCAAACAGTTGCATTGTAAGATCCTTTTTTGAGTGAATAAATAGTGATTTCCCGACGTCGAGTTCTATATCTCGAAAACGAATAGATGGAATAATTTATTTTTGTTGTTTGATATTCAAACAACAATTATATTTGGAACGAGGAATCACTTGTCATATGGGGCCATTTAAAAATTTAGGGGTGGCGGTCACACATCCCAGGGTTGAAATTTATTTCGGGAGATCTATTTGTCAAAATACTCATTCGTGTTCCTATGGCGTGAAATAGCTCCTATCGATCGCAGTCCATGAAAGCGAATTACGCCCGAAATACATATAACTTATTTCAAATCGTATATAACGTATGATTTCACGCTATTTTGAGCAATTTACATGAATTTACGTTTACCAATGAGATTGAAACATTGATCTAAAAAACTTATACATATCTGAGAAATGAAATGGTAACAAGAATAAAAAATCAATGAATGTGCTGAATTATTGCATCACTATGTACAGCTAGTTCAGATTTCGATATCTCCAATTTTTCGGTAGGCTATAAATCGATTAGGTACTCAAAAAAAGTCAAGAGATATTCGCGGGAGAGGTACCAATCACAAATATGAATTATCACTTCTGACTGATAGCTTAATAGCCTCTATTAAATCTTCATCATATTCTTCATTCGATGAGCATCATAAATTTGTTATAACCTTATACCTCCAATGGTTATAACATTCCCATGAGAAGATGATTGACCACTGAGAAACTTCCATTTCCTTCAGCACGTTCGTAGCATCGAAGTTCAGGCAGGCGTGAACTTCCAGAACGAAACATCATTTGTGATTTATTGAAACTGGTGAATTGGGTAGGTAATTGCTCATGCCTCTACTGTAAGATACACAGGGTGTCTCAAATATCAACGTCATCCTGTGGAGGACTGATAGGCCAGCTCTTGACTGAACAGAATTTCAAAATATAACCTCAGTAAAATATCGATTGTTTTTGAGATATTGAGATACACAGGGTGTGTCAGATATCAACGTCATCCTGTGGAGGACTGATAGGCCAGTTCTTGATTGAACAGAAGTTCAAAATATAACCTCAGTAAAATATCAATCGTTTTTGGGATATTGGCACTTTTATAAATTTTGTGAAAATCAGTTATTGAGTAAATGGTCCTTCAAAATAAAATTATAAGTGCCTTCTTTGGGAACAAAGAAATAGTTTTTCCTGATTCTTGAGGATGATGTCATGTCAAGAAAGTTAGTGAACAAGCAACTTTTCGAAATAACTTGTTAGGTTAAAGTGGTGGTTTTGTTCACAGTATGGAAAGTCTTAGTCGGTTAATGAAGAAATAAATAACGCTAATACATACAATTTGCTTGTGAGAAAAGTCTTGTAGGGTGTTCTATTTCAGATACAAACTGAAGTGTTTTTTTTGTCACAATATTCATATATCAACGCATTGCGAGTTGAATTAACTTTCGAACTTCGACTGGAAAAATTGAACAAACACGTCAGTTGGTATTAGAATCATATAACATCTTGTAGAAACTCAATAGTAATGTAATATCTAACAACAAATGGATATCTCAAACTTGAAATATCCAAGCAAATCAACAACAGAGTCAATTGTTCATAGAACAATTTTTTTTTGATTTTGCTCTCTCAATGAAATCATGATGATACCCGAATACGTATCGGAAAAACTTCATTTTCAATACGCAACTCATATTTTCTCGACAGTGATATCACTGAACTGTCATTATAATATTTTTGGTTCAAACATCAATAACAATTATTCAACAATCTCAATGATTCAACACTCCTCAATTCAATAACACTCTTTTGTACTCTTCATGAGAATGACGGCTATATCTAATCAATTTGGGCGGTTATTGAGATTTGTGATGAACAATGCTTTTACGTTTTCCATCGCTCACAACATCTAGAATTCGAAAGGAAGAACAAAATCAAATTCTGTCTACCTCGAAAACACATCCAACATATGCGGAACCGAGAATATTGTCTATATGCCTTGTGATATTATATCTGAAAATATTTCCATTGTGACAAATCTTGGAATCAGTTTCATCTTCTTCAGAATTTTTTCAATGTGGATTCTAGAGATGGGACAGCTGATTTCTTCTCGTGATGGTGATTCATTCCTTCATTCCATCTAAATTATTCCATTTCTGACATTTGAGTAACTACTTATACTATCAAGAAAATAAGACACGTGGCATGAAAAACATATTTATTCTCAAAAACCTGATTTCACGAATTTGAATTCATAATCAGATTACATCAACCTGGATAATGAACGTCATGGAATTTTACTATACATTCTGTATATCGATATGTGAAAGTATACATGCCTCTTCAACCAATAGTTTCCAAAGATCTGTTAGCACCACACGTCTCGAAGCCTGGTTCTTCAAGCCTAAATGAAAATTCTATCTTTGTTTTGATGTAGCAAATAGTCATAATATAAGAATATCAAAGAATAATTTGAGGTTAGGTGGTGACGTAACCGAAAACAATTGACAAGACAATTGAGTTTAATCGTGTTCTTGACGTCATCAGTACATGGATCTGATGAGGAGCTATTCTAAAATTGAGAGGTTATCACGACAAAGAAACAAATAAGAGAAATTGATATTTTCTCATTCTTTATGAATCGAGTCCAAGCGGTATATCACTATATAATATATCACTAGATAGAGAGTCCCAAATGATTAAGTAATCAGAGAAACAAATCAGAGAGACTGATTGTTTTCTTAAACTGAATGAATCAGGTCTAAATGGTGACCTACACATGGAGTCTTACACCTATCTCATAGGGTATGTGGAAAAAATATCCGGAATGTCATTAAACTATTTATTTTTCATACAATATCTACAATTATTCACTGAATAAAAGTCATTTATGCGTGCAGACCACCAGTAGTCGGTGAGCCCCATCATATTCGATTCGATTTCCATGTTCTTACTGACGGTAGACCTCTTCCTTCACGGGGTGGGCGGCGATCCATTCGAGCGCCCTCAAGATCTGGGGCGGGATCGGTGGCGGCTGGGGGATGGCATTTCCTTCGGCGCGGAATCCGTTCTCGTCGGCGGTGTACCTGACCTCGATCGGCTCGCCCGAGGGGGCGGTGTAGCGGTAGGAACCGACGGCGGCAGGCCCTTGCCCCTCGCCGGAAACCTTCTGGACGCCTTGCTCCTCAGCCTGGATACCGTTTTCCGTTTCGTACCTGGAAAATGGGCAGGTGAGGAACTTTGTCCACTCTTCAGATTCGTTTCGTTCTGTTACAAGTTCGGTGTACTGATGCCATGATTGGTCTATTTGTAAATAGCGCGCATAAACAGTTGCCCGAGTGTGGCCGACTGTTAACGAACCAAAGCGAACTGTCAAGACGAATGTTTATGGGTACATTCCGGCGATTTGATTCATTGACTTCAACTATTAACTGATTTCAATTTTGTTTTCAATAATATTTATAGAGAATGTATTTGATTTCGACTTACGCCCATTGGTAGCTTCCATCAGGATTGCTGACTTGGTCTTGCCTCAGGATTCTGATTTCATTGGCATTTTTGATTTGTTGGTTAACTGCAGGAAGTCCGTAGACTGCTGCGAAGAGGGCAGACGCTAATACCTGTAATAAAACAGATAAAAACATAGAATAAGTATCTATAGTGTGACTATGAATGATATATTATATCTCATCAACTGAAATACATTTTTTTTTGGTTTGTCAGGAATCAATAGTTGCTCTACGGCCAGAAAGGTAGCCTATGCTCTAATGCTTTTTCTATGTAAGTATACATGTTGACTATATAGCCATATCAGAAGTACTTCCCAGATTATCTAATTCACTTATGAGAATCAAGTGATACATAACACCATAGCGTCAACGTAGTGGTTAGCGTTTAGTTATCAATATAATCAATATAATATGAAATCGTAATCATGAAAATGTGAAGAAAGTACTGGAATTATTGTATTTCAAGATGAGCTGAAAACTATACGATATGTGTGAAAATCTATGATCGAAAGCCATCGAAAATTGCGAGAAAATGAATTCGTTGAAACTACTAGAATTAATTTCCATGCAGTTGTCAGTTTGAGAAATGAATATTTTGAAGGAATACATATACTAATTTGTAGAAAAAATTGTTTGTAAGCAAATGCCAAAAATATTTGTTGCACTTGGTAAACTACATGCCTAGTCCAAAAAGTATAAACTTTCCGCATTAATTGCTCAAATTAGTATTGGTACATTAGCTTGGTGTCATATAGAAAGATGATACTTCCGCATCGAACAGAAATGCATACATAACTGTTCCATTCCAAACTGAACCTTTTTGACAAATCAAGATTAGTTCTCAAATCAACTCTGATCCAGATACTACTACTATGATCGAAATTTTAAAGGATTCGAACTGTAACGGAACATTTTTAAGAAAAGTGTTTACGGATAAGTAACGATAATTCGATGTAAAAGTTCTGAAATAATGCTCATTTTAGTTGAATCAATCCAATTATTCTACGTTCTCCTTCTTCCATTTCTCGTTCGATATAATATTCTGTGGTTTCACAAAATTCAGTAAAAGGTAATCAACATCTAATTTTCATCATAGGTCATTATTTCATTTTATTTATATTATTAGTAGATGTCGTGATTGAATAAATGAACTAAATGATTATTTTGGCATGTAGATAAAGTGACCGATCAGTGTGATTTCCAAAAGGAATCCTCACAAAATGGACATCAATGCGGTGAACTTGCCAAATCTCAAGGAACAATTTGTTGCATGCAAGAGAATGAAATTCCCCAGTTCTGAAAAATGCTATCGTCACATAAAATGAAGCATTGCATAACAAGTTACATAAGTTGGGCGTGAAATTATATTATGTGGGTTATATCGATGCAATTTGAATATAATTAATGATCGAATGGAAGTTATCTTCAATTAGCTTTACTCACCAATTTGAACATTTTTCTTCAGTGTGATCTGAGAATCGAATCGAACTGATGACTATCTCGACGCTAAATTTGCTATTTATATGATTCTGACACTACCCAAGATGAATATATTTCCATTTTTTCACAACTCTCCACATAATTTCGGTCATGGGTCGTATCGTAAAGAAGAATCAGCTCAAAATATAATCTTGTAAGCCAGAGTCGGACTCAAGATATTTCCATTATTCCATTATCACAAAAGTTCCTGAATCATATCTTTTACTTCTACAATTATATTCCTATAATCATTACAGCCGTTTTTCAAATTATTTGATCCTTTCCAGTGGTACTCTTCCACAAAATCATTTCTATTTCCCAGTCATATTCCAATTTTCTGGATAAGGTCTTCAGAACAGAATCTATATTATTTAAGAACCGACGTTTCGACAGTGTATATCATCATCATCATGGCAATAGAAATGAGTTTTCAACGTAAAACCACTACAGGACAACATTTCAAAATCAACGGGCGTCACCCCATGAACTGTTTTTTTTATATGCTGGAAGTCCACGTGACCTCCATTGATGAAAAATTATGTTATCTTAAGCAAAAAAGGCATCATTTTATCGTTTCGAAAATTTGAATTGAAATTCAAATGAATCCGAATTATCCAGGTTTTTTCATTTTATAACTTCGTATTTCCAATGCGCGAAGTTTCTTTTTCTAAAGCAGTGTACTTGATTTATTTCCAATACAATTCCAGATGAAAAATTTCTTCGACTACACATGAAGCTAGATAACAAAAACTGAATGACGTCAACCACTCCAAGTAGGTTTTCATCATCAGATAATAATCGTACCCGCTTTATACCGGGTGTCGTGGATTTACCTTGAGACAGAAAACAATACATTTTAGAAACCAATGTTGCATACAGGGAAAAAACATCGATGATGAGATTTTTTTTCATCTGTTGACAACACGAAAGGGAAACCTATAATGTTCGAGGTACATCGTGTTAGCCAGCGGTGGAATTTTAGGGGAGAAGGAAGGTGTTGGAATTTTTCTTGAAAGTTTGGAGGTTGTAAACATCAGGAAAGACTCCACTAGGCAAAGATTTCCACAACTTCTCTCGACCTCCTTCTCATGGTTACTTCCGGGTAAACTTCGTTACTTCAACTGAGTTTCCGAAGAATAGCTGTACTTTTTCTCACGAAATCTCTCAAAAATTATCACTTCCAGCTGAAATATTTTCTCATCCGACAATCATGCGACCACAATGATTTTCTTTCTCATTTCCTACTGAATGCTCAATTTCGTGATTCATTTCAAGTTCATTGTTTTCAAGATACATCTAAATTCATAAATTTCCCTTTTGAATAGTCTCTTCATATTTCGTCACCTCGGTAAGTCAAAAAGTGTTCAATGCTAACTCGATCATTCGAAAGATGGCTTCATTAGAATGAAATAATTTTCATATTTCTGTGAAATATACGTTGGGTTAATTTTTTTCTTGCGCATATCTCCGCTACTGATCATATCCGTTTGTAAAGTTCTCATGGATCTCAGTGTTCTATCATTCATTATATACCAGAGTTAATAATTATTGTATATAAATGCAAATATTCCTATGTCCCCTTTGGATATAAATTGAGACAATGCAATGAGATATATCTAAGACTCGATCATCGTATTGTGTCGAAACAATAGCCGAAAGAATCAATTGATTCAATGCTAATTTTATTTTGTCGAAAACACTCCAAATATTCGAAAGAATGTGATTGTTTCAGAATTTCTGCAACACCTCCTGTAGTCCTACTCTGTCGTTACATAAGAGACATCAAACATCCCATTTGATTCATCGTCTTCAATTCCGATACCTACTCACCTTCTATTTTGTAGTCGAGATCTTCACTCGATTTTCAACGCATTCATTTCATTCAAATATTTTTAATGATATTCTGCCGACTGGTTGTGTAGGTTTCAAATTACAATCATAGAATTCATCAAGGTTCTACTAGATTTTTTCTGACATTCATATCTGAATTCTGAAGAAGATCCTGATCAATATGAAAATCAAATTTCTACAGAGCTTCTGAGTGCCCATAATTTTCAACCATAGTTTTCTTACGACAACATGTAGCACGTGTTGAGATATTTTCGATCTCATTACACATTCATTCGGCGAATGTTTGGAACTAAGTCAGAATCTGTGAACTTTCAGATGAAATTTAAATGTTCTCTGTGCTCCCGGTTCCGGATTCTCAATTTATGTATGAAAATTCTCATTCTGATTACATATGAATTGGAGTTCGATTTCAATGTTGACTGAAATATTAGAATTCTATCAACCACATTCGAAGCAAATGCACAAATTGCTCCAATATCCACCAAATTTCATTCCGACATGACATCTAAGACTCCAGACATATTCGTCTGATTTCACAACCCATCACAGTAGACATCCATATCCAGAAATTCATATTCATGAATAAATACATTATTCTCATAATAGTAATGAAAAAAGATCTCATGCCTCGGTATCCGTGATAGACTACAGTTTCCATTCTACTGCTTCCAATACAAAGTGATTCACTTTCGCCGTTCATTCTCATTTCGTAACAGTATGTGTATCCAGTTTCATTCGTCATACCTATCTGCTAATTGTGATTTGGCTGCTGTGATCAGATATCAAACGATATTCCTGTTGAGATTGATCAGTTTGTTAAAATTGGGATTTTTTCGAATATTAGGTATAGGTTATATAATCAGGATCATCCATTCAAGATTGCTAGATAGCATCAGCTTGTTTCTGAAGTAGAACCTTCATTAAAATTCAATACAGTCCATTCTTCAAGTTCAAAGACATTTCAGTTATTAGAATCATAAGAAATTGCACGGAAACGTATTGATGTCGGGTCACAGCTCTCGGAACACAGATACACGCCCTGCCACCCCCTCCCCCTCCTCCAAGATTTTAATACTTACAAAAATATAGGTTTTTACCAGTGTAAAATAATATTGTGTAATTGCGTGATCTGCTTTCCTGGTGAAGTTTCCTGGCTTCCTTCACCAGGAAAGCAGTTTAATGTTTCCTTGAGTTTTTGTAGCATTATGAAGTTACATTGTCATCCTCAACGCTATGGACTGGATCTACATCAACAAATCGTTGATGTAGAGTAAAAACACAGTGTGGAACACCAGCATTGATAGTTATTTCATCAAATGAGCCACTGTCTACCACTTCATAGATTGATTTATCTACGAGGAAACTGGATAGTTGGACATTCCATATTTCTCAGGAAAACATGTGTAAGCGTCAGATTTCTTCTATCGGACAAGCTGTAACTACTATTATATTGCAAGAAGCAATTTTCGAGGCACCCATAACATCAAGTTTGCGAGAGAATATAGGTATAAATTTGGGTTTGGATTTAATACCTACTATAATGTTATAGAAGCTATGAATAATAGTAAGAGAATATTCGATACACAGTATGAGGCGAGAAAAAAACAGATACCTATACCTGGTATGGCCTTCTATTTGGAAAAATAAGTAAATTCCTCATATATGTGTATGCTCAAAACAATGATCACTCAAGGGACAGAATCACTTGGATTCTGTAAGTATACCTAGACTCACACATATAAATTGCAGAATAATAGACCACGAATCAGCATATAGCAACTGGAGACTGACACTTGACACCAAAAGGAATATTTCCACATCAAGGTGTGGTACATTCATTCTCCAGCTTTTTGTGGGATTTTCTCTCCTCGTTTCTAAAAAACCTTGTTTTTGAAGAATTTGGAAGTACAAATATTTTTGATAAGAATAAAACCTCTACTAATCTTGGTGGACGTTTCGGGAACGGATCTGCTCCCGCTCTCAACACAATTAAAATATTTTTCCCTTTGCAAATTTTTTCAATATGCTGTCGGTTTTGACACCGAAACGTCCATCAAGATACGTAAAAGTTTCATTCTTATTAAATATATTGTATTTCCAAATTTTTCACTGACAAATGGAGAATTTCTCTTATATAGGTATCTAAAGGTTTAATTTCAAGCGCATTGACATTTTGGGGCAGATCACAAAATCTGTCCTTACCACAAATATATTGGAATGATTTTTAATAACTTCTACTTTTTTTTCAGAAACGAGGAGAGAAATTCCCACAAAAAGCTGGAAAATTAATGACTCCCTCTCGCTTGGTACAAATTAATAGCGTCAGACAACCCAAATGGAATTAGCCACAACAAGGCAATGAACAAAGTGAACTAGAACTGCATTCTCCATCTCCAACCGTATGGGGACGGATCAAGAATTTCCCCATGGTAAATCCTGCCTGTCGTAAGAGGCGACTAAATGGATACCCATAGGTGGAAGATGATGGTTCCCATCATCGCCCGGTGCGACACCACCACATCGACAGAGGTGCTGTGAAATGGATAACTCCCATGTTTCAGTATTTGGTCGATGCTTCCGGTCATATCCCCATACCGTATCTCCTTCTTCCCAACCCAAACCTCCCATTTCAGCTGAAGAAAAATCTAGATGATGAATTCTCCTAGGGTAAAACACTCCGGAAGTAAAATACCTCTCCATTCGGATTTCCGGGCGAGAGGTGCTCGAGGGGGTTCACCATCGAAACATCTGAATTTAAAAATAGACCTTTGTAACATCCGAGGTCTGAACAAAAATATAAACGATGTTCATTACCATCTACAGGCTGAGAAACCAGATATACTGGCTTTAACTGAGACGCAGGTCAACTCATCAACTAATACGACCTATATGCTCTGCCCTGGATATGAGCTGCATACCCGTTTCAGATTCAGAGGAGGTTTATGTCTCTTTTCCAGAAATGATCTCTCATGCCATCGTGAGGAGGAACTGGAACCGAAAGAATTCGATGTAATGTGGCTCAAGATCGATAACCACAAACAGACAAAGTTCATCTGCTGCCTCTATCTATCACCAAACGAACCAACTCCTGGTGACCTCTTCGAATTCCTTTCTCTGAAACTTGATTTCATCCAACAGAATCACCCAGCAGCTGAAATCATCATCATGGGGGATTTCAATGTCCACAACTCCACCTGGCTCAAATTCTCGAACAAAACAGACGACGCAGGACGTCTGGCTGAGGCTTTTGCTATCACCTATGGTCTTGAGCAACTGATAAACGAACCCACTCGGATCCCTGACATCAGCAATCATTATGCCAATACGCTCGACCTGTTCCTCACTAACAATCCGGAACCGTATGAAGTGAAAGTCCGTGCACCACTAGGAAACTCAGACCACACACTCATCTCCACGATATGTCCTTACATCACTCCGCGAACCAGTCCAACACCCCCACGCACTGTTTGGCATTACAATTCAGCCGACTGGGATGGCCTTCGCATGTTTTTTTCTGAGTTTCCTTGGAGGAGAATGTGTTTTGAATCGGGAGATCCTACGCAATGTGCTGAAGAGATCTCGGAAATCATCATGCTGGGAATGGAAACTTACATACCACATAGCACCAAATCACGAACCACTGGTGAACCATGGTTCAATAGAACCTGTTCTAGGGTTGTCGCACTGAAGCAAGCAGCATACCGTCGTTGGCGCAGAAACCCAAGCCCTCAAACTAGAGCTGAATATGTTGAAGCTAGGAATACATGCAATCGAACGATAGATGAATCTAAAGAGGCATACAACATGAAAATAAGATCGAAGCTCATAGAGTGTCCAAATGGTTCCCGTTCATTTTGGACGTTTGCCAAGGCAATCGGGAGAAATTTCACTTCTAGCTCATTTCCTCCCCTCACAAAGGATGATAATACATTGGCTATAACACCTCATGAAAAAGCCAACACCTTCGCCAAAATGTTTGCAGACAATTCTACCTTGGATTCACGAGGCCAGGAACTTCCGAAAGTCGCTACCATCGATAACCGTATGCCAGAAATTGTCTTCCGGCAACGCACCATCAGACACATTCTGCTTAGCCTCAACGTCAAGAAGGCTATGGGGCCTGACGGAATACCGCCTATTGTTCTCAAGAAATGTGCCCCGGAACTAACACCAGTTCTTTGCAGGTTGTTCACCCTTTCGTACAAACTCGGCGTATTTCCTTCTAACTGGAAGAAAGCTAGGGTCCAACCGATTCCAAAGAAGGGCAAGAAAACACTCCCTAACAACTATAGACCGATTGCACTACTATCTGTGATCTCTAAAGTAATGGAAAAAGCAATCAACATCGAGCTCATCCAATATCTAGAGAGCTCAAGAATCGTGAACGACCGGCAATATGGCTTTCGTCACCAGAGGTCAACTGGAGATCTGCTTGCCTATGTGACACATAAGTGGCAGGTGTCAATAGAGAAACATGGGGAGTCTCTGGCTGTAGCCTTGGATATCTCCAAAGCATTTGACCGAGTTTGGCACCAAGGCCTCCTAGCGAAACTTCCGTCATATGGTTTGCCGCCCCAACTGTGTCTTTTACTATCGAGTTTTCTTGCAGATAGATCACTCTACGTGGTGGTAGACGGGGTCTCGTCTGATACAATGACGATCAATGCTGGTGTTCCACAAGGCTCTGTCTTGGCACCAACTTTGTTTTTGCTCCACATCAATGATTTGTTGAATGTGACCTCCAGCCCAGTTCATAGCTTTGCGGATGATAGTACACTTCATTCTGCCTTTTCCTCTAGAGCCCCTATATCATCCAATGAGGCCAGAGGTGCAAGGCGAAGACAGGTTGATGCTTTAAATGAGGATCTGACAAGAATTCTGAATTGGGGATCTGAGAATCTAGTACAGTTCAATGCAACTAAAACTCAAGCTTGTATGTTCACCAAGAAGGCTGATCACACAATGCCCAATTTGATGATGTCGGGTACCACTGTTCCTATGAGGTCGTCAATATCCTTGCTGGGTGTCACCACCAACAGTGCTCTCTCATGGGACGATCATGTGAGGTCCATTGCGAAGACTGCTTCACAAAAACTCGGTTTTCTTTTCCGTGCGAAGAGATACTTCACATCCCAGCAACTGCTTATGATCTACAAAGCACAAATTCGACCTGTCCTGGAGTACTGCTCACATGTTTGGAGCTCAGCCCCCAAACATACGCTTAAGCTCTTAGATTCAATTCAGAAGAGAGCTATTCGCCTAGTCGATGACACAACACTCACCAAATCATTGACCTCTCTAGATCATCGTAGAAAGGTCGGCGATCTCTGCCTTTTTTATAGGTACTTTCACGGTCGGTGCTCAACGGAAATATCATCTATTATGCCACCACGCGCGATTCCTAGTAGACAAACCAGACGAGCTCAAGCTGGTCACCCCTACACTGTCAGGCTCGAGACCTGTCGAACATCGCTATACCAAGCATCAATCATCAATAGAACGGCAAAGTTGTGGAATTCTTTGCCTAGTGAAGTCTTTCCTGATGCTTACAACCTCCAAACATTCAAGAAAAATTCCAACACCCTCCTTCTTTCCCAAAATTCCACCGCTGGCTAACACGATGTTCCTCGAACATCATAGGTTTCCCTTTCGTGTTGTCCACAGATAAAAAAAAAAAATCATGATCGTTTCGATCATGGCTGCCTCCGATTTTTCCAAATTTTTCATGTGGACATCAGAGTGCTGGTCGTTCAAGCTCTCAGTGAAAGAACTCAACTGGTCAAGACCCATAATCTCACTCTCGGATCCTTCAAGGCCAAGGTAGGATATGCTAGCCAAACCAACAAGTTATGAGTACAACTACGGATATCTGACAGAATTTCATCTAGAAATGGTGTATTCAAAATATGGTCCAGCCACTTCTAATAATGACCAGAGGCTTGATGAAAGGATATGCCTTTCGGGCAAACATAAAAAGGTCGACCAGAATCGTTTGGTATAATATTCCCTTCTAATCTTTATAGAATGATTAACGCGACGCACGCAACGATTCATGATGATGATCATATATATTATTGTGACGTGTTAAAACTGGTTCCTGTCTGTAGTTCCATATCAATAGAAAACGTTTTTTCTCGCTATAGTCATAGTGTATAGTTCTTCTTCTACATATTATTATATCAGACTTGATATATTCAACGAGATCATCTAGATTTTTATCGACTAGTTTCTGTTTTCATGAATCAGCAAAAATATTCCAAGGAGATTTCGTGGTTGAATAAACTGTTCAACACGCACAAGCAACAAGTCATCATATCAGACTTGGACATTCGGTATGCTGATCACAGTAGTTTCATTTTATCAGTATGAGCAGATCTTCTGTGTCCATAATTAACACAAATGTTTAATTCATGATTTCGCAAGAAGTGTCTCTGTACCTTCCTATTTTGACGGCTACAACCTCAAACTTCAATGTGCATCATATATCATATACATTTGATTTCACTATGGGGGTACCTAACACTATTATAAAGACATTGTTTTTCCTTCTGGCAATATATTTGTCCTCTCTCTTCGTATTCTCATGCTCATATAAGCGTTGACTCAAGATACTTAGAATAAGGAGTAAAGTTAACATCATAAGTGATGAATGTGGTGAGTGTGTCATTGTTTGATTTCATTTATTCCGATTCATAGGGCTTCTGATTGCAGTCGATTATCGAAAACAAAAAACCCTTTTTTCAATTAAATTCATAACGCGTTATAATGTATTGACTGTTTCTGTACTTTGTTGGCGCGTGTGAAGTATCATCATTTTCCTGAATTGTATAGTTTTCACTGAAAAAAGTCAAGGGTTGCTTGCTACTCAAGATTGAGAATGAAAGGAAATCCAAAATAAGAATGAAAAACCCTCCATGTACCTAGTTCACTCTCCAATTCTAATCGTTTTTGTTTTCTTATTACTTGGATGTGCCATTCGATATTAATGTGAGGTTTATGTTTCTCCAGGTTTTTGTATTTCTTGTGTCATCATTGATAGTTTCTGCATCATCAATCCAACCACAAATTCTGAGACATTTTCAAGAATTACAGCCGGATGGATCCTATGAATTTGGGTGAGCTGAGTCACTATTCAACTCATTCTGTTGGATACTGGGTGGCCCCATGAAAACGAAACAAGGCCGATTTGACATAATCGCTCTGATAAAAAAAAACGCTCGGTCCGGTCGATTTGTATTCCGAGAGGGAAATATTTTGCGCATGTTTTCAACTTTTTCACTTCAAACCTCTCACAGGGGTGAGCTCCAACCCTTGAATTTCAAATGGGATAAGGGGTCAAGTGATACATCATTTTGAAGGTTATCGAAATCTCTCACCAACGCTTCCTTGTTTTTGGAATTCAATGCAGTAGTTCTTGTCAGTTCACGTTTATGAAAATAATCGACTAGTGATGGAAAGTAACGCTATTTTCCCTTTCATCACTATTTCTCATTTTGCAGTTAGAACGATGTTCATCTAAGAAGTGCCTGATGTATTTTTTTTAAATCCTTTCCTATTCAACATTACATAAAGAATCAATAATGTCAGTTCCTTGATCTCTCAGGAAAATGCATACCTTATTTCGTTTTCATTGGGCCACCCTGTATAGTTATTCAACTTACACTCATCAACTTCAATATCTTCATCATTGTCATACACATAGGTCTCATGCATTTCCTCTATATTTGTCTCATTTTTATATGCCATAAGCTCACTGAAAAAAATTATGAGAATAGATCGTGGACAGTTCATATTGTCTCTGATACCATAAAATCATAAAAAGATGTTTCTCCTCAATCGTTGTATTTCGGTATCTCAATTTGGATTCCTACGTTGGAGACAACACTCACAAGTTACAAAATTTTGTTGATTTCTTCGTCGATAATTTATTCATGGTGTCAACTATTCAATTTATTCATGGTGTCAACTAATGATCAGGAGGGATTCTGATGTACGAAGAAAAATAATTCAGATAGAAACAATTATTTTGACGCTGATAGAAAATAATATGTAGACTTCTTCGAATATAATAGGGGGGGGGGAGGGCGACACCACAAAATAGCCGTTGATAATATTATGTAATATAATATTGATTATCTCATACCAGGATTCTCACGACTGGATGCTATTGATGATGAGCTTTCATGCAATCTTCAACTCTCTCTTGGCATCTCTAGAGAAGTTTTCTATCCATCAGACTTGATATCTCAATAAACCCATTCAGTTTCAGCAAAATTGAGAAACCAAAACCATCAATAATAAAGAAGGATATTTATTCATGTAGAGTAAACATATTAACCAATTCTAGGTATGAAACCGACAATGGTATCTACGTACAAGAAGAAGGGAAAGTGAGGAGTATAGACATGGAAAAAGTTGATTTAGTAGTTCAAGGGTCGTTTCTCTACACGTCTCCCGAAGGAAATGTAATATCGTTGAAGTACACTGCAGATGAAAACGGTTTCCATCCTCAAGGAGATCATCTGCCAACTCCTCCTCCAGTACCTCCACAAATTCTTAAAGCTCTAGAATGGGCAGCAGCTCATCCATATAAAGAATACCAACAATGATTCAGATATAGATAGGTCAAATATCGAATGTCATCGTTTCAAACCGAACTTATTTTTATGTTCAAAAGACAATCTGGAATAACTCTAATGAATTTTTTGTTGTACGAGACAAAATCAAAAGTTGAATTTGGCCCTAATGTTCTGAAAAAACTGGTAATGATGAATGTGATCATCAAGAAGTGAAGTAATTAAAATATTCATCTGATTTGTATCGAGGCCGTGAAGTTGATGGCGACTGACTCAGATAGTAAATACTTTATCGAGGTCTGGGAAGAGATATTTCAGAAAGAAGTACAAAAACGTGACCTTCTTGAAGGATATCAGATATCAATGAAACGTGTAAATTTCCATGTCAGTCGCCTTGAAAATCACCCGATATTCAATTTCAATTCACCTGTTTAATCCGTTCTTATAGCATTAGTTTCTTCGAATTGTGATATATATCTATGTTTTTTCGCCATAAGATCTAATTATTTGATAATACAAATAAATACTCGTTATACAGGGTGTTCCATTTTTCCTGATAGGGACCTATCGACAACGTATAAATCAACAAATATTTGGAACCTTTATGAAAAATCAGCTCCTTATTTCAATAAGTTACATAATAGTGTCCAAATCCGTATGAAACTATCATTGGTATTGGAGATGTTTAGCATGAACATAAAAGTTTTTTATGTTCATTGAAAATTGAAAAAATTAGTTTGACGGAAAAGTACAAGAATGTGTCACTTCATAAAAGCTATCGGATTTCAATGTATCTTGGAATCGAGAAGCGATTCGAGACATATGTTTGTGTTATTCCTATTAAATTTTTGCTATGTATGTTCAAGGAACACCCTCTTTGCGTCAGAAAAGATGTAATGAATGACTAGTTTTTCGATTGTACAGATTCTGGAAAAATTTCTGGAAATTTCTGGAAATCATGTTTGTGATTCTAGGTCGGCAGCTAGAGGGCGCTATTGCGGGTCTTGTTGAACTACGAAATTCAGTTCTTCATCCAATACACTTCCCAGTATTCAAAGAAATCAATAGAGAAATGAAAATATGGTAAAATTATGCAGAATTTGTCTACGTTTACAAAAACGGTATTCTGGTTCCACCTCAACATTTTTTCCAGGAAAACTCGATTTTGACAATTGCGCCCACTGGTAGCCGACCATAATCTCAAAAATGATTTCAGTAATTTATCTTGCCAATTTTTATAATGAATATTTTTCCAGTATCTGTACGATCATCCAGCTTCGTAAATATTGCCGGTGTCCACCCCCAGTATACATTCATCAATAGAACGGCAAATTTGTGGAATTCTATGCCTAGCGAAGTCTTTCCTGATGCTTACGACCTACAAACTGTCAAGAAAAATTCTTATACCTCCCTCCTTTCCCAACATTAGACCGCTGACTAACACGAACATTGAAGGTTATCATCTTTTCGTGTTGCCAAAAAGAAGAAGGTTTATGATAAGACAACGCCCGACAGACCGGAATTCCAGCCGAGATCGTTCCCACTCACATCACCCTTGTAGAAAAAGGAAGCAAGAAGCAAAGTCCTTATCGTTCACAGATCACATTTTCTCGAATCTAGGTATTGATTATAATGATATTCAGTTCATATATGTTCTTGTTAGTTTAGTTAGTTCAGACATTCATGAAGAGAAAATCGTGAAGATTATTCAATCATTTCTCTATCCTGAATTGCTTCATACCATTTGATCATAGATTAATGATATCATTCAAGATATAGATTTAGCGTACATGCTGTGCTTATACCAAAGAGCTCTCCTGTGCTTATACCACAGAGTCTGTGCTCATACCATATATGTATTAACTAGGAATATTGATAATAAGGACAGCCTATCTGATGTCAAAATAAAAGAGTGCAATTGGCAAGGATTTATTTATGCGCATGCGTCAAAATGAATTTTGAATGAAATTTGAATTTTGCGCATGCGCCCTCTATCATCGTTGCCAATCAGACAAGGAAAGACGTATATAATGAAGCATCACTTTTCTAACATTGCTCTTATGGCGTTTGGTCAATATTGTAGTTAATACATATATGGCTCATACACATACATAGATTGTACGCTGCTTATACCATAGTCATTTCTTTAAATTCTTCAATAATTTGGCAACGCGGTGTTTTGTCTGGTGGTTTTGTCAATTTCGTCGTAAAATTATGGTTACGTCACGTTTCGTGTTGTAGGATGGTTTTGTGACAGTTTGACATTGACATTACACAGAGAAATACCAATTTGACGTTAACATAAACAAGAATTTTTGAATATTTTTACTTTTGTAGTAAGCCAAGCGAGTTATCAAAATCAAATATGCAAATAGTGATATCAGAGTCATCATTCAGATGGGATGTATTAGATTATAGTACTCGAGTGGAGGTAGGTATGGGATGAAAGTTCAATAGATCTGCCATTTTCCAAGTTTTCGAAGATTGACAATAGCACAGACTCCATCTAATGGAGATGCAAATTTGATCTGACTGAATGTTGTAGTCTTATAACTTGTAGACTCTGAACTCTGAACAGCAGCACACAAGACACACAAGATGCCTTTAAAAAACGTCAAAGTTTTGGAATTATCAGGCTTACTTCCTGTACCATATTGTGGAATGGTACTAGCTGATTTTGGAGCTAATGTAATAAGAGTAGATAAGGTAGGTACAAAAAATCTCTTCATATCCTTATATCATGTAAAGTGATAACATTCTAGGTTGGACTGGATACTAGTTTAGATTGTTTAGGAAATGGAAAAAGGTCCATCAGCCTAAATCTCAAACACTACAAGGCAATCAAAATCCTTAAAAATCTGTCTAGTAATGCAGATGTAATTATTGAACCATTTCGCAAAGGAGTCATGGAAAAATTAGGTTTAGGGCCAGATATTCTGCTGAAGGAAAATCCAAGACTCATATATGCTAGATTAAATGGATATGGTCAAACAGGACTATATAGTAAAAGTGCTGGTCATGATATCAACTATGTAGCGGTTTCTGGCCTGTTGTCCCTTTTTGGAAGACATGGCCAAAATCCCAGTCCACCAATTAATGTATTAGCTGATATAGCTGGAGGAGGAATGCTATGTTCATTTGGCATACTTCTAGCGCTGGTAGAAAGAAACAATTCTGGAAGAGGACAAATTGTTGAAAATTCAATGGTTGAGGGTACTGCATATTTGGGAAGTTGGTTTTACAGAGGTATTAAGTCTATGTTGTGGGGTAATGAAAGAGGAAAAAATATTTTGGACACTGGGACACATTTTTATGAAGTATATAAAACGAAGGATGATAAATATATGTCAGTTGGTGCCCTAGAACCACAGTTCTATCAAGAACTGATTGAGGGTAAGTTATCCATCAAAGATATATAATCAACTGAATCCTGAACTGATACAAAGTTTTTTTGATTGATTGATTTGATTCTCATTCCCTCCTCATTTTGGTTTTTCCAAGATTTTACCCTCAGTTTTACCAGAAAACTTGCACTTTTACATTTATGGGAAAACTTTCATCAACCAATGCTTCAGGAAAACATAACATGCAATGCATTTCCAGGAAGAAAAAGATTCTTGAACATGTATGAAATCCACAGGATATCCAAAATTCGAAATTTTAGCTTCAACATATTGCCCTGAACAGTTTTTTTTGTATTATTTGCTCGTGTCTGCTTTTGCCATCATTATTGAAACATTATTTTCAATCCCAACCCATGTTTTTCTAAGAAGAATTTATGGATAAATTCCACCAGTTTCTTTGTAACAGAAGTAAGTTTGATGATCCCTACTATATTATCCAGATATTCTCATTCTTTGTCTGGTACTACTATCAATCCATAACTTCAACTGAACAGATGAGGTAGCTGTACCTGATAATGATAATTTGATGACAGGTCTTCATCTCACTGAAGAAGAAGCCCCTCAAATTGGTGATTATGAGCAACTCAAGGAATTGTTTACCAAAAAATTCTCAGAGAAAACTCAGGATGAGTGGTGTAAAATCTTCGATTCCAGAGAAGCGTGTGTTACCCCTGTTTTAACACTTGATGAAGCTCCGCATCACAAACACAATGTAGCCCAAAGAACATTTGTCCAAACAGGGGACACATATTCACCAAACCCTCACCCAAGGCTGAGTCTTACTCCAGGGCAATCAAAAGCAACAGACCCTTTACCTAGACGTGGAGAGCACACCAAAGAGATTTTGACTGACTTGGGGTATAGCTCACGTGATATTGAAGATCTAGAAAACGAGGGAGTTGTCGAATGTTATAAAAAGTCAAAACTGTGAGCTGTGAAGAAAGATCAAAATGTTGTCGATTCATTTAATTCAAGAAAGGTTTTTTTATGAAGGTTTTATATGGGATTTTATGATTATATTTGAAATACATTGTCATATTTATTAGAAAATACTTCAGTTAATATACTTTTTTATTAGGAAATATCGCAGAGAAGTAGTTATTTATTTGTCTTCGGGAAAGAATACCTACTAGAATGTATTGATTGTTTTGTTGCACTGAAGGACCTTCAACATATAATAACAATTATCTTAGTTCTTTGCATTTCATGTGATAAAAAATTTATTCGCGGCGGTCACCGTCGGCCTCGAACGGGACAGATGTAGGAGATGTCACGGATTAATACGACAAACGGAAGACTTCCTACATATTAAAGAACACCCTGTATTGGTTCATAAACAGAACCTCTTAGAACCAGACTTCAGTTAACCATGACCACAGTTCAATCCTAAGAACCCATAACTGACAGAACAAAAAATTCCAAAAATTGGAGCTTTGGCAACAGCGTACGGAAATATTTCGTGTTTTTAGTGCTCGTCCATCTTTAGGTTATGTTATATGTCATCCTAACTAGTATCAGGTTATATTTTCAAAGAATACAATGTTGATCCTGCTCGAAAATGATAATACTGGAGCTGTATTTTACTTGATGAATCAAAAAGAATTCATTGTTGGGCGAAAAGACTGTAAAATTCTGATAGAAAATGATCCATCAATTAGTAGAAAACATGCCATAATAGTAGTAAAAGTAAGTATACAGTGGGGAAATTAGCAACTTTTAATTCAAAGGCAGGTAAATTAAATATCTGTAAAATAATTTGGACATTTCAGAATGACTCTGTAATCCTCAAAGATTTAGGATCCAAGTACAAGACTACTCATAGAGGAATATCATTAACACCAAACACAGAAGTAGAATTGAAAAATAATGACAAAGTTCACTTTGGTGTAATGTCAAGTCAGTTCACGTAAGAACTTTAAACATAATAATGATTCTGTACTCATCTATCTTTCTTCTAGGTTCAAGCAACATGATCTTGTCACCACTGGAACACGTTTGAACAGTACTAAAAAAGGCAAACTCAAGCAAGATCTTGCAGTAATAGGAGCTAGATATGTAGATCAGTGGACAGCTGAGTGTACTCATCTCACTGTGGAGGAAATAACTTTGACAGTCAAGGTTCTACAAGCTCTCATATATGAAAAACCCATTGTACTCCCAAGCTATTGGACTAAATTCGTTGAATGTGTGTTGAATAATTTACCTCTCCCTAACATTGAAAATTTCAAAAATCCACCAATGGCAGAGGCCTTGTTGAACAAAGTAGAAATCAAACCTGATTTGAAAAGAATAGGTTTATTCCAGGGTAAAATGTTTATATTCTCCAAAGAAGTAAATAAACAACAAATGGAGGATGTCATCAAAAGATTAGGTAAATATACGGAAATTATTGATATAACTTCTACTTACATCAATTATTGCAATAGGTGGTAATGTAATATCATGGGAGAAAGATCCATTGCCTATAGAAGATATTGCAAAATCTCCAAAGGAATTCTTAGTTATACAAACTCCAAATCAGAGTGAGGATCCATCTTTGAATAAAATTATCAAACTCCTGACTAAAAAAGGAAAAAGAACTATACCACTTCAAGAAATAGCAATGGCAGTAGTTCATGGTTCTTGTGAGAAAGACTGTAACCCAGATTTCAACAGGGCAGCAGAAGTATTTCAAACTACAAGACCTAGAGAACCCACCCAAAATAATGCATTGGTACCAAACACTGAGTCTGAACAATTTCCTTTAGAAGTTGATGTCAAACATGTTATTCCCGATACATTTGAAAATAACTGGGATGTACCACCAGTGAAAATTGACAGAAAAAACTTGAAAGATACAGTACTGCTAAAAACTCAGAATGAGACAATTGAAAAGGAAAATAACAAAAATTCCTCAAAGAGATCTGGGAATGAGCAAACTGATGATAATCCTTTCAAGAAGATGAAGATGGAGAAAGAAAAGATTGTTTCCATGAGGTATACATGTAATATTTCAACATTCCTAATATATTGCAGATACAATTATTCCTATCTTATTATGGGAAATAGGAGACTGCTATTTTTGATCTGAATATCCAAGTACAGATTCTTTACACAATGTATAACAGCTTTTTCATGACATTGAAATGTTCAAAATCATTTTACCAATTCATTTGATATGTTTTTTTCTGCCAGCTTGTGTTTCAATAACTAATAATGGTGGAAAGAAGAAATATTCTTCAAACTATGTAAAAATTGTACTGAATAATATTTTTCAGTTGCCAAGAGACTTGGAGCAGAAAAAAAAATGAGGATTCTGTGATGAAGGTATTTTATTCATTTATTTATTTAGCAATCTAAGACTATATAATCATTGTTTGTTGCAATGAATGTGCCTGTACCACCAACTACTACAATACACTGTCTTCTTTGTTTTTAAACAAAAGGATGTTGGAGTTTTTTCAAAAATATAGTTTATAAGAAACAATATTTTTATATCTTCAGCCTTCCACATCTGGGAAGAGAAAAGCAGACGAAGATTTGAATGCAACAGAAACAAAGAAAGACAGTAATCCATTTGCAGCAATAGTGAAAAAATCCAGAAAAGAGCCTGCCTCTGGAAGAGAAATAACTTCCAAAAAAATAAATCCTTTCTCTTTAATGATAAAATCAAAGGAGAATATTACTCAAGTATCAGACACAAATCCGTTCAAGCTACCAAATAAAAAAATAGTGAATGAGAGTCAACACGGAGATACATCAATGTTCAGCAATGTAAGAGTAGAAGATAGATCTCCAGAAAAAACCTTCAATTACTCAAAAAGTATCAGTTCAAACCAGAATACTACATGGTTTTCAAAAAAATCCTCATTTGAAATAAAAACAGAAGAGGAGAATCATTATGACAGTGAAATGCAGAGTTTCATTGATTGTTTCAAAAACAAAGTTGTGGTAGAGGTAATGGCTTCAATCTCAATAAGGCCTCGAATCGGAAGAGATAGTGCAGATGGTGTTCTATCCAGAGGCGTGAATAATTTCAAGAAATTTAAGAAGGTGAGTATACATTGTATTGCAAATAGTTACTTGGAACAAGATTTTTTGCTTTCATTCAAAACAAAATAATTTCAAATAAAAAATTAGCATCCACACCAAAATATTATTGATTTCAATTCAATATATCTTTCAGATTTTGCCATTACATCCACAGCACAGAATAATAGGAAAAGAAAATTTTGTAGCAGTGACACCAGGAGACACAACCAATATTAATGATACACGAAGGGCCCTCCAACATGATTCAGATGATGAATCAGGACAAAATACAAGTAAAAAAAGGCCCCCAAGAAAATTTTTCATTTAAATTTTCTCCTCAGAAACGCTTTTAAACATATTTACACTGTGTTGAATATTTATAGTATTGTTCTTAAATGTTTTTCCACTTATTGTTATCAGAAAAATAAGGAGTCATCGGTACAAAATCGAAATAAATGTTTAAAAAATTATTTCAAGTTCATTCTTCTGAAATTTTGATTGAAATCAGAAAATATCTTTTGGTTTCAAAATAACTAGAAAACTATAAGATACGATTGAACGAAAATTCTTCAATTGAATCTGATTTTGTATGGAAAATCCGTGACCCACTGAACAAAAAAAAATGTAATGATTCATTATTTCTCTGATTTCTGAAAATCCAATTCATAACTAAAATAGATAGATAGAGTTTATATAACGATGTTACATACAAGTATGTTTATAGCAGGTCAGAACAGAGATATAGGATGATAACACAGTAAAGTGTCAACATTTAACATGTTAAAATAGAATATATGTGGTAATGATAAAAAAGAATAATTAGTATCTACAGCATGACCAGAAATGACATGACAAATGTATATATGGTAAAAAATACAAATAACAAAAATAATAGAATTGCATCGATAATAAATACAAAATACAACAATAATAAAATCAATAATGAAGTTATAAAAAAATCATATCATGAGGGACTGTACTATCTAGGTCTAAACTGCACTAAACTCTGAGAGAGTTGGCTTTTTGGAGGTATTCCGATATACTGTAGCAATTTTCAGGAAGAAATCTTTTGGCTCTTTGATAACTGCTTCCTGTTCTCTCGAACAATCATTATATCAAGTACTCACACAATTCATTAGAAAATATAAGAAAGTCATGATAAAAATATAAAATATTAATAAAACATGCGAACATCACTCATGGAAATTATCTCCTTCACCACTGAAAAATATTTTGGAATTTACATTATTAGTTCTCTCTGAAATTTTGTTTTTCTGTATTTCTTCACAAAGTGTTGGTCTTATGAGAATGTTGTTTATCAATTGATCTATCACAAGAATTAGCTGAAATATTCTTTTCTCTTCCTCTAAATTGAATTTGAACTCCAATGGATTCTCATGAAAACCACAAGCACCTGAAAATATATCACAATTCAAGGGACAAAAAATTATTTTGATGTACATTGGGCTGAAGAGAGTGAATCTGTGTTGCATCTCTCAGATTTATGCTAAAAATAACGGAGACTTCAAAAGTGGTCCCAGGATTCTCCAAACATACAAATATTTTCCATACAACGTGAGACGAGCTATGTATTCGTTTTTGTGTCTAAATTATTGGTAAGTGCCTATCTTCATAGATTCGAATATACATGAAAACTCATTACCTTCTGTATCCTGTATATTGTTCCAGTAACTGAATCCTTGAATTACCGGAGCATATAAATCTATCTCGCTTTTATCGATAACATGAAATGCGATATAATTTAGTAAAACGTGCTCCTTTGCTGTGAGAGTAGTCCATTTCAGAAATAACTCTTGTAAAATCGGACCTAGTAGAATGAACGGAATATATCTGATTCCCAATGGAATGACTATACTCACATTTATGAATTATGTAAGCAACACACTGAAAGACTTGAACACAAAAATCTTTGTCTCTCAGGTCCGATGTATCGACCAGTTTCAATTCACAATTCATCAATCTTGTGGTGAAAAAAATATTGCAAAAATTGTATTTTATGTCAGTGATGATGTGTCAAAATAAACACAAGTACCAAATACAAAAACAATATCATGAATGAAAAGGAAATTAGAAATGCTGTATTTGACAAATTCTTGACAGTTCATTGAAGAATCACATTTTGTTAATCGACGCCGTAACTCGCCTAATACATTTTTTATTCCCTATATCAATACTTGGTTACTTTTTCCTATGCACACATACATGACTTCATTCATATATTATTTTTATTGCCTACCAGTAACGGTTGCTAGTATAGTGGGATCATTTTACGAATTCAATCTCATAATTATTTGTTTCATTTCTTGGCATCGTGAACTTTAAAAGGGACAAAAAAATATGAAGAATTTGTGATGGTTTGGGAGATTTTGGAATGATTTTTTCAATATTTCATACTGAAAAAATATTCACTCTCCTTCTATTTGACGACAATGAGATGAAATATCTGCATAAATCACAACATGAATTGAAAAGTAGTTGAGCACTTTGTTTTTTGAAGATCTGTGTTTTTTAAATATTTTGTGTGATGAGATATCAAATGGATAGGACATAATTCAGATGAATCACTATTCACTAACTTACAAGTTTATTCATATCTGGACATTTAGAATGTCACACAAATCAAATTTTTGTACATGCACCACAGACGAATCTCATAGGAATGACCTAAAAAAATATTCAAAACATTGAAATATCTGATATCAGAGCAGAAAATTTTCTAAACAACCATCGAAAGCCATCCTAGAATGAGCAATGTTCCTCCAATGGGTGCTAGTCTTCCCAGTTTTTCATTACCAGTAAATGCCCGATAATAACAGGCCCCAGAAAACAGAATCGTTCCTGTGATCAGCAAACTCCCTGCCTGAAAATATTTTGAAAATCCAACAGATTAAAATCCTCGAGAAATAACAAAGGAAAGAAATGAAAATTTCATAAAATGATTTTGTCCACAACTGTTGAAATATTGAAGAAAAAAATATATTCATAATATCCATAACACATGTTTTCTCAAGCATTATGAGATCTCATTTCACTGGTCTTTATACATGAAATTTTTGTAATGTTAATAACTGTGAAGAACTTTATTGTAGAACCTGAAGTCACCAAACCCATAGCGCCTAACGCATATCAAAAATTATTCAAAGGGCCCACGAGTACGAAAAAAATAGCAAAAATAAAAAATTGAAAGATTGAGGAAATTCATTTGTATGGTGGTAAGATTTTTCGCGAGGGCGTATGAAGAAATTTTTTCAGAGTTGAGAAATTAGTGAAAAAAAAATGTGTGTGGTAAAATGAGGTGATGATAAAAAAAATTAGAAATAGAGTACACGATTTTTTTGAAGAAATTGAAGGGTGCATTTTTAATTTTGAAAGGCGCGACGAGGGGGTGAGTTGAGAGGTCCGATTAATTTTTTTTCGTGTAGCATGTTAATTCAGGAAATTTTTAATCATTTTTCATCTGAATCTCCTTGACATTTTTTTCATCAGTTTTGAGGATATAGTAGTATCATCATGTTTCCTCATGAAAAAATAGAGGACATGAAATACACAATACCGAATATGGTTTCTGGCAAGAGTTCAATTATAATGAGGAAAACATTTTGAAAGGTTGTACTCAAGTAGTGGATTTAGTTTTCCTATGAGATTATTTTGAAAATTTGAGTATCTGAGTACTGAAGGACATTTTTTGAGAAATTCATGTATTTTATATCACCTCAAGTAACCTACCACTTTAGGGTTTTTACACATAGGAACTCCGAAAAGAGCCAAACTGTGAAAGAAGTGAAATCTATTGGCCGTCTCATAAATAGGCTTAAGTTCCTGTACTTTGTCTTTTGGGTATGCCTTATGAGCCCCATATGCTCCCAATATCACTGCTGTAGCCCCCATAACTCCAGCAATCCTTATAAAAGGGCCTCCTTCGGTAGCTAATTTCCATAGTGGAGTTTTTTCTGTGATTACCGTCACTGAAGGAATTGGAGGGAGGGACTTTTTACCCTGCATCAGTAGAAATTGAATTTACAGCTAGATATATGAACGAAATAAAGCACTAACTCACGGTCACCATTGAAATAGCAGATTTTGAGACCGGATTGTCGTAAACTACGTAATTTATAACATCATAAAATCCCATATTCAGTGAAAAATTTCAATAATCCGTAAATGTACAAAAACAAGCATCTGTCAAATTCAAGATGACAAATGCAAAATTCATTTCACATTCTTCTGTCATTTTTATCTTTCGACATGTAATTCCTCTTACAAGAATTTTTTTATTACGATGACTGCCAAGAGGGAAGAAGTGAAATTCTAAGGTTATGAGTTATGAAATGTTTATAATTCATGATTTGGAAAAGTATTGAAAATAAAAATACACTATTTTCATAATCATTATCGATAGGAGCAATGAAACTGCAATGCGGAATATGTGGGGAAAATCATTGTCCCATGGATTGTAATATAATAAGAGTGGTATCTCATGTTAGTCCATATTTAGATGAAAACATATCTGAATCAGTATTGATATTTCACTATTCCTCATAATCAACGGATTATGATTGTTACAGATTCCTGACAAGCCCATACTATCGAAAGCAAGACAAACACTTCCTGATGATTTGGAAATGAGAAAATTAGCAGATGAGACGTTTACAGTTATTGCTCTATATACCATAGAGAAAGGCACTCAGTTTGGACCTATACAAGCAAAAAAAATTTGCACCTTGCTGCCGACCATATATTTTCCATTGAAAGTATTCTGTAGCTCAGAAGAAGAATTCCTAGAATATTTTTTGGATACCAGTGATGAAAATGAATGTAGTTGGATGATGTTTGTTGCTGCTGCAAGTGATTTCCAGGAGCAAAATTTGATTTGCTACCAGGTGAATTGAAATACCATTGAGTTTGGAGAGTAAAATAATCCTTTAATGAAAAGGCTGAAGATGTTTCTGTGTCAAAACATCTTGAAAATATTCATGGGCTGTAGTGGATTGTAGTTTCCTATCAAAATAATTTCACCAGATTTTGAAAGACCAATGATTTTTCATTTCTCCTTTGGTGGCTCTCTACACATGAATAGGTATTTAAAGAGGTATAAGTCACTAAAAACCTTCATCTGAAAAGAGAGACAAGCTTTTATGACTTTGAAACATGAATATTTGATATATCAGTGAAATATTTCTAGTTTCAAGAGTTTCATGAAATATTCAACAAAATCTCAGAATATCTTTAGGTTCGACTCCATCAATAATAATTATGTTTCAGGATGGTGAGGATCTATATTATGTAGCAATAAGGGATATACTCAAAGGAGAGCATTTGAAAGTGTGGTACTCTCCACACTATGCAACAAGAATGCAAAAAGATCTTTTGAAACCAACTCAGAAAGAAAATATCAAAGAGCCTGAAAAGCATTCAGGTATTTATATTTTGCAGTTCGCTGAGATTTCGTAATCCCTTCTGTATTGCATAGATTGTCATTGGAATTGGAAAAATAACAAACATCTAAATTCTCATTGCCTCAGATTTGATCTTTTTCATGGCCAGGAGATATTTTTTTTATTCACAAGCTCATGTATAAACACCTAGTGTTTTTTACGGGTGTGAAAACAGCAACGGTTCTACAGCAACGGTTTTTTTTTCTTTTTTTTTCGTTTATGGTATTTCCTGGTGATTTTCTTATGTGAGTGCACCATTCCGCAGTTGTTGAAGAAGCTCCTAACAAGAAAATAATTAATGAAACAAAAACCACCCCTCAACAACCCTCCAAAGTAAAAAAATCTTGAAACGGTGAAACAGTTGAAAATACCCGTTGCTCGGGGTTTTCCGACGGAAATGAAGTGACTCACATTCGCTGAATACGCTCTATAGGGTGAAATAATTTGTGAACCAAAAACAACCCCTCAACAACCCATCGAAGTAAGGAAATTCTTGAAACAGTTAATATACCCGTTGCTCGAGTTTTTTCGACGGAAATGAACCAACTCACATCTGCTGAATACGTTCTATTGGGTGAAATAATTTGTGAATCAAAAACTACCCCTCAACAACCCTTCGAAGTAAGAAAATTCTTGAAACAGTTAATATACCCGTTGCTCGAGTTTTTTCGACGGAAATGAACTAACTCACATCTGCTGAATACGCTCTATTGGGTGAAATAATTTGTGAATCAAAAACTACCCCTCAACAACCCATCAAAGTAAGGAAATTCTTGAAACAGTTAATATACCCGTTGCTCGAGTTTTTTCGACGGAAATGAACTAACTCACATCTGCTGAATACGTTCTATAGAGTGAAATAATTTGTGAATCAAAAACTACCCCTCAACAACCCTTCGAAGTAAGAAAATTCTTGAAACAGTTAATATACCCGTTGCTCGAGTTTTTTCGACGGAAATGAACTAACTCACATCCGCTGAATACGCTCTATAGAGTGAAATAATTTGTGAATCAAAAACTACCCCTCAACAACCCTTCGAAGTAAGAAAATTCTTGAAACAGTTAATATACCCGTTGCTCGAGTTTTTTCGACGGAAATGAACTAACTCACATCTGCTGAATACGTTCTATAGGGTGAAATAATTTGTGAATCAAAAACTACCCCTCAACAACCCTTCGAAGTAAGAAAATTCTTGAAACAGTTAATATACCCGTTGCTCGAGTTTTTTCGACGGAAATGAACTAACTCACATCCGCTGAATACGCTCTATAGAGTGAAATAATTTGTGAACCAAAAACAACCCCTCAACATTCCATCAAAGTAAGGAAATTCTTGAAACAGTTAATATACCCGTTGCTCGAGTTTTTTCGACGAAAATGAACTAACTCACATCTGCTGGATACGCTCTATAGGGTGAAATAATTTGTGAATCGAAAACTACCCCTCAACAACCCTTCGAAGTAAGAAAATTCTTGAAACAGTTTATATTCTCTTTGCTCGAGTTCTTTCGACGGGAATGAACTAACTCACATCTGCTGGATACGCTCTATAGGGTGAAATGATTTGTGAATCAAAAACTACCCCTCAACAACCCTTTGAAGTAAGAAAATTCTGGAAACATTTAATATTCCCGTTGCTCGAGTTTTTTCGACGGAAATGACCTAACTCACATCTGCTGGATACGCTCTATAGGGTGAACTACTCCTCAACATATAGAGCGTATTCTGCAGATGTGAGTTAGTTCATTTCCGTCGAAAAAACTCGAGCAACGGGTATATTAACTGTTTCAAGAATTTTCTTACTTCGAAGGGTTGTTGAGGGGTAGATTTTGATTCAAAAATTATTTCACCCTATAGAGCGTATCCAGCAGATGTGAGTTAGTTCATTTCCGTCGAAAAAACTCGAGCAACGGGTATATTAACTGTTTCAAGAATTTTCTCATTTCGTAGGGTTGTTGAGGGGTAGATTTTGATTCACAAATTATTTCACCCCATAGAGCTCAAACAGCAGATGTGAGTTAGTTAATTCCTGTCGAAAAAACTCGAGCAACGGGAATATTAAATGTTTCAAGAATTTTCTTACTTCAAAGGGTTGTTGAGGGGTAGTTTTTGATTCACAAATTATTTCACCCTATATAGCGTATCCAGCAGATGTGAGTTATTTCATTTCCGTCGAAAAAACTCGAGCAACGGGTATATGAACTGTTTCAAAAATTTTCTTACTTCGAAGGGTTGTTGAGGGGTAGATTTTGGTTCACAAATTATTTCACCCCATAGAGCGTATTCAGCAGATGTGAGTTAGTTCATTTCCGTCGAAAAAACTCGAGCAACGGGTATATTAACTGTTTCAAAAATTTTCTTACTTCGAAGGGTTGTTGAGGGGTAGATTTTGGTTCACAAATTATTTCACCCCATAGAGCGTATTCAGCAGATGTGAGTTAGTTCATTTCCGTCGAAAAAACTCGAGCAACGGGTATATTAACTGTTTCAAAAATTTTCCTACTTCGAAGGGTTGTTGAGGGGTAGATTCTGGTTCACAAATTATTTCACCCCATAGAGCGTATTCAGCAGATGTGAGTTAGTTCATTTCCGTCGAAAAAACTCGAGCAACGGGTATATTAACTGTTTCAAGAATTTTCTTACTTCGAAGGGTTGTTGAGGGGTAGTTTTTGATTCACAAATTATTTCACCCTATAGAACGTATTCAGCAGATGTGAGTTAGTTCATTTCCGTCGAAAAAACTCGAGCAACGGGAATATTAACTGTTTCAAGAATTTCCTTACTTCGATGGGTTGTTGAGGGGTTGTTTTTGGTTCACAAATTATTTCACCCTATAGAGCGTATTCAGCGAATGTGAGTCACTTCATTTCCGTCGGAAAACCCCGAGCAACGGGTATTTTCAACTGTTTCACTGTTTCAAGATTTTTCTACTTCGATGGGTTGTTGAGGGGTTGTTTTTGGTTCACAAATTATTCCACTCTATAGAGCGTATTCAGCGGATGTGTGTTAGTTCATTTCCGCCGGAAAAACCCGAGCAACGGGTATTTCAATTGTAACAATATTTTTCTACTTCGGAGGGTTGTTGAGGGGTAGTTTTTGATTCACAAATTATTTCACCTTATAGAGCGTATTCAGCAGATGTGAGTTAGTTCATTTCCGTCGAAAAAACTCGAGCAACGGGTATATTAACTGTTTCAAGAATTTTCTTACTTCGAAGGGTTGTTGAGGGGTAGTTTTTGATCCACAAATTATTTCACCCTATAGAACGTATTCAGCAGATGTGAGTTAGTTCATTTCCGTCGAAAAAACTCGAGCAACGGGTATATTAACTGTTTCAAGAATTTTCTTACTTCGAAGGGTTGTTGAGGGGTAGTTTTTGATTCACAAATTATTTCACCCTATAGAGCGTATTCAGCAGATGTGAGTTAGTTCATTTCCGTCGAAAAAACTCGAGCAACGGGTATATTAACTGTTTCAAGAATTTTCTTACTTCGAAGGGTTGTTGAGGGGTAGTTTTTGATTCACAAATTATTTCACCCTATAGAACGTATTCAGCGGATGTGAGTTAGTTCATTTCCGTCGAAAAAACTCGAGCAACGGGTATATTAACTGTTTCAAGAATTTTCTTACTTCGAAGGGTTGTTGAGGGGTAGTTTTTGATTCACAAATCATTTCACCCTATAGAGCGTATTCAGCAGATGTGAGGTACTTCATATCCGTCGAAAAAACTCGAGCAACGGGTATATTAACTGTTTCAAGAATTTTCTTACTTCGAAGGGTTGTTGAGGGGTACTTTTTGATTCACAAATTATATCACCCTATAGAGCGTATTCAGCAGATGTGAGTTAGTTCATTTCCGTCGAAAAATCTCGAGCAACGGGTATATTAACTGTTTCAAGAATTTCCCTACTTCGAAGGGTTGTTGAGGGGTTGTTTTTGGTTCACAAATTATTTCACCCTATAGAGCGTATTCAGCGAATGTGAGTCACTTCATTTCCGTCGGAAAACCCCGAGCAACGGGTATTTTCAACTGTTTCACTGTTTCAAGATTTTTCTACTTTGGAGGGTTGTTGAGGGGTGGTTTTTGTTTCATTAATTATTTTCTTGTTAGGAGCTTCTTCAACAACTGCGGAATGGTGCACTCACATAAGAAAATCACCAGGAAATACCATAAACGAAAAAAAAAAAAAGAAAAAAAACCGTTGCTGTAAAACCGTTGCTGTTTTCACACCCGTGTGTTTTTTTGTATTATTCATTTTCATGTTAGTAGTAAGAAGTAGCAATTAATTGGCTATATCAAATAAACAAGTATAAATGGAAGCTCAGTATTTCACAGCAGTAAAATCATATGAATACATTTAGAACAAGTGAAATTGATGATATTTCCAATTTAATAAAATCAAAACACACTCACTTATTTCAGTATAACTGAAAAACTATCAAATCATTTTGAAAATTTTTAAAGACAGCTGGAATGGCCCTCTGAATTTCTAACTTTTTTCCCATTCAACTGAATTTTTCTCTTCCACCATTTCTGATATCTCCATACTGTGCTACTGTGCATTCTTATCTTGTACACAATGTATACATATAGATCACACTAACTCATGAAGATATATCCTGTATAGAACCAATGAAAAACAACCCATTTTGTTTTTAGTTGCTCTGACAAGAAGCCAAAATCCTGTTTCAACTAGAATTACATGGAGTTGTAAATTTTGTGGCAAGGTGGAGAAGAATATTGCTGAATTTGCAAAACACTTATTAAAACATTATCGTGTATTATCTGGAAGATATTGTCATATTTGTAACACTTCATTTTTGAAAAAACAGGTAACTTTTGTATATCCTATCAATTTTGTATTGCTTGCTGAACTCATGAACTCTCAAATCTGAATCTGAAAGAATCCTAATACCAATTGTTTCAGGGTTATCAAAAACACATGAAAATTGTTCATGAATCAGATGTTTCATCAAATATATTGAAAACAGCTGAGACAAACTGCAAGGAAAACAAATCCCAACAACTGGAAAGCATTGAAAAATCGCCCAACAAAGTTGCAAAGGATGTATATGTGGGAGGACCATTACTTAATGAAGTTGTTGGTGACAGTCTAGATATAAGCACTTTGGATTTGCCACAATCTGAAAATATTGCTTTCGATTTGAATAGTATTGAAAACCAAGGTCTTTTTGAAAATGAAAATCTCAATTTGAATATGGAATCTATATTAGAAGATGATCATAAGGGGCTAGAACATTTCAATTTTGAGTTGAAAGAAACTGAGACAGATCAGTTCATTTGTGATATCTGTCTGAAAACATTTAAGAAGTTGAAAAATCTGATTTTTCATATGGATTTGCATACAGGAAAACACACTTGTCAAGTGTGCTATAAGGTTTTTGCACGTAAAGAAAATCTGTCATTTCACCCATGCAAATCATATTTCATGGTGAAATGTGAATTATGTGACAAACTCTTCCATCAACGTAAATATCTCAACATTCATATGAAATCAGTACATAAAAGTTCTTTTGACTGTCAGAGATGTAAACGATCTTTCAGTACTAAATTGGATCTACTTGATCATCCTTGTCCAATAAAATATTTGGCTCCAGTCAAACCTCATCTTTTTTCGTGTGATATTTGTTCTAAGAAATTCAGGTACAGAAAGAATTATGTATCACATATGAGAAGTCATGAGGTTCCCAAAGAAATGCATTCTTGTCTTGTTTGCAATATGACTTTGTCATCACGGCAGTCTTATGGTAATCATATGAAGTTGCATCAAGGTGTTTCACATCAGTGTGATGAATGCCAGAAGGTTTTTTCACGGTTTGACACCATGATTTATCATAAGAAAGTGGCACATGGTGTGTCTAAGGTGAGATATATAGCTTCATCACAGGTGTTTTCATAATTGAATTGTCATATCACCTGAAAGATGCAAAGGATGTATGATAACTTTCATTGATAAAAAAAAATATGTGTTTAATATTTATTATTATTATTTATTATATCAGGAAGTGATTTGACTGAATTTGAAAAATTGAGAGTGTGGACTCCTTTGTTTCAGCTCATTCTGTATAGATAGAGAACTGGAATCATTTTGAATTGATCATTGAAATCTAATAGAAATTAACATAACTGATGAAATTGGCATTCATTCCTAACGAAATCGTTGATGAAGATCAATATTAATTTCGTTTGCTGGATGCAAAAATCTTCTTACTCCAACAATTTAAATTGAAACATTCAATTGACAGAAGTAAAACCTTATAGTGAATTCTCCAAACCTGCTTGAATTCAATAAGTCAACTGACTATTTTGTTTGTTCAAAACAATGAAGGAAAACTTCATTTCTCAATATATCTTTTTGGATTACGGTAAATTGGCCAAATTTCATCATATAATTTCATGAACAAAAAATTCTCAATATTCCATATTTTTTCGGTTCAGGTCTTCACTGACATATGGACATGTGAAAGTGGACATTTTGATAGTTTATTCGGTCATCATCATTGGATCAAAGGAGAACTAAACAAGAATTTGGTAAAATTGTTTTAACTCTTCATCGATGATAGGTGACATTCTCTATGGTGGTCATACATGAAAAATCGCTTTTTCACGTTGGAAACTTATTTTCATGTATTATACCAAATTCTTTAATAGTTCTTCTTTGATTTACTTTTTTGCTATGATTATTTCTTTTAAATTATTTCATGTGTGATCTTTTAGTGCCCTGATGATGACAGCATAAACTATCGAAATGTCGGCTTACAAATACGTACAAGGTACGTTTTTTTATTCACCAAATTGGTGTGGTAGATTGCAAAGATGCACAATGATGTGATATTATTGGTCGAATGCATTCCACCATACCAACTTGGTGAATATAAAAACGTGCCAATAGCTTCAGTTACTGCATGAGACCAAAAAGCATGAAGTTCAGAAAAAAACTCACTGCAAATGATATCTCTTTATTTTATTGTTCAAGCATGACCTAAAGTAGATGAATTCATGGACATTTTAGGAAATTTGTAAAATTTGTGGGAAGGAAGTGAAATCAAAAAAATTGTTGAACATTCACATGATGACCCACCAAAATGACAAAACGTTCAACTGCTCAGAGTGTTCAAAAACTTACAAACAGTCCAGGAATCTATTGAGGCACATAAAGTCGAGTCATACGATGAATAATAAAGGCATCCAGAGGGTTATCTCCGAAATTGGCAAACCTTTCTCGTGTCCAAAGTGTGGTAAAAAGGTGACATCGAGGTACTCGTTGAAGAGGCACTTGGCGTCATTTCATCCAGATCATCAAATGTTGCATGAAAATATCAAACGCCAACGTGGAAAATCTAAGATTGCCAGTACATTGAAAAAAGAAGAACAGGCAGTCTTGGACTTGAAGCAAACAATAGAAAATATGGATTTCAATACTGATGATATAAATCCCTTCAACGCAGAGATTAATATTGAGATAGACAAATTTTTAAATAATCCAGAGATATTTACGAATGATAGTAAAGACCGACTACTCGAGAGTTTAATGATTAACAATATTAAAGATGATAACAAAAGTGACCTGAAGGAACAAGAAGTTTTCCTATCAATGCCAGAATTAGATTTGGATCAAGATACAAATTTAGGTGAGTAAGAAATGGTGGGTGACTTTCTTCATCAGCCACTTCGAATTATTATACATTCATTTCAGAAAACAATTTATAAATAAGTTTTTCGAGTATTGATCAGAAGTGTTGAATCTAGAATGCATCCAGTTTTGTAACATTATATATCAATCATGATGTTTTAGGTAAACTGCCTGGAACTGAAATTTCGAAAAATACCACTCACTCCGTGATTTATTTCTTGGACCAGCAGTAATCATTGTGAGTATGGAAGACGATTCAATTCAATCAAATCGAAATTACCAATACTTCTCTTTGTAGTTCATGAAAAAGGAAGGGGACATTTCATAAGAGAAGTAACATTTAAAAAATACAAATATTCCATTTTTTCAATATTGGTTAATATAACATCAGAATCATCAAATTTATATGTGATTAGTATCGATTCATATGAAATCAAAATTATCAAATCTACAAAAATATCAATCTTCCAACTGAACAACAACTATTTATCATTTTAATACAATGATACCAGAACATTACATGTTAGATCCATCAACATCATACAGGAACAACTTCAAACAATTATTGTTATTATCGTTAACTTCAGTAATGAATTCCTCGAAACAAAATAATTGAAACGAATCAAATTCAAAGTGATGAAATCATATAATATTTGAATACTTTCTTGCTGTCAAGAATCAATTGTGATTATGAGATTAATTTTTGTTATGGAGTGAGGATATCATAGTTGTGCTCATCTTGAAAATAATTATTTTGCAAATAACTGATCCACATTTGGCTTGACGGGATTTGAATTGCGCGCGGTTCACATTTGATCGACACTATTTTTTAGCTTGCATCGGGGTATCCAACGACATAGCAAATTCATTATTGTGAAGAAAATTGTGCAGTAAGGCATAACTATCATTAATCAGTAAATTATGTATCAAGTGTTATGAACTTCCATTTAGTGGCGAGTGTTTAAAATGTCTGATAATGACGTGTATAAAGGAGTTTATAACCGTGTTAGTTATTATACTTTTTCTACGACTCCAAATTAAACAAAATAGAACTGGAAAGTTCCACGGGGCTGTAATAAATTCCTATTTGAAATTTACATATTGGTAGCTATTACATTGATAGCTATTTCTAGGTTCAATAAGGTTGTTAAATAGTAATAGAAATAGAAAAAATTATACGAAATTAGACGATAAATTATAACTCAAAGAAATATTCTGTAAAAATTCTGATCTTAGAACCATATCGTTTCATCGCGCGTGGATGGCATTTACATTACTCATTTCTCACATAATTACCAAGTATGTCAATACCGATGTTACACTGATTTCATCAAAACAAATCTTGAAATACAATGTTGATCACTTCATTTTCAATTGATTATGGTCAATAAATCTTCCAAAATAAATATTCATTATTCGTGAGGATATTTGTCGAATGCATTATGTTCCATTCCCAATGAGAAGTGTTGGTTGACGTTATGAAATATACTTTCCATTGGAGACAAAAGCAAATTCCACCCTAAGATACTTGTACTTTTGAGCGTGAAATGCGTGGGTTTTAGTTCTTTGATTGGGGATCAGAACGAATTTTATTCATTCATATTCCATTCAACCTGAATATTACTTCCTTAGGAGGGCTAGAAGTCATCAAAAGTGGCGCCTTCAAGCGAATCTTCAACAAAAATCAGCAGACAAAATGCAGCAAACTTTCAAGATATCTGTATAACATGCATATTGTATGTATGTTAGAAAATATGCATTTGAAGGCGCCAACTCAGGTCCCTCTGAGGTTCCATTTATGTTTTGAATCACTGCACGGCAGTTTTTGAGACAAAATACATGTACTTGAATGTCATTGATGCTCACTAGTGAATTATTACAATTAGTTTTGGTGTGAATTTCTCTCAGTCAGTCATTATTACCGAAATGATTTGGTCGATTGGGTGTCCCTGGAAAGTCTTTACAAAAACATACCACATATTCCTCATTCCAACAAAACAATTGGATCGAAGGAAATTTGTCTTTGTATAAAGTTGCTTAGTGTGGGCGCTAAACGACTTTGAGGTTAGAATTTTCAAATCGTTTCTGCTCAAATTTGAAATGATGAAAAAATAGCGGCTAACTCAAAACTCATTTGTATTACTTTGAAAAGAAAATATGATGTTACATGCAAAGAATGAATTTTTACTTCATTCATCATACAAGTCTTTATATGCATGAAAATTGTGATCATGATATGTATGCTAATGCCTCATGACATGACAATGTACGTACTTTGTTTTGGTCTGAGGAATATGTGGTAGATTTTTGTGAAGACCTTTCAGAGACACCATGCATAACTTTCTAGACGATTGATATTTTCGGTTTTATTAAGATTATAAAATGACGAATAAATCATTTCAACTGTTGATTATTCGTTACAGCTTCACCGACTGTAACGATGGGTAGACGTTGTAAAGAACGACCATAATCGTCGGTTGCTTCACATCTGGTGTTATCTATGGTATTATAGTTCGCAAGTTGCTGGTAAACCTGTTTCATTCTTTGAATGTTGATGCGACTGGCTGTTTGATGGTTCACCATCGGTAAAGGATAGTCTTTGCCAATAATGCATTTTGAGGATTGCTGGATGTTTTCTGGAGCCAACCATGGTTCGTGGATGTATTGAAGGGGCATGTTTTTCAATACTGGAAGGTATTTCCTAAAAACAATAAATAATTAGTATACAGCATTTGTTTGTGTTCCAAAGAAACTTTTTCTTAACCAAAGATGACAAATTCATTTCTATAATAATATTGATTATAATGATTTATTGAGGAATGTTCATAAAGTAGCAGTTCAAAATATGATGATTACAGGGTGATTTATCTGAGAATACAAAGATTTATTTACTGGGCTGTCCCACCAAATGACGTGTAATCCTAGTGAAATTGAAAAAAATAGTGATGAGAATCAAGTGAAAAATACCTTATAATTATATACGTATGTACGTATTCACCAAAACATTCAATTTTGATCATACTTGCGATGTTGACACATTTGCGTAGAGACAAAATAAATAACTGATCACGAAAATGATACTATGATGATATAACATCGATCGTCTCGACATCTCGTTCGGAATTTTTCATTCGAACAACTCATACACATTTGAATATATGATTTGTATGAGGATGAATATAGAATGTCAAAGGTAGTAATTGACTTCATTTGATTTCCAGGATATGAATTTGTTTCTGTCACCGATTGCGTGGTCAGTTCTCCTTTCTTTCGAACCAGGTCATCAGCTCTATGTTTCGAAAGGCTAAGTGGTTCACTGATCACTGGCTTATCTTTAGGGCTCCACTTTGAAAAAATGTATAAATCACCTCGAATCTCTCTGAAATTTTGCAGGCTCTTCTCTGATGCCTAATGTTTCCTCAATATGAACAGTTTTTGTTTTATATTTGCCTGTCATGATATATTATTTTCTGCATTCTCGTATTTCATTGGCTTATGACATATAAAATGACTCCCGTTGCAACTATGAAACTATGAAATGTCTCCTTCCATAGTATAATAAGTTATAGTTTGGTAATGAACTGAGGTAATTAAATTAATTTTTGGAGCAAAGATATAATATGTAGGTTGGTACCAATGAGAAATACATTGTGAAAATACTCGAGCATCTCTTAATTGAGAGATACAAAAGCTGTATCATCTCATCTGTTCAAACAACTATGTTAGGTATCACACCAATTCCGGTTGAATCTGTGAATTGTTGATCGAATGCTATCATGACTTGAATGTTGTGGTATATTTTTGTTATATTGAGCTAGTTACCTTATGTAATCTCCATTAGGATCAGCCTTCCGTCCAAACTTGACAGGACAGTAACAATGAAAAAATTGTTGGAAGAAACTGGAACAAGACAACCACATCCACATACCGGCGTTCACTGACCAATCAGCATCTAGTAATAATTCTTCAAAAACCTGAAAAAAAGTGTGGATGATGGAGGGTAAAGCTGCTATAATGTCAAGTCATAAATTGAATACAAGTGAGAAGTCGTGATTATAGTTTGACCTGCGAAAGAAGTCCGAGGAAATTAATGTTAGTCCAGGACACAGTCAATTTGAAACGGTTAAAAACTCTTATCATCTCAAAATCTAACCAGAAATAATCATTTCCATATTTCAGTACAGGCAAATAATAGTAATATCATGAGTTAACCATTGGGTCTACAGGCGTCGATTTATGTTTGAATTGAAGGAAAATAAATTTCGTACAACTTTACTTCCAACCAATTTCCTCTAGAATCAATATTTCACCGAATGTTTGGATCAAAAGTTGACCAAAATCCTGAAATTGGACACAATTATTTAAAAAAAAAAAATTAAAATTCTTAGTGCTGTTTCTCGCGAGAATAATGAAATTGTTAAATTGTGGCAAATTTATTCCAATTTAAAAATGGTTAGCTTCAGACATATTTCCAAAATTATAGTCAAAAAACGAATAAGTGCGAAAATTTTCCTTATTTCGAGAATATCTCGAAACGCACCAGGAAATTTTGTTGGATAACTCCAGATTTCGATTCAGCACTCACTAAAACATGAGGAACAATACACATATTTTCGATACCTTGGGTTAGATCAATTTTCTCAATTTTTTGATTTATTTACGTTTCAGTACTGTTCCATAATCATCTGAGATGCCCAAAAAAATAATATTGTCATTGTAATATTCATATAATTTATATTATATACGAAATATATTTTCAATATGGCTGACTATGAAATTTGTTCTCCTATATTAATACACTGTAAGTCTGTGTGTCATGCTATTCCGGCCGTGTTTTACCACCTACTCTACTGTTCGTTCCCGGACTTCTTTGGCTGGTGGTACCATATGTCTACTCACCTCCATTCCTTCTTCCCAAGAGATCCAAAGATCCCCTCTTGTCAAAAAACATGCTACAGCATGTCTAGCCAAATGATGAATCCAACCTTCTTGTCTCAGTTGTGTCATGATGGCATCAATCCATGGAAAACCGGTCTGACCCTGAAGTAAATTTGCTGATATAGGAAGATCCCAAATACAAAATGAATAAAAACCCCAAAAACCCCGATAATATTTTTGGAAAAGCCTATATACGTATTGTGGCAATTCAGTTACCATCTTTAGTAGACCTGAAGAGGAGATTAGCGACTCCTCAGTATCTTTTAAGATTTTCTCCAGAAATTACCATCGAGAGTGATTGTCCGTATTCATGCCAGTCTTATTTCTGGAGAATATCCCGAAAGATACTATCTCGCTTATCTCTTTCACTTTCCACTGCTGAATACAGTCTCCGAATAGTTTATAGAAACTTCAATATAGGAAGATCATAATGAATAATCGATATCAAGAATTTTAATCATCAAAATCGACACTGTCACTTGTCCACGACTGTGAGATGAGTCGGGCATTTGATTTAACTTTTTTGCCCTCACGTTGGTCGCCAAAAATGTGAACTCAAATGCATGTAGTACTTTCGACCGATCGATCGGATTCGACCACTAGGTTTCATTTAATATTTGGCTTGAGTTTTGCTTCGATTATTCTGGACTTCATACTAAGAACGAGACATTCAACTCACATTCGCCCATTTGGCCAATGCCTCGATATTTTTATCCCACGGTATCTGTACACAGATGGGATTCCCCATCATTTTGTCGAAATTGGGATTCTTGGTGGCGGCACAGTAGAAGAACTCCCTCCACAGAAGCTGTCCATGTAACGACAACGGAGGAAAGGCCTTCTTGATTTTCTTATAGAGATCAGTCAATTGGAAGTAAAACAGTCTTGTAGATAGGCAGCCGAAGCGTAGGTAGGGAGACAGGCCTGTCACCGAAGGCAATAGAGATTGGGGGGTCATCTTGGGGCGTCCAAAGGAAGCCACCCACGCTTTCCTTTCTAGGTGTCGTTCTAGTCGAGCTAGGGATTCCGATTCACCGCCTTGCCAGACAGGTCGAAAAAGACCTAAAAGGTAAGAAGAAGTGGGGAATTTCGTAATACCGTGTGTGTACTCCGGCTGAATCTCAGAATCTAATCTTGGGAGAATTGTGGGGTGAAAATTTTTATGACGGATGCGAACCTCTAGAGGATGTAATCGCTATCACTAATGATAATTTAGCATTTTTTTTCGTGCAATCTTAGTTCCCATCTAACGAGAATAATCTAATCACATTATTTCAGCGAAGTGAGAATACATTTTTCTTATTGAGTGACAACGTATTTTCTCGATTTTACATTTGACCTGAATTTGTTGAAATTGAAAGAGGAAATTGGAGTATGTGTTTTCAACATCAGGAAATAATCTATCGAATACCACGCTAGAGTTCAATGAATTGACAAATAATTCTCTAGAATCTGTCTCAGAATTGCTACAGAACCTCTTTTTACAGTAACCCTCCTTTCTTTTACTAAACATTCTTCAATCTGTCTATTTTTCTCAAGGGAGAAAATCACATGGTGTGAGATCTAGTATGCCAGTGAATTTTAATGAATTATATATTTCTGAAGGCATTACATTAACTTACATTGTCATTCTTTTAAAAAAGTTTCGGTAGTATTTCCAAAACCATATCCCGATTGAATGTTCAAAAAGTATAAACTTTCGAAATAAATGAATTCATGAGATCCACGAAAAATGTAGCAAAGGAACGTGAAAATAGCAAGGTTCTATCAACAACCGTTGATGTCAATGTTGAAAAAATTTAAGTATTCTAAGATTTTATTCACGATGAGCAAAAAGCATAATGAAAACGATTTAGGTCACTAGATTTGTCTTCATATTCATTAGACATTCGCTTGGCACAACCCGTTTTTCACTATGGTTACTCACCCTCTGTATCGAATCCCAGCTCTTCGAGTGTTGGCACACCGTATTTTTCGTCATGGTCGTCCAACAAGGGGGTGTGGGCTCCTCGCAAACAAGAAGCTGTCAGTGGGGCTTCTGGCTGTGGTGGAGGGCCCATGTAGGCTATCACTCCCAGGAACTGGTGGTAAGTCAGTGGAGCTTGGCCCCCGTTTCGATCAATAATCTCTTCCAGGTCGTAAAGGGTATGCGAGACACGTTGGATAACCTGAAATTCAAAGGAATCCAGAACTGTAGGTAGGTATCACACAAAGGTGTGTTGATTCTGATAATCAATTCAACCATACAATTTTTTTTTCGTTACGACGACCTCTGATTTTATCAATTTGTTCAATTTAAAATGGTAAATGTAACTTAACTGTAACTTACTAATGTAACTTTGAGTATTTACTTGCAGGGATCGCTTTGCATATTGAAAATTTCACACTGAATAAAACTTACTTTCTTCTTCATTCATATCCTTGAGTATTCAATCAATATAAAATCGAGGCCTTTATGAATTTCAGGTGGAGTAATAATGATTGGAATCTGAGGAATCTCAAGTCCGGATCTACCCAGACAGTCCATCTGTCCTTGAGAGTCCTTGGCAATGAGATGAAGAATTTCTAAGAAATTGATGGTCCATAATAAATCACAAATCGTGGGTGCCAGCACATATACTAATCACCAAAAAAAAATGCATGAACTCACAAAAAAATGGTATCTAACCCTAGGCTATGGACCTGCACTGGTCATAATGAGCTGGTGCCGAATAAGAATTTAACGCTGTCAAAACTACAGTTCCAATTCAAAAGGACCAAAAGAACTGATTTCTCTATATCGGGAATCAGGTACGTAAAAAAACATGACTTCTGATTGACGGACGTTACACAGTAGAAGAATACGTACCTATTCTTGAGAAATACTTACGAATAAGATCAAGTGGAAATATCAGGTTATCTTTATATCATCGTAGATCATTCAATGAGCTCGTAATATACCACTTACTTCTATGCCTAGTTCCTTGCATAGTGCTGTTATATTATGATCCCTGACCCTCCCAAACGGTTCAGGGTCTTCCTCGAAAGTCAGATCAGTAGTTCCCCATTCTTTGAATAATTTTGGTAGGGCGTCTGCTGGCTGTCCTCTTATAACAAATAGTCGAGAATTCAATGTCCTTAGGCTACGGTCCAAGTCTTCTAAGCATTGCAGTAAAAACCTAAAATAAATATTTGTGAAAAAATCTCGGAAAACTTTGTTTGATCACGACGTTCTGAAACCTGTACAACTTGTCTCATCGAAAGTTTCATCACCGAGATCGAATTGAGTCATCTACATATTCCATCAAAAGAGAGAACTGTGTTCCAATCAAGTTTCAACACAAACTTGCATACTCAACAAAAAACACAAGATACACGAAATGTTGATCGAGGAATTCAGTTGCATCACAAGATTTCAAAGCGAACAGTGTTTCAGGTAGTGGGACTAATTAAATATAATCTATCTTTGAGATGATTCACATTCAGTGGAGAAAATGATGGACTAATAATAATGATAAGGTACGTGAAATAAAATCAAATGAGGTGATGAAAATTATTGTGCGATGAGATGTGTGAGATACTGTGTTGACCGCTTATTCGTCTCGCTCTTGATAATTTGTGGTGTAATTTGCTATTTATCATTTCAGATGTGATAAGCCTGTGATTTCATTTGAGGCGGACATCCATCTATGATATATCTCCTATTGGAGCATCACTGTGATAAAACATGGAACATTTGAGATGCAGCCGTGGTAAAGCATATTTTGGGTTCTCTGGTTCAACTGGGTTCTCTCACCGCCATTTGTTGATGCCGACGCTGGAGGAGCCGGCGAACCAAGGGTCGAGGAGAAACACGCACCGGAACGTCTTGGCCCCCTTGAGGCCCTCCCTGAACGAGGGGTTGTCGTGCAAGCGCAGCCCCTTCCGGAACCAGTGCACCGTGTGCTTCTCCTGCTCGACGGCCGCGGCGCCCGCGCTTCCGATCATCGACCGACCAGTCACGCGCGGGTTGTCTGACGTTGGTCGACAGCAGGTGCTCGATCTGAAAACATCGGCTGTTTATACAGGGCGTCCCATGACTACGTCTCGAGAGCATACAAGCGAGGTCAAAACAACACTAGTTGGTCATGTAACTATTCTTTCTTCTGTCATTCCTAAGGGAGATATCGGGCCTTTTAGACATACCTTAGAATTGACGTTTTTGGCTGTGAATTTTGAACCACTCTGTATATCGTGATGATTTTTGGTATCATGTTTCATCCATTGTCGGCTGAATATGGGGAAAATATCTAGTGAGCTGTATGGTTAGATCTGTGACTCACCCGATGGCGTTAATGTATCGGACGAAATGATTCTCACTTGTTTCTCGACAATTTTCGGAATTTGTGGATATGTAACAACAATCAAGTTGCCAGAAGCTGTCATGTGAAATCGAAATCGTGTCTTGTATCGTGTTTTTGCTTAAAAATTCATTTTTTTTCAATTTCCATTGTTCTAATATTTCTTTCGTTTGAAGTTTGTACTTTGTTTACGTAATTTTGCTTGTTTATGTCTTTCTTCTTTTGAGTTTCATTCTGATTATTCGTTATGTCTCGTCCTATTTGTGCCGTACCTTTTTGTTTATCCAGAAAGTGGGAAACCGCCTCCATTCATGGATCATGATCAAAAGCTAATAATCTACACTACTAATGCTGATTCTACCTCTCATTCAATTCAGGTGTTGAACTATTTATAAGACTATTCCGTGACTAAACCACGCTCAGAGTAGAGATACTGTATAATTTCGATTTTCTAGATTATATAGGTTAGACAAATGTTTGACAGGAAAACAACTGAAATCATTGTTTCCTCGAATCGATCGTATGACGGCAGAACTGTATCGGCCATAGAAGCCTGTAGTTGATTGGCGCTGATTGAGCAGACCAGAACATACAGGTCTCTAGATTTTTTCTCCACATTTAGCCGACAATGGTTTCGTCAAAGAAGAGCCATATCTGACGGTCAAAAATTTTGATCTGTGATGATTACTTTGATCAAATCTGTTTGATGTGACGTCAATGCTGTCTATTTGCCTCGAAACAAATTGAAACGTCGAAAAATCTTTGTCACACGGTTTAATGAAGGTTGTTCAAAAATATTGGTTATGTTCGTGGGTTGAAAGAATTTTGATCAGTTAGAAATATATTTCTTCGGATATTGATGATAGAAAAATCGAATCAAATTCTCTGTACCTACAACATATTGCGCTGCACTCGTTGTATGCAGAATGATGAAGAAAAAGAGAATGTGGTCAGAATAATGGGAGAATGGCTTCAAACATTTTTAGGCAGAGGAGCCCTACTAATGGTTATAAATGAGAATTACTTACGGGACTATCTGAGGATAGATGAGAGATAATTTGATCATATCATGAATAAAATTAAGCTATATGTTGGAAACCAGAATATAATTATACGTGAATGTATATTTGCAAAATTAATCTATATATTCATTCCAACTTCCACTAGACATTTTTAAATATTGCTGGCGTCAATTGAAAGTATAATGTACGTAAATAAAATACATGATCATGGCCTATAATTTTGATCAAACCCGACAAATTTTAGAACATGTTCTGAATTTTTGCTGCTGTTTGACGTGGCATCATTGATGACATCACAAATCATCAGTTTGATCAAATTGTTTTACCGAGAGACAATCTCAACCAACTTTATGTTCTTAGCAGAAAGGCAGTAGCACATGATTCGTGTAAAATTTGGCAATTGTCATTATTTTCAGCTACAAACGACATTTTTGTGAACTCTTGAGATTTTCATCCAAAAAGGTACCCTCGATGAAATTAACGGTTTTTGGGATGAATCCCAAACTGAAATAAACTGTTCAAAACAATGCCATTTGAAAAGTACCAGCTAAACTTGTTTTTTTTTTAAATAATTGAAGCTTTGCAAATTGGTTTCAGTTTTTCGTTTAATAATTGTAAGCGCTTTGTAACTTGATGGATGCTATGTTCTTGAGAAGTTAACACTAGCATGAACATAATAAAACACAGCACTTTCAGTACAGATATGGCAACCACAATCATTATCCTAACAGTACAACAATGACAGGTCAGTTACTTGGTCTTTGACATTTCCAACAGTAATAATGGCTTACTTGCGCAAGAAAAGAAAAATGGTTCCATTTGCATGCTAGGCCAATGAATGAAATTTTAAACAGTAATCTAGAAATTTATCACTTACTTCACGAAGGTGGCGAAAAATATATAATTTTTTCTTGAAAAAATGTCTTAAGGAATCGAAATGAATCAATACATTTTTTCAGAACCATGTTTTCTCAATATTTCTTTTAGAACGGGTGGTTGTACGAATTACTTTTATTGACATCATTTTATGTTATCATTATTGTATTGAATAACTGAGTAAATAACAAATATATTATGTTCTGAGGAAGTATTTGTTGGAAAGAATCATCTGTATGCCTCTACCTCATGTAAATTCCTCACAATGTATCTGTATATTTCTTTCTTGAACACTCCTTCATGAAGCACACTGAGCGATTAGTGTATTTATGAGTGGTTCTCGAAACTAATACTGATGATAGAATTTTGATATGCACATATGACAGCCTTGTATTTTGTATCGCGAAATAAATAAAGAAATGAATTCCAATCTCACCTTCGGTGTTCTGTAAAATCTCCTAATTCTACAAAAAAATATATCACTCTTTCACGTTAGAAAATATTCACGCACCCACTAGTGTTTTCACCGGGTTGAAATATGAAATCTATCTAAAATGAATCCTTCGACCAAACCATAATCGCGATATTCCAGAGTTGCCATTCTTTGTCCCCTGGAAGATGTTACCCGATACCATAAATGAAACATTTCTCTCACATCCGTTATTTAGCCGTTATTTTTTCAATCCTTCCGGTTTTCAACAAGTATTCAAAATTAGGAGGGAAGTAGGAAAATCAGGAAATCTTTTAGGTATTTTATTGGATGTTTCGTCATCAACTTTCTTTGAATTCAAAAATCGGAACAAACCATTTATGTTGCCACAGATGGTACAGTTATTCAAGTGTCGGCAATAACTCTATCATTTATCATTTGAATAGGCATACAATTAATCATCAGTGGTATGGAAATCCTCCTCCCACGATACGTGAATTCTATCTGAATTTTCTAAATTTGTATCAACATCTGCCACCTCTTGAATTCTGTTTATGACTTTGAACTATCATATTCAACCTCGTTTTTGGTTTTTCCTTTCGAAATTCTTATTTTCAACCAGGAAAACCCGGAGTGAATTATAAAATCGTTCGCCATTTTGAAGGCGCTATCTTGGTTTTCATTGTGGAATCGTCAAAATGTTAACAGTTGAAACAGCGATAGCATTGCATATAGGCTCCATATGCAATGGCGATAACAGGCAACATCGCACGACTGGTTACCCCATCAATGACGATTTCTTCAATCTAACTTCCCAAAGAAATCGTATCCACGGCGAAAGCAACGTGACTCAAATCGAAATGGGTTGCTATTGGTCAGTTTATACAAGCGACCCCGCTTGTCACGTTGTACTCGGCGTGCTTGAACTACAGGGAGCGCGAAAAATAACGTCGATGTGTTGTTTTGCGAGTTATAATTCGATATCTCAGATGATATTTGAAATAATGTGCGAATTCAGTCTTTCTATGTCAATAATGAACCAATATATATTGATTCTGACATCTCTTTCAGCCAGCGCACTTTTTGATCAAGAATTACTGTTTCATACTTGGCAGTAGAGTCATTGATACCTTTGAACATATTCAAGGAAAATGTGTGAGAAAATAGTAGTTCATGTAATGAAGCCGGAATCTTTAATATATATAATCTTTACAGGGCACGTAGGTAAATTTCAGAAATCCTACACAAGTTAAAAACGAACATTTTGCAATTTTTTGTTGAAGACGGGAATCATAATCGTTTTCAAAACGTCCGTAAAGAAACGAAGAGAGAAAATACCTTGAAACTGAGAAAGTGAACCTACAAGTCCTGTATCCTATCCAGATCGTTCCCGGATTATGATACCAATAGTAAGCAGAAATCTACATAGGAAAGGTAGTGTTGATTGTGAAATGTTGCCCTTGTCATGTATGGCTAGTAAATTTTCAAGACGAGTGCCCACAAAATTCTCAATTCTATCTGAATTTATTATGTATTGAAGTAAGTGATGTCGTGAAGTAGCTAAATTTGGTGGAACAATGAATGTGAGAAAAAGTCCAAAATCGTGACACTTCATGAACCCTATCGGATCAGTCAAACGTCAATTGATATGTCAGTCGCCTAAAATGATTTTTTTTCCACTGAAAGTAAAATATTAAAAAAGGTACTTATACTGTAGAAACATTTGATTTCTACACGGATTCAGCAGGACATAATGCGGAAAAAATCAAGGCGACCGGTGGTTCATTGTTCACAGCAATATAACATACAGGGTTAGGCGAAAGTCTTGGAACATCAGGTTACAGTGGAACGGAATAAATTCTCAACACTGCAAACTTTAGATTATGACGTTTATTTTAGGTTAGTGACGTCATCATGCGCAGAATAATGACGTGAAAGTATTTCTCTGGAACATCCTATATTTTTTCCCACCATCGTTTAGGGTTCATTATAAAAAAATCAACGAAAGTGGTTGATGGTGTTGCCTCCAAAGGCAACGAAGATATGGCAATAGTTATTTATATATCAAGGGAATTATAAGGGCCTTAATTACCGGAGGCAAAGTTTGCGTCCCGAGGATTTCTGGCCCGAGGTTATCAAGGTTATTATCTGCGTGAGGTTACAAAGGCTCATTAATTCCCGTGGTACATAGATAATTTTATTCCTGACCGATTTCAATAAAATTTCGTTCCTTTTTCAAAATGGAATAGATGTACCAACTCATTACCTTCCCGCTATATTTGAATCGTATTGTTGTTGCTAGGTCGCTGCTATGTTACTTGTTTATAAACAGCACATTGTTATAACTTGTGAAAGGTAGAGAGAAATTATAGGATCTATAATATCCCAAGGGAGTTTGACCCTCTTCATTGATAGCGTGATAACTATGACGATATAAGCTTGTAGTATCCCGGTCAGAAATGAATTCATTCTTGATCCTGATCCTGGCAACAAAAGTTCTCGATAATCTATCGAATTATTTTCAATTTATTTTCACTCTCTTGTGATATTATTGTAGAAAAAAGGACACCTCATGATTGATTGTCAAAAGAAAACCAAGATGAAATCAATTACAAACAATCACCAACTCATTGGTGATTCAATAGACTTTTTCTTCTTCGATGGCATAATCATTGGATTTTGAAGTCGATTGCTATATTATAGGCATGCAAATCTCGCCATCATTTCACTGTTCGGTTCAGTTCACGTGTTTCATCACTATGTGAACAAGGTAGATGTTATGTTTGTTCCAATGCTCTGCTGTGCTAAATTAATCTGCCCTTTGGGACGTTTCCTCTTCACTGTGTAAAACGAAGGTGAGTGGGTAAGTCATGCAAATCTACAGAAGTAGGTATCGATCAAGTGGAGAATAAGAAGAGGGTCACTACGAATAGTCACAAAGCACATTTTTTCTCAGGGAAACCAATAAAATGGAAACTATTTCTCGCAATGTTTGTTGTTTTTGCTCAGGAATTGATGCCGTATTTATATTTGTTGAAGTTGGGAATCATTACAGTTAGGGCAGAATTTACCTTTCTGTTTATTATTACATAAGATGGCTTCAATGCCGAGTTGAAATTACTGTCAGTATTCCATTAATTATAAAATGGTGTAATCATTGGATCTCGTCTGGTGATAGATTCCCTGATGCATCTGTTTAAAGCTGGCCTTTTTGTTTTCAGGCCTAATTTCAGGCTGAAAAGTACTCAAATCATATACAAAATACAAAGATTACGTATACCTCTGTAATTAGTGATATCACGTTTATATCCCGAATCCTTGTACAGTGTGTCCAGTGTCACGATATCTCATGGACTATTGAATTCAGAGAAAACTGCAAATGACGAAGTTCTTCAGTTTTTTGAGCCACATATTCCAAAAATCGTATTAAATTGTACAGGGGGTTACACTAAGGCTCTTTATTCTCCTTGTTATTGATTCATCTCTTCATTGGCATCAAAATCATGCTAAAATTGAAAATCTGTTGCGGCGTTGTCAAGTTATGAATTATTTTATGATTAATTCTACTATTGCAAAGTATTGATGGCTATAGTTCTCACATGTATGACACTCAAATGAATATTTATTGTAGACATTATTATCAAGGTCCTATGAACATATTCCTGTCATTATTGCAATATGTTCGTACAGAATATAGAGGATGGATAAGCGTAGAATATTCAGGATCTTAGCCGCCCTGCGCTGCCTTCGTGTAACACCTGTAGAATTGGAAATATTTTTGGAACTTGTGGCTCAAAAAACTCATCGTCATCTGCAGTTTTTTCCCTTATTCGACAGTTCATGAGATATCGAAGAATTACGCACTAACAGCAACTGGGCACACTGTATATTGGTACAAGGAAGGCGATTTCCCAAAGATCGGAGAATTTACCTTGGAACAGATTGTTGTTCAAAATCTGTATATAAATTTATAATCTCTATGTATAGACATCATGTTTCGTAACGTTAATTTTCGTTGTCTTCCAGTCAAGTCACTGACTGATACTCGATGGATTAGAATCTGAAATTACTAGTTAGGTGTGCTAGTGTCCAAGTTCATTTCTTTCCAGAAAAATGGAATTGTATCTGCATCACCTTCAATAATAATTCTATACACAGTATTCATTTTTGAGTGAATAGTGAAGTCAACCGAATCCTCTATACATAACACATCGATTTGGATTGATTACTGCAATTAGTCCCTTCGCTATCAAGGTGACTTCCAAAAACTTACTAACAGCACGGTGTTATGTATTTTTTATCCCTATGTATATCAGATCAATAATTGTAATATACAAGTTATAGAAATGAAAGCCTGTAGTGCATAGCTACTATACTTGATATAATAAATCAAATGTTCCTTAATTGTTATTTACGTTTATTGTTTTGAGCAATTAGCAGCTGAAAGGCTTCAATAAATCATCTCTCTAGAAATCGTGGTAATCTTTGTGACCCACTAGTTTTATGACCGTGAGTAATTTGTGAGAATCTCATCATTGTCGAAATAATAGGAAATTGCAGAAATCTCGCGAAAATTGTTTTATGAAACTGGATGTTCATAACGAATTTTTCAATTATTATTTTAAAAGATAATAATCACGTCTTCGCACTGTATATAGTTGAAAATATGGAATTCCTCTGATTTCACTTAGCTAGTAGTATAGGTATTTCTTATCTGACTAAACAAATTTCATTATAGATATTATCGACTCTTTACAATTCTAATTCATATAAGTAGTATTTGTCTTTTTTATTACCCGCAGAAGAGGTGGTTAAACTGATTTACTCAAGCATGGATCAGAAAATAACAGAAATCTAATTTAAATCTGCCTTCCTGTTTTCGCCTCATAATCAATCAAAAATTATATAAATTAACCAAGAACTTCTGTATCCATTCACCGTCTTCAATCGGTTATGTTAACGCTTGAAAGAAGCATGAAATTATTAGGAAATAAAAGATATTAATTCTTACCGAAAGCTGCTGGTGTACCTATAAGTACATCTCTACACACTTTCATTGATACGAAGATTATTGAAGCATCACGAGGTAACAACGGTAGCTGTAGCTGAATTGAGAAATATATTCATAAATTAATGGTTTTAAATGAATTAACAAGCTTGATCCAAAATCACTTTAGAATAACCACAGCTCGGTGCTGTCTTGAAATACCTTGCTAATAACATGTTAGGTCAGTAAGTGCTGAACATGCAACGCGCTTAATTCATTGAACTTGATTTATGTTTCATATAAAATATCATACATTATATTACATCTTCTATACGAAATATTGTTGCTGTTTCTATTGTCATATATAGATCACTTTAGATAAAACAAATCGATGGTATAATCTCTTGAAGATACAAGGGATCAATCTAGGATCGCAAATTAATCACCAGAGAAAATTATTGATTCAAAATGGGTGTCAAAAAGTTCGCACCTTAACATTTTTTCATCGATCTGCAAAAATCATAACTGATGTGCTCAACGAACGTTGAGAATCTGTCAAAAATAATAATTGGAGCCAAATTTTGCATAAAAGCGTTATTGTTGTCATGGGAGGTGTATAATATGAATTACTAGTACTCTGTGGCAGCTAAAAAAATAAACAAGATCCTCTTGTTGTAATAATAAAAAACCATAGACTTATTATCCTAATAAGTCTATGAAAAAAACAGATGTATTGTCCTAACAGGAAAACGCAATTACAGGATAGCAACAATGTATCTTTGAACAATAACTAAAAACTAAGAACTAAAAACTAATAATGCTATAATAATGAGAAACAATAAATGAGCCTCATAATATTGTTGAGAATAGAACTACGTTTTCACACATTTTGCACATCAAATTAACTGGTAATTCCAGTAGTATATTCGTTTTTGGAGTAGGTAAATAAAAACAAAGTAAATTCCTGTACTGTTCAAACGAGGTAGGTATATGAAAGTTCAGTTCAGATATTTATTCTGAAAATCAGGAACCATATACAGGGTGGCCCACAATTTCTTTGAAAAGCATTATCTCCGTTATGTAAAAAGGTTGATATTGATAAGAATGAAATCGCACATAGGTAGTTCTGGACTGGCATAAGAATGCTAATTATGTATCTATTGAATAATATTGTGACCGTCGATTTAATCCTCATCAATATCAAATTGAATTACCTGCCAAGCTCACATATGTATTTTCTACGGAAGAAAAAGAATGAAGAAATAATATGGTATACCCTAGAGATGTAATTACCATGAAATGAAATAGACGGTACCATTTGCGAAAAAAAGTTGGGGGCTGTTTTCTGAGGGTTGAATAAACGAAACAACTTTTCACGGGTGCAATCAGAAGGACTAGTTGATGCCTTCCAAAACTTTTTCGATTCGTCTGTCTATCTTTCCGAATAACGGAGATAATGCTTGTTGAGGAAATTGTGGGACACCCTGTATAGGCCCCCTCAAAGACTTGCAACTTATACAGGGTGTTTATACAACAAATACGCAAATGTTTCTCATTTCAACGCTACTGTGGAGTGGACCATCCTGTTTATAAAAAACATAAACAATTCTAGTTCGTTACTGGGGGTTCATTTTCGGATTCCCCAATGTGATCGCAGGTTGATGACGAATAAATACCCGCACCGCTGAAGGTGGGAGCTTTCTGTTTCATTCTTTCCGCTAGTTGAACATGAGCAGGTGCGACTGCCATAGACGAGAAATTGTTTCATTGCGATTGTTACTAACTCCGGCGAAACGTGCGCATACCGCGATGGAAAGACAAAATTAACGAGACAGTTGTGTCAGTGACAAGTTCAGTTTCAAAATATCAGTTCATCGTTCAGGTGTTGCATAGGTGAATGGATTTGTTTTGAGTATTTCGTGTACTCACCTGTCGGACTTATAGCTCGTGAAAACTCTTTGAAATTATTCCGAAAATCTTTGCATGTCCCAATTTTTCATTCAAAATTATAACATATATGTAGCACTGATAGAAGTTCTTATTACTCATATTTACAGAGGTTCAAGTTTGCCATCAGCTTGGAAAACTATCATTGAAAGACCACGACAGTGATTGGATAATTCTCACAAATAACCACATGAGAGGTCAGCTGTGTATCGAAAATTATTCTATTCTTATTTCAGACAACAAATAATACATATTTTCGTCCTGATTATACTGTGATGTGCAAAATAAATTGTAATGTCAGTTGGAGCACTTATAGACAATTATATTGCTGTGTCTCAGTTGTTATGAAGAAAGTGTTCACAATACATCATGTGCATGTTTATGCAATCTCTCATCATGAAAAAAAACTAAATAGAACTCATCAACCATAAATGTTTTTAATCTTGAAGTTTATTGAAGAAATTGGACATAAGATCATTCATGCCTTTTCTAGATGCATACCTTCATATGCTTTCTCTATTTCATTGTTCAGAAATAAATCGCAAAATTCCTGACGATTTTATCGATTGATAGAGAATTATACTTTACATTCATCGATACAAACAAAACCGATGCAATTATCTTTCACATTGATTTCACAGCTATACCTATACATACCTCTACTGGATCTCTTTTAGTTCTGATTGAAAGAATAATGGAGAATCAGTGTTATTTTCATTTGAGTCTAAACAGAGCCTATCATTGAACCGTATACTTCATCATGATGTATGCAATTATAAATACCATATGCTTTGCTTCACTTAAAACTATTCTACTATAAACTTGTAATTATTTTGCTTGCTTCCACTCGAGCTACCATAGGTCAAAATCATGCATAGTTTTTTCAACGGTATTTTTTCTTTCAGAGCGAACCAAACAACCCGTATCGATAGAGTGTGTGGCTCATAGCAACTAATAAAAATAAAATAATGTGCTCCAGTTACCAAGGAAACCATAGCATCAAGTCAGCGTGGTAAGAACTTCCGTACATTTTCACGTTTTGAAATACCCATGATGGGTACCGCTATAGACAATGGGATCATTTGCAAAAATGTTGATTCCTATCGGTTCCATTGCGAAATCGTGTTGACAGTCATTGTGTAAAAAGTGTGTTCTTCATGTTAAGTTAGCTACAATGAATGTACGAAAATAATCGAGTCAGCTAAGTGATCATCAGGGGTCATCCTGATCATCGTTTGGACCAGAAAAAAATATAGCATTACATTTGAAACATAATTTCTCTCCATGATTCGATGAGTGTTGGAAAAATTCACGATCATATCAGTTGATATTGTATTTATGCCATTATTTTTTATTTTAAATTTTTCGAATCGGGTGATAAATGGTGGATTTACAGCTGGCGAAGTTTCCACCTAAACAGTATAAATAGCGACAGCATCATTTATTGCTTTGTATCTGAACATTTGCATTTGGTTTCTAAATAGCAGGCTTTGATTGTGTTTATCAAAATAAATCTTCTAATTCATCACTTTAATGTTATATGATATATTTTCCTATCAAAAAGTAGTATAATGATTATAAATCATCAAATAAATACGTGTTCTTCACTGGCTTTATTAATAGGTACATGTAGATACTAATTCTTTTTGAATTTTGAAAACTTCATAATGGTACAACTCATACTTATATTCTCGGCTGGTCAGACTGAAACAAAAGTTTTGCATCACTTAGTATAAATACCCTCAAGGGCTTCACATTAGTATATTCATCATTTATTTTGATGCAAAATGTTGGATAATCATTATCTTACAGATGTTTTCTGAACCATGGCCAGACATTCTTCCGCCAGTTACAAACCCATGGTATGGCTTCTCATGTTGTACCTCCATAAATCATTGACAACAGGTGAGATATATTCAAATATAAACATATACAAACTCCGTATGTACAACAATGGTATCAGTAACCTAAAAGATGTTATGTGTTTTTGACTCTAGTAGAAAATAAAGATGACTGGTCAATAATGAATTATTCTTTCTCAATTTGATTGTTCCTGATTCATCAATATCATCTGGAATATCAGCCAGACCTCAGATATTCGAACAGTTTTCGAGAATATCATTCAATTTCCGACCAGTTCATTCGATATATCCATTTTTATTTTCATTGAAGTCGCCGTATTTTTATTTCAAATTCAATTCCGTAGAAACAGTATTTCTTCAAATTATTTTGTGTTCCGAATTTCTGTAGAAAAGTCGTTATATTCTCATCCCTCGTGAAGAAGAGAGGAACTACGGTCTTGAACATTTGGTTGAACGGTTGGTTAGGTCACTTCACTTGTCTTGCTGAATACTTATAGCGTATCGCAACAGAGTATAGGGTGATATAAATGATTCACATGAAATTGGTTAGATAGAATTAATCAGATTGTATTGTAAATTATTCGAAAACATTTCCACTCGCCATCGAATACATAGTAACTATAGTGAAATATGGGAAGATATCATAGAATCCCCGATATTATAAAAACTGTGTGTGTATATATATATATATATATATATATGCATATATATTGCAAATTGTCTATATCCCGTACCAACGTTATCGGTATAATGTTTTATATCAATCAACTTTCGAATAAATTAGTTTGAATAAATTTCAATTTCATTCATTATAAATTCATTTTCTTCATTCAATTATTCAATTTCAATATTGTGATAATAAAATTGAGGAAACACTTATTTGAAACAATTTTCTTTCTAGTTGATTCCAGTAATTTTAACCTAGTTCAAATATAACGTGCTTGTCGTAATCTTTCTGCATTCTTATCTTTCTGTTCGTGAAGAATCCTGCGAATTTCAGAAATTCATCAAGTAAATAATGAACCTACCTAATTGCTGAATAACATTCATGAAGCAAACTCTTTCTCATGTAATTAAAAATGTCCTCAATCATCTCATTATTTTTTGACGAAAATTTTTCGTATCTCATGCACATCTTGATGAAATTACTAAATGAAGATAAGCAATCATATTTTAGATTGTTTATAATATCAAATAGATAGGAGGAAAGCTAAACCGAGAGATAAACACACGATTTCATTCAATTCCAAGTTATTCATAACCGCTAATAAAAAATGATTCTATTAGACTTGAAAGAAAGTACCCCAGAAAATGATCTCTGACGCCTATAGTACATGATAGCAGTATCGGCAGAAACTGTTTTATTTTTCTGTTTTGCATCTTTGATGACGTCATAAGAACACCCGAATGCATATCAAAATATCTCACATTATGAAATGCTATCATAGCATTTTCTGTTTACATAATTTCATAACTATTGAGGATAAGGAAATCGATATTTTCACAGGTTGACAGGCCATCTAGAATATCCAGTATTTTTTTCATCGTGTGTGGTAAAAATTCATATGAAATAGAAAAAAAAAATAGTATATATGATACATTGTCGTACTCGTGCACAATGCTCCAAAACAGCGTCTTATGTAACTTCCATCATGATATATTAGATTCTATCAATACAAAATAGTTCATATTATTCCATCACTAAAAATGGCTACTGACTTCCAAAGTATCTCTTACTCTACGGTTCATCTGTTACGGATTTCAGATGAATTGAAAGTTATTGCTGATTTAAAGAATTTGAACACTAATAAACGCTATTCAAACACCGGATTTCATTATTGCATCACGAATAAAATTCTAGAGTGAGAGTATTTCATGATTCACTTTAGTACTAGTTTCATATTATGACCTCGATACTGCCAAATGTACTATAGCGGAATCACTTCATGGGCACTCTCCATTATTTAGTTTCTTTTTTGTGTCGTTTTCTGTTTCCTCAAACATCCTGTCTATAAGCGATAGTCTAATGCTTATCTCATTATGCTAACTACTTTCTCAGAATGCAGAAAAATAAATAATTGAGGCTTTTGCCTATGGCTTCAACAGATGTTCTGCATCTGCATAATGCATATAATCAAAAAAAGAAACTGAAAATCACTGCTATTCACTTTTACCAGTGTGAAAGACTCGCTTCAATTCTAATGACAATGGTAGCAGTACCTATGTTTTCACTTCCCAACGATATTGACAATGCAAATATTCCCACTTTCCCCAATAGAGTTTTTCACGAGTGGAATTCACTTCCCCAGAGTGTAGTTGGTGCTCCTTCTATAAACTTGTTCAAAAACAGATTTGACAGCTATACAGAATGTAGTCTTATCCAATAGTTTATTTACATTATTAAATTCAATCATTTTAATATTTCAATTAGATCATTTTTATATATTATGCATATTCTACTATTTGTGTGTTAAATACAATTATTTGTACTATAATGGGCGTTAGCCTCTGCCCTTCTCTCTGAAAAAAATAAAAAAAAAATAAAAAATATTAAATCAATCAAATTTGGATTATTCAAATTTAGGTGGCAGACGAGATTATAGATTTGATAACTAGAATGACGTTTTTGCTTTGAAAAGAGGTGGTATGGAAGTACCTCAGACTCTGATATTTCATTTTCGGACATCCGTTCTATGAGTGATTTTCATATGCAAATAAGGAGGTACTTCTGTACCAGAATCCTATGAAATAGAGAAGCACCATGAAGACCTCTGCTATATTATCCATGTTCAACTAGGCTGTCTCGCGTAATTCATATGAAATACTTTTTCCTCCTATGATTCCGTAAATTCGATAGAGATGTGAGTTTTGTGAGGTATTTGTTAAATGAGACCCATGAAGGGTATCTGAATAGTTGATGGAAGATGTGTAAAAAAGTGTGTCGTTTGTCGTTGTGTGTTCGCAGCTCTAACCGACAACAGATGCTTCCTCGAGAACGGCGCCTCCTCCGAGAACTTCTTCGTGTCCGAAGACTACCGAGTCGGCGCCGTCGTCGGCCAGATCCGAGTCCTCGGAGACCCGCGGCCCGGCGGTTCCATAGCCCTGCGCCTCAAGGAGAAAGACAGCCCCGTGGGCATCGCGCCCGGCACCAGAAACCTCACCTTGCGGAGGGCTCTGGACAAGGAGGGCGTCACCGGGCCGTCATCGGTCTTCGTGCATCTAGTGTGCGAGAAGCTCGGCACTCTCGATCCTGGCTTCGTCATACCGGTCAACATCAGAGTGACCGACGTGAACGACAACGCCCCGGTTTTCATCAACGCCCCGTACGTGCTGAACATTTCCGAGGTTACGGTGGTGGGGACGAGGGTGTTGCAGGGGGTGCACGCGATCGACAACGACCAGGAGGGAGTGTTTTCGAGTGTGAAGTATTCCGTCTTGCCGGGGCCGCATTCCGACTATTTCGAGTTCGAGAACGAGCTGGAGGGGACGCTCGTTTTGAAGAAGCCCTTGGACTATGAGAGTTTGCAGAGTTTCGACGTGCATATTAGGGCGCAGGATCACGGGGAGCCGCCAATGAAGACTGACACCGTTTTGACAGTGCACGTTATCGATGCTGATGATCAAAATCCAAAGTTCCTGGACGATAGGTTGGTTTTTTGTTGTATGATAACCATGATGAAATAAGACGCACATTACCATTCAATGCAATCTGAAAAAAATCTAACCGAATCGCTTCATCTGGATAATGTAGGAGTCACTAGTTTTCTTGAGGACGGCACTATTATTCGACTAAAATTAGGGTGGCAGAACTGGAAACAGAGAGAACTGCCGTTCTACCAAGCTTGCAATGAAAGAAAATTGAAACATAAATAGACTTTCGTGCATGCAGAAAAATTCAACTGTTGATCATTTTCAGGCCGAAGCCTTTGCCCATGTCAATATGAATATCAAACAGATAGAATTCATTGTGAAAATATCAGCCCCTGTCTTGTTTTGCCTCTATCATGTTCAAATATCTATATATATACAATATCCACATTCAGTCGATTTTGTTCTGTGACGAAGTACAATATTTACCAAAGTCTGAAAGAAGAAAATTTCGAATTATTGAAACTATTACTCACTTGACTACATTGCTACAAACAATCTATTTTCAGGTATACATCAGTTCTTCCAGAGCCACCTAAAAAAGGCTCAATATTGGTTATTAAACCCCGAGAAATCCTTAGCGTCGACCAAGACCTCGGTATCAACTCTCCAGTTTATTACACTTTCAACGAAGTGGGCTTGGAGTACACCTTCTTCAGGCTCAACAGACTGACAGCTAAAATAAGCATTGCTAAAGACCTCGCAGAGGAGGATCTACCGCATCCTGTAACGTTAGTTATTCGAGCAACCCAGCAGGATAATCCTGATAGATATGCATTAGCTACTCTCACGGTGAGAATTTAATACATCCAGAATATACATACCGTTTTGGTGTCATATAAATTTGACATTTCTCCTCGTAGTTTTTCGCCTAAACACCTCGGACATGTCGTGTTTGTTTATGGTGACCAAAGATATGATATTATCTATTGTCTACTAAATGCACACTTGCCCCATCGACTGATGAGAAGCATTGAAACGAACATAAGAGAAAGAAAGAGACATCGATTCGTCTGGATGTGCAACAAAGTAAGGTGCAGTTTAGCCAACAGTCAGCTGATCACTGCTGGTTGCCTCTCTCTCGTTTGCTGTTTTCATTGGTTGGACTCCTCCGCCTTTCTCTATTTTTCTCTATTGAAATTTCGTTCAACATTCTTCAATAACGCACTTATGAAATGATATATTCTGATCTTTTTTTAATCTTTTAGTACAGCCATAGGCTGAACAGGCAACACCATCTTGAGCAAAGTTTTAGAATCCTTCCTTGCCTTGATGGGCTGAACTGGCTGAACAAGCTAGGATTATTATTATTATATTTTTAATAATCAAACAACAATTGAAACTGTGTATCTTCGCTTTAACACACTTATGGACCAATAAACTTCGCTAAACAATATATTTCAGTGAATAATCTTACACCATCAACTCGATTCGATTTTTCATCGCTGCGTCTCATTCTTATGATCGCTTCAATTTCTCTCTCTCTGAGCTCCATTAGAGGATATATAATATCATATCTTTTATGGTGACGCATTTTTCACAGGATGACTCATTCGGGTAAAAACAAAGTTGACAATTCTGTGAAAAAGAAGCAAAGATGTAAATAACCGATTGAGTATTCGGATGTGTTTTTTTTTCTTCATGTGGTGGCATATAATGAACAAGCATTTACTTTCAAGAAGCGATATACCCACTTTGGAAATGACAGAACATATAATTATTTTCAGGTATCCCGCAATCCAGCTAAAGGCATAAGGTTCCTTCACAGTACCTTCTACATCAAAGTTTCCGAATCTCTGCCACCTGGTACTTTGATCGGTACTCTCTCCAACAACAGACCCGGCGACCAGCTCAGGTATTTCGTATCTGATCAAACCGTCCTGAAAACGTTCAATCTCAATACCAAAGGAGAACTGTCATTGAGAAAAAAGTTGGATTATGAGGAAAGACCCGAGTACTATTTTAAAGTTTTCGCCACTGATGGAGTGACGGTAAGCACTGTCGACAATATTTTGCTCGGTTTGATGCTTTTTTCTTAAGAAAATCTAGGATATACAGTGTTCAACGGATAAGCAAGACTGAACCCCACGATTTCTCACTTGTTTCGAGAGTCGTTTCGTCTAACCTATGCTATATCTGAATATCATTTTCTTTTCAAAGTCTCGATGACATTTCTTCAGGAAATTTTAATGATTCAATGAGAGTGACATATACAAAAAGGTCACAACTAATTTTTTCTTCAGAACATGTTCAAAAATTGTCTAACTCTGTATGATAATTTGTATATCATGGTCACCTCAGCCATAAATAAATTCATTGATCACGCATAACGAGTATTTCCATGTTATTATCAACGTTCTATTCATCGCCTGAATTCTTTATTTCCGCATCAAATCATGCAATGACTTGAATAATCATCTATATAATAATATCACTGAAAAACAGTATGATCAATCGCTTATACTTTGTAGATTAGTAGATTTGTATTATATTCACAGGGGAAATTCATATGAAATGAATATTACGTTCGATAGTAACCAAAGAGTGGTACAAACCTTCATTATTTCTCTACTCATACCAATTATACTGATTCCTACTAGAAATATTTATCATCCCAAATCGGTGAGTCGCAATTTAGTTAAAGTGTTTTAACTAATAAAAACGTATTAAACAACAATGCTTATCTTTTGATCAAAAGGGATTGTGGTCTGTTCAACGACTCATTGATAAATCTAGTTTGACGTCTTTTTTTCTTACGAAATCAGTTTCTCACGCAAAATATGATGAATATTTTCACATAGACTGCTTTCGCTGTTGCAGAATGATTCCAGTGTGGTCAATATAACAGTCGAAGATGTGAACGAGTGGGAGCCAAGATTTCGATACCCTAATTACGAGTTTTTCATCGCTGGCCAGCCAGAAGAGCTCTTGGGCAGAATAGAAGCCGCCGATGGCGACAAGAATGACAGATTGACGCTTTCCTTGACTGGAACTAACGCATCACTCTTCACCATATCACAGAATGGCGAGCTCAGGTTGAGGGACCCCAAAGGTAAAACCGCAAAGAAAATCAAATTCAAATATGACCTCCATTCCTCTTCATCACATACCATGTTTTGCAACATCCAAGGTTTCTGAATGAAAAGGCATAATACTATTGTAAAACTCGTTTCTTCACAATATATCGCACCATTGAATATACAATTACCACAATTTCTCAAATACTTAACATGTTCAATCTTTTTGTTTCATCTTCACTTTGATACTTCTCCGTAGGAGACCATTCCGCTTTTCATATATTCATTGTCACTAGTAGGGTTATTTAATGTTTCACAAATGATCCTTCCTTTGAAACTTGAGAAAAGTGAATATACCTATTTTTGAGAAATAGATAATTCAGAAATGAAACCATTCACACATCTCTTATATCTCCAGGATTTCATGGCCTGGCGAACTTCGCTGTGATAGCAACAGATAGCGGGACACCACCTAAAACAGCAAAAGTGCCGGTATCCGTGCATTTCTCAGACCCAGGAGATCAATCCGGAATAATATCCACCAGAAAAAATGGGGGCGGACCTTTACTTCTGGCCGGATTAGGTGCAATACTGCTCATTTTAATCTTCGTCGTAATTTTATTGGTGGCATATATTTGTAAAGTGTAAGTACCTCAACAATGATTTTGCTTGGTACACTATTAGACTCATTCCGATAGAAAAATGAGGCTCACTAACTTGGCCTTGCTGGCGTTAGCGAATATGTTATATTATTCTGAAATCAGTTCTCACACAGAGGTTTTATGTATTAATTTTGTACAAAAAACCTTGTATATATTATCTTGATTTCCAAATTTAGATTTCAGAATTTCAGATCATTTTTCTTCATAGTTTCCTGTAATTATCTCTCCAAAGTTCTGGAGAATTCCCAAAAGCAGGTTTTAACATACAAAAGTGCCCAACTTTTCTGAACAATCAGATATTAATAAATAGTCCCAATAATTATCAACTTTACAAACCGAACTTCTGCTGTTTTTGAAATGACAAAAAATCTGCAATTTCTAATTAACATTCAAATAACTGAAACATACGTTTTTGTAGGTGGTTGCCGCCAGGGCCTTTTTGTCGTTCTTTATTAAAAATAGAATATCATGGAAAATTGATATATCGCTTATTTCTTCAATTTCGTCCTGTCTTTTTATTCGACAGGATGTAAAACTCATTAAAATTTGACAGTTTTGACAGAAACCACTTATCTAGCAGTCGCAACGAACGAAGCACAAAAACGTAAAAATCAAACAAGAAAATAAAAAAAAATAAAACAATGAAAATGGTACTTAATGAAACAATCTTGGTACAATCTAATATAATTTTGACTAGCATAGCAATACTTCTTCTCCAAAGGCTCTTTCTCAACCCTGTCCTGAATCTTTCACATTTTTATTCTTCGAACACTTTGTAACATGCTTCTTCTCACCAAAAATATACGAAGATTTTCTTATAGAAAAAGAAAACCTACGTCTACGATTCCAACTCTTCAACCTGGTAAGCATGAAAACGGGCCCAAGAAAATTTCCAACCCCATGTTTGGTGACCGTACTCGCTCACCTACGGCCACTGCTATCGGTGGAATCCCCAGTGACCTGAAATCGAGAATTCCCAGTCCGAAGGTACACCCTGCTCCACAACCACCTCCAGTATGGCCGTCTTCGGAAGGGTCTACAAGAGTGAAAAAACTGAGCTGGGTCGATGACAAAGTGAGTATCTTTCACACCAGTTGACTATATTGCTGAGTGAGATTATTTTTGTACCTACTAGTGATTTGTAATTTTATCAAAGACATATCCTCATTCTCTACAAATATCTTTGGTTTTGTAATTCCAGTAAATAGAAATCACTTACGGCAACAGCATAACCTATATAGCGGTCCTCTATATATTTTTTCTGTAGTAACTCTTATTTAGTAATAGCTACATTTTCTTCCTCAGTGCAGAATGTTGTATCTTCAATTCATACTAAAACTGAATTGTCGTTTCTTCATTGCACTCTAAAAATTCTGAAAGGAACTTTGCTCAAATTGTGTACTAACTCAACTGCCTAAGCAGTTGTGGCAGCAGATTGTAAGAGAAAACAACAAAAAACAAATTTTGACATCTTCCACATTGACAGCTGTCAAACTCAATTGCCTTCATAAAAAGTACGACTGTGAAGAAATCTAAAAATGAAAAAAATAGGAAAAATAAAGCTAAAATCTCCGAAAATCAAAAATAAGCAATCACCTAAGCCAGTAGCTCCCAAAAGTGACGAACCAAATGAGATGGAAAAAAATATGCCAATCGCAGGAAGGACTGTTGAAGTGAAACTTGGTAAACCAGTGCGTGATATCACTTTCAAGACCGTCAAACTGTTAACTACACTAAGCTTCACCTTGATATTTTGCAGTATCATATTTTCATTGAAGCTGTTTTCTTCTTCAGTCAGTATCAGGAAACACCTAGGATCTTCCATCGACATGATCTCAAGTGGTGGAAAATTACTTCCGATTCTTCAATCTCTCCCAGTGTTGTTCTTCTTGGTCCTGAACCTACTGTTCGCTTTTTTTATCTTCAAGCTCTTCGACAGGAAAAGAAAATCTAAATTCAATTCGCTTTTGTTCTTTTCCATTATGGTAGCAATATGTTTGGTGTTCGTCACTCTGGTTCTTATCATCATTATTCTCAATCACGTTTATGGGTCGAATGAAAATTTGCATGACGGAATTGTCGAAGCGATGCGTAACTATTCGAGCAATTCTTTGTTCAAAAGGCGAATCGACCGATTACAGATCGAGTTCCAGTGCTGCGGTAGCAAAAAGTACGACGAATGGTACAACATAACTTGGTACGATACAAGTTTGGCAAAAAAAGGGACCGCAGACAATGCCCAAGGCAACACGCCATTCAGCTGCTGTTCGTTTTCTTCGCTTTTTCCATGCATTCACCATGATATCGAAACGACAGGAAAGACCTATCTCTACACCCCTGAACAAAACCTCAGTATTTCCACCAGTGGTTGCTTTGATCAGCTCAGGAAGAGGACTCAAGAAGTTGGATGGGGAATTATTGGGAATCTGATGTTGTACGTCATGCTGCAATGTGGACTGCTCATTTGTTTGAGATTGTTGCAAACAGCTCACTTTGCGAAATCTATGTTTGAAGGGCATAGCAGGCTATATACTGTGTGGCTTTTTGGATGTGGGTCGATTGTTAAAAATGTGCAAACTGAAATCACTGTGACACCTCCTGTGCCTCCCCCTGTTCCGGAAGATTTAATGACATTTTGAAACTGTGTAATTCGAAAGCCTTACTCGAAAGATTGATCTCCATATAATTTTGATTGTTTCAGACTGACACCGAGAGTACAGAAAACCTGAATAATACTGATAGTACACCAAAGCTACTGAGTAATACTAATTTAACGGTATATTTCTAATTTTTTATAACTAATTGTAAAGCATTGATATTTATTAAAAAGTGTATGATAAAGAGATATCCGTTTCATTTCTCTTCATCATCTTGTCTGAGGCTACAAGACAAAATAATTTAATAAAGGAGTTGCTGACTTCTGCTATACTTCCACACAGAGAAGATCAAATTGAATTATATAAACTTTCAAGAATGTCGGCAGTCTGACATATGAAATGATAAGAGTAAGATGGATAGAATGGCTTGATTAAAAAATTCAAATGTAGGTATGGCATGATAACAAGAATATTGGTTATTCAAAAAATATTGAATCGTAATGTCAAATAACTCGTTTCCCAATGAAAAATAAGTCCACGTCTCAAGGTTTTTCTTAGTTTATTCAACCTAACGCATATTTCAAACTGATATTCTCTGAGCATCTTTTGAATATACATATTATTAAAATTGAAAAGAAGTTGTTGGGGGGAATGGAAAACCAATATTTCTTAGTTAGCTAAGTAAGTTAGGCTAACTGAGAAATTCTGGTTCTTCTTTTAGAGACCTAACCTAACAACTTCTTTCCAATATAAATATAGAAGGTCAAGACATTATCACATATATTATTATTATCATTATTATGTAAAAGCTTCCTATGGAATCGATTTATTCATACTGCCCAGAGGATAGAGATAATCAGTGCAATGAACTCATTACTATAATGTAGAATTTTTGTACAACCCGCATATTGATTATGCAGACGTTTCTCTAAATTAAGTAATGTCTCAAAGTCACATCAGTAACCAGACTATAGTGTCACATAAATTAACATGCTTACAACATCTACTCATGTTGGCTACTCATGCCATCTCTTTCTTACATGGTTTTACCAACCATCATTAAGCATATTATCCGGCAGCCTTGATGAAAGCCAAAGGAGTTTTGAAATGATTCGTACTTTGTGATCGTCAAGAAATGTCTCCATTGTAACAACTTTTCTTATACTTTTCTTATATACCGACTATTGATACAACGATAGCATTATCATTGTCCTAACCCCATATCCTGTATACAACGACTCAAAGAATGCTCATCCAAATATGAAGGAGTCCATGTATAACTTTTGGTTATCATATTCCTAAATGACACGTCTATTCCATTGGATTTTCCGAAGATATGTCAGCATTCATTGGAAAATAATTGCATAACTCTTCAATCCTCCCCGGTATACGGATGTAGAAAAGAGAGAGCGATTCCTACCTAGATATGTACCTGCCTAATTTATATTTTATCAAGTTCTTCACTTTCTTCATTCGTGAGTCAGCAGCAGCCACGATTTCATCTTCCATCAAAATCGTGCCATGAAAGTTATGATCGCTCTCTTTTGCTTCTGTTTATTTTTTTCGAATGGTCACGCGGAAAGCGCGCGGACAAATGAAAGAAATCGGAACGACGATGAGGGGGTATGGTGGCCGCTTCTGGAGGACTGGGCCGTTAGTGGAAATTATAGGTGAGTTTCCACCAGAAAAGAAAAGTTATGAGCATACCGGTGAGTGGATTCCAGCTGTACTTATCTCAGAAACTATTCACGGTGGCACAGATAGTAAAATGGTAGAATTTCGAGTTGAAAAATGAGAAACCATGTAGACCAGAAAAGTTGCTGGAAATCATTTTTAAATCCAGAGCGTAAACTGAGATTTCAATTTCTAGATTTTGAAATATATTACTTATACTATATCTTCCAATAGGATAGCAGATATCAGGATGAAGTTTTCACCATTTATATCAGTAATTATGTCTGAAGAACAGACCTAACAGAAATATACCTAAAAAAATTGATGATGGCGATTATGTCCCTGTTCATACTCTAGCGATGGAGTTAGAAACTTGAAAATAATTTCCAGCAATTTCTCTTGTACGCTTCTATCTTGAAATTTCTCACTACTAATTTCCACCAATGGTGTCTGAAATGAAGCGGAATCCTTCTTTCAATCAAACAGACATTATAGCTATATATTCTTGGAAATTCAATTCAGATCTATGGGTAGACTAAATAACGAATAGATCACTATCTATGTACGAAATATATTACAGAGGAAGATATTACAGAAGGTACTGGTGTTCACTCCGATCTTCATTCCGTTAATATAATTTCTAAAAAAAGTTAACAATGCAAAAACTCCGTCGAAGCACAAATTTTGTGTCGAACAAACTGAAAATTCTAATAATATATGTACAGAGGCGAAGTTTCAGGTTTCATCAGCGTACAAGTGTTGCGAATCCAAATGAATGTAATTCATCCAAGTTTCTTATTCATTGAGGTCATATCGAACCATCTAAAGATTTAAGAAACATTTTTCAGTGATTACACCTGTTATAGATTCCTATCTATATCACATATACTGAAAATCACTATATAACGAGTATTTTCGAGATATATGTCAACATTTAGAAATATTTTGATATGGATAAATAATATTGGAGAATTGAGTCTCATATTTGTATGAAAAGAATTATATAAGTATATAGGTATCTGAATCGTCTATTCAACATACACACCATTATAAATGCGGCATTAATGGCAAATTGTAAAAACCAAAAGTTCTTGCTTTGGATCATACAGACATTCTTGAGAATTTTTTTTATATTTATTTACACTAACGACCACAGAATTACTGAAGATATTTTTCGTTATGGTTTCCAATAAAAATACTTTCCTTGAGAGAAATTCTAGAAGCTTCAATATCTTGAATTACAAATTTATTCATTCATGGGTCTCGATGTATACCTCACAATAATGTACCCATCAAATATTGATACCAAATCAATTCCGTATTTCTAAGTCATTATAGATATGTTATAAGGCTCAACAATAAAGTTTTGTTATTTCAACATTTATCTTTTTGTTCTTTCGACATTTATCTAACGTCGAAATCAGAATTTATATGAATGACTCTTTTGAACACAAAGTATACATGTTGGTTAATACATAATGATAATTTTACTCATTAAGACAAGGACGTGTCATGATGATACCCATATCGCCGAATACATATGTGGCCGAAGCAAGAGTAGACAATGCTACGAGGGAGAGCAAAGTAGTTCCGGGCAAAATTGTATCAACAAACGTAGTTCCTGGAAACGCACCGACCTACACCAACAACTTCGTGAATAAAAAACCCCCTGGTAGACAAGTTTCAGAAACTGATCTGTATCTACTGGGCGCTATCGAAAAACTTGCGTACAAGGTAGATTTCATGGAGAAACGTCTGAGGAGAGTTGAGGAAATGCTGTATTATGCTATGGCTGGAAACAGGATAGACACTTCAGGTATGTTTATTTTGTGTGCAGAAAAAATTTAATGATAATATAGTTTAAATATAATATGGTATCATTATTTATCAAAAGCTTGATTGTCGTTAATATTGGCGAATGGGCAATTTAGTCATCATGGATATGATTGATTATTTTCATCTGAACACGCTTCTTGTCAAAATTCATAAATTTGACATAACAAATCCGATTTCATTTTGTGAGGTCTGATTTTATTTGTATTATGGAGGAAGATTCTTGGAAAACCTCTGCGTTCAGAGAAAGTGTCATAACAAAAATTGAGGCAGAAATTCGAATAGTAGGAAAGGCTTTACCGAAATCCAGCAAGGAAATGGAAGAGTATATATTTCAGAAATCTGAAAACAAAGCCGCATATCTAGGTTATCTATCAAGACTAATTCTGAATATTCGAAAAATGAAGTTTGACAAGGAAAAAGAGGGAATTGCTCATGAGTTACTCGAAATTGTAACCAGTACGATGCCTCCAAAACTTGTGAAAATTGTGTCCAAAGAGGAGATGGAAAAGCAGAAAATAAAGTATAATAAAAATATTCATGAAGCCCTTTCAGATACTGTGATAGATCATTGAATAAAATATAACTCTCTAAACCGAATTTTAACCATCAAGCGGGAACGTGGGGTCACATTACCCACCCTCCTCCTCCGTCTTGAAAATATAGCTTTACCATTCTCAAGACAAGTGGAATTGTAGGGATTTGAAGGGAATTTGGATTTTCATCTTCGCGTAAACGTTTGCTTAATTGTTATGAAATTTCCATGTTTTAAATTCCTGGATTTTTATACATTCTTTGATGACTGAATTTGAACACATTAATACATATTCCGCAAATCAAAGAATGACTACTAAAATATTTTCGATTATATATGTACCACATCTCTTCGACCACAAGTTGTGTTCACTGCATGTTGACAATTTGCATTCAATAAAATTATTAATCGAGCATATGCTATCCAAGATGTATTTATACGGATTATTATTTTTTGGTGCTATAGAAATAGCATAAGCAAAACGAACGGTAGAGTTAAACTGGTCTCAGAAAATATCGGGGACACATCACTACCGTTTAGTCATTAACCAGTGAACTTTCCGGTCTTGATCCTTTAATTTCCGAAATATTAGTATATAACTGATATCATAAATGGGTTTAATCATGTATTCATTTGTAGAGCCATGTCAGGAGAACTTTACGAAGGTTGGTGCAGACTGTTACCATTTCAACAGCGGCACTGGAAGAGAATTTGATTGGAAAGTAGCCAGCAAATATTGCAAAAAGATAGGAGGATTTCTGGCAGAGATGGAATCCATCGAAGAAAATCAAGATTTGATAGCTTACATCCTAGGCAGCCAGATTCTACGAGGTGAGAATATAATAACATAAAAATGGATAGAAATCAAGTGGGGTTGGATCTGGTGAACTAGAAGGCCACCTTCATGGCCAGACAGATAAAATTTCTGGTTCATATCGCTTGCGAATATTTGGCCTCGCCTACTCTGTTGATGCAATTCAGATGCTCATAACGTTTTCATAAAGAAACCCTTATAACACGAAAACCTAAGAAATTAGGTATGGGAAACCCTATGTCAGTTGAAACAGAATGCAATTTTTTGTTCAGTTATTTGACAATGTACAGGTGCTTCATTAAAAAAAAATACTCACGGGGCTTTTCAAAACCTCCAATTGACAAGATATTTTTGACCACACTGTGTAGTTTGTAGAGATCCAGTTAAATTTCTAATCTCACTTCGAAGATTATCATGGATACTAGCTCTATTATAGATTTGAAAGACTAAGTGCAAAGTCAAAATTGTCTACAAAAATCGTAATTATTATTCGATTTTTTCTCAAAATTATACGAAGACTCCGAAAATGCAATGAAATAATGACGTTTTGTGTTTGTGCTACGCTCTTGAATTTTTCATGTTTTCAACCACAAAAAGTCAATATATTGCCATTACATTGTAACATTATACCTTTACATCCTGTGTGATATGAGATTCAGGATTGGTATCCAGGTAACAGATGGTCAAATGAAGGGGGTTTTTCGATAAGGTCGATGTTGATTGTGGCTCTCCCTAAAAACTACGAATTATATGTATACCCTGAGATAAGAGTTTGTTTGAATGAAGTTATATGAGTCCGAGATGGTACAACAAGCCGAACCTGCTACAACATCAAACAGAAGCATGAAATCCATACATGCAAACCTAAAAACACTTCATGAACAAGAACAAACTTTATAGTGAACAAAAAACAAAAATAACTTTAATTATCGATTGATAATATCGCACGTATTCAAGTTATTGAATTTGTCACTTTCTATGGATAAAAGATCTTTCGCCGCCTCACTTTGTGGTGGCAACACTTAAAAAAATGCACAGTGCCACGTTAGAAAATACATGGGCTCAATTTTTGAGTACATTATTGTTCTTAAACTTAGTTCCGCAGAAGATATATCATCTCTAATTCCCAATAAATACACGTGCTTAAAATGAAGACATTCTCCAATAAAATTACTTTCTAAATCGTCCATATATATATATATATATATATATATATCGATATATATATATATCGTCCATATATATATATATAGGTTACGCATAAATTTACCAAACCGATGAAAATTGCCGCCCCCAAAATGCTTGCTCTCTATTGAGTCCTGTGGTTAGGGTGGTGTAGTGGGGGGACCGTGGACCGAGACTGCCAGATCGATGTCTATCACTACTTCATATCAATATACCATCATTAATCTTTCCGTCGATTTCAGGCAGAGACTTCTGGGTCGGCGGCCTCAACCCGGGCCTCCTCTGGATCTGGAGCCACAGCGCGCGGCCGGTCTCGGCCCCCGGCTCGCAGACCAACAAGGAGAACCCCTCTGCCGCCATCCAGGGGGACGGGCGATGTCTCCGGATCGCCTTCGACCCCGCTCTGCGCTCGTACGCGTACAAGGGCACCGACTGCTCGATGCGCTACAACTTCGTGTGCGAAGCCCCGGAGACCAAGTCCAGCAACGAGATCAGGAGGCTGGGGCGAGAGAGGAGGATATTCGGCGACGAGCTGTAGGAGGAGATTCGATATACGATCGCCGATATCCCCCGTATGAGTACCTAGAATTGGAATAGAATAGAACGCTTTTCGTTTCCATAAGACGATAATTAGGAAACGACAAAATTACTAGAAATACATATAGGGGTGGGCCAATGGGAACTTTCCACCCTTATTCGTGGGATTTGAAATCAAAAGTGTGGAAAACGCTCGAGCACGCAGATTTTTGATTTGAGAGGGACTTGACATATACATAGCAAAGTTCAAATGGAGACAAAGTTGCCAACAAGAAATTAAATACCTCCTATTGGGACTATTTTATGTGATGTACAGGTAAAACCGAAGAAGTGTACGATTTTGTTTTCATGATCTTATTCGGAATTGAAAAGAAAAAGAATTCAACATTGTCATTGGTACTTTTTATGACATACAGAATTTCATCATCTAGTTGTTTTTTTCAAATACAGGAATACCACGAGACTCTGAATCCTTCGGCTAGCGCCTTACCATGATGCATAGATAACTATTATTTTTGTTGATATATCTGATAGAATATAAAAGATAGAAGAGCGGTACGTTCGCATGAACACGTTACATTAGTTCAGAGAAAATCTAAAATCTAATATACAAAAAATGTTAGATTAATATATATATACAGTTATATCACTTCACAATTATCACAAATGGTTTGATTCAGTCAGTTGTTTTGCTATTGAATTTTCCTTATATAATTGAAGGAAGTAGTCCATTCTCGAAGTGGAGTTAGTAGATTAGAGTAGGAAAACTCAAAGCCATCTCCACAATATTTAATGATGTGGTTGGCTTAATTGTGAATGGTGAGACATGTTTCTTGAAACTACCTAGTGACATTCCTCGTAACATATTGAAATTATCGATATCATTTATAAAACTAACCGACAGATGCGCAAAGAGAAATATTCAAATTTTGATGTTCTGTGCTGGTGGATATCATATCTCCACATATTTCGAAGGTGTCGATTGTAAATTTCCTTGGGATAAGATAATTGTGCAAATATTCTGGTTTCTTGTTGGTATAGATTTTGAAAATGTATATAGCAAATAAAATTTGATATCTGTAATTTGTTTTCGAATGTTTTTTATCGTAGTAGCAGTAATATGATCTGATGATTTTTTTTCAGGTTATATATGAATCGCAAAAAAGAATTCTGAGCCAACTGTATCTTATTTTTGAGTTCTATTGTTAGAAAGCTGTAGTACACTGTCATACAATAGTCGATTTGGGGAATGTTTCATTTAGGATGAATTTGAATTTGAACAATGATTTCAGTTTCATATACATAATTTTCAAAATTGAGCTGTGAGTCTAAAATAACACCGAATAGTCCTAATAGGTGTTGTGTGTCCAAAACTTTGGAACTTGAATTTGTTACAGTCTAAATACCTTGGATTATTGAAATATTTATTATTTATTCAGTATATTTACATTTTTTGAAATATACCTATTTATTCTTATCATGCCTGTTTTTCCCAATGAATCTCTAATTACATACAGTTACCATTCAGCACCATCATACCATTTAAGCAAAAAGGTAATTTGAGGGAAATCCTGAATCAAAATTAAGAGAGCCAATAACAAACAATATAGGTAGTTGAAAAATTAAAAAAAAGCATATTATAATGTTCAGGCCACCTATATCGAATGCAAAAAAATCAAATTAAAAATTTGTACCAATTAATTCTCTTCCGAGTGTGTATGTAATCTTGCATCCCTGAAAGTTTAGTATATTATTTCAGTAGGTAGTTATCTTATTACGCCCAAAAATATTCGTCACAACTTCCGGTTCAACCGTCAATAAATCAAATTGTTCAATTCAAATGGAATGCTCTATATTTCGTAATCCATTGTTGAAATATATATATGAAATATATTCCTCCCACTGATCTTCTACCTGAAAACACCTAACTCGTGTTATGATAAATGTCATAAAACAAATATTTTCTGTGTCAGAAACAACAGCAGTTTACGAAAATAAAATCCTCCAATCATCTTGGCCTCGGCTTTTCAGATGAGTGAGCGCAGTTCGCCATCATGCCATCCAAGGTTAAGACGTGGTTGAATATTTATAATTAGGTAGTTCATACGGTAAGTCAACATTCATGAGAGAGGTCGACTGTTTCTCAAGATGACGAATAGGCGATTTTGGTTAGCTACTTTTCTTATGGTTTTGAATCTCGATCAAGTCTTCTGCCAGTGTAATCTCGAGAAAAATTCTATATCATGTGAGGGAACTATAGAGCTGCCACGTGATATTGCTGATATTCATAAAGGTGATCTAGGAGGTGTGACTAGAATCAACATCGAGAACAAAATTAATGGGGAAAATAAAAATGAACTACCATTAAATGTGAACGCCTTCCATCTAACACCCAATCTGAAAAAGTTGTGGATCGTAAATTATTCCGTGAGACGCCTATTCCCGGACACTTTTCACAATATCGCTATTGAAGGTATATTTCTTAATTACGATGATATCGATAACATACACCAAGGAACTTTTACAAATCTTTCTAAACTCAGGAAAATACATCTGAGCAATAATTTGCTTGGAATCATTCCTAGCGGTATAATTAGGAATTTACCAGAACTCACTGACTTGTCGCTGTCGCATAATCACATCAATAACATCGAAATCTCAGCCTTGGAGGAACTCCCAAAGTTGAAGAAGTTGTGTCTGGATAACAACAAATTTCATAGCATCTTCGTACACCAAACGATAAGCCATCCTGAGAAACTAGAAATTCTATGGCTTCATAACAACTCCCTTATTTCACTCACCAACTTCATGTTATACAGACTGACTAACTTGAAGCTTCTCAATCTGGGCTTTAATCGGATTTCATTCATTGAACCAAATTCATTCGAGCATACTCCGAATATTCAAACACTTGTGCTGACTCATAACGGCTTGAAGACAGTGGATGGGAATATTTTCCCAAGAAAAGGCATGACTTCTCTACGGAACCTTTACCTGGACAACAATTACTTGATGTTCCTTTCATCCAATTTCTTTTTCAGACTAAGTGATTTAAAAAAGATCACTTTGGTCGGAAATCCTTGGTTATGCCCTTGCTTGAATGTAGTCGAGAGGATTTTACACGAGAATGGCATACTGCAGCAGTGCCAAAGTGCATATACAAGGGGTGAAAAACCAGTTTGTGTTGCTGAAAATGATACGGTTAATTGTCACTACAAATATAATGATTTGTTGAGTGAAAAGTACATAAATTATAAAACTGCTTATCCAGTTCATATACGCCCCACAGATTGTATATTATGACGGAAAATTTCAATTAAGATGAGATAAATTATATGTCATTATCATCGACGTTCGAATGTCTTGAAGACTGCGTGATGAGAGTATGAATTTCAAAGACCAGATTGATAAAGACTTGAATTGTTATCTTACATAGAAAATTAGATTGATTCTACCAAGATTTTGAATGGACCATTAAATTCTATAGAGAATGAATTACAAATTGTGAAAATCGATGCAGAATAGAAACTAGTAAATTATGCATGTTGTATGAGAAAATATTGTCTACTAGTACAAGAAACTCGCTCGCCAAAAACAACGTCTCATAAACTTCGTATCATAAAATATGATATCATTTATAGTATTTACATTGTCAAAAAATTTAATTATTTTCTGTATTTGAAATTCTTATATTTTTCACACACTTACATACTTATGTAAACAAGATTCAATTTAGATTATATTCATGATTGCTTTTCTATGATGAATATTATGTTATTAACATGATTGAATAAATGGATTTAGAACCTTTTTTCGGCTCATTTGTAATGATGCTTTTTTTATGTCAATAACATTTGTAGCTCGGATTTGTTGTTTGTAGCTCGGAGGTTTTTAGGATACGTTTTTATATGAAAGTTATTTTCCTAACAAGTGCAGACAGTTATAGTTTCCTGTAAGCAACTGCCGAACGACGAATATCGAAGTATCGGAAGAACGATTCCCTAATGAATTAGGAACATATTTGTTTTGACGAATGTACTTGATACCATTTTACTTTTGAAAATGTCACTATCCCTATGCACTATCTTTAGTTTGTTTGTTTATTTTTTATGTATTGAAAACATAAGTAGATAGGAAAACATCTTGATTTTTTCATTGCTTAATAAATATTTTATATTCATATTAAAAAAACTAAAACCTTGGCAACGCTACCGACGGAATAGTGAAATCTGGCGTCTTGTTGATATATTATAAAATTCTATAGTCGTGGTCAATAAAGTATTTTTGTAATATCCTTCTTCAACATATCTATATTATTACATAAATATAATTTTTACCAATTCAAACTCATTCTATTCTATATTCTAAACTCAATTCATACAATGACACATTAAAGTTCTACACAAAAACGATAATGTAAATAATAAGCGTCATAACATTGAAAATAATATATCTAGGGGGTTGCTGTTATATATGCAACCATCCTCATATCAGGGCTTCATATAAATTCAGAATAAAATTTCATTATTTTTCATTCATGAAAATTTGTCCTTTTTCCTTCTTTATTTGGGCTGAACCATTTCAGTTATTTACCCTGGTCATGTCACCATCACTTCCTCCCTATTATGTGAAGAACTAATTTCATTCATTGTGAATATTATTGTCTGAAGTTCGATGGCTTTTAGGTAAGTTTTCAGTTATGTGGAGGTGAAGCTGAGTAAACCATTTTACAATTCAATCTTGATGGATAACTTCAAAATTGATCGTGTTGGCACAATCTTAGGAGACCGTTGCGAAAATTCAAAACATATGAAAAATTTTAGGATAAGTACATGGTATCCATGAATGACAAGAAGTTTATTAGGAATAATGATTAATTTGTTCAGCTGCTGAGAACAACATTGAACCTATGCATACAACGGTTGCATCGACTGAAAAGGAATAAAAGATGGAGGGAAGTTCACGCTGAGCATACTCAAAGTTATGGAAGTCAAATTCGTCAAGTTCATGTTAATGTTAATAAATAATGTCATAGGTTCCAACTGTTCACATCTGTGTCGTAATTACTAGGCATGAGAGAATCTGCGCACAATATTCAAACTTCATTTTCAATTAATTTAGTAACAGTATCATGAAAACGGTAAACTTGGAAGCAAATCTTATTCAAATTCTCAAAATTTTCTCTGAAGGAGTCCTTAGATAAAAGATCGGTTCCAACCATAACAACAACCCTTCATAATACCATTCTCACACTAATTCACTAAATACTAGTACAATGACTAAACTCCTTCAAAGTATCCAAATCTCTCATCAGCATCTGCAGCGTCTGTCGAGTTCTCGGATAATCCTGATCGACCTCCATGTTCATCCCCTCCTCCAAGGCCTCGATTTGCCTCTCGTAATCATCCAGCCGTTCCTCAACCAGCGACTCCTGGTGGATGATGTGCTCCAGGAGGTTCACCCGGCACTCCGTGGAATCGATGGCGGCCTGCGGCCGCGGGATCATCGGACCGTTGGCGTCCATCAGTGAATTCAGGTCGATCTTAGGCACTGCCTCTTTGCCCGCTTTCAGTATCATCATCAGCATGGAATTTTCGCTGGGCGAGTCTTCTTTGTTCGATTCGGATTTGAGGTAGTCCCGGTCGCTTTCGATTTTCGGGGCGGCGACTTGGTCCTCGGCCGTCGCTTTCTCGGGAAGACACTTTTTGGGCCACGGTTTCGACCACAAGTACAGCTTCGGGTGATTTTTCGCTCTGGAATCGAATAAAATATTCATGCCAACAACTGGCAGCCGACATGGTGCTTCGTAAGATGTGATACGCACTTCAAGAAGTGATAGGGCATCTCAAAAGAATCAAAACATGAATATAAATATGTCGATAATAAATGTTTTCGATAAATATTTTTTTAGCAAGTAGGCTAAGAAAACAAAGTTTCAAAAGTTTCATGGCATTTATCGGTAGAAAAGCAAAGTATTTCTAAACACGAATAACGCTATATGAGTTTGGTGAAACTGCTTTTCGTACGAGGTATAATACAGGACGTGAAAAATCAAAAAACAATATACAATATTTAACCAATGAAGTATCACTCGAAAATGAAAATATATTAAATTGCAGAACAAAAAGAAGCAAACAAAATTACAAGACTTTTTGAGACATAGACTGCTAGTTTTTTAATGATCTCAAGTATATCAGTTTTAAAAAAAAAATAATTGAAATAAATCAAACCAGAACTGAACAATGAATTAGTACCTGAATACTCATTGCCAATATAAAAATATTCTGATGCACTATTATTTTTGTTATGCATATGAATACTGTGTATGTATATCAGTTACTGATTCAGCTAATTTGGCAACATATTATGTCTGAGTTGGAATTTGTAATTCTCTGTTTATCAGATATAAGAGACAGAGAATCATCATGTATTTCACCAAGTATGTTTAATGCAATTAAACTTTAATCTCATCGCCCTATTTTGCAGCTTTTGTAATGTATTCAGATTTTCATTACTAGCAAAATACAGCAATGAGCTGCAATAGTCAAAATGGGGTAATATTATCGACTTATACATATATTATCAAGTCAGCGTATTTTGAAACTTTTGATTTTTCAAACAATATAAAAAGTGTATTTTGGTTGCAAATTCAATAGAGATATAGATATAGAAAATAAATCCGTAAAACAGTCAAAATAATCCGTGTCCACCAAAGGTTTGAGCACTGACAGTGGCAAAATGATTTGTTTGCCTCTACCTTCGCCCAGATAATCAATCAACAAACAATTAAATTTGTATTAGATGATTTAAAAGAATGAAAAATGTACTTACTCGGCAATCTTCATTTTAACACTCAAAGAGTGCAAGTACTCTCGCAACTCCTGCAATCCTCCAGACATATCATGACATTTCTTGAGTTTTTCAAATCTCTTTGACAATGCCTCATTATCTCTGATATGATAACTGCCTACTGGTAAGACGCCTTGTTTCATCCAATCTTGATCGTGGTAATATTTTCTTGAAAGGCGTTCCCTAAGAGGATTTTGACAAATGTAACACACATACTTCTCAGGAACCTAAAAAAGGATATACAGTTGAACAAACAATTCAATTTGAACATACTGTTTGCTTCAAGTATCGAACATGGAACTCAGTCAATGTTATCTCTTATTAAAATTATATCGTATGGAGATCTATTCATTATGATGGAATGATATTTTATGATGAATTACTTGCACTGAAATATTCAAAGAACTGAAAAAATATTTATTTCTCTGATTTTACTTCCATATCATCCCACATCGTGCATACTTCATACATTAATACCAGACATGAAGGTTTGGAAGGAGGGACTTTAATCAGTCTGATTGAAGAGACAAAGTTGGATGATGTACTTCAAACATACGAAGCCTCCATATTGCCAAAAGCCAGCTTCATCTGAATCTTGTCGAATCTAATCTAATGCACACTCCATTCATCCACTTCATTGAATCATCTATTGATAGATTCATAATGAATTACAATTATTCGTGATTTTTTACTGTTATATATATATATGTTATATATATGTTATATATACACACAAATATTATTATCAATACTATTATTATTATTATTATTATTATTATTATTATTCTCGACGAAAATAACAGCGTTGGCAGCCGATCAATTTCTGTTTACATATGAAATTCACATACATATTCTCAAATACACATACATATACTCCCGTTGAAAGCCGGAAGGACGCTTAATTTTAAAGAAAAAAAAATGATTTGATGACGACTTTGGACCTTAGTGCACAACATATTCATAACAGACTCAATTTTACTATAAATACAAAGTTTATTTAAGATGAATAGTGTATGATAGGCTTGGTAGGTAGCACCTTGTATCTTGAGAAGGTAGCATATTTTGCAAATAGGTAATTTGTGTTTAATCCCAGGTCTAATCGGGGTATTGTTTGTTCGAGAAATTGTTTTCAAACTGAGACACCCTGTTCATGTAAGTAAAAAATATTTTTGCACATGATTGCAGTCACTATTCTCAAACAACTAACCTGACTTTCTCTTTCGATATTATTGCAATAGGCATGCTGCCAGCACTGGCATAATTCGCACTGTATCATCAATCCGTCTTCCTCGGTGAATCCGCAGGTGCAATTGATGATCTCCTCCTGTTTCATCCTGACAATCTTGATTACTTCTCCGCCTTCAATGATAACGTCGTTAGGGGGGAGAGGGGGATCGGGTGTAGGAAGGGTCGTTTCCTGTGTGGGCGTGGCATGTGAAATGGGTGGCGTAAACGTAGGCGTAGTGGGTGTATTTGATGGAATCGGTGGGGTTGAGGATTGGTGTGAATGATGATGGTGGGCATCTTTACCTTTGATGATCTCGATGTTCTCAGTGTAGCCACGTTTACGTCTGCCCCCATGTTTTGGAGGATCATCCACGGGAGCTGAACTCACTGAAAATAGTTTACAGTTTTTTCTTTTAAGTACAGTTATACCTATTCCCAAAGTGAATAATACAATAGATTCAATAATGTATAGTATATGTATATAGAATAGTATATCTTAGTTATCTTACAGATTGACACCTGTTCATCTGATGTTATCTGTATTTGAATTGATAACAGTTAAAAACAGGATTACATACTTTTTCATGATATTTATCTATAGAATAGTAAATTGTAGTTACTTTAACGAATTCATAATATTCAATCATCAAATTCACGATTCTGGGACTAGAGGCAGGTATAATTTTTTATATTAACCATACTAGAATGAAGAAAACTATAAAATCACTATCTCATCAGGATTTAGTTGAATATAATAGTATGGAAATTGATATTCAATTTCTTCAATCCATGTATTCAAATCCAGATTGAAGACTTTCTTGATTGACGAGTGAATTCAAATCGATTGATGTGAATACAGTTACCTTTTTTTCATAGTTTTACTGCTTGTGAGGAATAACATTAAGCAAAATTATTTGTTTATTTATTCATTTCATAATGTATTGTGTTGAATATTCATCTATTTTCGTTTTTTTTTACTTTCACCACATTGTTTGTAAATTAGGAGTTCCTATTTATTATTATTATTATTATTATCATCATTATTACTATTATTTGAATTATTACCTGGAGAATTGTCAACAGTCGGCTGCCTGTGGACAGGCAACAGAGTTTTTATACCAGACGGAGGCCTAGTAGAACAAAGATTCTTCATATTCATATCTTCTATATTTGGCATACCATCTGTCTTAGTCAAAAGATCCTTCAACTTGATATCAGGATACATATCAGTTGGCAAACCAGACGGCAACGGTTGGATAGGCTCCAGATCTGTTTTTTCCAAGGACTTAGAGTTGAGCAGCTTGATTATTTCAGAATCTTTGGTTTTTGGCGTTTGAGAAGATAGTTTAGGTTTGGCTGTAGGTTTCGGTTCAGGTAGTTCAGATAGCGGGGAGTTCGGTTGTCTGGAAGTCTTAGGCGTTCCTCTGATAGCAGATTTGACAGGTGGTGGTTTAGTTGGTCCTGCAAATCCAGTTGACAATATCATGAAACGAGGGTGTTTCATTGGGATAGGGATATTTCATAGGTCTCTGGCCGTTTATAACCGAGATACGGAGTGTTTTATCGAATCACCCTATATAATTCACTGAGATTTCACATGGTCTCCTCAATATGTCAAATACATTGAGGGATTAAAGCGAACAGAAATGCGGGTCCGGTCCAGTCCAAATTCAAAAATTTCTTATCTACTCGAAACAATAGAATTATTGAAATGTAGTTTCATATTATTTGAAGGGAACGATAAAAACTGAATATTACCATGTGTTATTTTTATTTTTGCACGCACATTTTTACCAATGATATTTGGATGTTTGATTTGCATTTTATATGGAATCAGACGATTTTTCTACTGTAATGGAGATTATTTCGAAAATTTCGAAAATGTGTATTGCAGTCATGTTTGATTTTGCATACCTACCCTAGACCAAACGCAGATCGATGCTTTAAATGAGGATCTGACAAGAATTTTGAAATGGGGATCTGAAAATCAAGTACAGTTCAATGCAACAAAAACTCTAAAAATATAAGTGATGATTGCAATTAGAGCCGCAAGTTGATCATGCAAATTTCATCATGCAGAATAATAAGAAACACAAGAAATTCTAAAATTTTGTCAAGTCTGACCTAGACTTTTTGAGAATATCCAAAATCTCAGAGAAATATATAGGGTGATTCGACAGTTACGAATCAAGAAAAAAATTGGCGGAATCAACACTACGTATCTCGGTTATAATATTATAAATTGCTAGAGGCCCATCGAGAATAGGTTATTTGGAACTGCCTTGATGACCTTCATCTGCAGTTATCGTAAGTCCAGTTCCAAATGAAATACACTGCATAAAAAGAATGTTTGCAAATTTAAATTTAGTTGATTCTATATCCATGTTTATACCATAAGTCATCAGCTGATAGATTCATCGGATATTTCCAGTGAACACTTTGCCGCAAATAACCAGACACAGATGAATATCCCTCACTAAGAGCTGATACCTATTATGATACCATAAAAATGTATTATTACCAGGAAATTACTAATAACTGAGGTAATAAACAAGCCTTTCAGAGTTTTAGTATCTTTCATAATGAATACCAGTGAATGACTGATTTCATGATTTCTGGGTCTTTCTCTTACTGAAATTTACGAGCATACATGGCGAATATGAGGATACTGAATGAAGAATGAAAAAAATAGTCCAGCCGCCTATTCCAATCCTGGCGTTTATAGCTGATACTTCCAAATGATGAATTTTCTGTCTATCAAACCCATTACAAAAAAATTTGCTTCAAATTATGCAGCTAGTACAATCTGTATGACCTTACTTGGTATAAACATGTTAATTCATTAGTGCATCTGAAATACTTTTATGTAAAATAATAAAAAAAGTATACTTAGGAAGTGGGGTTCCATCCTGTAACCAAATAACTCGTCTGTGCAGCATTGCAAAAGAGAATGTTATTAAATCAACAGTCACGAAAAAATTATGAAAATTCACATGACATGGAGCATATTGCCTAACCAATTTTGCACTTTGCTTTCCGGATCCGATCTAGGGGGGAGAGAGGCAAGCCGGGCAAATTCACGGAGCAGAAGATTAGAGAGTACATTAAAAAACCAAAAGTACATTATAAAGATTACGGTGCTCAGCACTATAGGTAAGCAAAGTGCGAAAGTCGAATATATTTAATTTTACAGGAAAAAATAGAAAAATTGAAATTGTTAATAAAAAATTTAAAGGAAAAAATTAATTTTGTTATCATGTATTTTACGTTTTTTGCATACCTACCATGGAAGTTCCTGTACATGGAAGTTCCCTGAGTATTTTTCAGTTCCTGAACTGAGTTATTTCCGATAGTTTGTATGTAGGTAATATAATTTTTTGAGAAATACCATTTTATCCTACAACTAGATTCCCGAGTTGATTTGCTTGTCTGTATGAGCAGAAATTCTGATATAATTTGTTCATTTGTTCAATACAGTTTTCTGGACACTGATAGTAATAGTGTTGTGTGCTGCAGACTCATTTCCGTCACATAGCAGTTTCTAAATAGTGTAGCAATAAAAAACCTCCTATTTTTTCATTTGTTCAAAAACTGCATTAAATCATCTCTGGAATAACATGGTCATGACTTTTGACATGATATTGTTTCAGTCAGGATAGGTTAAATAGCTAGATTAGGACCTGCTTGCATTTGTGTTATCGATATCAGTGAATGCCAACCCACCTGGGGATTTGTCCAAATTTTCCCCAACAGTCCGAGCATAGGCTAGATCAGCCACATTTGGCGTGGAATCCAAAAACTTGGTAAACTCTGGGTGATAATGCTTAACATGCATCTGTGCTAGATTTTCTCTTCTGAAAGTTTTCCCACAACCTTCTATGGGACATTTATAAGCATCGTCTTCAAAAAGAATCTTCAAAGCATTTGGGTTTTCTGAAAATAAGTCACTTTTGAAACAATAAATATGAAAAACTGGAACACATACCTTCTTTCACGAATTCCTCCTGTGATTGAGGTGGATCTTCAGAGACTGGCAATTCAGGTTCCACTATGGGTTCAGGTGGTTTAACTGGCTGTTTAACTGAGGACGTATTATTATTCTTTTTCTTCCTCTTAGAAACAAAGGAGAAATCGAACATACTTTCGGTTATACCTGCACAAGGATTATTCGCCAAATACTTCGTTACGTCAGTTTTTGATCTGAATCTCTTATTATCTGGGCTAAAAACAAAGTCAGCAATAATCATCGGGACTAAAACAAAACTCCGAAGGAGAAACAAAATGAAGAAGACTTCAGAAATAACACAAAAATAAAATGAAATTGAAAATGAAATATACAATATCAAATATCATGGAATCAAATGAATATAAGGCTATATGTAAATAAGGATTCAAATATAAATTTTCTGTATCAAACAAGTATAGCTCTGTATCAAACAAGTATGCAATATTGTTAGAACATTGTTTTTAGAAAACTCTATGAATGTGTTCTTATCATAGCAAATGAATCCTCAAATGACACTGTGTACTCATTATAACATGCAAATTTCACATGAAACTGTATCTATTACAGTAATAGAAAAAGAAAAGTCTGTCAAGAAGTATCAAAACATTGAAGAAAACGTCAACGAATAATGGTAGATACCTGGTGATTATAGTATCCCATTTACGTGCGTCACTTCCCTTAGTCTTACGAAGTAGGTGTTTTTTCCAGCCTTCTGGTAAGCGAGGATCTGGTACTATCACAGAAGATTTTGGCCCATCTATAGTTGTTATAGTTGATGGTATACCAACAGGTTTACCATTTAGCCAGCTGAAAAACATAAAATAGTTAACCTTCAGTTAAACATAATTTATGAATTTAAATGAACCAAGAATTTTGTATTCATGTAATGCCTAAACAGAAATATTTTTATTTCATTGTAATCTTTAGGTCTAGTATTCCATTTACACAATGTGAAAATATAATCTGAGTATGGATAGACAATCATATCTCAGTTATATCTTATCAAAACAAAAAAATATCTTTTTCTCTCATATTTTTAGGTTTTCAAATGATATCAAAAAGTGACATATTCATAAAACATCAAATTAATAAGGACAGGATTGAGTAAACCACACCTTGGCTCATAGGTATGAATATAACATTACCAAGTTTTATGATAGCTCAAAAACAAATTTTACCTTGGTTTCCAATCTTGAAAATCCTCACTTCCTACAGCTATATCTGAATCATCTGGTGGTTGTTCTTGCTCATCCTGAGGCTCAAATTCCTGATTAGTTAAACATTCTGGATTTTTTTTAGATTTCTCTCCAGAGTGGTCTAGTTTAGTTCTCTTCCTGAATAGAGCAGAAACATTGAGCTTGCGTTTCTTCTCTCTTCTATCTTGTTTACTACCTTTGACGGGATCAAATAGAGGAGAAGATTGCAAAATTTTACCTTGAGTCTTGCTAATACGATGGGCTTTCAAAGATTTGACAAAACCATCGTCAAATAGTACTTCATAGATGTCTGAAAAATTACTAATAGTGATACTCTAGCATACACAGATTTAATATTGAATTATTGGGCATCAGGCTCATTTATGCTATAACAATATATTATACAATATTGTACAGCAATCAACTCTCAATATTTTCAGGAAGAATTTTCGAAATTAATTTTTATATAGGGAATTATTATCAACAATTCACATTTTGAGAATGCAATCTTATGATTGCAGATTGATGAAGATGTTACAGTATTAATTGAAGGTCTTGTTCTCTTCTAACAATGTAAAAGCAAAATATTGTTCTATTTGAATGTTGTTTCACCTATATGATTGTGAAAATTTATTTTCTTCCTGAATCTCCAGTTCTCTTTTCTTCAGTTCACCATAATCGTTCCTTTATAACAATTAACCTAATCTAGTGGAGGGCACCCATAATTTCCCAGAAGTATCATGACATGGAATTGATTGATCATATAATGAATTTCTATCTGTAGGTAGTGTGCACAGGATATATATCACTACATATTTCTGGATATTTCTATGACCAGCTTCCTTCTTCACACTCTTCTGATCTCAATATGGAATAATATGACCTATTATAGGTTGCAATAACTCACCATTTTCCATAACTTTAGTAATAGTAGCAGGAAATCTACGGGCATCACTCCAAGCAGCAAGACATCTCTCACCAACAACATACTTCTCTAGTGGACCCACCTTTCTACAGTTAGTAGCTTGCAATGGTCTCAAGCGAGAGCTATTCATGGAAATCCATTCATCATATTTACTTGAAAACTTCTCAAAATGAATAAGCACTTCATTCTCTTCGTAATCCACTTCCACAATTTTTGCTGGGAACCATTCATTGTTGAAATCCAAAGCTTCAATTCTTGTGTTTATCACAAAATTCATAGGAGTGGAAGAGGTTTCAGCAAGTTTGCTCTTCTCAAACTCATCAAGTTTTTCTTTTGATTCCACTTTTATCTCAGTTTCAGGTAGTTGACTCTCAATATCAGTATTTTCTAGTAGTTCTTCCTTCAAATCGATAGAAGTCTCAGCATTCTCATTTTTTATCAAATTTACATCTAACTCATCATTGACATCATGTTTTTCCTTCTTAGCTCCAGCTTTGATTGCCTCCAATTTTGATTTATCCCAAGGAAATACACTTGGCAAAACACCTTGTCTCAACATATACTTTTTGCCTTTGAAATTGCAAAAATCTGCCCTGAGGAAGTGCCTTGAACATATGTATATAACTTTTATCATTTTTTTGTCATCTGGGATGTGGCAAAGGTCCATCCATTTTGGTCGGACATCAGAATGAGGAGGAACTTTATGAAAAGTAACACCAATGTCCTCTTGTCTACTGGAGTCCGATAAGCAACCTTCAACGCTACATTTCCGGCCCATTTTACTAAATGTCCTCAATCAAACGAATCTAGAATGAAAAAATCATAACTTAGGTTATGTACGAAATTTCAACTAATATATTTTTCATCTCTATAACGCTCACCTTACAATTATTAAAATTAATGATTCGTAAGGAATAGGTAATAGGTATATTTTTTCATACGTGCAGTTCTTTATGTTTCTGATATTCGAATGACAGTTCAAAAAACAACATTAATATAGCAGGCCCGGACTTGAAACTTGAATGTTGAACTCGAGTTATGATCTGGTCAAGGGCTCTGGTAAATGCAACAAAAGATGCATAGCGCACCAGATCCTCAAATGCTTGCCGGGTTAATTTTGATTCATGATTGAATTAAATGAATAGTAAAAAACCATATCTGATTTGATACGACAACCACTCAACGACCTTAGATAAGACGATAAGAGACGACCTAAGAGAGACGAAGGGAAACTCATTGTTTTGGTATATTCGAATATGCTGTTCGGTCGTCCTTTTTAAATAGGATATACCTAATATGAAAGGAGAGATGCCCGGTATGCATTAAATATAACCACGACGTAGTCTTTTCCTACATAATGAATTATATAATACACATTATATATTTTTGTGCATGACTGTGAGTAGAGTAGCACTTTGAAGGCATGGGTACGCGAGGTAATATAACATATTTGCGCCAGCGGAATATGAAAATAATGGTAAATTCAAGATCAATTGAAATAAATCAACACGTGGTACCCAAAATTATTTCTGTCTGATAACTTGTCACCAGTGTCTAGAGACAACGATGTACGGAACACTGGTGGAGCTATTCTGCCTATTTGTCTACCTAACTTCTTTAATCAAATCTCTAACGTACAGCTAACTTGATAACAGCATTTTATTCGTTATAGCGGAGAATCACTCAAATGTCAGTTGTTAGGCGACACAAAAATGAAAATTACATCAGTATTATTGATAATTGCACAATCAGTGTTGTAAAAATGATGATTCGAAAGTAGTAATTTAGGTTACTACTCGATGAATGATCGAACTACATAATTACAATCTCAAAACGTCGACTATTTGTACAGAAATATGTAAAAATGTCATCATCACTTGGGGAGTTTCATAATTATTAGGCCACCATCAGTGACTGCACCAGTGTTTTATACATCGTTGACCTAACAAAACACGATCAGTGACTGCACCAATGTTCTGTACATCGTTCAAGAGACGAAGCATCCAAACGATTTAGCAGAAAAACATTTTACACTGTCCATCTCTAAGATAAGCAGAAATCGTGGTCTGTAGCCAACTTGACTCAGTCTGATCCTGTCTATTCTTCTTCCTGATTCATGGCGACCAGGCCACAGATTACATAGGTTATCTGTGTCCAGGCTAGCTAGTTGCCAAACAAGCCAAAGCCTTTGGTAGTTCAGCCTTTTAGTAGTTTCACAGGAAAAGTTTTGCAAAAAATATTCAATTATATATCTGTGGCACAGTACATATTCGAAGTAGAACTGATAAATCATTTCATTCCCCGGATTTTTAAACTAGGACGCCATGAATGTATATTTTCATTTTCTGTGGATATGCTATTTGTGATTTTCTACTAACCAGTATTAATGTTCTTTCTCACTCTCTCACTGAGGGAGACCATTTCTCATATCTTTTGACATAATATTCAAGTATAACTATTGGGCCCAATATTTTTTTCCAAATCAAAATTCAACTATAATTCAACCAGCAATGCCACTACCACACATGAACACATATTCCTTTTTTAGGGGCCGGCGATGCTCAAATCATTCACCAACAAATTCCAGATTTAGTGAAATTGCTGTTTCGAGGAAGATATTTTTCAATATTTAAGTTTATTCTCAAGTCAAACTTAAAAACAAGCCAAAGAGTCCCTGACCCATATCATCACCAGACTGACACAGACTTCTTCAATTCCTTGACAGTGCTTTATTAAGCTTCAACATTCCCAGATATTAATGTTTACAATAAATATATTCTTTTTCAGTGCCCTTTAATGAAGACACATTCTGTGCTCGAATCATTTACCAACAAATTCCACAGATTTGGTAAAATTGCTGTTTCAAGGAATAAATAAGATGATATTTTTAAAAATGAAAATTTATTCTTAAGACAAACTTAAAAACAAACTTAGTCAAAGAGTCCCAGACCCATATCATCATCAGACTCCTCTGGTTCTTCCTCCTTCTTCTTTTCTACTACAGGGGCTGCGGCGGCAGCAGCAGCAGCAGGGGCAGCAGCTGCACCTGCAGCAGGGGCAGCACCTACACCGGAACTGATGTTGGTAATGAGGTCCTTGATGTTTACTCCTTCCAGTGCTTTGGCAAATAAGCCTGGCCAGTAGGGCTCTACATCTACATTGGCAGCTTTGAGGATGGTCTGAATTTTTTCACCCTGAGAAAAGATAAGATGGGTCAAATGGATTTCAGTTCTGAATCAAATATATGATGGCAAAATGAATACTAAATGTTATCAATTTCTGGTTGAAGAGGGAAAAATCTTTTCTGGTACTAAAGGCTCAGCAATTTTGACCACCAAGCGAGAATATGATTCACCCCAAAATATTTCGATATGAGAATGATGGACAATCATTTACTATGATTCAGATGAGTTGTCTCTGATCTTCCTTTGATGGTTTCATATAACTAATGAGCCACCATACACTTGACCAGACTTTGCTGTTCCCACAACGAGCACACCAATGCCTACTCTAAGATGCAGACACGGCCGGCTTATTTGTGTGGGGTATAAGAAAATGTATCAAATGTCCTCAAATTATTCAATCTCCTCACAAAAAACATGGCAAATGTAAAGGAGGGTTCATAAAACAGTCATTATCATTACATTAGACATCATACAAAAGAAAAAAAGCATGCAAACTTGTTGGGGGTAATGTAAATGTTTTACAAAGTTATAACTTTCTATTAGGGTTCCATCCTCAGATGAAGTTTCATCCTTTATAATTATAATGTTTGATGTGATACTATTGTTTTTCTCATGAACCCACCTTTACGTGTTTTCAATAAATGGAAGAAATGATAAAAAGTTTTCAACTGAAAATGCTACAAATGCTGGCTGTCCTTGGATTTATATATATATATATATATTGTATCGAAGGAGAATTTAGAAGAGAGCAGTGTGGAAGAGCTAGTCAGCTGTCGACACAGGGGTAGCTCTATTATTGAGCTTCCAACATATTCAGAGATTCAGTTGAATTGTTTTGCAACTTTCAAAACTTGAAAGAAATCATATTCTAGTCTTGGCTGAGATCACCTTTCTTAAATGAATTCGTTCAGGCCCAAGATGCGTTAGTATCAGTCATCATGTATAAACTCAATAATCGATTCAAACAGCAAAAAATACTGGCCATATGTTAAATTATGAAGTCAGCCAGAGTAAACTGGTTCAATACTCAAAAAAATAATAGACGATGACTCAAGAACGATAATGAAAATAAAAGATTAGGAAATGATTCAACTTATTACATGCCTTCTGTCCATTCACTTGAATATTAGGTTTATAATTTTTACTCACAGTTACGGCGATATCATCGTCAGTCAAAATCAAAGCCGAGTAAACACAAGCGAGTTCAGCAGAGGAAGTCATTGTTTTTGTTGATAAGTGCAAGTCGCCGTTTTGGCCTTAGCTCTGAAGAGAACAAGCACACGCTTCGAGTATTACGAGTGAAAGAATGATGAATGGAAATGACGCGAATTCGCGGAACGAAACGGACAGGTTTAAAAACGTGACGTGATCAGCGAAACGTCATTGTCAAACAAGGTCAACGTCAGAACGTCAACGTCAAATACGTAGTGTTGAGGCGATAGCATAGGAAATAATGGTTACTTCCAGCGATCATGAGACTCTGAATGGCCGGGAACAATCTAGATGCACCCTTCCCAATATCGAAACTAGATGGCACAACCACTGCTGATCTCGATAGTCATCTTGGAATGGAAACTCTGGAGAACACGATTGAAATTCAACACTAGTTCAATACGAATCCAAAAATACCGTCAGCTATCCATCCCTGTCTAATATCCGTTCATTATCAGTAAAATAAAATTTGACTATCCTGGATGCACGATCATATCGTAAAATCTATGTCTATACTCAAGCGATGCGGCCTTAGTAAGGTTGTTCCGAACAACCTTGTTCGACAGGTCTACATGATCTACATGTAGAAATGAAAAATAAGAGGATTGATTCGCCATCACATACTTAAATTAAGGTCTTCATGATCTAAGACCCTATAATGATCGAAACAAACAGAAGAAGAATGAGTCAAGAAACGTCAATAATGTTGTTGCAGATAAGTCAAAATACTTGAAAACAAATTCCTGTTGAAGCGGTTGAAAAAGATGGTACTTGCACGAAAATTGAACTTTCTTTCTTTTTAATAATTTGCTTCTTGTAGAATGGTATTATATTAGCCGGTCTCGGCTTAGCGGCTGTGGGATTCGCAGGAAGATATGCATTAAGACAAATGCCCAATGCAGCAAAAACCTTTAATGAAGCTATGCAAAATCTTCCTAAGTTCGATTCAACTTCAGTTGCTAATTCAAAATATTACAAGGGTGGTTTCGACCAGAAGATGAATCGTAGGGAAGCTGCATTGATTTTAGGTGAATATGTAGATTTTTCACTGGCATTGAGTTGCCAGGTACTTCTTGACATTAAAAAAAGCAATAAATCATTGAATCATGTTCGAAGTAGTCATTTTCTCCAGATTTGTAAATGGAATGGCAAACCATCCAGTCATTATTGGGGGAAATGAGCTGCTAAAAGTCTGACCTACTAGGAGGACTTCTGGCAACTCGAACCAGGTTGTCATTGTCATAATGTTGAAAATTTTATATTTTTATGCTCTCTGGCTTCAGATGATCTGGTTAGCCTTCAAGTGGAGCATTTTATTAACATTTCTTCTCAATTATCATTTTATATGCTTGCAGGAGTGACCCCTTCAGCCAATAAACAGAAAGTCAAGGATGCTTTCAAGAAAGTTATGGCAGTCAACCATCCTGATAGAGGCGGATCTCCATACTTAGCATCAAAAATTAATGAAGCCAAGGACTTTTTAGAAAAACACAAATAGATAATATCAGAGACTAGATTTAATAGAAAATTGAAAAAAAAAAGATTATGTGATAAACATTATTAAAAATGAATGGGACTAGATTTTCAGTACTTCAATTCAATGGTCTTTGGTTTCGATTTATAATTTTTTCTTTCCATATTTTATTCTCAATTTATCAATTGTTGAATTTGATAAATTGCCTGATAGTTTGAAGGTATCCTGAAATATTCACATTTTCAGTAAGAATAATTGAATAATGCTCATAGGTAACTCACATTCAGGAACTGATGACAGTTGATCACAGAAGGATGATTTTTCATCTCCCTAAAACAAGTAATCAATTCCCCTAACTCAGTGGTCAAGAGAATTTCATTTTTATGAAGTCTTATCAAGGTTAAAGCAACCCGAAATATTATTTTTGAACCTTCATGAAAAAGGCAATCCCAAATTCTATATACAGTCTCAGTGGGCAGCACCTCAGAAAATAAACAAATGAACCACTTTGTGGTTCCCATTGCCCAAGGCATTCCAATATTGTGTATATGTCTATGAACTAAAGGTTCATATTTATGAACTAATTCATCTAGTACATCAAGATCAGTCAACAATCCAGTCATTGTAACAATATAGTATTGAGGTAGAATTTTCTCTACAAGTACTTTAAGGAGCCAAAATGATGATTCTTCATCTTTGGTTGCTAAAAGTAATAGTCCCACAATGTAATTCAAGCCTTGACAATAACTCACTTCTTTATTTTGATGAGCAAATGTAGCCAGGACATTGAAGAGCATCTTAGGAAGATACTCATGGCTGGAAAAGTAAATGTTGTCTGGAAAGGTCCTTGGCAAGTCTATTTCAATGATGTCAATAATACTCTGGTTAGAAATTTTTTGCTTCATTGCATTATAGGTGAATGGGCTAGAATTTTTCATATCTTCTGCACCAGAAATATGCATCCAAACAGCAGTACGAAGATCACTTGGAATTCCTTTTCTTACAAAGCGTTTTAATTTACTGGGCTTTTTATATATATTGTTTTTTAATGAATTCCATCTCTGTGCTCTATGTGTTAATGTTCTTATATATTGTGACATGAATTGGTCATATAATGTATAGTTGAAGTTAGGTGGTCTCTCAAATCCATATTCGTCCACTTTACTGAAAACATTCATAGCTAATATCTATTTTTATTGATGGTTTGAATATTACCTGTATGATGACTTTGCCATTATTACTATGTTGTCTTATACATACACATATGAAGAGCACCAGTAGTCACTATAAATGTGTAATAGCCTTGTATATAATCAAGGGTTTCAATATCTGAGGTATCTCTACAAGATATCCGCCTTCTGAAAGTGATTCATTTTATGCCATTAATAATGATAATAACGATTCAACTTGTGAACTTATTGACCTCGCAGAAATTGGTTAGCCAATAAAGCTAATGAACCCATTTAACTGTATGAAACATTTTCCACTTCCGTTTTAGGAGAGCTCATCTCATACTTATGAAAATATAAATTAGTAAAAAACTGGCGACAAATGTCAATTTTTCTTGTTTGGCTCAACAAAGACTCATCAACCAAATTATAGATATTCGAAAAGTGGGCGTATATCTCTATTCTTTGGTTCAACGGTTTCAACCGTTAAAAACAGACCACAAACTACTGATAATAGACTACAAAATAGACCAAAGTTATCAAAAGCACAGAATACCCTATTGGTTAGATACTTTATGGATTATGTGGCTCGCCGCTAGATAGCAGTCTAGACAGACGGACAGACATATCCATCTAACATAGGACTAGGACAATTTAACCTCTACTTTCAACTTTCAATCTGCTAGTTCACGAAGATACAAAATGAATTTCATAAACTCATTAAAAAGCGTGCTATCGCGTGAGACTCCTAATACTTTGAATACTGTAAGTACTAAAAATCGATTTTTATTCTTTCCAATGAAATTTATTTTCTTCAGCTCCAGCAAATTAGACATAAATACGTCAACCGCTGGATGATCAGGGATGTTAAGAGACGTAAATTAACCACAGAACTTGCTCCTATGCGATTACGAATAAATTCTCTTCGCAAAAACGATATCCTTCCTCCGGAAATTCGAGAACTAGCAGATGCAGAGATCAATGCAATGCCTAGAGATTCTGCTTTATTGAGATGTACCAATAGGTGTGTTATAACTTCCAGGCCGCGGGGAACAGTGTACAGATGGAGATTGAGTAGAATTGTCTTCAGACATTTGTCAGATTATAATAAACTTTCTGGTGTTCAAAGGGCAATGTGGTAAATAATTTATGTTGAATAGTGTTGAAAATTCAGTCTCCAATATATATTTTTTGTTTAGAAAACAGTTTCTTCAATATTATGAAAATAGTCTGTTCACTAGGATCAGTTCTAGATGTTGTGGCATGTTACAATATTTAAAAAAACAATAAATACTAGGCTTTCGCCAATTCTGTTAATCTCCAGTATCAATTTCTTACTGATAAGAATCAGATTCATTTGAATGTGCCAATTGACTGATTTTATATTTTTATGTATGTGTAGAAACATCTTCAGGAATTGATCTGGTATATCAAAGATAATCATAGTGAATGGGACAAGGTGATGAAGGTACTAAGTGAAATTTGGTGGGAACAGAGAAAATTGATAGTAAATCAGTTTGTGAATTTTTTATTTGCATTTATTACAATAAACATTTGATCATATCAAATGGAGTTCATTACAACTAATTTTGTATCATGAGGATCTGGACATGGTTCATATACCTTGTTCATCCACTGAAGATTGTAAATTTCTAAGAAATGATACTTAATACTCTCATCCACTTACCTTCTCAAAAGTAATGATTTCAAGAGAAACACTGGTTACTCATTCTTTGTCATCAGATGGTGTGAGCATAAATACTCTTGGTATAATCACAAATGAATGATTTAACTCTGATCTGTGGTTATCATTCGATTTTAAGATTCTACATTCTACAAACAGATTTGAAATAATTGGATGGAACAGTAGATTACCTACATGTCTTCTGAAAAATGGGCATATTTGGCAAATAAAATTAATTTCACCATTTCATAGTACCCACCCAAACTAGCTTCCTATCACAATCAGTTTTTCTCTACTTCCTACAATTTTTAAATACTTATTGAAATTCGCGATTTTCATAGTAGCAGGAAACGGAATAGAAAGGAAATTGTACGTCATTAGCTGTGCCATTCGGCTGGCACTCACAAACAGAATAAACACTCTAAATTAATGCGCAAATTCCTCATTTATCACGACATAAGTTTTGACTATATTCTTATATCACACTCATAGTTTCTGAAAAACAATTACTGTCACAAAGCATTGACAAGAGTCTAGCGTCTGGCGGTAACACATGAATAGGAAAGACGACAGTAGGGTAATCATGTCACCAGTGGGTTTTTGGATAGGGCTGTAATTTGAATTTGAACAAATGATTCTGTTACATGATGTTTTCATATGCAAACATCATTACAAAGGTTATATCAGTTGGAAAATGGAGGTGTGTACACCCCCATTCACTAAGGGATATGCAGCCTCATTAGTACCTCAACTTTGGAGATCTCTTATAAATGGTCATTAATCTATTCAGAGCCACACAATGAATTAATTTTCTGAGAGATAAGTTCCTGATTTTCAGTGAGACCTCTTCCAGATACTTGATCCTCTCAAACAAATGTTGGCTATCACAAAACAAATGTTTCACAGTATCAGTCAAGATTTTTCATTAGTACAGCCATCTGATTTGCACACTTTTGACCAGTAAGATCACATTTGTTCTGTTCTGGACAAGGAAATCATGGCTGCTTTTGCAAGGTAATCTGCTTCATTAGGGTCTTTGAATCCCATGTTATCTGATATATGTTCTTTGCTGCCAGTGTTTCCCTCCCCTCTCATATGCCCCATTTAAGACACCCCTCGCTGCATCTTTTCATAAAGTATCTACACTTACGTCAAAAATGATGTTGAAAGTCAAATGAACACATTTTAGAGAAAATATGTTTGAATAGTCCTTGATCCTCTGAATTTCCAATTTTCATATTTTTTTAATTAACCGATTGTAATGAAAAATTTTGAATCGTGATTCATTACTTTATGACTCAGTTGGTGTAAAAATATCTCTCCATGATCGAAACTCGAAAAATGATGTAAAATTTAAAATTGTATTTTATAATTATGATAAATTATAATACAAACAAAATGTATAAGCTTAGGTTTAAGCAATAATTTAAGAGCTAAATGAGACACATTTAAAACAATAATTCATAGTAAGTATACAAGTTCCCACCATGCTAACCTACAAATACACAACATAAATAAGGGGAAACAATTTTGCGATTTATCAACAGTCATTATAATTCATTAAATAAATAAATGTGCCATTTACACACAGAACACACTGAACCTGACAAATTATTTGAACTGGTTCAATTTCATAAAGCCATAACACAATTTAACAAAAAAAATTATTAACAAACATCTCACAAAGACAAAAATTATGTATGTACATAACTTTCTATATATAAATCAACAAGATTATTAAAAAATATATGACAAGATTCATAGGTTTATTTAAATATATACATTTAAAGGTAAAATTAACTGTAATAAAAATAAAATGTTAAATTGAGTTATGACTTTAATAGAAAACTTATATTACAAAAATTATCACAAAATCAAGTAATGGCTGGATAAAAGAATATTTGGTCAAAGAAGAATAAAACCCCCAAGAATGGATATTTATTTGCGCACATCAGAGGTATCTACTTGATTATCAAAAGAATATGAACTGAATCTGAGCTATCAAATGAAACCAATATGATCACAAACCAACTTGTCTGATCTGATATAATAGTATACCAACTTTTATCTATCATCTCAATATCTAAATGATTTATTATATATAGCAGACATAATTTTCCGTTATTAAGTTATTATGACGTCATTACTCAAGGTATGAACTTCTCGATCGTGTTTTGAAGATTTTTGTTCATTTATTTTACAGATATTGAATTTGTGAGTTCACTTAGTTCACCTACGCCATCTTGTATTCAAATTTTGGCAATCTCCAAAAAATATATGAACTCAAAAATTTTATTTTTGGTAGACATTGAAATTAAAAAAATCATAGAATCCTCATGAGTTAGGAACTTCAGCTGAGTATATCTGCATAAACTAGCAGATTGATTCCCTAAGTTTGTTCAGGTTGATTTCTTGAAAAACATAGTCATTCACTTCAAAATCGTTATGTCTTGAAGAAGCTTAAATTCATTCAATGTGTTGTTTGTATCCTTTTGTTGCTATGACACGCCAAACATATTTATATTTCAAGACTGTTATTGTCCACAAATGACTTAATACTTAATGGAATATGAAATACAACACTCTTGAAATAATTTCTTAACGATATGTGACAAGTACTTGCAGTTTCAAATCACGCGTTGAAAGTCGAAATTTGAAATTATATTATAGGTCAAGTCATAAGTGTAGGTGTTGATGAGGCATTATTTCCTCATCAACAGATTGAAGATACATTCATTCTGATTCTGATGATAGATAAAAAAATGCCTTGTCAAAAGTGCCTTGTGTTATGAAATAAAACGCTAAGTGCTATCAGAGTTCAAAATACTACCTCTATAGTGATGACTTATTTCAGGACTGAGCGATGACTTATTTCAGGACTGTAAAGAAACCAACCAATCACGCGACATATCATCAACTACTAGAAAGTTTTTCAGTGGTGTTTTTGTCACGAAATTGTCAGTATTATATTTCAATAGAATGTTTTCATATATTCTGGAATGAAAGCTTGTTTCAGTCAATAATTCATTTTATGTAAGTCTGTATTTCCTCAATACAAAAATACTTTGATATACAATGGAAAGGGTAACTTACAATCACAAACCCGGAAAAAGCATGTTGTAAGAGACTAACTGACATCCGATATATATAATTTTTCTGCATTAGATGAAAATGAAATTTTCATAGAACATTAGTTACATCGAAGATTTTCATTCCGCGGCTTCTGACATCGTGAACTTGAACATAATAGACTTCGCTCAAAAAATGTAGTTTTTGCTTGAAATACTCGATTTTGTCCAATATTCAAATTCGATACTCATCAATGAGATATTTAGTATCCTGAAAGTTACGGGTTCCACATTTTTCGTTCCAAATTGATGTTGAAATGATGAAATACATGATGATGATTGATGAAATACAATAATAGTTTCAACATGAACAATCGTTTTGTCCTTTCAAATCCACCTTCATTAACAAATTTTTAAAAATTTCAAATATTTAGAAAAATACGACAGAAAAATTCGGTAATTTTGGTTTTAATCAATCTACTTCGTATCCGGTTCTCGAGATTCTTAATGGTGTTTATTGAATTTGAAAAACCCTGAATATATTCACGTTTTCCTAGCGATATTCATTCAAGCAGAAGAATAATCCAGGTGATAGTTATGTATTTAATGATTAAACATTTTTAGGAATAATCAGTTCGTTTGGATTCCTTCTTTTTTAAAATCAAATTTCAATTCACATTCTGATTTACGCTATAATAATAGATTTAATGAAATAATATTGATACTCTATGCCGACAAAAACGATTCACACATCTGAGTTCAATAAATTGTATAAAAAATAAATCTTTAAAACTGATTATTCCTGAATGACAGGGAAAACATTAATCATGCCAATACTATAATTTTCTACTGTTGTTTCTTTGTTCTTTTTGTTTCATTAAATAGTTCACTTCAACTGGTTTATAATAATATATATATAGAGATATCCATTTGTCATCTATTTTTAATAAGATGAATATTACTGCATTACGGTGAGGATCAAAATTCGGTCCTTATTTCACATAATCCAAGAAAATGTTGAATGCATAAGTTGTACAGTTTCATTCAATCTCTTTTATGGTTCAAGTTTCATTTATACAGAGTGTCTCAAGAAAGCTCAGTGACTTAGAAGTTCATTAAATTTTCAACCAGTTTTATAAGTGGATTTATATCACAAAATTTTATAGTTTTGGGAATTATGAACACTTGTAGATTATTATTTTGGCTACCTTTGTACCAGTTCTAAACCTCCAAATTGCTGCGCTCTCTGGAGATGGTCTTTATAAGTGAAATTTAAACCATTAAAAAGATCAAATTAAACCTTCAAAATTACACATTCAACATCTATTCATAATATGTAGAATTAAGAAGTTACAGTGGGGAGAGGCGACGGACTTTTCATCCTCACTGTATAATTACGTACTTCCTCATATAAAATATTGTTCTTCTGACTGGAAGTTATTTGCTTTCTAAATGAATAAACGACATTATCATTAGGCTAAGCCACAAGTAATTACTACGTATGAAATTTCATTTACTGGTAGACTATACAATAACTAGTCTCTTGATTGACAGTAACTCAAAATTCTCATTGTTGTCATTCACATGTCATAGCTTTAAACTTCCTTCTATTGACCTCTGACGCTTGGTTAAATTCCAAATTTCAACTGGACAACTGCAACGATCTTTGCTTCCCATTTAATGTTCATTTGTTTGGTCCTCTCTACATTCAGAACCTTCATGATTTGTTTTACTTTGATAGAAGAAACGTGGAAATGTGACATACGTCCTATTACGATTATTTTAGTGTTGGAGGTTTTTTTTCGTCAACCCAATATTTCTTCATACAGAGCAATTAATATCAAAAAGAGCACAATTTCATATATTTTTCCTAGATATTTACATTGAATTTCTCATTTAGGGATAAGAAGAAATTGCGTTCTCAGAATTTACTAGTGAAAAAAGCAAAATTATTCAACAGGATTGATGGACATTTCCAGTGATTTCCAGGTGAAAAATATCTGAAAAAAATATTCATTTATATCGGATCATAGATGAAGAAAAGTATTTGAAAATGGTAAAATGATCCATTGAATATGACTGGAACCTTGTCATATCTTCCAGCTAGTCCTCACCTCTCTAACCATTACAAAATTCAACCAATTAATTCACGACGCGCACAGACGTCATAACAGACATCGAATTCGCGGCGTTTGAATAATGCATTCTTATCACTCAATTATTAGGCAATGTCTTGAAACCAGGAAAAAACATGATTCAGACAGCCCCCCATAATATCATGTCAGAAACGGCAGATTTAATGAAACTGGAAATGCCCATGCATCAACTGCTTCCAAGAGCCTGTACTCGGTATAAACGCTTAAGATTGGAAAAAAAGTGACTGAGTGGTTATTTGCATGTTTTATATTTACACGATTTCGAGCAATCCATATTTTCATTCTAGTAGTCAAAAATAAATAATGCTTGACTAGGAACATGCTTGAGGGGGAGAAAATGCACTCCAGTCAATATAAAAATTCATTGAAATGCGTCAATTTACGTGTTCTATATACATACAATATCACATGTTCCTATCCTCCTTCGCTGCTGACTCCTCTCTCTATCTCTCTCTCTCTCTCTCTCCTCGCGAAAACGAAAAGTCAACCGAAACGTGCAAGGCAATCAAAGCTCGATATCGAAACGGAAAGCGGCAGGGCAGGCGCGTCACCGCCGCCATTATGTGTTCGTCTCGTCGTCGCCGGTCCGCGTCACGTCCGGCGGCTCGGCGCTCGCCTCGTGCGGCTGCTCGACAGCCGGCGCCGCCGGCTGGTCATCGCCCGCCGGCGCGTCGTCCTCGTGCTCGGCCTCCGGCAGCAGCTCGAGCGCCTTCTCGAGCGTCTTGCGCGCGCTGTTCGACCTCTCTAGGAAGTACCTGCAGATCCAATAAATATAATCTGTGCCGAGATGTAATTTCGTCCACGACTGTTTCATAAAATATTCATAACACATGTGTCTCTTCAACAATTTTATTGAAGAAATTAAATCGAATAAGAATAAGAGGTAAAGTTGGTTTGATTGTCTAATTGATAGAATGCAGTTTGTATATATGGGAGATGCAATTTCATCAATAAGAAACTTGTGGTGTGAGGTGTGCCCCAAGAATCAATTCTCGGACCTTTAAGTTTGAATTTGCAAGGAAATTTGAAATTATATGCCGATGATACAACTCTTATTTATAATGGAAAAATTTCAAGAGATAAAAAACCAGATGTTTGTATATGAGAACATCATTACAAAGGTGATTTTACTTGGAAATTCGATAGGTGTATACACCCCCTTTCACTTAGGGATATTTTCAGCCTCATAAGTACCTCAATCTTGGAGATTCCTCATAAATGATCGTATAATTATCTATTCAGAGCCATATAATTGGATTAATTTTCTGAGAGATGAGTTACTGATTTTTAATGGGACCTCTTCCAGATACACAGATGGCTATCACAAAACAAGTGTTTCACAATTTCAGTCAAGATTTTGCTGTAGCGGCAGCCAACAGATTCCTACACTTGATCTGTTCTGGACCAGGCAGTTGTGGCTACTTTTGCAAGAAAATCTACTCCATTAGGATCATGTTATCTGATCAGAGTGATATGTTTTTTACTGCCAGTATATCTCCCCAACGACAACAGCAGGATTTTGAATGAGTTTGGATGGGGCTGAATTACCCCCATCATCTGAAACAAGTAGCTACGCTACATACCCGTTGGAGGTCTCGTTGCTCTGCGCTGGCGGCGACCACGTGTTGTACGAGTACTGCTGTATGTTGGGCGGGTATTTGCGTTCGAGCTCGTCCTGCAGCCACGCCACCGCCGCTGCCCATTGACGTCGGATGTCCGCTTGGCGCATCAGCATCGCGTTGGCCGCCGGACACCGGTTGAACAGCGCCACCATGCACTTGATGCACTGGTACGCCCGCTTCTGGTAGTGGTTTTTGGCACGCGTTATCGTTTCCAAGAGTCCTTCGCGCTCTTCGGGAACGCCTGCAACCGAAATGGTTCAATTCCAAGGGGAGAAAACACTGGATAAAGAAATGAAAAAATGTACACTTCAGTTCTCTACCAGATTTTTGGATTTTCTCTCATCGTTTCTGAAATTAAAATAGAAAATATGATGATTATTTCGAACCACATGTAGTAACGACAGATCAATGATCTGCCCCAAAATGTCAAAGCATTTGAAATTTCGTATTATATATTATACTCGACAGTTTTTTACTTAGCGTACTGATGTGCTCGGTCCAGTTCAGCCCAGGTACCTCCTATACCAAATAACATTTAACAAAAACATTATATTGAAAAAATAATTGCACATTATTATTAGATTATATTAAAATGATGAACAATGTGTATTCTCTTTCCTATGATTTCACTCCTAACCTGCTAACATCCCATAATTTATAAAATGTATGTATCGATATCTGATTGAAAACCTCAAATAAATATTCATTATGTGAATCATTTTATTGCATAACTTGTCTAGGAATTCTGCCAAACTATAAGTTAAGGATACCAGAATCTTTATCAATTATAATATGAATTATAAATTGTGAGATACAAAATTAGAATAGAACTACATTCGAAAATATAAATGATATCATCAGTTACTGATCATAGTAGATGTTGGAATGCATGACAACAAACCAAGGAAATGTTAATAGTATTACTCATCAAGTCTGGTTTATGATCAAAGGACGAAACTGATACATGTATTCTTTGAACTGTCATTCAACTTCAATTTAATTCCCGTTACTACTCATGAAACACAAATATTTTCATATTTCGTATTGTAATTTGTATATTTTCAATTTTCCTTTTTGCTGAATGATTCCTTTTACTTATTATATTTAATTTTTTTTTCTGTAAATCAACTATTTATAATTTGTGATTTCATCAACTTTCAAACATTTGATAATTAATTTTCATATTATTCGAAATTATTGTACTGCAATGTCAGATTCAATAATTGAAATTTCTGCTAAAAAGCGGGACGACTCACCTTTGATTGCATTATGTATCCTATGAGTCTGCCAAGAATCCTCGATTAGCAGTATTGACAACAAAATTTCGATATGATGCCGGAGTTCTTGACAATAAGCGTAAGCTATTTGCCAGAGCAGTTCTGATAGAATGGTCCTCGAGAAATGGGGATTCTCCCACGAGCAGAATTGAAGTAGTTTGATTGCTTCATCCGTCAAATTCGTATCTTCGATAACTTTTTTGATGTATCTGTAAACATATGCAGATCAACTCAAGCACAACTCGAAAAGTGATGAAGGAATATCAAATTCTGAATATATTTAAATTAAAAAATGGGACGCATTCAGGCTGAGAATAAAAAGAAAATCAGAAAAATCATTAGCTGCATTTTTTAAAAAAGTTAAAATGTTCAGATAGTTTTAATTGGTAATCAGGGTATTTCATATTTAGCATTGAATATTTTGACGGGATCGTCCTGATTCGGAAATGTCTCTCGCTTGCTTTAAAAAATATAGAGGTCGTAAAGTTTAATGATAAATCTGTTTATTACCATAACAACTTCGGTATGATTACCTTACATGGAAAGGACTATTTCTATTGGTTATACCGAAATTATACAAAAAAACAACCGCTGTCTTCCTCAGAGTTTTTTTCTCGAGTCTTCGAAATCCTCCATTATAATAAAAAATGACTTCACACATCTAATTGTTGTTCACTTATTCACACATCATTTCGAGAAAAAAGCGAGTATCCCTGAATCTAAGATCCTTATTCGAGATCTTATTCAGAACTGAAATTAGAGTTTGAACAGTCGAGACGAGACAATTAAGACATCTGTTCTTGCTTTGTATGATGAAGTACATGGGAAATGGGTTGAATACGAAAATAAAACCAGATATGAAGCAGGCCATTTGTGCTCCTTGACATGTCAATGTTTACCGGAGAGTAACACAGTAAAATAATGAGACTTACATTGTTCTATTGAAGAGAATTTCCGAAGCTTGAGGTGACAAGGGCATGATATACTCCGGACAGCTGGGATCTCTGTACGGGTTAGGCTGAACAGATCCAGTGCTCGCCTGGCATTTACTGCTCACGTCGCAACATCGAATGAGACACGAAACCAACTGATTCAATTTGCCCAGTTCTGTAAATTGGTATTTAATGGCTGGACCGGGGCCTTCGTCGAGAGCGACCAGCATAAAGGTGGCAGGAACGTTCATTCTGAGCAGCTGCGCCTTCTCCTGGACACCTGCAGAGTCAAGAATACTCTTTATAAATTTTTATTGATCTCTTTGATTATTTACATATCATGAGACAAGTCAAACAATCATAGATTAAAATAGGGATGAAAATTCATTACATACAACTAGCATAATATGACAAAATATACACTAATGGAGACTAACAACAAATAGTGTCAAAATATACATAAAGGTAGGTGGTACAATAAAATAGAGAACAGTGACATTCTGAAGTTGAGAACGCATCATGTCCTTACGATTATTAGGAAAATCGGTCCATAAACTCTTCCAGGAAAATTCAATAACTTGTAGAGAAAAATTATTTTTTAAAAACATTTTGATTATTTGTCTCAAATTCTCTTTCGTCAAACGAATGTTTTATAAAATATCAACGATATACAAAAGAAAATTTAAAAATGAATAATCACGTACAACAGAAATATGAAACAAAAAATTAAATTATTGGTTGGATATCAACTGAAAAATTCTCTACAACTTCAATGGTTCAACATGCCGATTATATAGGAAATAATATCTACAATAAATTGCCATCTTCTATAGAAAATAAAAGTTTCTTGGATTTGAGAATAAAATAAAATGCTGGTTGATTGAGAATGCGAAAATTTTGGAAAAATATTCGAATGTAAAATAATAAATGGTCAATTTTGATATTAATTATGATGATGATACTCTCTTTTTTATGGTATTGTTACTCATTATAATCCATTTTTTTTGTGTATACAAAATATGACCAATATTAGGTGTGCATATATATTTTGTTAATGTATCTATTCATTTCATTTTCATATGATATATGTTTAGATTTAATGAAATTCAATAGTTTTACGATCAAGTTACATGATGATACGGACAAGTTTTCAACTTATTTGATCATGTCTCTAGAAAAACATATTTTGATTATTATCATATATTGAAACATTGTATTTATTTTCCAATAAAAAAAATGAGAATTTCAAAATATAAAAAAATATTTTTTTTCAAATAAAACAAATCAATTCCATATTTTCTCACAAGAACACTTCCAATGCACCACATGTTTTTATATCAGTTTTAGTGTTCAATTCATCTTAGTTCGAATAATAATGAAATAAGAATAGTGAATGCACTGATGCACTTTTGTTTCAACCAATCCGCTTTACCCCAGCTGATGTAGGAGTTGCGAGTTTTTCTGAAGATGGCGCCAATATTTTGCAACTATTTTGCTCTTCAAATTCCATGGTGTCTAACAAATGTTTTGATTTCACTCAATTGAATAATTTCATCATGTTTTCATCAAATATACAAAAATTACATTCTTCTGAACGCAAAAAAGTCTATTTATGTTTCAATTTTGTTCTACTGCAAGTAGTCAAATAATTCAGGAAAATTAGTGGCTCCAACATTATCCAGGTAAAACGATTTGGATTAGATTTTTACTGTTGCATTGCATGTATGCTTACATGGATCTACCTCGAGTACGGAAAATCAATTGCGAAATTCCCACTGAACTAGGAAGCAAGGAACACCCACCTTGGTTAGCGTACATATGGAACACCGTACAATAGTGCGGCAGGTGCCTGCCGTGCTCGCTGACTTCCCGCTGCAACAGGCTCAGCAACGCCCACACGATGTGATCGCTCAGCGAGGCGTTGTCGTCGTTGTTGTCGAAGGCGGCGGGCGCGGGCGTCGGCCCGTCGTTGATCGAAAAGTGCGCCAGCAAGACGACGATCTTGATGAAGGCAGAACGCACCTCGTTGCTCGGACAGCTCAACAGGTACTCGCAAAACCTGCCCATGTGGCTGAACAGCATGTTGTGGGCGAACCACAGTCGGATCGTCGGCGAGGTGCGAAGGTGCAGGCATAGGACGTCGCACCTGCAAACATGAAAAATGCAATATGACAGGGTGACACTCTAATTTTTCCTATGACAATGAGCTTATTCAAAAATGTTCACAAAATATCAGTTCCAAGTATGCAGTATGCTGAATAAACTAACGAAAACGATTCCAAACGGTGTCACTTTCTAGCTGTAAGTCTTGCACCGAGTAATATAACTCCACAAATGGAAATAAGCGTTGTAGAAGCTAGCATAGACACAATCGTTGACTCATCTTGCGATGTATAAGCTTACATAAATCGCGATTTTTCGTAATCTCGTAACATCGAACGGGACAGCGTAAACTGCCAAGCTGACGCTATGCAGTGTGACAAGTGTCTGCTGGCAGACGCGCAGCGCAGTGGTTGAGACACATTTTCTTGCGCCAATCGCGTCAACTCAGTTTGCGAGGGGTATTGTGCATACCATAGATTTTTGTTCAAGTACTTTATTTTCGATTTATACTTAACAACGATCGTCAAGAAATTTCAATTGGAACTACAAGTCACAGCCTCGAGCATCGACCGGTAAACAATGAACTGTAACCAACTGTCGCTAGCACTTCTCGTTCGAAGTACACGTTTAAAAATATGCGTATTGAGAGAAATTATAGGATATTAAAGAAACTGCCTGCCATCAGATTTTCAGGTAGAATTTCTTCTTGTTACCGATTGCGTGGTCAGTGTTCCTTTATATTGATGCTTAGATGCATCTCATATTGGGAAAAGTCGTATAATTTTTTTTTTATCATTCTCCTGCATCTTGTTGCTTCTGAAAGCATTAACTATTTTAGAAGGGAAAGTGCTTTGGCTGCCAGTTCATTATATTGCAAATTTCAATAGGAAAAAAATCCACTAATTTTTTCGGATTGCTCCGAAATTTTGCAGATACTGCCTCTGATACCATGAAATCTCTCAATACAGAAAAGTGGAGAGGGCACCTGAATTTGTCTATCGTTCACTTACCACTCCATCGCCGGCCCCCGCAAATTCTTTTTCGTGTGCCACCCAGTGTGGAAGAGGAAATTACTGACTAGTTGAACACTGAGCAGGTACTGCTGCTCCAACAAGTCGTTGGAGAGCGGCTGACTGAGGCGCGGATTGCTTTGGGCGGAACTTGTCGCCATCTTCCGGACGAACGAGAAGTATTCGAGAGTGAACTGGCTGCGATTATGAAGGAATTTTATGTTTTGCTTTCGTATGCTGTTGTCTATCGCCACCGGCATCTTGAGGTGCGTCTCTTTTCTCGTTCCGGCTGAGATTCAAAAACGAAAATTAGAGTTGCACTGCCCTGTCCATCACAAACAATTTTTTCTTGAGGGAATTTTCAATTACTTCACTGATTATTGAAATTCATGATTTACTGTAACATACGACAAACGTTCTGTATAAAAATTAATTGCTGTCTGAGCCAATATATCCCTTGAAAGCATAGCTTTTATTATATAGCAAGCTTTTATTGGATGTGTTCTGGTGGTGGATATATTTTATAAAAGGAATGATCATGAGCTTATAAAAAATTTAGCCCAAATTAAAAGTAAAATAACTCTCGAATCCTCAAACAATCCCAGATTGGTTTCCATGCATGATAAGCCGAATTCTTCAGTAATATCTACTAGCGATTTGTTATCGGAGCAGTGTAAAATTGTAACAGGACGATCATATTTTTAGCTAATTTAATTCATCAGGAATCTATGAATGAATGATATGAAACTTAGTAGATATTTTACTATTTTCCGAGAAAAAATTCCACGTAAGAAAAATTACAGTTTTACATTATTGATTCGAGACTTACAAACTGTCAACTGATTCATCGCTTTCAACATCGATTCTTCTTCAACGTCATGCCTCGTATAAAATAACATATAGGCGTTCCACCATCGTTTTTGCCGCCTGTATGTCGTCCTTTTCAGCATAGGATCAAAAACTTCGCCCATATAATCGCCGCCAAAACATTGAACTTTCATTTCTTCATCTTCGCCCATTCTGCATTCCGATACATCGCCATCGTCGAATTTGTACCACCTCAATTCACCCGACAGATCTCTACTTCGAATGTATGAATAATAATGACCACCTGGAATGAAGAAAAACAATGATGCAAATGTCCATGAAACGTATAAATAAATGATAATGTATACATAAATATACTAAAAATTATAGGATCATCAGACATAGGAAAAACATGCCCATTCCCAGTATGTTAATTTTTTTTGAGCGAGTATTTGTCATAATGAAAATATTAATTTTTTACTTTCCTACTATCATTCAACAAGAATGGAATCAGTCCGTGAGATGTTTTTTAAGGAACATTTTTTTTTATGACTCTTTACTATATCAACTTGATAAATATTCAAACTCTCAATACTTTTCTGATAAAATTCGTGTAATTCACACTAGACATATCGTTTTACAATTTACAAATTTCTGTTCATGTTATAATGCTGGATATGGCCTTTTTATGTTACCAGTAGTTGTGCTTTTGATTTCAATCAACTAAATTATGGTTTAATTATTTTTGAACCATATTTGCATTAGATGCAATTAAGACCCACTCAAATATATGAAAAAAATAATTTAGATCAATAAGAATACGATGGCGTAGTTAAATGTCAAATCACGTGATATTGAACCCCTAATTTTCTCTTCTCTAATTCACAGATGTCTCGAAAATTTTGAAATATGAGACATGTCGAATCCAGTAGCATCCACTAACCTGAAGCTTGACCAGAATGAACAACGATACCGGACAAGCGATATTTTGTACATACATCGCTAGCACTAGGATCTAAATCACAGTCTATAATCTCTCCCTCGATTTTCGCCAATCCCGATACGGTGTAAGGTTCCATGTCGAGATCTCGAGGAAATTCGAAATAATCGTTGAATTTGATGGCACACACCCTCTCAAAATCATATTCGAACCTCTTCAGTTGGATTCCCAAGATGGGGGGTAATTTTTTAACACAGAGTCGCTTTACAGTCAGAACTTTTTTTGCACACTTTTCACAGTGATATGCATCAGCACCCTCTAAAAGTTCACCTGAAAAAAATAGACTTCAAAGAACTAGAAATTTGAATTCGACAGACTAACAAAAGGAAATTATAGACTTAGTATCCTAACGAGACCCAACATCGCATTCACAACAATTTCGCACCAATGAATAAAATTGAACAGTGATGACAATTAATACCAATGACGAAATATTCGTCATATTCACACCACTGGACTTCTGTGACTAGAATTATCAGAGCTTGAATACTAGTTTGAATTCTTTGACTTACAATTCACACAAGAGGCATGTTATTGGTGCTGCTTTGTTATTTTATGCGAAATAAATCATTATGATGTAACATAATGGAAATTGTCAATATATATTGTTTTACTTGCAATATTATACAAAAAAAATTTTGTAACAATCACTAGTATCCTTTCATAAAGAGGCAAAGATTTTTGTCTCTTTAGGGCAATGAATCTATGAATGCAACACTTCTTTCATTTTAAATTCATGATAAAAATCAAAACTTGATATTATATTGCAATCAATACCTTTGACATATTGCTCCATAGATTCTGGCAGGCTACTGTGGTTCCTTATATCTACACTTATCACACTAAAGGGTTCCTCTTTGGAATAACGATGTGGACAGCCCTTGCAGATCTTTTGATCCGAGTAGGAACCACCCAATATTTTGGCCATGATCTGTTCATGTCCCAACGTTTTCAAAGCTTCATCCAGACTTTCCACCAACGACATAAAAAATTCGACGGCGTCTTGTTGCTCCCTTAGATTCACAGGCTCACCTGAAATATGATACTGATATTTCCTGGCAAATCAACAATTCTGCAAATGAGTATTAGAATAAATAAACAAATAAGAAATAGAATGAATCATTCAATCTATCAAATATTTCAATTTTCATGTTAAAAATTGGTAAATGAGTAACGTTCAGTCCTCAAACTACTCTCCAAACATCTACAAAAGTAATCAGATTCAAATAAAGGGTGTGTGTGGAGTAAGTTTATCGATTTCTATTTATAACATTGGAGAATAGAAAAGAATGTAAGAATGGACAAATCACTGAACTATTCACTATAACACATAGTGGAACAGAGAAAAATCACATTAAATCTGTGTTTTCCATCCTGTAGGCGAAAATCAAAAACATCCTCATACCCCATATAGGTATGTATAGGTAAAGATTAAACAGGTTAATTTGGTGCCATCAATGAAAAGTGGCCTATTTTATCTTTCGATGCTATGCACTGCAGCATTCATTCAGTTATATAAAATATAAATTTCTATCTTCTATAGCTTGTATTCGAAGATATCAGGTATCTGACCAAATTCTGATTTTCTAGACGGAATAATGAGTTATAGGAGGCCTAGAAAATCTAATCAACCTGTCAAACATAATAATAATGATAATAAACCTTGATGGATTTGTCGAAATATCGAGTCAAAAGTCGATATTTCGAAAATATATTTGTAATATTAGTAAATCAAACACACCCCTTTATGCATTTGTCCATTCGAAATTTTATAAATATTTTTGCAAACCAATGGTTGTGATGAATTACCCACCTTGAAGTTTGAAGTGTCTCCAAAGTCCTCTAGGCACGTAATATTGAAGTCGCGAGCACGCCAGGTGACCGAAAATAGCTTGCACTTGCTTCAAAATCCCCACGTTGTAGTCCTTCCTGTTATCGTCGACGCCATTTTTATCGTCGGTACAATCCATTTCCAACTCAAGTCTATCTTCGCCAGTGAAGTCCTCGTTAGGATCGGTAGCAGCACCTTCGGCAGCTAGGATGCCCTCTTTGATGCTGTCCACCATGTACAGTTGCTGGAGGACAGAGTTCATGTAGCACGTGGCGCCGGCGTTCTTGAGGCCTACGAAGCCTTGGAAAGGACGAGGGCCGACCCCAGGAAGGTAGTCCCACTCGGTGATCGCCGATTCTGGATCTATAACGATAATGGAATACTCATCATGGAATATTTTCTGTGATGGTATGAAGATGAATGTATCAAACTCCTTGTACTGTTGTATTATACTTGAAACAGAGGTTCATAGGTCAAATTTGTAAACATAGCTCACACAAATGATATTCGTGTTGAAAAAATGCCAAGGTATGAATACTAAATCATGGGAAGGTAGGGGAATGTATTGAATAAACATCTAGCATATATGTAACAAAGAAATCCAGATAAGGTGATACCTTGCATGCTTCATCATTAACGATTTTGAATTTTTATATCCTTCAGCAAAACATTACGACTTTTCTAATTCTAATGACCACATCAACAGAATCACAGAGCAACACACACAAAGACTGAAAAAACTCACCGGAATAAAACATTTCCGTCAACATATCCACCAACTGCTTGTAATTAGGCACACAATTCAGACACAACGCAATCAACAAATCGAACGCCGCCGCCTGCGTCTGCGGAGTATCGCAAATGGGAATCGCCGGGTCCTCCCCCAGCTGCCCCGTTTTGTTCAGCTGCAACATGAGCTTGCTAGCGGGAAAAAGAAAGTCCTCCAACAATTCCTTCAACAAGCTGCCCGACTCGGCGCAACCCAACTCGCACTTTCGCTCGTTGGTCGCGAACACCAACAGCTCTTTGGCCAAGAGCAGGTGCCCCTCGATGAGGACCTCGTGCTTGTCCCTCGCCTTGCGCAACCACGCCACCTCGTTAGCCAGCAAGCTGTCGACGCCCGCGATAGGATAGCCGGTCAGATAGGCCATGTTGACGAGTCTGCACAACAGTTGGAAGAACTCGTGCGAGGTGTTCGCGTACTCTATCACCAGAGTGTTCAACAGGGAGAACAGCAGCGGCGTGATGAACTGGAGAGCCAGATGACTGGCGGCGCCGCAAGTGCATATGATAATCAGCTGTTCAGCAGCGGCTACGCGGATCGCGCACGTAGGATTGATGAGGACCAGATCCGTGATGAAATGGGGCCACCAGTTGCCCTGATAGAGGTGCTCCAAGCTGCTCGGATTCAACACGACAGCCGTGCTGAGCAGTTCCAGCGCCTCTTTGCACAGCAAGATGTCGTCGTTGACGACTTCGATCGATTTTCGGTTGCTCGGGTCGGACAGGGAGTGCAAGTTTTCGGGGGTGGCGTTGAGGGAGCCCAAGTTGTTGCTGCTGGCCGCCCACACCAATCGGACGAGGGCCGTGGTGGTCATCAGGTCAGGCAGCTCCCAGTTGAGGGCCTGGTTGAAGAGCGCTTGCGCTTGACCCGTATTACCGGTATCGGCCACCATCAATTGGGCCAGACTTTGAGAAAGTTTTATCGAAACTTGTCGCAGCAACTGAAAAATATGAGAAAATATCGGTAATGGGCAGAGGTAAATGAGGCTAATACCAGAATTTCTCAATTTCATTCTGGTATGTGTATACAAAAGCAAATTAGGCGGACGTACTTGAATTTAATAGCGTTACAGCGACCAACGTTTGAAGCTGTAGGAAACTGAAGGTTTCCACTTGACTTTCAAGATAAAGGTTGCATTTTTAGTGAAATTAAAGTTGATCCACTATTTCCTAACGGAATTTCCACAATATATATTTCATTGCATAATACCATAAAATGAACACAAGAAGTATTTATCCAAAAATCCAACAATAATGAGAAAGGTCTAAAAAGGTACTTTTTTTTCTTTGTTAGCTGAGTGCATCAAGGTGACGCTAACTTCGAACTGTAGAATGAGCACGGTAACATTTCAATATAATATAAAACTTGCCAAACCCAAGGTTTGTTGTTGACTTTATATTTTGATAAGCCAACGCTTGAAGCATCTACCGACGAGGGATCTCGCTCTTATATCATAAATGAGTTTTGGAACACGTTGTTCATCTACTCATGATAAAACCATGGTGAAATATGAAAATTCCGAGTAAAAATGGGTAAATACGAATTACCTCCAGGTTTTAGCTATTTGGTAATATTGTAAGGTGATAACTATGGGGTTATCAACATAATAATAATGAGCCTCCTAGCAAAATCAAACTTTTGCAATAGATTTGGGAACATCTTTGAATGATGATGAGGCAATTATGACCACACATCTTGAAAACTTTTCGGCATCAGTTCGCGATCCAAATTACCGATGAGTAAACCTAATATAATATATACATAATTATATCATCGAATCTTTCATTATTGGTCGGTTTGCTTCAAATAGTTATAGATAATATTGCACTTACATGATCAGAATGTCCAGGCACATTTCTCAGCGCCTGCCTCAAATAGGTCCCAGGAGGAGTTGTACTATTCTCGCCGAGAGGCTCGCTTTCTGGAGTGTGATCCTCGCTCAATCTTACTAACACATGGGCAACAGAGGTTAGCACAAGTTTGCAAATTTTCAAAACGACAAGATACGCCGATCTGCGAGTGACATTGTCAGCTGTGGACATGAAGTTGTTTTTCGTCAACATTTCCAGAAATACGTGGGCTTCCCCGGAAATCATGAAGCTGTACTGAAATTCGAAAGTTTTTTCCGACAAGGTGTCCAGAGCGGGCATCAGCATGGAGTACAGCACTTCCAAATTGTACAACACCTATAATAAATTTTGGTTATCATAAGTTGTAGATGAGCTATATTTTGAACTAAAGAATCAATACTTCATAAATCTTGAAACTCTTGAGACTAGAAGTATACAGTAAATCAATTTGTTGATATTCCATTTGACATCTTATGATGAGGAAGAGATAAATATGATGAATAAAACAAAATGGACGTAAATCGTTCTTCTCAAGTATTTCCTTCGGTTTTTGAAATAATTATTGAAATAAGCGATTTTAATATTATCAACACACCCCGTGAGACCAACGCTCGAGCAGTTCGGCCCCCACAATCAAGTTTGGATAATTGTGAACTTTTTTGTTTGAGATATTGGGATTGAATCAGCAATTATTCATATTCAACTGCCATAGTAAAATGAATGAAAAATTACTTCATTTAGTTCATTTGCTGTATCTATGATAACTGATGATTGGAATCCAGTGGACCGTATGGTGGTTTGATTTTGTTGAAAGAACAAACACTTCGGCAATATATTTCGGCATGCTCAAGGCTTTACAATATAAAATTATGGACAATCAATAATTGCAAATTGCAAACTTGCATGAAGCAATTTTAAATTCAATGGAATTCTGATATGTTTTTCCATAATTATAGGTTTATATTTCCCAAGTTGAACACTTCATTATGTTTCTGGATTCTTCTTATGGTTCTGGATTTTTCTTCATGAAATTCACTGCTCTTAGAAAGGAGCCATGTTGCGAGTTTACTTAAGTTATTTTTGAAGTGATCGGCATGTCATAACAATTAAAATTCTTTCCAGTTCCAATTATTCTTCAGTTGACACAAAAACACTTGGTAACTTAATCAAATTCCTTACCTCGGCAGGTGACGCACTGAAAAACATGCTATCCATACTGACGTTCTGGTCCACCTGCGTAGAAAACAGCGTCCTCAACCTCTCCATGGTTGCCAAATCGCAGGGCATCAGTTGCAGAAGAGCATGGCCCATGTCCCTCAACAACGGAAAAGGCAAATTGCTACCCGAATTCATCAGCTGACAGAAAAATAGGGCGTACGTTTGCAGCTGAGACATCAAAACACCGGGCAACAAATTTTCTGCCTCGACATTCGGCCCGTCGTAGGGATGTTGAGGAGATGAAGTTGAACTGTCAGAACTGCTGTCTTGGGAAGAAGCCATGTTCGAGTTGATTTGAACTACTTTTGCGGAGATCAGCTGCAATAAGATCAGTCAAATGATTGGTTGATGTTTTTCTAATGGAGTATTCATCAATCATAAAAATTGGATTTCGTTAATTAAAAAAATAGGCATATCAATGATTTAACAAAAATTCGTAAGAGAGTGCCACTTTCAACTAGAGCAAAAAATAGTTTAATAACAAAATTAGAAATATTTAATCTCCAACCGTCACTGAAGAGATAATCTGATATTGATTTGATAAAAAAATTGAGTAGTTATTTTTGTAATTATTTTTTCAATAATAAATTGATTATTCACTCAAATCATCACTTCTTTGATAACATCCAGATATATAAAACGTGGCTATGATTTTTCCATGCCACCATCTCACTTTGAAATATTCCAAAATTTTTATTCCACATCAAATAATGTATCTCACTAATCGTGGAAAAAGTAGGTAATTTTGATAAAATTACCAATTAAAATAATTTAAATACAACGATAAAAAAAAATATCCACTAATGAAGTTTCTTCAATTTCAGAAATATGAATTTCAGTTTGAAATTAGAATATTTTGTGAGAATCTTTGATATATCAAGTTCAGATAATGATAAAGAAATCAGTTTTATATTCTCCAGATACAGAAATTGCAGCTTCAGCTAGTTTATCATCAGATAAATCAAAAATAATCTAAAGCTTTTTATATTTGTTAGCGATGTTCTGAGAGTTAGAAACACTTCTTGTATCAATTTAATGCTCTGTTAAATGATAATTGAAAAAAATTGTATTAATATTTGATTTCATAAAACATCTTCATTGAACAATTAGTTTTTTGCACTGGCTACAGAAATGATTTTTTTCTTTCACATAATGAAATAAATGCCTAGAGGTTAGTTTCTCAAGAAATTAAAATAACTTCTGATAAATTACACAGTTCAAAAGGAAGTTTAAAGGAAAGTGATTGTTCGACCGCCAGGGTTTCAATTCAGGCACAAATAAGTTAGTGTTATATACTGAGTCTCACCATTTTATCTCTAATAGGTATTTGAGAAAGAAGCTTCCTATCATCTGTGGACTCCAACGGTTCCCCATTAACAAACAATTCCAGTTTACAATGAACTCCGGGTTTGATCCTTCTCAAAATATACTTTCTCAACGATGCCAAAGTGTCATTCGAATGAGTATATAATTCCAAATCTTCGACCTGTCTATTGGGACTAGAAAATCTCACGATCAAAGTGAGGTGTTTACCATGGCACGCCCTATGTAGGGGGAGAATTTTCCTCTCCCCTACAAAGGAGTTATCACATTCGCTCATGTACTCGTGCAAAACCTTCATTACTCTGCACATTTTCACAGCCTCGGCCTTGATTCGGTTCTGTATTTGATCCGTGTCGAATTCTTTGTCATCGGTTGATTTTTGTAGGATTGTAAGGGTGTCGTAGTGAGCGCGCAGCCTGTCATAACATTCCGTTATGTAGTTTTCATGGAAAACTAGTTGGGCTTGTAAAAGTCTAGGACCTAAATTAGTACTAACTTCTTTTAGAAGTTCTATTGCTCTGTTGGCAATATCATTCGGGCAGAGGGTTACCACTTTCCAGAGATAGTCTAGGCCTATTAGGTCATGATCTTCAGTAAGCAACAACCTCCGTTTCATTTTGATTTTGCCCTCTTTCATATTAACAGCTTTGAAGAACCTTTCGAAACATTTGATGCCACTTTCGGTAAGCAAAATCGGATCTATTTGTAATATATTGTTTTCGAAAAAGTCCTGATTTATGCCCGGATCCAAATCGGGTTCTTCTCCCATCAATTTCGAAAACCACTTGAAGCAAGCTTCTCTGTCGGATTGAAATACTGCGTTTTCAGCGAGACATTGCCATATTTGTTTCGCCTGTTCAGCACACAGCCACAATTGGCCATCTTTCAAGAGGAATCTGAAAAATGAAATATTCATGCATTCAGTATACGAAATAGACGGATAAACATTGGGGGAGATATACGAATACAACTTCATTTACTGCGGTATATATCTGATATTAGCAACTGTGTTCATGAATCTTCACATGAATTGGCATTGTTCAATATTCATATCTGGATTCAATGTTCGTTGTTGCATGTTTGTAGCTACTGATTGAATGGTATTTTTTTTATATTTCTTTTGTGGTGGTGGCGAAATAAACTTTCTGTTTCATCACTTTTTACTGTAATACATAATACATTATAAAACATACTACAAGTACAATTCCTTCAGAATGACTTAGATTATGTTGCCTTCTGTAATATTGCATTTTAATATACTATTTCAACACCATTTGCGTTTTATTTTTCATTACAATCGTCAGAAAGTGAGATCTTTCAAAATTATTGTCAGTGCTGAAAAGTGTACCATTAAATGTCAGAATTTGAAATAACTACTATTGCACACACATAACGCCACTGACAGAAAGATTTTTGGCGATAACATAACATGGCGAAATTTATACGTTCATGATCGATAATCATATCATTTGTAACAGCCTGACTTTTATTTCAAGTTGATTCATATAATCTATCCATATAAAATACCTGCTTGTATGTGAATGTTTTTCAATTTTCTCAATTCATAGTTTCTAAGAATATAGTTGAATAATCACCAAAAAAATTGACGAGGTCAAAACAGAAATTATTCATTTATGCACAATACATATTATTCAACATAATATTTTCTGAATTTCACATAGTGGGCTGTATTAACAGATCTCTCAATCCTATTTATACATTTCAACTTTCCATAATTTGGGGAGAATATCATCCGATGGGAAGTTGGAGAATTCATAATTATTATCTAAAATATGTACATATCCTACCGCAACACATTTCGCCAAGCTCCCGAAATAGAAATAAAAAAAATAAAAGGTTCCGACACTAGTGAATGTAAGACGATAATTATGAAAAACGCACATAATTCCAAACAAAAAAGATACCTTAGAAAATTCAGTCTCTCTTGGACCTGTAATGCATGGCAATATTTTCCATCAGGGATATAGGTTTCAGCAGTCAATTCAGGATTTTCGATAAATAAAGTACGCAGTCGACTCATGTAACTGGTGAGGCTATCAGTGACTAAGATAACCAAAGAATGTTGGTTCTGCAATCTTTCTATGACCTCTTGTCTATAGTAAATATGATGTGTACGCTGGGTGTGTCCTCCATTTGCATTTTGTTCATATAGGGTGCAAATCTCACGGATCTGCTTCAGAGCAGGTAGAACCCAGTTCTCTCCATTTTTCAATTCCTCGACACACTTGTCTAACCAAACCGTCTTTTGAGCATCTCTTTCTTGAGAACAACTGTAATCTAGGATCTTAACATGGGCACTCAACGCTTGGTCCATAATCTCTGTTGGCACATCCTCAGCGTGCGCAAGATTCCAAAACAAAGTTAATACTTTATGCGCCATGAGGCCATCTTTATCGTCTTCGGCAAGTCGACGTATCAATTCCAGAAGCCTTTCTCTTTGGCGTTTGGACGCTAAAGTCCAACTGTTTTGAAAACACTCAAACAAATGATCCAACTGTTCAGCACTGAAGTCCCATGCCAATTTCGCTAATAAATCGTGGACATTTTTTACTATGGCTTCGTGTTTACCCACTTGAGCGGCCCAAACAGCATCAAGGTCATGAAGGCTCAGGGCCTTTTCCTTTATAACAAATCTCAATATTTTTTCCAGTTTCTCAACATATTGTGGTTGATGAAGAGAATCCCTCAATACTATTTCCAGAACTTTGTTTTCATTTATCCATTTCTAGAAAATATCAAAGTTATTACACTCGTGAAGAAAAATACCATCAATCTTCAATATCACTGGTGCCCTAAAAAGATGTCCAAAACTACATATATATACACAAAATATTATTCACCATTCTCATATTTTCAGTCGAATGAAACTATTACAATGAATATTTGGGGACCTCGTTCCGAACATAGATTCAAGTAAGAGCATTGAAAGTAACTTTTTTGCCTTCCAAATGATACCACCCAAAAAATCGACTGTACAAGGAAACAAATATTTTTTTCCAGAGGAGCGCTATCAATACTCTCAAAATTCATTAAAATAATATCAATAAAAAGCAAGTGAAATTTTGTAAAAATAAAAAATTCACAAATGCCTAATCGTTCAGAAGGAGTGTTTCATTTTCGTTCTTCTACTTACCTAGACTACCAGAAAAAGTTGCAGGTCCATATTAAGAACTAAATAAAGCGATAGATTTGTCTTTTAAACACTTTGTTGAATTGTTTGTCAAATTGCCATCAGGCAATTGACGTACAGATAGTGCTTTATTTCTATTATTGACTGTTAGCAAATGCTTTACATTTATGTATTCACTGTGATGAAATACATGTCATTTATCTTTCCTGAAAACGATATGAAAGTCAGTTTTGTCGGTTGATAAAAATAATCATTCAATTTCTTGTATTATGCACCTACAAAATCACCTGATGGCAATTTGATGAACAATTTAATAAAGTGTTCAAAGGGCGAATCTATTGATTTATTCAGTTCTTGATAAAGACCTGCAAGTTTTTCTGGTAGTCTAGGTAAGTACAAGTGATGAAATGGAACAGTTCTTCTAAACGTAATACTCACCTATGCTAAATAGGAAATAATGAAATTCATAAATCTTGTCTCATTTCACTTTGATCCGAAAATGAGCGAAAATAATATTTTGAGCCCATAATACAAATAGCAAAAATTGTCTGTGCACGAATGTTAAGTACATCGTTGAATAGACATTTCGATGCTCTTTTCAGATACATTTAAAAAATTGAGAAATTCAAATGTATAGGGTGTTGTTTTCGGGCAGAAAGAATTTGCAAATTTCAAGTGAAGCCGGACATGGATTCTATATTTATTTGATATCTCAATCAATTCAATGGTATAGATTTAGTGAGTGTACCAATTTCCAAAAAATATACAGGTTAGTTGGAAAGTTGGAGACAATGAAGAAATGGGCAAAATTGATAAAACATCCCATATCTTAGTTATAAGATGTTGAATATTTACCCTTCCAATAAACACCCTTTCAATTACTTTTTCCCGTTGGAATGCTAACAAAACTAGTGACTCAATAGAATAGTTAATGTGTTTGTTATTTATTAATCTATAATTCACGAAAAAAAAAAACATTTTTCTACTTACTGCCATACGTTCCGGCGTAAGATACTCTTCTTCCTCTAATCCATGATGCCTGTTTGGATAATAACTGACACTAGATATTACTTTATTTATTTCATTGAGTGCATTCATTTTCCCATTGAAACTAGATATCTGCAACTGCCGTAGTATCATCGTCAGTCTGAAACCTTCCAGAGTTCTTATCAATTCTTCTTGGTTTGGTACTCTGGATGCCAGATTTTTTGAGGCTCTTATTATCGCAGAGACTATGTCACTTTTTTGTTCATTTTTAGCTTCTCTTTTCAATTCATCATCTGTTAGCTTCTCTAAAATACCTGGAATTATCTCCTAAAAAAAAAAACAAATTAGTGAGCTATGAACAATCAATACACTAGAAAATACTGACCAGTATAGGTAAGATATACTTGTTGATGGTGTGAGTAGTTAAAAACTCGTAGCAGAGTCCAAAAGGTCTTAGCAAAGCAAAAACTATGGTAACACTCAGATTATTCCCAGACTGGAAACGATCCAACAGAATTTGAAATCCTCCCAATTCACCAAATCTATTGATGAGATCAACCAACCATCCTCTAGGGTTACGTGGATCAGTCGATGGTCTTGCAAATAACTCTTCTTCACTCAAATTGGAGTTGGCTCCAGCAGTCTCACTTTGTCTCGGAGAATTGAAGCTGTGGAACTTGTTATTTGGGTTGAAAACCATTGCCAATAGATCGAGGAGAGGAAACCAATCATGAGGTAACTTCGCCACGCACAATTCTACTAGTTTCATACAGTTTTGGAATATACAGAAATGGATGTTCGACTTCCAGCTAGATACGGCGTCGTCCGTGAGAATTTTCGTGAACGAAGTTGTTAGTCCTTCCCGGAAGAATTTCTGACAAAGTTCTGATCTAGTGTCTAAATTTTTTTTTGCTAAGTCTATAGAGACTTTCAAGAGACATTCTAGCTCTTGGTCTGCCAAGACCGGTACAACCCATCGTAAGTTTGATATTTTTTCCTCTAGAGATACTAGTTTGTCTTTTGGGAAATCTGGTTCATAATTATCATCTTGCACTTCTTCGGCATTGTTTTCTGATGGTCCAGGAGCAGATCCCTGTAGTAAAAGTATAATGAAAAAAATATACAGGTTATTGAAAATTATTATCCCAAATAGAAAAACTGACGGATATGAAACGTTGAATAAGAAGGAAATTGCAGAATTATATGAACTATATCATGGAAAAATGCCAATAGGAGGGATCAATCCCAAGTTCTGCAAGAGATTATGGAAGTTGCTTAGAGGATTGTGAGCACAAATCAATTTTCAAATAGAATTGATAGCGAATATTATTTCTTGAATAATCACCATTCATCAATAAGTTAATCAGAAATGAGAATATGTTAATGATATAAACAGAGAAACGAGAGGATAATACTGGTCACTCAAGGATTCTGGTGACAATCCAAATATACTTCATCACCAAACCCTAAGACTTCCGACTCTCCTTTCAAGCTGATCAGAACGGATCGCTGTGAGAGGGACCGGTGCTGGAAAGGTATACAGATAGATACCCTGTCTAGGTATACATATGGCTCCAATATAGAACCGAATTAGCTTCACTCTCAGGTCCTTTTAAGAGCCCTAACCATCTTTCAAGCTGGAACCAGCTGTCGACCTCTGCGCACAAACATGCCTGAAGAAGGGCATACACAGGTTATCTCATAATTAGCCTGCCAAACTTCACCATGTGTCATCAACGACCAAGAATAAGGAATAAAGTTCGAATGGCTTGAAGATGGTATTTCCTGGATAGTTGGATGCAATTCGGTACAAAAACTTTCGATGGCCAATGCAGCGAAGCAAAAAACAACGTAGTTTTATGAACCCACGATGCGAGTGAAACTTTTTTTCGGATTATAGGCATTCAACTGAAAAATTTTCGGAAAATCATTTGATTTGGGGTATTGAAATCGAGTTTTTAATCCCAACTTCATAATTGCAACATGTGAATGATAATGTGAAAATAGTAGGCAAGATCCCGACTATAAATTTCAATTTCAATCTGCGTACGGAATACATAATATTTTACAATTATAAAATAGATGTGTGTTGTTGAACAACAACGTTTACATCAATACACTGATCATGACAGTACTGCAAAGCCCTTGCACGAATGAGAATATAAATGCTACATGGTTAGCTGATGCGAGCCATTGGCCATGGCCACACCGCGACCAGCTGTAATACGATAGATGGACGAAAAAATTTTGGGCGATGGAATTAGATTTCACTTCGAAAAATTAATTCAGGAGAGTATAAAATAGAGTGAGGCTGATACTTACTTCCTATGAACTTTTCTTGCATGCAATTTTCCCGACGATCTGATTTCTGATTATGAATATCAATTGACCAGGCAAATTTATATGAACATCGACAAAAAATACTTGCCGCTCAGGTTTTTTTTGTTCGGGAATCGTCTCCGATTTTACCTTGCATTTTGCATTTTACCCTTACAAAGAGAACATGTCAGTAAGTTTCTGATATGTGAATTGAGACATTTTGGAATAAATAATCTATGTTTGAATAAAAACTGTAATTTAGCATGCAGAACGTTTTAGTTCCCAAATGACAAAAAAAAATGGCGGTAATGATGAAATAAGTAATGAAAAGTTGCGGGTGACATTTGAAGGAGCCCCCACCTCGTTTCAAACACTCCTGATTGAAATTAAATTGATATTTTCTGAAATAAGTGAGTATTCTGGAAATCAACTGACATTTTCTGAAATACTACTGGAAAAGATGTAGTTTGGCAAGCGAAGTCATTCATAAGAGAGACAACCGTTAAAATTCTGCAAATTGATTGCCTGCCTGAGTCTGTTGTAACTGGAAAACTCGATATTTGGCGCTTTATAAGAGAACTCAAACTCAACTGGAGTTTCAAGTGATATAAAAATTGTATTGTATTTGTAAGAAATCAATGTTATTTGTAAAAACGATTCGACTGGATTGATGTGCTATTTTGGCATTTTTCACTTTCATTCCCGGACTCCATTTTGGTTGGTTACCCCAGTTTACCATCATTTTAGTAGTATATTGATTACATCGGGGAAGAAAATGGTTTAAATGAAATATATATCTTCAAGTTTTAAGTTGTGAATAATTTTTGAAGATACGTTTAATAAGAAATCCTCTTATTTTGCTAGTTTGCCTCTCGAAATTAATGCAAGAAAATCTGGACCAACCAGATCAAGAAATAGCTTGATAAACTGTGAAGGAAAGAAAATTATCATAATGTAATGCAGGTGCAATATCATTGATATCAAGAACAAAAACTATAAAGGAACTAAAAAAAATTGATTCAATATGTAAATTGTGGAAGTGATCACATATATTCATGAAATATATCTTTGCTACTGAATTTGACTTTTCTTATATATGAGATTTTTCAGCACACCATCAATTCAAAATATCTATCAATCAAATGAAATTGAATTTATTCAGTCTGAATGACTTCAGTATACAATGCATTTCAGACTTGCCTTCAAATATTTTTTCTCAATTTCACAACATTGCCGTGTATAGGCGGCGACAGACTAAACTAGTTCAAAATGCACTGTCTACAGTAATGATTAATTCTTGTTTGAATTACTAGATTATGTGGCGACTTGAAAAAGATATTTGGAAATCTTATATTGACATCCATATTATTATAAAAAAATCCATAATGTTCATTGGTTAGTATTCAAGGTGATACAGAGCTAGCTCTTCATAGAATACTCATAGCAAATTGAATATCAATATATGATCAGTATATTAGACAACAACAAGAGTTGTAAATCGTATATTACTGGAGAAGTGGAGAGTAGCAGCTACGTGTAACCCCTCGAGTGCGTAATGATATTTCAACTTGAGTGGTGTACTATACTTTTTCTTGACGATTCGTTAAGTAGGTAATATAGTTAATATAGAACATTGTATCATGGAAAGAAATATTAAAACCTTGGGATCAGTCAGTCAATGAGAATGTTCATGTGAATATACTGGGTATTAATGCAAACAATAAACAAATATTTTCAATTTTCAGGAACTATGAAGCTATTATAATTATATACCTAGATTTGATCAAGATAATGGTAGGAATGTGATATCTGTAGCTGATAATTGCTTGATCTATTAACCTCACTGTCAAATTAGCGTCACAATGCAATATGTTCTCATTTTATGGGATGGTTTGGTCATGGTATTTCATATATATATATATATCATATACCTGTTAAATGATCATCCAAAAGGCACAAAAGATCAACATTTCTTTAAAAATCTCAAGTTTGCTTACTTCAGATATCACTGTATAAGGACAAGCTTTCTGTGATTGTTATTCATATGTGATTAACTTACACTAGTCAAAGGAAAAACTTATACTACTATCACTTCCAACAACCCCTGCACAACATACAATGCAATCACTACCTACTACCATTTGACAACATATACCTGATACAAGTGACATTTTTAGACAATTTAGATCTTCATAAGGGATTGTTGAGGTTTTCCCTTTCTTGTGCATGTTTCATTTGTACATTGTATTGTGATGATAAGCACCTATAAACTAGTAGAATTATTCAGGAACAGTTATATGAATGAAAATAAAACTATGATCATCAGAAATTATGAGTCACCAACTCAGTTGAAGGCATACCTTTTCCTTGATATATATGCTAGAGTGTATAGAAAATGAAGGAAACAATGGTTTTTGGTGATTCAAGTCATACCTGTGTTTCAATGGTGTCTCCTGTGGTTCCTTGTCCTCTAGTTGCAATAGTCATATTTTGATTTGTTTTCAAATTATCATCGTTAGAAGAGCTAGAATAGGTAATAGAGAATGATTGTGCATACAATGAAATGACTTCACAAGATTACTCCATTTGTAAGTTAGTAAGCCTGAGCACACTCTAGGGAATTTGAATAATCCAATGATTTCTTTTTCAAAGGTGTTATTAAAAATTGATGTCATAAGTAATGGGACAAAAAGTATTCCAAAAAATAAATGGGAGTGACATAAATGACAGACGAATTAATCAGGAATGAAAAACTGATAACATCTCACCCTTTCAGTAACTACAGCTGAAGTATCACTGAGGACGACTAATGTTTCGGTATTTCACTTGTATTTCAATGATTTCATCGAATAACGAATACTGAACACTTTCAATTTTTGACAAATCGACTAAATCCACCGGCATATACAAAATGGCGCCCCAAAATCGACGATTAATATATTCTAAAAATATCTTTCACTGAATGCAATTAACTGAAAACGAATTCCAATTTACACATGAATATAATTGTGGAATACAACAATTTCAACCTGAATACTCAAGAAAATCTTGTAATTGTTCTGTTGACGTAAATATTCACAGGCACGTCGTGATTTTGCAAGTAAGGCTGCCAACCTTTCAATTCAAATCACAGACATAGACATCAACTGGATAAACAAGCTTTATGACATCGCGATGGGAGATGGTTAGGTAAAAAGAGTGCCATCGCTACCAATAGTTTAAAAGGTGAAATCAATCTATAGCTCTACCCAACATAACGGATTCTGAAGTGTGGTTCAACCAGAGAAACCAGGACAACGATCAACCATGGCTCTGCCGATTGCCCAAGTTCATATTACATATATGTCCCAATTCATGGATATGAAAACACAGAAGTATAGTATATATATACTTTTTGACAGAAGTCCTCTTTGATAAATGCAGCGTACATACATAGATAGTCTATGTATGTAACAAATGCATTTGACGTATAGGGGTAGCACCATCAAGGGGTAGCACTGGATATCGACGAGAAGATGCATACATATCATGATTTTATGAATCATGTCCCAATATGGATATATGGACCATAATAGATCAGTGTCAGCTATTTCTGTCACCTGTCATTCGATCATTTGACAAAAAAAATGTTGAATGAATTATTTGGTATCCTTCAAAAATAACAAATATCAAAAAAAAAATTGAATATGAATAGTCTGCGATTTATTTCAAAAAGTCACTCTAGAAGTTTATTTTGGACAAACCAGAAGTGAGTAGGAACTACTCTCATCAGATAAAAAATTTATATTGAATAATCATCACATTCATATTATCATAATAAATTGGTTATATTTTCAGAAAGAAATTCGGCAAATTCAGAATTGTCGCACCAGGTAATGTTAGTCCGAAATGCATAGTACCAGAGTATATTATGAAACCTAGTTACTCCTCAACTGGAATTCCTTCAGACACCATACCTACTTATCCTGAAATAAAAAACATTGACCAAATCAAAAGTATGCGAGAATCTTGTGAATTAGCAGCCAGAATTCTAAAAGATGTTGGAAAATTCATTGAGGTAAATGGAAAGTAAGTGAATTATACAATTAATTCAAATCAATCCACACTCTTTTTCATGAGTTTCTCACTTTTTTTACTCCATTGTAGATTGGGAAAACCACAGATGAAATTGATGTATTAGTATTCAATCAGTGCATCAAGTATAATGCATATCCTTCACCTCTAAATTACAAAAATTTTCCTAAGTCTGTGTGTACATCTGTCAATAATGTGGCATGTCATGGGATACCAGATGATAGGCCTCTGGAAGATGGAGATATCATCAATGTTGATGTAACAGTAGGTATTGAATAAATAAAAAATATTGAGATGACCTTACAAGTGTTAATGTGTGAATTGTTTTGAAAAAACCTTAATGAAATTGATCTATATAATTTCAACAATTCATAAAATCTGTTCTGTTGTGTCTCTGATACATTTAGAGTATTTTTTCTGATGAAATTCAAAACAGGATTGGGTTTTCTCATTTTAAAATATTCATTGTAAGAGATTTTTAGGTTTTTTATAATGGATATCATGGTGATTGTTCAAAAACATTTCTCATTGGGAATGTTGACACTGAAGGTAAAGACCTTGTTCAGGCAACAGAGATATGCTTGAAGGAGGCAATACAAATATGCAAACCTGATGTATTATTCAGGGACATAGGTGCCTGCATAGACCAGAAAGCATATGAATTAGGATTCCAAGTTGTTCCAGCTTTCATTGGCCATGGTATTGGTAATTACTTTCATGGACCTCCAGATATATACCACATAGGTAAGTCACTAAATGAGGAAGTATAAGATATTCAGTAAATCTCAAAAGATGTCAGTTAGTTTTTGAATAAGAACTTTGATATTGAAATGCAATAGGTAGGTAAACCTATAATCTTGTTAAAATCTAAATTTTGAAGTGTTCCTTGAATTCTCAATTTCCTCAATATTTCAAGGAAATGATTACCCAGGAAGGATGGAAGCAGGAATGACATTCACTATTGAGCCAGTTCTGACTCAGGGGTCTAAAATGATAGAGATTCTAGAAGACAACTGGACTGCTGTGACTACAGATAATGCAAGGACTGCACAATTCGAGCACACTGTGCTCATAACAGATAATAGTGTTGACATCTTAACAGAAGTAGATTGATACAACAATGTACAGAAGACTGGTGTATTCAGCGTTTTGTTCCGCCTAAAATACTAACGGCATTGTCCGCTTTAATGGCATTTAAGTTTGAAACCCCCCTGAAGATTGGGATATTTTTGCAGATTTCTGCACACATAGTTGGAATTTAAGATTGGAATGAAATGTAGTTTGATCATTAATCAAGAAGTAACTCGAATTACTACTTCTGAATCAACATTCTAATAACACTGATTGTGCAATTATCAAGAATACTGATTTTGTTTTCATTTTAGTGTTGCCAATTAACAACCAACATTTCATTGATTTTCTGCTATAATGATGAAATGCTGTTATTAAGTTAGCTGTACGTTAGAGTTCTGTCAGAAAAAAATTGGCAAATATACAGAGTAGCTGCACCAGTGTTCCCTACTTCATTATTGTTGTAGTAGATTTGATTACAATGAATTCATTCATTCACTGATATTCAGTTGATATGCCTCCATATATCATTAGGTAATAATTATACTTCTGATTTGAGTTGAAAAAGATGTGTATATACTGAATTTGAAATTGGTAGTCGCTTCATTTAATTGTCCACTTTTTGACCACAACAAAATAGTAAACACTCTCTGACTTAACGTTTATATTACACACAATTCCCTGACATTTTTTCGATCAAAAATTGAAGAGGTGTTACATAGATTTGTGAAAGTTCATAAATAATCATTTGGAAGAATAACAATGGATTCATTTGAAAATTTTTAATTGAAAATAATCATCACGATCGTGAAATTTGTATACACATATGTACATTCATTTAGAATTTGCGTGTACCATAAAAAATTACACTCTTATAGTAGTTTATCTATGGTTATAACTGTTATAAATATCAACATTAGTATTATTGAATATCCATGGTAAAAGAGATTGAATATCCAGTTCAATATCTAGTTCGAATCAAATTGTGTGAGATGCTTCGTTCGAAAAGAATTACTTGGAGAGGGCTTGCCTCGCTACTTAGTCCAATGAGAAGAAGAGAAACGTACCTAACTTCTCATGATACTATTAGTATCATGCTAACTTCTCTATTATCTGTTCTGCGTGTGAGTTCTACAAAATATGTTCATCTCTTAGATGGGATGATCTAGGGTTCATCTATAAACAATATATTCATAATTCACAATTAATTCTTGGAATTCCATCCAAGACAAGTACAAAATGGTGGGTCAGTTGCCAAATTCAACATGAATTGTTTTGTTTACATCACTCCAGAAGTTAGTTCAAAAATGCCCGCCTGATACCTGATATCATATTGGCATAGTCACCTTCCCATGTGACACATGCACACATATGTATTCTCTGTAGATAGGGTGTACTCTTTGCCAAAAGATATAATATTGACGCATGATACTATAACCACAGAATAGAGATACGCTACGCTCCCTACGCTGGGAGCGTAGCGTATCTCTATTCTGTGCTATAACGTCTCAGTTATAGCACAGAAGAGGGGTTTGTCCTCTTTGACGTATGAATTTTCCTTTTTTTTTGAGGTTATGTGTCATGAATCAGAGACAGAGTAAACATTCAAGCTCTAGAACTTTCAGATGAATGAAATGAATTGGTACGAATATTACCCAATATCAATATGAATAACGGCCAGAGAAACGCCGAAACCCAGTTACAAGGTGGGCATAGTGATAAATATTAAGGAAGAGTAATATATCGGGATTATAGTTTCTATCATTCTTAAAATGTAGATTTATTTTCCTTACCTGTTTATTTTTCAGTGGCTATTGGTACCTTACTACTGTCGGTCACCGATAAAAGCCCTCTAGTTGTGGAGACTGTTAAAAACTCATTGAAAAAGTTATCTGAAAAACACCCTAATCATGTTTTGAGTTCGTGCTGCAAATTCACTACAAGAATTCCAAAACCACCTCCAGATCATGTAGCATCAATATTGAACATAATGGAAGCAGTGTGCTCAGATAACATTGTTAATATTGATGGAGACACAATAATGAATGTTATTGATATTTGCTTATCTCTAATGACTGAGAATGCAATTCCCCAACCAATGGTTGAAATGCCAGCATCAAGAGTTTTAGTTGCTTTAGGAAGAGAGCACCATATTCAAGTATATTAACCCACATTTGTTATACAACATCAGGCTATGAGGATGTTTTTTAGGTAATAGACTCAATTCTGAAGAAGATGGTTGTAGGTGTCATTCCTCATTACATGGTTCCTCACACTTTGGGTTCATTAGCTAATGCAAATGTTAATGGTGTTGTACCATATTTAGAAGATATTCTGAATATACTGGTGCCATTGCTTCCTGGGATTAAATCAGATGTATTGAAACAATCAGTTGCATTTGGTATGTATTAATTATTAGCAAATTTCTCCATTTGATGAAAGTTGATTTTCATTTCAGCATTTGAAAATTTTTTTGATGCCTTGATTGAATATATTTCAAATAATGAAAAAGTACCAGATCCAACAATATCTCTAGATAATTACTGTGAAGAAATTGGAGTGATTTTTAATATGTTATTTAATACCTGGCTTTATAATCGTGAACCAAAAGTTGTAGAAAGTGTGTTGGATGCTCTATCAGCAATATTCAGAGTACTGAATGTTGATAAAGTCACTCAACAGACAACAAAGGCTATTCAAGTATTATTGAATATTTACAAGAAGAATGTTGATCCATACAATATCACCAGGTGTTTGGAGTCCATCATTCAGCAAGCAGTCACAGTTGATGGTACTTTATTAGAACCCCTACTCTCAAATATCTTGAATACCATATTTGATTTAGTATGCATCTCACCAGATTATGCTCAACCTGGGTTACTGAAAAGCCACTCAGAGGTCCTGAGGTGCTATGAATGCTTTGCACTTCATTTCACTGATAGCACTATAGATCAGTTAGTACAGCAATTGAAGAATAATAATGATAAAGAACGAGTAAAATCTCTTATAGTTCTCACCCATTTAATATCCTATTCAAGAGATCAGTCAATCAACAGAAAATATAAAGACATTCTCAGACAGGTCAATGATTTGTTAAATGATAATAATTTGAGGGTGAAGAAAGCCCTTGTTAAGGTTATTGTTGCCTTTTCAATTAAGGAAGTATTACTTGATGAAGGTGAGTTAACTATTAGGTATTTACTATTTCAAATGCAGTTGATGCTTTTTCCAGATATCAACCCCTTTGGAGCAGAAAAATACATGGAATTCATATTGAAAATGTGTTGCAGACAAGTCTCAACAAAAAACAATGATATTGACCAACAAGAGCTACATAACATTCAAAAATCTGCTGATAACACACTCTACATGTTGAGCACTTCTGTTCCTGGCTTGGAAAAAACTCTTTGGGATTTGTTGCTCAGGTGTTTCCTTGGCCCAGCTTATAATGATGCTCTGGTCATAATTTTGAGATGCTTGACACACTTGGCCTCAAAAAAAGAGAGACTTGAAACTTGCGAAACTGCATTTGTGAGATGTCTCTCATTATTGGCAATTCCTTTACCAAACTTCAGAGGTTGTTTCATCCTGAATTTCTTGAAAAACATCAAACCCTATGATATGGATTCATATAAAGCAGTTTGGGATACAAAAATACCACAGTTATTGAAATATTTGGAACAAAATTATGAAAATTTCAATTCTTTGGAGTGGCAGGATTTAATTTTTGATTTTCTGAATATCCTCTTGGAAACCACCAATAATGGAGCTTTTAATGAAGTTATTGTTTTAAAGGCTAAAGAGCAGTTAGAGGTTTACAATAATATGAACAATATGCGGTAAGAGTATTTTTGAATTAGTAATTTTGTCTTTTTATTCACAGTTAAATACTAATTTTGCATGAAAATGTCAACAAAGAATCATTTTTACTGTCTATGCAATAAAATGATTGGCCTCTAACTAGGCAACTTGATATCTAACATTTTTATCGAACATCTCTTTCTATTTTTATTTTGGCTGTCCCTTCCAGGACTTTGTAGAAATTTCACTCTAGATAATAAAATATTATCAATAATTATCATAACTTAAAACGGAGACATACAGAGTGATTTACCCAAGAATTATAAATCTACCTTTAGAGAATAATCTAATGATATTATCATGTTTTTCAGATATGTGATTAATGGAGAACCACAAATGAAACAAACTGAAAAACAATTCCTAATAAAGTGCCTGGCTATAGCGCTGTGTTATTTGAAAGACAAAGAGACTGTGATCCACACATTAGATGCAATTCTGAGCAACGTCAAGTTAACAGACTATTCAGACTTGCACACCTGTGCTGAAGCAGTAGGAATCTGCTCGAGAATTCACCTACAAATTGTGCTAGATAAATTGGTTTCTATAAGAAAGGAAGTTCTCATCAAAAAGTCTTCAAAATTTCTCAGTTTCACTTTCATGAAAAACCAAAATCATGAACTCAGCATAGAGAGATTGCGTTACACTATCCTTTACAGTTATTCTGAAATTTGTAATGAGGCACCTGCTGATAAACTCTTGAGAGTCATCGAAAGTGAAATACTAGATTATGCTGTTACTGAATTGAATAACTGTAAAGATTTTCAAATGAAAAAAGTTTGTTTGAAAACTATTCACTCCGTAGCTGATGCCATGCACCCAAACAGAAATTCACTGCATATTAAAATGAACGACAGAGATAATATCATGAAGTGAGTGTCAAAATCAACATTGAGAATGATAATTTCTTTTCTTTTTCAGATTAGTGTCATCACAAATTCATTTGCATAGTGGGCCAGAATATATTGAACTTTTTCCTCTGATAATTCCAGCAGTAACATCCTTAGTAAGGCTTCCTTTATCTATTGAATCAGAAGACAGAATACGACTCTTGAAAGTTTTCTTTGACAATGTTTTCAATGCATCTGCAATTTATTGCAAAATAAATCCTGAAAATCCCGATAGTTACTATGGCGACCTCAAACTAGTACCCTATGTAACCAAAAGCTTCACCGAGGTCAATCTCTTGGTGCAAGAGATGCTTTTGCAGAATCTCTCTCCTGCCACATTGGATGAGATAATGACACTCCTAGAACCTTGGTTAGGAAAGAAGAAGCCTGAGCAAAGGTTACCAGCAGCTGAAACGCTGAGGGTAGTGTTGCAGACTTATTTGGATAATATGAAGTTTGCCTATGAATGTCCAACTAGTTTCGGACAAACTGGATTTTTGTTGGCTAAGGTGGTTCCCAGGTGTACTGATCCTAATAAAAATATTAGAAAGGTAGGTGAAGATCTGATTATTTATTGAAATAACAACTTAGCCGCTACAAAGATATATAATTGGCAGCTCAAGGAACTCACGAAATTAAATAAAATATGAAAATTCTGGAAATCCAGACCACGACAGCTAGGAAAATAATTTTTCCACCACAGTATTTGAAAATCCACTTTGTCTCCATAATTTCGAGTGGCTTTCCTACACCCTAAGTAAATCTTGTTTTTTTTGTATTTTTTGTACATAAATATTGGGAGTTGAAGAATCAATAATACTGATGATGACTTTTCTATGATATTTTTATCTTCATCTGTTATTGACGAACGAAAAGGGCTTTATTAACTATATTCATTCATTCATCAGATATACTTATTCACCTCAAACTGAGAATTATATGTACAAACTGTCCATAGGTATCTCAATAAGCTCGCTCACTTCGCCTGTCGTCTAGGGAAATAGTTTTCATAGTGAGCACGACCAGAGATTGCTACGTGGTAACGAGTTCTATTGAGTGTGCTTAGTAATCGTCAGAATTTGCAAACGTAGGAATAAAATTCCAATACGTGAATAAGGAGCAGAATGAATGAAAAATGTAGAAAAAACTTGGTGGCTGGTAGCAAAAAAACGCTGGCTTTTCGAGCGCCTCAAAAGAATTGCCAATTTCAAAATTTCGGATTGGCTCTAGGCTAGCCACTAGCTCTCGGGGTTTCCATTTGGAACTTTGGGTTGTGTGGTGGCTAGTTCGCTATCGAGGCAACAGCTCCCTGACGAATCTGCCGAAAGGATTTTTTCATTTCCTAAAACGAAATCCAATCTTCAGAGCTATAGCCAAACCAAAGTTTCGAAATTGCTACCCTGTATACTATGAATTATTCATGACTATCGACTCAAGAACGTTGTATTCTTTATAATCATAATCAGTTACTCTAATTTTGCTCAGATTATTACTACATATTATTTTTCAATTGATTAAAGAGCCATTCTAGTTTCCAATTCATTCTAGGTTGCTACAGATTGCTTATGCTTAATTCTTTGCATAGCATCACGATATGAAGGTCAAATGAGGGATCACGATAAAGTGCTCAGCAATTCATTGCAGCACATTCAAAAACAGATAGATACGGACGATTCGAAACTACTGTATAACTTAACGTCTGATTTGGCGCAAACAATCTGTCTGAACCTACCGTCGTTTCAACTCATGCATTGCGTAGATGGACTGTCAGATGCTTTATTAGACTGTGAATCTTCAAGTTCTAATGGTAGCAGTGTAGTGCTCAATATAATTCTCAAGAATAAAGGTAAGGTTATGTTACATTTCGATGCATAAAACTTCCCAGTAATCAAAATGATAAAATAATCTTATGCAGGATAATGAATTTGCTTCTTACCATTGGAATCTTGTAATTCGTGTGATAGGCATGTGCTGCAGAAATAAGTTCGAGAGACATCTTTAGAAAAATCTCTACTTTTCCTTCCATAACAAATTGCACATTTTTGTTGTCCCTTCTATATACGATATGGTATCTATCCTTCCATTCAAAATCGTCAAATTCTGTATATATACTCTGCATGTCTCATTTTTAAAGAAATAATCGATTAAAGAGAAATATACTAGAAATTTAGCATCATTACACATCTATCTGAAAACACCATTACTTAAATGCTGTCTGTGAGTTTTTCGAGGAGGTGGTACATTCATTTTTCAGCTTTTTGTGGGATTTTCTCTCTTCTAAAAAATAAAGTAGAAGTTATTAAAAATTATTTCAATATATTTATAGTAAGGACATATTTTGTGATCTGCCCCAAAATGTCACTGCGCTTGAAATTAAACCTTCAGATACCTGAAAGAGAACTTTTCTATTTGTCAGTGACACCTTGTTGAAAACTTTGGAAATACAAATATATTTAATAAGAATAAAACCTGTACTTATCTTAGCGGACGTTTCGACTGCACATAAAAAAAATGGCGAAGAAAAGTATTTTAATTGTGTTGAGAACGAGAGCAAATTCGTTCCCGAAACGTCCACTAAACAAGATGTCACTGACAAATGAAGAATTTCTCTTTTAGGTATCTTAAGGATTAATTCCAAGTACAGTGACATTTTGGGGCAGATCACAAAAAATCTGTCCTTACTACAAATATATTGAAATAATTTTTAATACCTTATACTTTATTTTTTTGAAACGAGGAGAAAAAATCTCACAAAAAGCTGAAAAATTAACACCATTACTTTGGAATTTCAGTTTTTCGAAATATCTCCAGAATCGTTGAAAAATGTTCCACCTCCTCAGAAGCACATTGACTTCCTCCCAAATTTTCAATTTTCCCCCCGTTCAACCAACTTTGTATTTCTCATAATCTTAATGATAACAAGTGAATTTTTTATTTGAATTAACGTCACTTGAGTATATACACAATGTTTTGATTTTTTTCCAGGTGGCGAGTTACAAAGTCATGTCGGTACAATATTGGATAAGCTTTTGAAGCAACTGTATAAAATTCAGTGTTCAAGAACAAAGTCATCTACTTTCCGATGTGTTCTAAATCTTGCTATGCATCATTCCAAAACTGTCTGTGGGATTTTGCTTTCACAACCACTACCTTATGATAGGTATGTAATTAATATTTCATGATACATCACAACTCAGTGATTTTGAATTGTACATTAGACGATATTTCATCTCAAATGAACTACTTTTTACATGGTGTTCAAATAGGTCACCATTAGACTAGGTACAGCAAAGTATAAATTTTGGCAAAGTTGTCATCGAATAATAATAATAATAAAAATAATAATAATAATAATAAGATATACGAGAGTCTATAATTTCATTAGATTGTCCAATGTCTCATAGAGATGGTAAAAACCAATTTCTCAACAGAATCAACACTTTCCAATCACTAAAAGATAATATCATAATCAAGATGAGAATGTTTGCATACCGCCAAAATGAATGTTGTTTTTCTTTGATACATATGTTCTACTGCGTTTTTGATCAGCTTACGGACAGTAATAAAGATTTAAAGACATTTCAAAACGACATTGTATATATAATGCTTAGTATGATTGAGGAAAAGTTCAATTGAAAAACATTTTATTCCAGTATCATCTGCGAGTGCTGGGCATTTATCTCAACGGATCCTACCCTGGTACAAGATCTGCTAGACCAGTTGAAGAAATGTATAAAAACAACTCCGATTTACGTAGAACAAGGGGAAACAATAAAGGTGGCGAATTGCCAACCTCTCCAAGCAATATGTGCTCTCCACGAAATTCTTAAGAATGTTCACCTCAAAGACATTTGCCTGCAGCAATTCCCAGAAATGTTTTCTATTCTGCTAATATGTGTCGCTTCTTACATAGGAACAGTATCGCCAGCTGTTAGAATAGGCGACAAGAATGATAAAAATAGCACGTTTTTCAATAGGGATGCTTATAAACTCACACCTATGAAAGTTGCTGTAGAAACATTCAGGTTGTTTCTGATGTGTTGTGAATTCGAGAAAATGGCGACTAGTGTGATGCTTATTACTAACGGACATACTTTCCAAGAGATGCATCTGTTTCTAGAGGTGAGAAAGCTGAAATTTTGCTGATTGCTACAACTAAGAGAAGACGAACTGTAGTGACACGCCACAAAGTACTGACACACACTTCTAATCAGTATTTGTCTTAAGTACTAGTGACTCACCTTTATTTTACTCTAAGATATAATGATACTGTAATATTCATTCTTCTTGATGAGCATTTTCAATAACTGAATTTCTATACTATAAAGTAGTTTCTGTTGGTATTATCAATGTGGAAGAGATCTTACTCGTTATTATAAATAAGTTCGTAAATCATGGTGCCCATTAAAAGCTGAAATGTGCATTTCCAGTTTCATAAAATTTGTCGTTTCTTCATAATATTATGAGGAGCTGTCTAAATCACAGCCCTGGCCATTTATCATCCCATAATTTCTATTGTGACGTCAGCGCTCATCGTAAATTGATTGGTTGGCAGACACAACGTAGCTGCAAATCAGAATCGCCCGCGCACTGACATCACACACATCAATTTTGCATGAATATGTTTTGGAAGCTGACACATCGCAAAAATTCGTTTTTATATCTGACTCTCATATAGGACGTTAGTTACACGGTTCGTACAGAGTAGTTTTTCTAGAGGATAGATTTTCTAGTCCAAATTTTATTTGAACTTGAACATGATTCAATTAATCGTATGGCATAAAATGAATGGAACTACGATGAGTGGCTGTCGAGCAGAGACAATAACTGCTAGGAAGATATGAGTCCTCATTAGGCTGATATGGGTATCTTTTCATATTAGATGATAGCAGCACTAGTGGGGAATTTATGCTCAGAACATCCTCAGTCCTTATCGTGGCTCGTAGCATCTTTGGGCCCCTACATACGAGCCGACCTGGAACCTCAAAGGGCAGCCACTGTGGCTTTCTTTACCTACCTGCTGCGGCAGGGCAACAACGAGCAGACCGTCCTCTCGGAAAACTTGCTTGAGATGATTCTGGACGTCCAAGGCGACTCGAGTTGCACCGTCAGACAGCTGGCGTTGCAAGGCTTAGGCTTCGCGGCCGAGCATTTGAGCTACGAATTAATATCGAGGCATTGCAATACGATACTGAGCGTGTTGATGAATAGTCTGGATTACCACAATATAGGGTGAGGTTTCAACATTTTATATGGCTTCAATTGTAAAATTAACCGAACATCATTACGATATCGAAATTGATATATAAATTACACCATAAAAATATTTTTTGTCTTATGTGTATTCATTGAAGAGATATTATATATTCTTTACTAGGTGCACCCTTTCTTCATCGACTTATGAGGAGTATTGAAACGAACATAAGAAAAAGAAAAAGCTATCGATTCGTCTGGATGTGCAACATAAAAAGGTGCAATTTTGCCAATAGTCAGCTAATCACTGCTGGTTGCTTCTCCCTCGTTTGCCGTTTTCATTGGTCGGATCCCTCCGCGTTTCTCTTGGCGCGAACTGTCTATTTGAAATTTGTTCAACATTATTCCATAACTTATCTATGAAATGATATATTTTGATCTTTTTTTAATCTATTGGTACAGCCATAGGCTACACCATCTCGAACAATGTTTTGGAACCCTTCCTCGATTCGATGAGCTGAACGAACTAGGATTATTTAAAAATTTCCAATATTCAAACAAGTAAAACTGAATACTGTCTGTAAGTTCTTCGAGGAGGTGGTACATTCATTTTCCAGCTTTTCGTGGGATTTTCTCTCCTCGTTTCTAAAAAATAGAGTAGAAGTTATTGAAAATTATTTCAATATATTTGTAGTGAGGACAGCTTTTGTGATCGGCCCCAAAATGTTACTGCGCTTGAAATTAAACCTTTAGATACCTAAAAGAGAAATTCTCTATTGGTCAGTGACGCCTTGTTTTTGAAAAATTTGGAAATACAAATATATTTAATAAGAATAAAACCTCTACTTATCTTGGTGGACGTTTCGGGAACGAATCTGCTCCCGTTCTCAACACAATTGAAATATTATATAAAATATATAATATCATCTCTTGAGTATTCACTCAATAAGAAGATCGAAAACGTACCGCAAGTCATTACAGGCTGGGAAAGAACTTTTCGATGAAATCCGAAAACAGGTCATGTTTGTTTGTCAGGGGACACATTTTGACGTAACAAGCATAGTAAATACTTCAACCCCCTAAGTAGGGGTGTCACCCCAACATTTTTTTCAAATGGGAAGGAGGGTCGAGCGATACCTCTTCAGAAGGGACTTGTCATTCCCTATACAGTGCTGCTTAGTTTTTTCAAATCGTTCTACCCTTTCAGAAAATATGAAGCGTTGAAACTCCATCATGTGGGACGAAAAATACAAAGATCGGTTCAATTGTACTTTATCGCAATAAGTTCCTTCAAATGAATTCGCTATGCACAGATTTTTTAGGCTCATTTTAGAGAGTAAAAAATGAATAGGATTCATTTCTTCACGTTTGAATTAGGTCAAGTAGTTGCTAGATACATGTCGTGGTTGGAGTGTTTACGAATTGTTGACTTTACAATTTATTATTATGGTGTATTGCAGACAGAGTGGAAATCATTGAGCTTTTTTTTCGAAAACGATGAATGTGGAAATCGGGTCTTGGAGTTGTTTAACCAACGGCATCCTGACAAACATGCCTCTGGAAAAATTGTTCGCGAATTGGTGAACAAATTTCGCGAAACAGGTTTAGTTCATAACAAAAAGAGAGAGCTTGAAAATCCAGTACTAAATGAACCTACGGAGATAGCAGTATTGGGGCAAGTTGCAGTTGATAGTACGCTAAGTACAAGACAATTGGCCATTGCGACGGGTGTGTCTCGTACCAGTGTCCAACGGGTATTGAAAAAATACAAATTCAATCCTTACAAAATACGCTTAGTGGACGAACTGAATGAAGACGACTTTGATCGTCAATTGCAATTTTTCGAAATTATGAGTGAGCGAGCGTTACACAATGGTAATTTTCTAATCAATGTGTGTTTTTCGGACGAACGTTCCTTCTTCCTCAATGGTTTAGTGAATCGCCACAAGGTTTCTCCACAAGACACACATGCAACACCCCCAGAAGTTAAATGTGTGGGCTGGTAATTTTGGAAATGCCATTGTAGGACCTCTTCTCCTTCCTGGAAATTTAAATGGCGATATGTACTTGGATTTACTACAAAATGCCATCGACCCAGCTCTAACAAATATCATTGAGAACGATCCCGCATACGATGAACAGGAACTGATTTACCAACAAGACGGAGCTTCTCCTCATTATTCCCACAATGTGCGCAATTATTTACATAACACATTTCCAGGACGATGGATAGGACGACGGGGCCCAATAGAATATGGGGACACATCAAAAGCGTTGTTTACAAAACACAACCAGATACATTAGAACAGTTGCAACGAAGAATCATTAACGTATGTCGCGAAGGGGCACCCCAAATGCCCCAGAATGTACGACAACGGTTTGAAAATAACTTATACCACTCTATGCAGGTTGACGGACAGCAATTCGAACATCTACTTGACTAATGAATGAGTTTTGAAATACAATTGAATCAATTTTTGCATATTTCGTCACTCATTATCATTGGAGTTTCAACGCTCCATATTTTCTGAACGAGTGGATTGATTTTGAAAATGTAAGCAGCACTGTGTAAGTAAAGACCAGCCCCTTCTGAAGGGGTATCGCTTGACCCCCTCTTTCCATTTGAAAAAAATGTTGGGGTGACACCCCTACTTAGGGGGTTGAAGGTTTTACTATGTTTGTTACGTCAAAATGTGTTCCCCTGACAAACAAACTTGACCTTTTATCGGATTTTATCGAAAAGTCGAATGTGCATGATTGAAATATAAATACAGATATGAAATGTCACGTATTCGGACGTCTTTATATTCACCAAATTTGTGTGATATACTGCAAAGATGCCTTATGATTTGTCCATTTCAAATATGCGGTGATATTACTGGTCGAATGCATTCCACCACAACATGTTGAATATAAAAACGTGCCATATGGATACTTCTGACTAATCGTTATTCTGACAAACGCTATATAAGGACTATCGAATATTGTGGAACATTCAAACCTGCGACCACTTTCATATTGAGTGATGATGTTGCATGGGTTCAAGGTAGATATAGGATGATGATACAATTCTTTCTTTCCAAAACATGGTAGACCCATCAAATAACCTTTAAAATGCCGCACCGCTGAGCATAGATGTCGACACGATCATCGATCCTGTGAAGTAAAATCCGCTTCTACTGATAATGTCGGATATTTGACATTTAGCAAGGTATTAAAATTCTAAAGTAGCTGAAATAGGGAGTTGAAACATCAGTCTCTTCACATTAAGCATGTGTTGTAGATTGCCTATTTCAGCGTTGCCGGTTGTAATATTTCACAGGATTACCAAGTACATAACGTTTGTCGACTTCGAAAATGAGAACAATCAAAGTTCCTCAAACTAATTATAAACCATATATAGACAATGACAAAATGAGGGAGCAAATTATAAAATATTATTATCTTCTAGCAATGAAAGTGCTGTGATTTTGGAAGGAATGTTGAGTTTATCAAAGTTGTTGAGTACTATGGAGGGTTGCAAGTTCAGTTCATTCCAAGTTACTGCTGCAGTCAGGATAAAACCATTATTAGATCAAGAAGACGTCAATCTGAGAAGAGCCTCTTTCCGATTATTAGGTGACTTAACAAATTCTCTCAATTCAGAAGCTAATTTGGAAGCTTTCAGAGAGCAAATTCATGGTAATCTAATCAATTTAATGTTGCATCTTTGCGACCCTGATATTTATGTCGTTAAGGTAAATTGATATTCTGTAAATATACGGAATTTTAGGACTACTAATAATTTTAGGCTTGTAAGTATACTCTGAGGAAAATAGGACCTTATCTTGATAGCCCAAAAGTGAATTCTATGATACAGGAACACCTCATTGATGAGGCTAATCTTCATTTTACAGACTTCATTAGAGATTTCATAAAAAATATGGTGAGTTGAATGGTCAATAGTGAATATTACGTATTAATTTTTTATATGTTTTCCACAGGCGAATGAGCTTCAAGACTTATTCCCACTTCTTCTTATGACTTGTTTGTCATATTTCAAGAGCCAGTGGCATGAAATAAAAGGAAATGCTGCCCTAATTGCAGGTCTGATATTCTCTCTCTTGGTACCAGAAAATAAATCCAAGGTATCAATTGATACAGTTTGTGATAGATTGATAAGACTTTTAACTGACGAAAATGAGGATGTTAGGATAAAGACAGTCGAAGCCATTTCATACTTATTCCTGGACTAAATGCTGTTTTGTGATAGAAAGAGACTATATTATTTATATATGTTGTTAAAAGTGAAGCTTTTCCTATATTGAATTAATCATATATTATTCAAAAGTATATTCTAAAATTACACTGTATTATCAATGTTTTTTAATCAGAAAAAGACATAACAGCAAAAAAATGCTAAAGTATCAATTGTCACCAATAGGATGAAGTCCATCCTTTCCTATACCAAAATAACATTTTCTACATGCTAGATCAGGGGCAAAAATTATTTCGAATTCTCTTTTCGGGAAATCTTTGTATCTTGATATTTGGCACCTATAAGTGACATTATTGCTCCAAGCTAAACCCAAGCAGGGTTCCATTTTATCTCTAACCACATCTTCTGTTACCTGAAAAAAAATTATTACTTTTGAAATAAATCAGTATTCTCAAGGATATGATTTACACGAAAACTGGAAATCATAATGCCCAATCAATTAAATTAATGAATTATCTGAACGCCATTATTTAGTGAGGCACTGGTCCCTCTTTTTCCTTCATTACGCACAACTTTGACCTACGCAATAAGTGTCACCATTTGACATAATATATTTTTTATTAGCGAAGAGATGAGTGGACCCAAAAAAAATGAACTTGTTTAAGTCATGAAAGATACAGGTCCGATAAATTATGGCACATCTGTATAATAAAATGCCCCTCAACATCCTATATTCAGAATACTTTTGAAGGTTTGCAGAAAACGATTAGAATTCATGAAATAATTTCATTTTTTTCCTGGATTTATTTGAAAATATATTACAAAACAATATGGCCCCAAAAACAGAAGAAAATGGATTTCGAAAGTAACAATGCTATCTATCTTTTAGGGTAGCAGATTTTCATTTTGAAATATTTCTTCCAATATCTCCAGAAAAAAGGTAGTAAGTAAAAAGTATTCAGAATTTCTGAAATGTCGTCAAGAAGGCATGAATTATACAACTTTTTCATAAATGAACTGACTGTATCTCTCATGTTTTGCAATAACACACTATGATACATATAGAATTTGGTCCTTCCAGTATACCACCAAATAATTCATAAAAATAAAACTGATATTTTTTTACCTGGTTAACACAAACTATAGCAATTTCAAACTCCTCGCTAAGCCTATTCAAACCGAAAGCGATATCACACAATTCACGGCTTCTGCTTGCATAATTTGTTTTGATATTTTCACTTCTGAATGGCCCAGCTATAGAATCTACAACAATGAGGCCAATATTCTTTGAACGTATCAAATTAGGCAGGCGTAGAGAAATACAGCACCTCAATTGTTGAAAATCTGCTAAGTGGTCAATGAAAATGTTTGATTCAAAGTCCATGTCATGCAAATTATGTCGATTCTTGAACGACTGTGATAGTTGGTGGAGACGTTTGGATGGGAATGAATCTTCTGTGCAGATATATACCACATCTGAAATATTGTTGAAGGTTTCATAATTAATAATTAACTTTTTATTCGTCCTCAATTAGTATCAGTGGAGTTACCCTCTTTTTGATCCATATATCTGCAACAAGACACTTTTTCATTCTTTTTTATTACATTGACAACTTGATATGAGGTGATTTTAGCCTAACATGTCCCAATAATATTAATGCACTATGATTTTCAGGAATTATGAGATCAATACTTTTAGTGACACTTGGTCTGTTCTATCTATTTTGTGACGGTTCATAATAACATCAATCAGAATAATGGAGTGCTCATATTCATCGGTTCAAGAATAACTATGAAATAAAACATACAATCTTGCCACAAACTAAACTGTATTCATCAGTGACTTCATTTTCTCAATAGAAAATTCCATATACAACTTAATGCCCTGGTGTAGAGCAACAGTTGATTCATTCATTAATCAATAAGATATTTCAATGGATATTCATGATAGACGCAAAACAATGAATACAAATGTAAATAAGAAAATCAAACCATTGAGAAGATACGGAATGACGAATACTATAAAACATCGGGACAAACTAAAAGTAATAAAAAAATACTTGATTGAATACAAACACTACATGAACTGAAAAATATGATAACTGTTGTTGAAAATATGTGTTATTGCAAGGAAATAAATAAGGACACTAAAAATATCACGAAGATTCATCACATATGCTACAAATTCAAATAGCAACAAATCCGACAGTCATACAAGTGTAACAGATGATAATAACAATTCATTCTTTATTAATGTTGGACACACTATGGCATCAAAAATTGATATCCTACCACCAGATTACAAACTGAATGAGCAAAGATTGGAAATCTCTGTTTCTCAAACCAGTAGATAATAATGAACTCGTAATATACATCATAGAATCAACCAAAGGAATCTAACAAATGCAAAAACTTCTTCAAAATAATAGTATTATTGTTATAACTAAGTTGTCAGACAGACAGAAAAAAATTGGATACTAGGTATTCATTTTTCAATTGATCTTGAATTTACCATTTTCATACAGAAGCTTAAGATTTTGACACATTCAGCAAACGATACTAGGCCTTGAGAATGTGTTTTTTTTTCTGATATGTCCTCATTTTCGAAGAAATCTCGTTAACTACTACATTAGATAATTGTTGTTTTTGGAAATCAGTGGGGTTATAAAATAAGAGGGTGTTGCGGTTTGAAATCGCATACACTGTATATGATAATTGATTTTATGCTCACGCATGTGTTTACACCTAGGTGTATCTGAAAAATATAAATAACATATATGCTTTAATATATATGAATGAATGTAACTCTTTGAATATCAAAATTTAATGTCTATAAATTAGTGAATAAGTTCCTGAATATCAGTGTGTAAATGGTATAGAGTGATGTTAGGTTGAAATAACCTTCATTTTCCCAGACACCGTGGATCATAACACTTTACGTAGATCCTAGGATCTACGGCTTGAGACCAATTACGACGCTGCAACATTATCAAACGTAGGTTCTGAAATCTCAATCGAGACGATAATGATTCCAAGAATAATTAAGATCATTCGTCAGTGAAGCTCTTGACGATATTTAACTTCAAGAAATGCAATTTCATGAAGATCTAGTAATAGGTTTGTACATCAACAAGAGCGTTTTTGACGATAACTGTTCTTGGGCATATAATAGTTATTCATGCACCATGTGCATTATAGGGATGAGAGAATCTAATAATAACGCTCATGGTGTATACAAGATTTTATTTTTTGGTGAACACTGATTTCTACAATTGAGTCAGCTGATGTATCTATTAATTTTTATACAGGGGTGAGCAAAACATGATTTTATAGGCTGAAAAATCATGAAACTTTGTAATGAATACTTTTTCTTTATCAATAGTGTCAGTTTTCACATTTTTCTGAATATCTCAGAAGACTCAAAATGTGGCAACACCATGAAAGAATTCAGAATGAGCTTGCTTCGGCAATTTTCTCACATTTGATAGGTTATGATGATGATTCACTGTTTTGAATGTCACCCTGGTTTTGTGGTGACATTTTCAAACAAGGCATCAAATTTAACTTTTTTAATAAATATCCATAACTACCTATCTTTTGAAACCTTCCAGCAGCACATATACATACACTTAAATACCTCTCAGGGTGCCTCATGTATATAGTTATACAGGGTCGCTGATATGTATGGAAACGGAAATGTTATTTCCTAAAGTAAGATAGCTAGCAAAAAATGTTAGGATACAAAAGTTGTAGGGTTTTTCAAAATCCATTAAGCTAATGAAAAATTAAGTATACAGGATGAGTCAAAAAGTCAGGACGAAACAAAGTTGCTTTTTCTCTAATGGGACACCCTGTATATTATTCCACATTTCAATTCTGCTCGAAATTCTGAACAAAATTGATGAAGCGCATCATTTCCTGAATTCAACCGATTTCGAGATATCGGATTTTGAAAATAACTTTTTACTACTCTCAAATTTATTAAAGAAAAAGCACAAAATGATGCATATTTATTATGAAAGTCACAAAAGGTGGAGTATGTGGATATTATGATTACAATTCAATTATAATTTCTTTACAGAATATAAAAAAAGCATAATTGTTAAGGGTTGATTAAAATGCAATTAAAACAATAAAATGTATTTTTTAATGAATGTCCAGGATATTTAAAATTTTATGAAAACAGTAGTTAAGACAGGAGGAAATGAGAGAAAACAAGTTTTAATAAACAACAATTTTTTTTTTGAAATTCTATTTAATAAGGTGCTCAAAGTGTTTACCATTTACCTCCTGACAGTAATGAACTCGCTGAACGAAATTTTGTAGTGAATCTAAAATCATGTGAGGAGGAATGGTAGAAATTTCATGCCTCATTCTTTCTTTCATCTCTTCGATATTTGGCGGCCTATTTTTGTAGACTACATTTTTTATGTGACCCATAGAAAAAAGTCAAGTGGGGTCATATCGGGAGACCTAGCTGGCCATTCAATTGCTCCCTGTGTCCAATCCATTTATTAGGAAAAGTTTCATCTAGATATGCGCGTACCATACGTCCAAAATGTGGAGGAGCCCCATCTTGTTGAAACCATATTTGTTCTGCCGGCAAATTGGGATTGTTATTATTCGGGAATAATCGTCTAAGCTCTGGAATAATATGCTGTTGTAAAAGTGATAAATATCGTTCAGAGTTCAAATTTCCGTTTATAAAATAGGGTCCTATGACGTGTCCACCAATAATGCCACACCAGACATTTACTTTTTGTGGCCGTTGAGTGTGAACTTCCTCCATCCAATGTGGATTTTGGTCTGACCAATACCTACAGTTGTGTCGATTTACGTGCCCGTTTAAACAAAATGTAGATTCGTCAGAAAACAATATGTGGTTGACAAAGTTGACATTTTCGCTTAATTTATCCATAATAACTTCACAGAACTCGATTCTACGATCAAAATCGTCTTCACTCAATTCTTGTACCAAATGAATTTTATATGGATGGAATTTTTGCAGTTTGCAAATTTTTTGAATGGAATATTGACTCATGTTATGATTCAAAGCCCTCTGTTGTGCCGAATTTATTGGATTCTCCACCACATCTAACATGACACTCAAAGCATTTTCTTCATTTGTAACGCTTACTGGTCTTCCACTTTTTGGTCGATCTTTGACATCTCCAGTTTCATGAAAACGCTGCAATGTTTTTGAAACGGTTGATTTAGAAATTGGTTCCCGATTTGGATGCAATTCATTAAAAATATTCACTACTTGGTCACAACTTCGTCTTCTATCACCGAATCCTATGATCATTAAAATTTCAATACGCTCAGTATTAGTTAAACGTGCCATTTTTGCGCGAAACTTATTTACACTAAATGTATTTTTGACATGTGTTGTCAAGATCATCACTGTTAGACAAAAGAACGACGCGGCGTTGTTATGGAGCTGGAAACTTTCAAAGGTAACTTGATGGACTATGAACTTAATGGACTACCATTTTTGGATAATTTATTATAAGTTATTTCCAAAATTCGATATCTCGAAATCGGTTGAATTTAGGAAATGATGCGCTTTATCAATTTTGTTCAGAATTTCGAGCAGAATTGAAATGTGGAATAATATACAGGGTGTCCCATTAGAGAAAAAGCAACTTTGTTTCGTCCTGACTTTTTGACTCATCCTGTATACTTAATTTTTCATTAGCTTAATGGATTTTGAAAAACCCTACAACTTTTGTATCTCAACATTTTTCGCTAGCTATCTTACTTTAAGAAATAATCGACCATTTCCATACATATCAGCGACCCTGTATAAACATTTCAAATTTCTCAAGTGGGTAATCAGTTTTTGCATTTCAACAATGAAATGTCATAAACGGACTTTACCAGTTCAACTATCTCAAGTCCAGCCACAACAATTGTTTTGAGGTCTTTAAGCCCAGTATTATATTCAAATACAAACCTTTTCTTCTTCCCTTGAGATTATGTGGCAATTGTATTTGAAGAGACAACTGCAAACAGAATTGCGTTTTTCCAACTCCACTAGATCCAAATATTTCTGTTATGCCATTGATGGGAACACCTCCTCTCATTAATGAATCAATGTTTTCACATCCTGTACTCACTCGTTCCCATGGCTGAACTAGATCAGCTGTGAGAAATTGTGACTTGAAAGCGATATTTGAAAGCTTGGTTTTTAGTTCTTCAACTTTTTTGACTGTCAAACCAGTGTCTTTTGTCAGTGACCTTTCATCCCTAACAAGTATACTAATTAGAGGATCTGGATTACCTGAAACTAAACTAATGTATTAGCTCCTTTTTGAAGTTATTCTCTATTATTTACCACTTTTGAACTTTTCCCAAACGGAATGTTCAATTTGATTCTGAAGTTCATCCATTTATAGCAGATATGCCAGTGAGATGCTTATCGTAAAATATATGTATATTGTAGGTATATAAACTTTGATTCACTGATGCTCAAATCCATGTGCTGGACATGTGCTGCTTTGAAATATCGATAACAGCTATAACAGCTCATTCCGCATACTGTGATAGGTATATCGCATGATAAAGTATCATGGGTATATCGGGCCACAGCAGCAGTGATGGCAATGAGATTTTTCGGATATTATGTTCGGATCATGTTCTATGATTGGATAAATTTTACCAATATAATAGTAATATATACTCACTTACAGGAAGCGCAAAAAATCATAAGAATTATATTAACCTTCAAATATTCTATTCAATAATATTTGTATTTTTGTCTCCTCCATGACGGCCAGCCTTGGAATTGGATTGAGATCAACCGATGAGGGCGCTGTTTTTCTAAGAAACTTGCCGACTTGTGGAGTGGTTTTTCTACATTTATTTTGACGTTTACCTTCATAGCTTAGATTCAGATGTATCAATTATCTGAATTTAGTCTTTCATCGCATATTGCTTTGCATATCCCTAGGGATAATATACTGTGCTTTGATCATTAGTCGTGCCAAATCGAGAGCATAGTTAGTATATATATATATATATATATATATATATATATATATATATATATATGAAACCAATGTGTTCCATCATCAGGGATGATCTTTTTTTAGGTTGAATACAACGATGTTACAGTGAAACATGAAACACACAATGACATTAGTGAAAATATATAACATTGTACAGTACAAAATTCAATTATACATTGCTGCATTCCCCAATACATTGGTGTCATTCCTACTGGTCAGCAACGACTTCCCTTCTATATATATATATATATATATATATGAAATACTCTTTGGTGTTAGTGTTTCTGTGTTTGTCTCGTCGTTGGACTCATTTTTCGAAATACTGTTCGTGCTTTGAATCATCGTTAATCCCGTTCTGTTTGTCAGTTTTCACGAACTATATTTACGTTGTGACTCTTCTTTGATCTGCAAATGTTGAAGCTGTTTCCTGGTTATTATTTCATTGTTTCAATGAGTGATTCAGAGCGTTAATTTCCATTTATGCTGTTCTGTGTGTGTGAGTTTCTACAAAATATGTTGGATAGAGTATAGTGAGTCAGTCTCGAGTCTGTAAATCTGAACTCTCGAGGGCACTATCTTGCCCTTATTTAGGTTGTGAGGCCAGGATCAAGCGCCGCCTTATAACACTCGTTATATGATGGCTCCTTCTCCCCATGTCCATCCACCCCCACTCACTCATTTGGCCTCCTTTATGATTTTGTTCCATTGGTCCCATATCCCTTGTTTTGAGTAGTTTGATTTTTGAAATTTTCGACTTTTGAAAAATTTTGGTTTGTTTGTTTTGTTGTGGTGGTTCCTTCTCTAGCAGGATGCAATTTTTCAGATCAAAAACATGACTATCTAGCGTTTGTCGGACATTTGATGAGATTGGTGTTATGGAAGATATATTCAGAATTAAAACAATGAATTTATAAATACCGATACATCGACTCGAGCAACGATAAGCTGAAATTTCATCATTCAGTGTTCATTTGAGGTGAGTTATCGTAGAAATAAAAAGTGTTTTAGAGGTTTTTTTCTCAGAATTCATTTCTTTTTTCAAATTCTGAATTATATGAAATGAGAAGGATGCATATGTAATGTGATATAGTTCGGATTGAAACAAAAATCATATCGTTCTGATATGTAGGATGATCTACCTGAATCAGCAATTCACAACAATCTTCCCTGAACATGTTCTCTCATAGAACAAACGATAAAACACTATTTATACCTGACTCTTGTAGACAACCTCTTTTTGAGGGAGGAATAACTGACATCAAAGCCGATACACTCCCCTCGTAAGAGTACCTGCCGTGTTCTCGCGCGGGAAAAAGTCGACAGTTCCTTTCCACCTATTTGAACTGTACAAAATTTAAACAAATTGGGACAATATTCGCTTGATTAGTCGGTAGGAATCTTTATTAGACAATAAGAATCTGAAAATACAAACATATCAGCCTATCACATATCATTCATCGGAGCCCATACCACAGACACTTCTGAAACTGCACAACTTACCTGTACAGGTAGTGATTTCTTTGCAAGAATAACACAAAACCAGGAATTATCTGATTCAGATCATTTGAGAGTATTTCGTTATTTTATTTATTTGTCACCTTGATAATATCGAAAACATTTCCCGATACTGCGATTTGCTTTGCTACAGCTTCACCCACTCTCATTCTGTGAGATGAGCTCCTAAGGTATATCTACATAATTCATCAATGTAAGGTTTCAAATGACTTATATGAAAAATGCCCCGATCCTCTTTCTCTGATTCAGATTGTTCGAAAGTATTTCGTTATTCCATTTATTTGTCACCTCGACAATATTGGGAACATTTCCCGATACTACGATTTGCTTCGCTACACTACGTAATGATTAGGAGTAATTGGAGATTGAAAAGACGAGCAAATCTACATAATGAATGGATGGAATTTCTCAAATTTAGGTCGTTGGCATTTTTTCAAAGAGTTCAGTCTCGTGAGATCCGAACTCTCGAGAACACTATCTTTCAATCTTGCGGTTGTAAGCCCAGGATCGAGTGCCGCCATATAACACTCGTTATATAATGGCTCCCCATCCCCATGTCCATCCACCCCCACTCACTCACGAGTGGACTACAACCTTATACATTTGGCCTTCTTCATAATTATGCATTATCGACCCCTAATATCTCGGTTTCAGTAATCTGACTTTTAAAATATCCGACATTCAAAGATTTTGGTTTGTTTACTTGTGCCGTTTTGGTGCCTCCCCTTGCGGGTTGCGATTTTTTAGATTACAAACATGTCTATCGAGCATTTCTTGGAAATTTGATCAGATTGATGTTATAGAAGCTATATTCAGAATTGAAAAAATGAATTTATTATCACCGATTCATCGACTCGAGCGATGATAGGGATTATTCGGTGATTTGGTGTTTATTAGGAATTAGTAATCCTTGAAAGGTTGATTCTCGCGTAGTTTGTATTGTTATTTAGTTCAAATCGGAGCAGGAATCATATCGTTCTGATATGATAGATGATATACGGATCAGTAATTCACAATGATGAAAAAATACGAGTCTTCGATAGCCTTCTGGCAACAATCTCCCCTGAACATGTTCTCTAATAGAAGAAACGATAAAACACTGTTTATACCTGACTTTCGAACGATGACAACCTCTTTTTGAGGGAGGGATTACTGACATCAAAGCCGATACACTCCCCTCGTAAGGGTACCTGTCGTGTTATCATGCGGGAAAAAGTCGACCGTTCCTATTCAACATTGGGAACTGTACAAAATTGAACTACGTGAAGATCGAGAATTATTGAAGATAGGAAAGACGTGCAAATCTCCAGAATGAATGAATGGAAGTGCTCAGAATTAGGTTAACATAATTATCCAGCGTATTTTTGAATTGCGATCAGATTAATTTCATTGAATATGTTTCCAGAGTTCAGACAATGAATTTATCGACTCGAGCGATGATAGGTAAATAATTGATCATCTGATGGTAATCAGAAATTAGTAATCCTTGAAATGACGTATTTTTATAGCTTTCTCATTAGAATTATCATGAATGTTTTCGAATTTTGAATCAAATGAAGTGGAAAAAATGATTCTCACGTAGTTTGTATTGTTATTTAGTTCAAATTGGAGCAGGAATCATATCGTTCTGATATGATAGATGATATACGGATCAGTAATTCACAATGATGAAAAAATACGGGTCTTCGATAGCCTTCTGGCAACAATCTCCCCTGAACATGTTCTCTAATAGAACAAACGATAAAACACGGTTTATACCTGACTTTCGAACGATGACAACCTCTTTTTGACGGAGGGATTACTGACATCAAAGCTGATACACTCCCCTCGTAAGGATACCTGTCGTGTTATCGTGCGGGAAAAAGTCGACCGACAGAACACAGGAACTGTACAAAATTGAACTACGTGAAGATCAAGATTTATTGAAGATAGGAAAGACGTGCAAATCTCCAGAATGAATGAATGGAAGTGCTCAGAATTAGGTCAACATAATTATCCAGCGTATTTTTGAATTGCGATCAGATTAATTTCATTGAATATGGTTCGAGTTCAAACAATGAATTCATTGTCACTTATCGACTCGAGCAATGATAGGTAAATTATTGATCATCCGGTGTTAATAAGAAATTAGTAATCCTTGAAATGACGTATTTTTATAGCTTTCTCATTAGAATTATCATGAATGTTTTCGAATTTTGAATCAAATGAAATGGAAAGGATGATTCTCGCGTAGTTTGTATTGTTATTTAGTTCAAATTAGAGCAGGAATGATATCGTTCTGATATGATAGATGATATACGGATCAGTAATTCACAATGATGAAAAAATACGGGTCTTTCGAACGATGACAACCTCTTTTTGAGGGAGGGATTACTGACATCAAAGCCGATACACTCCCCTCGTAAGGGTACCTGTCGTGTTATCGTGCGGGAAAAAGTCGACCGTTCCTATTCAACATTGGGAACTGTACAAAATTGAACTACGTGAAGATCGAGAATTATTGAAGATAGGAAAGACGTGCAAATCTCCAGAATGAATGAATGGAAGTGCTCAGAATTAGGTTAACATAATTATCCAGCGTATTTTTGAATTGCGATCAGATTAATTTCATTGAATATGTTTCCAGAGTTCAGACAATGAATTCATCGACTCGAGCGATGATAGGTAAATAATTGATCATCTGATGGTAATCAGAAATTAGTAATCCTTGAAATGACGTATTTTTATAGCTTTCTCATTAGAATTATCATGAATGTTTTCGAATTTTGAATCAAATGAAGTGGAAAAAATGATTCTCACGTAGTTTGTATTGTTATTTAGTTCAAATTGGAGCAGGAATCATATCGTTCTGATATGATAGATGATATACGGATCAGTAATTCACAATGATGAAAAAATACGGGTCTTCGATAGCCTTCTGGCAACAATCTCCCCTGAACATGTTCTCTAATGGAACAAACGATAAAACACGGTTTATACCTGACTTTCGAACGATGACAACCTCTTTTTGACGGAGGGATTACTGACATCAAAGCCGATACACTCCCCTCGTAAGGGTACCTGTCGTGTTATCGTGCGGGAAAAAGTCGACCGACAGAACACGGGAACTGTACAAAATTGAACTACGTGAAGATCAAGATTTATTGAAGATAGGAAAGACGTGCAAATCTCCAGAATGAATGAATGGAAGTGCTCAGAATCAGGTCAACATAATTATCCAGCGTATTTTTGAATTGCGATCAGATTAATTTCATTGAATATGGTTCGAGTTCAAACAATGAATTCATTGTCACTTATCGACTCGAGCGATGATAGGTAAATTATTGATCATCCGGTGTTATTAAGAAATTAGTAATCCTTGAAATGACGTATTTTTATAGCTTTCTCATTAGAATTATCATGAATGTTTTCGAAATTTGAATCAAATGAAATGGAAAGGATGATTCTCGCGTAGTTTGTATTTTTATTTAGTTCAAATTAGAGCAGGAATGATATCGTTCTGATATGATAGATGATATACGGATCAGTAATTCACAATGATGAAAAAATACGGGTCTTTCGAACGATGACAACCTCTTTTTGAGGGAGGGATTACTGACATCAAAGCCGATACACTCCCCTCGTAAGGGTACCTGTCGTGTTATCGTGCGGGAAAAAGTCGACCGTTCCTATTCAACATTGGGAACTGTACAAAATTGAACTACGTGAAGATCGAGAATTATTGAAGATAGGAAAGACGTGCAAATCTCCAGAATGAATGAATGGAAGTGCTCAGAATTAGGTTAACATAATTATCCAGCGTATTTTTGAATTGCGATCAGATTAATTTCATTGAATATGTTTCCAGAGTTCAGACAATGAATTTATCGACTCGAGCGATGATAGGTAAATAATTGATCATCTGATGGTAATCAGAAATTAGTAATCCTTGAAATGACGTATTTTTATAGCTTTCTCATTAGAATTATCATGAATGTTTTCGAATTTTGAATCAAATGAAGTGGAAAAAATGATTCTCACGTAGTTTGTATTGTTATTTAGTTCAAATTGGAGCAGGAATCATATCGTTCTGATATGATAGATGATATACGGATCAGTAATTCACAATGATGAAAAAATACGGGTCTTCGATAGCCTTCTGGCAACAATCTCCCCTGAACATGTTCTCTAATGGAACAAACGATAAAACACGGTTTATACCTGACTTTCGAACGATGACAACCTCTTTTTGACGGAGGGATTACTGACATCAAAGCTGATACACTCCCCTCGTAAGGATACCTGTTGTGTTATCGTGCGGGAAAAAGTCGACCGACAGAACACGGGAACTGTACAAAATTGAACTACGTGAAGATCAAGATTTATTGAAGATAGGAAAGACGTGCAAATCTCCAGAATGAATGAATGGAAGTCTCAGAATTAGGTTAACATAATTATCCAGCGAATTTTTGAATTGCGATCAGAATAATTTCATTGAACTTGATTCCAGAGTTGAAACAATCAATTTATTATCACAGATTCATTGACTCGAGCGATGAGAGAATTTGTCAATTTGAATTTCCTTTAGTGTTTTCATTACCAGTCATAGATTCAAAAAAATGTATTCTCGAAACCTTCACTGGAAATGAGAAAGTAAACGTCTGCCAGTGAAAATTTCATCAGATGTTCAATTTACTTCTTTCTTTTACACTTTCTCCAAGATTGAAGAAATTCACTTGATCATTTGTTGAGGATTAATTGAATTGTAAGACATGCTGATGAGAGTGCATATAATAATGTTAGTTACAATTAAGAAAAAATTGATCAAGAAAAAATGTGCAAGGAATTGTAATGTCCGCATGAATATTCAGAATGTCTATGTACTAATAATTCTGCGTAATTAAGGCTGACATTGAAAAATATTCGCCTTTTCAGTGATCGAAATTGTTACCCTAACACTTTCATGCAACGGCAAAGAAGTCCTTCGTCGTCGTCCTTCTATCTCCACACTGACCTTTTGTCAGTCTCGGTTGCGCATGCATCGACAGAAAAATTACATACAAACGACTTCAGCAATGACCTTCGATGTGACAAATCCTCCTATTCCTTCATCTCCATACTGACCTTTTGTCAGCCTCGGTTGCGCATGCATCGACAGACTAAAGACTTCTGCAAAAACCCACGATATGAAAAAAACTCTTGAACTGCTCCCTTCTGCCTCACCGATCTTCTGCTCCACCTCTTCCGGTCCTTCTCCGTCTCCAACCTGCCACAGCATGCCACTAAAAGCACCAATACCCCCACTCGAACTTTGAAATGGGGAGTATCACGCGCCAATTCACGCCTCACGTAACCGCCCGACCTACTATGGACGGTCACATGACCCACACATCCCAAGAGAACCACACTCATTCATCATTCAGACACACCATCTGAAACAAACGGAAAGTGATATTAGCATAATGCGTTTGGAAAAACGACGCAACTTGTTTATATGATGATCATATACAGTGTGTCCACCTCAAGAACTCACCACCCCTTTGGCATCGTTATTATTCAATAGATTTTGAAAATCTTCTCTTGTTGGGTAGGTAATAGTGACCAACTACGACCACTTTTATGGAGCAAAATTTCAAAATTTACATTCACATTTAGTGTTTTTTTTTCATTAAACATGATGATGGATTCTCTATCAGGATCACTCAAACATATTTGTATAGACTTTCATCATCATAAACGATACATTGTTCGAGAGAAAATGAATTTTATTTCCTTTCGAATGAGTGATCAAAAAATGTATTACTGTGGAATACATCGAAAAAACTGATACAATTCATCAGTAGAGATCGTTTTAGATGAATCCCTACCGATATTCATCATTCAAAAATACAGGGAGTCCGAAAAAAATTTTGAGTTCCTCAGTATTTTTTGGATTATGAGAATTTTTTCTTGATAAGAATTTTTCTTAGGTCAATAATTCCCAAATTCCCTAAATTTGTATCGTTTATAAACTCATCTTATCTAGATGAAAACAATTGGTGGAGAATTTCTAATGAACGAATAATCATAGAATGAGAGTCATAGAGAGAGTATATTATTATATGAATTTGAATCGTCATTTTGATTGTTTTCTGTTTATGGGGTTCATATAACTCCAAAACACAGGGTGATGAATACCTATGTATTTTTCGATTATCAGAATTCGATGCTCAAGAAGATTTTTTCTCACTAAATATTCAGAACTCAGAATATGTTTTACTGCATGATATTTTCAAATACATACCCAACAAAAAAAGTTTTTCGGAATCGATCAAATAATTACGATGAAGGGGGAGTGATGAAGGGTGGTAAGTCCTAAACGTGGGACACACTGTAATACTTCTTCTCAGATATGAGATGATATATGGGACTGTTTCAGGAAGAAAATTGATAGCATGTCGAAATATTTTTGAATTTTCAAAAAAAGTTCTTATGATTCCTGTGCTCACGATTTTTTGATGACTTTCGAAATAACTCCTTTAGGAAAAGTGTAAAAATATACGGGAAAACGCTGTACTCGACTCAAGACCGTGTAAGCGATTTCTTCAATAAACAGGGTTGAAAGATACAAATTAGGTATGATAAATTATTAGGGCGAAGTGAAAAAATCCCTGATGAAATATTTACATTGCAGACATTTTTAAAATTATTTTTTTTTTTCAATAGTGAAAATGGTATTTTGCAATAATTTGTAGTGGAACATTTGAAAAATAGGTTGATATCGATCCGAAACTTCAGAATGTCGAATCAAAAAAAATGCTGTATTTTGTAAATTGAGAAAGAATACATATAGTTTTACTTTTTGATTGTATAGCTGGAAAAGTATTGAAAGAGAAAAATTCCGATATTCAAAAAATATTATCGTGATTATCTTTCACTATCAAAATGACCTAATAAAGTTTGCCCCAATTCAATTTATATATATATATATATATATATATATATATATATATATATATATATATATAACATTACTCACTTGTTTTTTGGGGAGCTATGTAGCAAGGCACATTCACTAATTTCACTAATGGTTTATATCAAAACACTGTCCACAACTGCGTGAACACTCGTTGTTCAGAAACAAATTATTTGAAGAATTCACTTTTACCAACTTTATTCAATTCCGACCGATTGTCGATTTGAATTTAATGATGCGCTTCTCCGCTAGCACTAAAGACTGAAGTGAGTAACGACGAGTATTTATCGGTTTGATTCGGCTGACTCATAACCTGTTTTTATCATTTGTCATCTCTGATGACTAACTTGCAGCTGTGGTATGATTATTTTCTGTACAGCGCGAACATTCTATGGTGAGAACTCGCGGGAGAAGAAAAAATAAGATTCAATAATATTTGGAATCATATGTTGGGATTTTAATAAAAACACATTGATACTAGTTACTGTCTACACGACAGTTTTAAATTTTTCTCTCGTGTTAGCTAATGAATGATGATAACAAATAATAGTTTACCTGTTTCATGAATGTGATTCCCGTTTGAAATATCAATGATTTGGCAGCTATGGAGTGACAAATATTTCGATTTTCACATGGATGTGGATTGAAATCGAACAACTCTCAAACTCATATTGGCAAACAATCATGGTTTGTATATAATAGCATATCATATACTATACGAGATACAGAGATGTATTGTTGGTTGCGGGGATTCTTTCGAATGATAAATTCATTTTCCACTTCATTCGCTTGCTTCCGTATTTTGGACAGACACTAGAAATTGATTTTTTTGATATGATTGATAGTCGTGGAAAAAATAATATGAAAACCACGATACAGATTTACTATTCCAGTCTCGCTTCCTTGGCACTATTACAGCTTTGCTGAGAAAAATGTCTTCTGTGCCTTGGTGTACAGGGTGACCCGAGAAATACCGAAAAACTTTGAGGATGATAAGGGACATCAAAACAAGTATTTTTTGTTTATATAACCATATATGTCCACAAATGAGCCGTTTAGGCAGTAGAGCAAAAAAAACTGTGTGTCATGAATTATACTGTGCAATAATTAAATCACTGTTTACTTATTGACAATTTTGCTTTATTGATGAATAAATTATTGTTTACAATAATTATATTTCATCTTTATTCATATTATTCATAGTTCACCACGAGCTAGCTGCAAAAAAATTTTTACCTTAGGATCCAAGGATCCACCCCAAAGAATTCATGAGTCAATGACACGATAGTGCAATATTTGCATTGAACTAAATGATCAACATTTTGAACAATCGTTGTGAGCCATTTTTTTAAAAATGAAGCATTAAGCAAAAAATTATTCAGTGATTAATTGCGCAGATGTATAAAGAACCAAACAGTTTTTTTGCTTTACAGCCCGAACGGCTTATTTGCGCACATTAGTTTACATGATGGTGATAGGGGACATCAAAACAAACATTTTTGTTCTGATGTCCCCTATCTCCCCTTAAGTTTGACGGTATCATTTTGTATGTGTCAATGTTTCTATTTACCGGCATCATTGTACTTTCGATATTATAAACAGTCGGAATGGATTTACACGGATATTTTTGCAATCAAAGGAAAAAACCTTTTCAACCAATCGAACGATTGAATTATTAATTTTTTTAAAATGTATCTTCCGACACCCAGTCTCTGAAATTCTCGCTGCAGTTTTCGTCAGAAAAGTGGAATGTGTCATTTGTCTTCATGAATGACATTGACAATGCGAATAATAAACTCACAACCATAGCTCTTCTAAGCTCACAACTGAAACAGCTGACCTGGATATATCACAGAACTCATATATTATTATATAAAGGCTATATAGTATACATATACCAACACACCAACCGGATCAGAAAGTGACTTTCTTGCATGAAGATTCCAATATATACAGAGTCTTATATATTTTATCATTTCTATGCTTTTTTTGTTGTTTCTTGTTTCTCTATGATTACTAAGATGGTTCCATATCAGTTGTATCGGCCTTTCGGCACAAAAGAAGCAGATAACTGGTTCCACCTGCAAGGTGGAACCACAAAAAGTTATTACACCATCTATTAAAACGCCATCTACTGTTTTGGAAGCATCACTACACAAGTCCGCCATGACAGTTTCGGCATAGATTAACCATAGATATAGATCTCTATATCTATGCGATTAACCCATCTATAGGGTAATCTGTGGTTTCGGCTTGGATTTCATTCTATCTGTGATCTGTAGTCTGTAAGGTGTTTTCATGGATAAACTACTCTTTGGTGTTTTGTATGATCTAGACAAAAGCTACCAACCAGTTGGAAAATAATAACTTCACAGAGTAATAAGGGAAAATATAATAAATGGAGAAGGAAAACTTAACAAAAGAACAGAAGGAGTTCTTGGAAGAATGTACCCTAGAGTTTTCAGAACGTTTTACGGATTCTGACGTGGAATTCAAGAAAATCTTTGATGCGGATATTCCTCCACCACCAATAATGTTCCCTTGGTATGGAAAATCCAGATTCAATAATAGGGATCGAGCAGGTGGCAGTCATAGTGATAATAACATCAGAAATAGAGGATTTCAAAAAAATAACTATAGAGATAGAGGCCACTATCAGAATGACCATTACAGCAGACCTAATTAATATCAACTTAGGAATATTGACCATTGGTGATGAAACTAATGTAACATTATTGCAAATTTTCATTTCTTGTAGATGAAACCACCACAACAAACAATTTCATCAACCTGTATAAGTGCATAGACCATATTTTAAATGAAACACTGATAACAGATTATCAGTGACCAGTTATATACAGGGTTACCTGAAAATAGTGTGATTCTTTACCAGCAGCCTCTAGGACCAAAAATGGTAATTGAAGTCATTATAAACATAGGTCTGTTTATATAAAGTTTCCTCCCTCCCTTTTTGGTCTTAGAAGCAACTGGTGAAGTATTGCAAACTATTTTTGGGACACCCTGTGTCTGTTGAAAAAAAAAAAGATTTTTGTTTACCTTCATAAAGCACTTATTGTATATTCTGATTATTATACTGATTATTCACTAGACTAACATATTATTTTTCAGCTTTTTCATTGAATTCCTCAGTAAATAATAATAATGAAATATGATCAAAGGCAATGAAATTTGTTTATTTCTGACCAGGACATTATAGATTCTATAATTCGCTCTACCTCTCACAAATAAAAAAGATGATAAAACCTCTAGATCATTGAACTTGGTGATATCTCATTTCTCATGTATAGTCACCATCAATTTTAGCATTGACCATTTAGTCAATAAAGAATTCAAACTATATGTTTCTGGCTGCAACAAATAAACACACTAACAAATCTACCGAAAAACATATGAAATACCTCACCAGTTCTTGAATATATGCCATAAATACAGTTTCAGTGGCATTTTTTGGCATAATATTTTTTCCTTGTCAGCCACTCCAGATATATCTTGCATTCTTATTGGTATACGGCTTCACTTTTGAATTAATGAGTCACTAGCTTTTTCAGATTCTTTTAAAAATATCCTCCATTGTATTCGGGGTAGAAAACACGTTTTTAACGCAAACACAGCTTGATAACACAGTTATGTTTATGAACAAGTAATTAACATATTAGCAACAAAATTCCCATGATCAATGGTACCTGATTGAAATATAGCAGGAAGGTAATGAATTGGAACATTCATTCCATTTCAAAAATGAACAAAATTTTATTGAAATCCGTCAAAAATGAAATTATTCAATTAGTACCACAGGAATTAATGAGCAATTGCTGTCCCTCGGGCCAGGCTCTTGGGACGCCAACTTTGCCATCGGTATTTAAGCCCTTATAATTCCCTTGATACATAAATTACTATTGCTTGGAATCAAACAAGATATATATGAATAACTATAAAAGAGAAAACAAAATAACATTTATTTAAAATAATTTAAAATGTACATAACTTCAAAGGTAACAATTTATATATTTCCCATGTAACAATTTTTATATTTTCCATCTGAAATTGGACTGAATGAAAACATAGGCACTTAAAACCACCTCAAACTGAAGTTTGAATAATACTCATGAACTTAAAGGTTTTGATTGATTTCAATTGAAGTAGAGAGCACTACATTTGTTCATGATCCTATGAGATGTTGGAATATAGAAAAAGTTATGAGAATGATAACTACGTACCAAAAATATCATAACATCATTTAATAGGTCATACCATCCAGGCTCAATATGTTTCCTGAAGAGAACTGTGGGTTCAGTATTTGAATCCTAGACTATATCTATACTTTGCAAAGTGAATCATAAATTTTGAATGAGAAATTGAAAGTTGTCACTGAAACTCCCGAAGTATTTTCAAATAGCATAAATCATGAAGATATATTTTAGTTCGAGAATTACCTGATATCTAATTGAACAATTATTACAGAAATTCACAATATCAATGATTGAAAAGAGTTATGGATTTCATTATAAACTGACAGGCATAAGAACGTCGTGAGCTGTCATATTTTTCAGCTCATTTTTTTTTTCTAATTCAATAATTCTATTGAAATATTTTTCTCTCACATTTTCTAAATTTCTTATTGATTGAACTCTGTTCCAGCATTTGTGTTTTATACAACTCTTCTTTTGAATATTCATTTTGATTGAGCTCATCAACCAATATTTCTTGTTGAAGACTCCATCTAGGTAAGGCATGTACTCCATGATGCTCTTGCAGTATCACAATGGAATCAAGCATTTACAAATATCAAAATTTCAAACACCCAAAATTGTCATTTAGTGAGAAAACCACTAAAAGCTTACAGGACTGGACAGTTTCATGCTTATTCCTACTTAGTACTACTACTTCCTACTACTTCCGCCCCATTAAGGTCGCCCGAGTAGATTTCAAAAAGTATAATACATAGGGTGTACAGAATCATTTGATATATTATAAGTAGCAATAGTTCAATTGGAAAAAAAAAACATATTTGAATGACTTGTCCTCCTCAATAAGCTGTGTCAGTAAATGTAGTATAGTATCCTGCCGTGGAATTTAAATAACAAGAAGAGACTACAGACATCTAAGAAGAATTTCTCAATCAACAGGTATTGAAAATAAATTGAATTAATGATCGATAATATTAATCTTGTGATATTTGTGTCGCCATCTAACGACTAACTGAAATGAATTAGATGGCAATCGGGTAGAGCATTTTCCCTACTTCGTGGTCTTCAGCCAATGGTTTATTTTTAACGATGTCAGTCAACGGGCCTTGAGAACTCTATTTTGATAAATGCCTGAAACATTAGGGAAAGCAGTGCGCTTAATGCAGTGAGAACAATATCACATTTTTTTTCATGATTCAACTCCTTTGCATATTAGTGAAATCAGATTCATATACTTTACCTTCTGTACTCAAAACTTTTATCATTATTCATTGTGTAATTTTGTTTGACAAAGACAAAATAATAATAATAATTTTGTTCTTTTGTATGTCAATGTTTTATGAATTACATGATTGTGGAATGTTCATAGTTGAGTATACTCTTGAACTTTGAACTTGAACGACAAAATAATAATAATAATTTTGTTCTTTTGTATGTCAATGTTTTATGAATTACATGATTGTGGAATGTTCATAGTTGAGTATACTCTTGAACTTTGATCATCATCATTTAGTGGTCCTGCTATTACTATTAAAAATCAATTTCTTATACAATACCATGTAATGGATCCTGATTTTCTTCAATTATTGTATCCCTTGAATTTTTATCTACTTATTTCATTGTTAAGTTTCTAGAATAAAACAAGAACAAACCCACCAATAAATCCACACAGTAGGTACCATTTCCATGTCAAAGTGGAGATTGAAATCAACCAAAAAACTACCAGAACCATACAAACTAAAATCATATATCACAAAGAGGTATCCAATAAAGAATTCACATACATTTCGATGTAAATTGGACAATAAGGTGATACTGGACCACCCCATGACCAACCGTTTGGTATAGCCAAATGAATGAGACCTTGTTTAATGACCCCATTCATACCCGTCAGTTGCCGTTGGACTTTTTGGTTGAAATGAATGTTCGACGTGTGATGTGAGTCTTTTTGTAGTGGATTGGTAGCAAAAGTTGTACTTCTATTTCGATCAAAAACTGGTTTCAAGTTTCCTATGGATAAATGGCCTTCTGTAATGAAAATAAAATAAAAAATTGAAATAAAAAAATACAATGTACCCGCCAATTTGGGATTAATTTGCCTCATAGAAACTATTTCAACTCAGACATCTTGATAAGGCAAGAAACCATTTCATTTATTGTACAGCTTGGATGCATCAGTGGAAAATTATATTTTTTATTGAAATTTATCACATGCACCACTGTCATAATATTAGTTTGATTCAACAATCGTACTTGTATATTATTTTAAAAATTTCTGGGTAATTACTATGAAGATAACTATCATGAAACCATTCTTCCGTAAGTTGTTAATATGTGTTATTTTGTATCAAACCAAGTCAAATGCCTTGTGATGTCATACCAATGAGTATGGACCCAGGAGTATTTAATCCTTAAAATCACAATTGTTCAAACATATCTTTTTCTGTGAAAGTTTTTTTTACATGGCATTGTCTAGGTAGGTACAATGAATAACAACTTTTGAAGCATTCATTACACTTTGCAACTCATCACATTCAACATCAATTTTCTTCAGTAGTGTCAATGAATTTCTAGTAAGCTTGAACAGGGTAGTTTCTTTAGCCTACTTAATAAATTACGACGTATTCCTTTCCAATGGTGACATACAAACAAAACTAGGAAAACAGAGAATATTGCCTTAAGCAGCATTCAACAGAATCAAAACCCAACTCATTACATGCAAAATTCAATTAGTAGTATTTCAATGAGTATTTTTTTTTCAAATGGCAGTATCATAGAAACTGCAGGTTTTTTTTATCTTATTTTGAGACAGTTTGATAAAACTATAACATATCACGTATTGAAAATTCAAGTGAATAAGACATCTGACAGAACCTACCTGTTAATTCCTTGATATTAGAGAAATCAACAAATACAATCAAATTGTCATCTGCAGAAGTCAGTTCTTCAAACTGTTTATTCAATTCTTCAATACTTGTATTTTGGTTCAATATTAGATTAACCAACTGCAATGTCAAAGTTTCAACCCTGAAGGTAGCTACCAGTGCTTCACATTCGTTTTTTGTTTCTGCTGGTCCCTCATTCAGGGATACTAAGTCAATTGCAATAGCTAGAAGAACAAAAGCATTCTCTTGATTTATGAAAATTTCCATCACTCATTCAATACTTTGGAACATCACAATTAGTTGAATACTTACCACCATCACTATCATATAAAAATCCTAATTTGGAATCCTTGACATCCAACATACAAAAATTCCAGTTATGATGTTGAGCATCAGACCATTCTCTGACTCTTTGTAATCTTGGATTGTTCAACTCATCACAAATATTTCGTAGAGCAGCCACACTAACAATATCCTGTAGTGCAATTATTGAAAATCTAAAAAATCAATCAAAAAAATCAAAATGATTAGGAGTTGATTTTCTGAAAGATATTTGAAACATTTTGTGAACATGATTTGGAATGATAAAATTCCTTGGGTCAAAATTTAAAAATTTTCCTTGAAAAACCAATTCTTTCTATCTTATTACATTTTCTCTTATTACATCACTTACCCATTTTCAATAATAGTTCTGCAAATAACTTCTTTAACTCCTAAATTACTAGCCTTTTCATAAGAAAATTCATGTAAATTCCAAGAGGCTAGCCTAACAGCAGATTCATCATTACGAGTAAATTTGAAGATCTCACTGATAATAGGTCTTGGTGAGTAAGCAGACAAAAGTTCGAAAATATCTATAGCTGAGGAATTTGTCAATCCATTTGTGATGGGTATTCTTCTTGGAAAACCATTACATCTACCATTTTGGTTCAAATTGGTGATACCATTTGTGAGGATGCTGGGTCTTGGTTCATCTAGGATGCATGTAGGATTTTCATCCTCAGCAATTAAATATCTACTAATATTGTTCAGTAGTAACCAGTCAATACATTTTATTTTTATCAAGTCATCAACCTGTGAAAATAGGGATCTCAAAACAATTTCTATATATATTCATTACTTGACAGACATCTTACCTGACTGAAGTACCCTTTTTTTGTACGATGATGTATTATGGCAGCAGCTATTTCTTGAGTTATACCATTTACAGACTGTAGTTCAAAGACAGTAGCCTTATTTATATTTACTAGTCTATTTGTTTTCAATGTTAATCTAGACTCTGTACTTCTCAAGCTATCAACGCTTTGGGCTCTAGATGAACTCAAACTTCTCCTAGATGAAATACATATCTCTGGTCTTAGATGTTGTAATTTGTCAGCACCTATACCACGTACAACAGCTAGATCTTCTATTTTTCTAAATCTGCCAATTGCTTTTCGATGTTCTACAATACTTTTAGCTATTTCTCTATTGACTCCATCTAATGTCATGAGCTCTTCTTCACTAGCTATGTTGATGTTCAGTCGATAAATTTTATCATCATTTTCATTGATGGTAAAAGTGTGGCTTAACGAAGTTTTTTTTGAACCATATTTTTTGGTGAATGATCTCAATGATTTCCTCCTACCTTTTGGTAAACTGGAATTCTGGCCCATCTTCAATGGATACCGTACCATTGATACATCCAATTAGTCCTTTCATAAATCATCAGTAGTTCTAGTTTTTTATGGCATCGTTACGTATGCTATAATGATGAACGATGAACCTAGAGTACAAGGTACAAGTCGTCAAGTATATTCGACATTATTGAAGCAATATTGGGGGGAGAACCTTTTTACAGAAATAAAATGAAGAATTCTTGATCAAAATTCATTGAGTTCTTTATTGCTACGACCTTCGAAATTACTTTCTGATATCACCTTCAATAACTAAAAATAGTGCATTATTGCAAGTTAAATCATCATTGGGTAATTTTAGAAATCAAATTGAAATATTGTTTATTACTGTTAGCATACTGCCAAAAAATGATCATAAATCACAATCAAAATCAAACGTCAAACGTGTCCGAAAAATTACAGATATTTTTGGATCTTCAAGGCGTATATATATATATATATATATATATATATATATATATATATATATATATAAAATTATTCTATGTGGAAAAGATTGCCAATGCTACCAACATTTTGGAAGGCGTTTTTAATGATTGTGGGTAGGGTATTCTATAACATAGGCAGAGATGGTAACTTATCTCTGACATAGGTAACACATCGTGTGCACACCAAGGATGTTCAACTATATCTGTATAGTATGTTGCAATGTATTCCGTCAGGTGACGTCACAGAAATATAATAGAGTTCAGTGGGTGACGTTCCGCGTTGCCAACTGCATGTTTGTGTATATCTTGTGCATCAGAATACCCCACGGTTTGTGAGAGTACCCTATCCACAAGGGTATTCTGTGGCCATGTTTCGGTATATTGACACAGAACACAGTTGTAACACAAAATAGTTGTAGCAGGGGAGGGGGTCCTTTCCTATTTGGTTTTAGTTTGTTTTGTTTATGTATCGTTTATGTGTGAAATAATTATTACCATATCATTATTACCATGATGAATCATAATCGGTGTAAATAGAAAACAATTTGGCATTAACGTCGTGATGAAGAAAATGGGCATTGATGATCACAAGTGGCACAGTGATTTCATTAATTTAGCATGGGATAGTGGTTTTTCTTTCGGTAAATATCAATATCCTAATGTAGACAAATACAGAATTTGTAAGTAGCCAAAATTATAATTTGAATTATCAACAACCTAATTCTATGTTTCAATAGGTCTGGTTGATATAGATCGCATTATAAGAGAAAGAGATGTAGCCTCTGTTGAGAATCAAATACCTACAATACTCCAATACAACCTGGATAATGATCAAGCAAATGTGTTGGACTCGAATTTCGTTAAAGTTTTTCGAATGAGCCAGTTGGCAGTTGAATATTTATTATTTTGCAAGAAATATTTGGATGATCTAGTTATATCAATGAGGAAAGAAATCAATAATCTGAATCAGGAGAAAAAAGAATGGACATCATATATTGAAGAGCAGTTATCTGTAGCTGCAACAAAAAATTTAATATCTACATTCAAGTGTGACAAATGTCCAAAAGTTTTTTCTTCAAAGGATTATTTGACTTCTCATTTCAATAGAAGACATATTGAAGAAAACATTAAAGTAAATTCAGAAACTGAAAAATTGCATAATGAAATAAGAGAGTTGAGAGATAGGCTAATTGTGGCTGAAAAACATATGAAGGAAAAGGCAGATGAACCTGAATCAGAAAAATTGAGGGAAGAAGAATCTTGCTATAGCAAATTTATTGATGAAATACATAAGAATTTTGGGAAATTCAAAGAACAAGTTGAAATCAAAATAGAGCAGTTACAATCAGAAAAGGATTTTTTCAATGAAAAATATGATAAACTGTTTGATGCCCTATTGCAATGTAAGGATAAAGAATATAAACAATATGAGACAAAAAAGCAAGCTGAAAATGACTCTATTGTAGAATCTACAGGTAAAATTGTGTTTGTAGAACATTCCACTCAAACTGATGACATTGAAAAATTAACTACTTCACTAAAAATACAAACAATAGATTCATCTGAAGAAAACATTGCAACCAAAAAACAACTAATTGAGGATCAGATGAATGCTTTTAGAAGAAATACTGAGAATGAAGTAAGAATAATCATATCATGTATTTAATATACTCGTTAAAATGATATAATTTTTTTTTCAGATTTCAAAAGGTTTAATTGATATACAAATTCAAATGAAAGATTTTTGTGAAAAACTGAAACAACTTGAAGCAAACCAAAATAATTCATGTAAACATGAAGCTTCATGTAAGATGCAGTCATTTGCAATGGATGAAAATGAATATAGAGAAGAAAATAAGCCAAAAATCAAACCAAGAACAAAATTTAGTAAACCTACAATATTAAAGCAAACTGTTGCAGATGAGAGTGAAGCCGAAAGACTCAAGTCTGAATTGAATAAATTGTTATCAAAACAAGCAATTGAATCATGTCCAAAATTTTTGACATCAAAATTATCATCTCAATCCGATAGTGAAATACCTTCAATAACTGTTAATAAAAAAGTACCTAGAGTCAAGGAAGTTCAGCCTAAAACAACCAAAATTGAAAGTGAGGGTTCTGTAATAAAGAAAAATAAATCTAATGCAGATATGACTCCAGCTCAACTGAGGGGGAAAAAAGAATATGTGAAAAATGGATTGATTGACACACTGCACACAAGGTTACAAGAAATGGGTATTTCTCCAAGTTGGCAAGGCATACCAAAAAAAACTTTTGAAAGGGTAGCAGACATTATTAGGCATCAGGCCAATCTGAATAAAAAAGTAGGTTTTTCATATCACTTGACCCCATACTAATCTCTACCTCAGTTATTTCATTTAAAATTATAAAAATCTGCATGAAGACTTCCTTTAGTATTTGAGATATTTCAGTGGTTGAAGATTTTTTTTATGAATAGCCAATTGAAGCCCATAATTGTATATACAATTTCAGAATTTCTTACTTCCACAGGTCCAATACCTTCAGATATGTATATTTGAGTAAAGGTAACTGTTAATTCTCAATTTTTATGTTTTGTGTGGTCACAGGGAGATAGTCATAATAAACATATGTACACAATGATAACTTGTATGAAAGAAAATAGTATAAAAAAATTGAGACTCAAGAGAAACTAGTTGAACCTAACCAGCCATAGATTTCACTGCCAACAGATATGTATTCATTCATTCATTTTTATCTCCTACTAAACCCTTTTCATGATGATTTTGAGTTATCAGATAATACACATATGATGATGCTTCATACAACAATTGAATTGAATTTTGTTGATGAATTCTTTAGTATTTTCCAGATTATGATAAGTTGCGAATGTCAATTGAAAACTCGCTGAGGGTAGAAAACAAATTGAGAACTAGAAGAAAATTGATTCATGTCAACCACAAATTGAGTGATAAACAACCCAGCTTGATAAAGATTGGTTACAGGAAGAAGATTAAAAAACAGTAGGTTTTTATCTATTTGTTGAGATAATGATTATTCAAGAAATTTTTCAGGTCCAAGTCTGAGCAAATCATACAACCACTTGTAGCAATAAAAAACCGATCTTTGTACGATACAGATTCGGAAATCGAACGACTTGAGAAAAATCTGTCTTCAATGGGAATTGATAATGTTCATAAATCAGTAATTGTACGAAGAGCAGAAGACACAGATTCGAAACAGAGTGAATTTTCAGATGAAAACAAAATTGAAACAAAAAGTTTGATGAAGACATATCCTTCAGATGTTTCCCTTGTGAAGAAAAAAGTATTGTTTGATATGGAAAAATTTGAATCAATTGATTCTGGTCAAGTAATTGACGAAGGAGAAACTGTAAAGAATAAAGAGAGTAGTATTTCCGATTTGGAGATAAGTTAAAAATTTATGATCAATCCTGATTAATGTTCTGAGTTTTGAGTTAGCTGATAACGAAAAAATTATGATCTCTTGATAACATTATATTTATATATTCATCATAATGTCATAATCAGTATAACTACATTGTGTTATGAATCTTAATATAAAAATGTCAAAAAAAATATTTTCTTTCTAAATTTTCACAGACATTTTTTTCTCTATCTCATTGGTTAGAAATTGAATATTCCTTTTTCCCTCGGCAGTTTTCTTTTTTGTATCAATCACTGTCAGGTTTCCTTCAAGTTTGTTCACTGGTAATTTAGATATTGTGTATTTGTCATAGTTGTTTGATACATTTGTGTTTGCCAATTTTGTTAATTCTTTGTGAAGATGGATTCCAATATCTTGAGAAGAAAGTAAATCTGTTGATACCTCAGTTATCATAGATTCTAGAGTTTTTTCATCCTATAAAAAATAATCTTTGATTTCCTGAATTTTTGTTTATTGATTACTATTACGAAGTGAGTATATAGGTTTTGCAAATTTTCATCCATTTCTGCAGTCTTTTTCATGGCATCATCTCTGTAAATTAATAATCTATTAACAAGCATGAACAATAATATTAGTAATTTCGTCTTCATACGATTCTTTCTGTAAATCAGAATGCAAACTAGTAGTTTTGAGCTGCACTGATATTATTTCATTGTTCACAATGAAATGCCTTTTCACTGCATTCTCCAGTTCTTGTAAATTTCTTTTTTGTATTAGCATGATTTCGAACTTTCTATCATTTTTGCTTCTTCTGTCTCTTCTGAGTCTTTTCAAATTGTCATATGCAATTTTGTGTAATGAATCTAACTGTTTTTTTCCATCTAGTGCTTTCTTCACATTTTGACCCTAGTTAATGATACAAGACATATTGATATATTGTATTAAGACGAAACATGCCAACTCCCGACATGTGAATTCACAAAATTTATGACTCTTGGTCTTCTCTAGTTCATAATCGAAACGTAACTAACGCTTACATATCTAAAGAATTAGGTATCTACCTGTAATTCACAAGTTTCCAAAACAGACTGGTAGTCAAATTCAGCTTCCGAATGATTCATTTCGATTTAGATTCAACTTCGATATTGGGAGTCCAAATCATTCGCAAATTCAAAAGTCTGGTGCCAAATATACGATGATACGAACAACAAGATGGCTTCTGTTACCAACATAAATGTCAAAAATATTGAATATATCATCTACGATGTATAGAAGAAGGGTGAAGTCACTGATGGTTGTTTTGAGGAAACTCCCTAGATATCTCTACTTTTCGCAGATTTCCATGAAATTGGTTCTCAGCAGCCTAAAATTGCCACTTTTGAATCAATGTTTGGATATATCTGATTATACAATTATCAATGATATTCTTAATATGTTTGTGTCGCCATCTGAAGTGAGTGATTCTCCGCTACAATAAATAAAATGTTGTTATCAAGTTGGCCGCACATTTTGTTAGAGTTTTGGCAATATTCACCATAAATTTGTTCTCAACAACGAGAAAAAAAATCAAAAATCACTTTACCTTCCTTTTTCTCCCAACATTCCACCGCTGGCTGACACAATATGTTCAGCGTACATTATAGGTTATCCTTTCGTGTTGACAACAGATAAACAAACTTTAAATTTATCTACTAATAATTCCCAAAGCCATATTTGATAATGTTGCTATATGAGATGTACGCAAATTGTAAGATTCAATAAAAGAGCATAATATCTCAAATTGAACCCTAGAATTAAAGTGACGAAAATTATAATAATGAAATTGATATGATTAATAGGTGAATGAGTATGAAAGCACGGATAATACTATAAAATGAAAGAACTGATTGACGCTAATAGCTTTGCTAATAGTATTATATTTGCTGTTATGAAGCATATGAATGAAGTTGCATAGATTTCGATTACTTGTTTGTGAAAATTACGCTCGGGGCGGGCTAAAGAACTAGTTCATACGGAAGAAATTGCCGTGTTATCAGGATGGAAATGTGAGAAAAAGAGGTTTGAAAAGAAAACGATATTTTCGAATAACTTATGAAAAGTGTACTGAGGTGAATGAGCTCCCCTCTCACATCCATAAGACCTATGGCGAACTGTATATACAGGGTGTTCCGACATATCATGTAGGTACATACGGAAGGAGATGATTCTTGGCTTATTCTATGACTAAAATTCACGTAAATATAGGCCCGCAAATACTTCGTTACAGACCTACAGGGTGAATTGTATTAGATCGTTTCTACAAAAACAGGTCATCTCTCAGCTTCAATATTCATCAGGTAGTGCCAACTTAACTACCAAAATCAATAATTTTGTCTAAAGAATTTCATATAATCGTTTTTAATTTTCATAGATACGAAAGAACTACAAAAAAAAGATTCCCAACAATACAGAAAACTCATTCTGTATCTCAGAATCCACCAGCTTCGCAAAAAAACTAGGGGGAGAAAAGGGAGCATGACCCCCGAAAAAATATCTCATCCTTGCAGATCCTCACGACCATTTGACATGCCCAATGATGTAAGCCCTACAGCGTAACCTCTTTTCCAGATTTCAGCAAAATATCTCAAAAATTGCAGGGGTAAAAAAAACTAAAAATATCACGCTACAAATTAACACCCTGTGGTGCGGTAAAGAAGCGTTTGCGGACCTATATTCATATGAACTTTTAGTCATGAAATAAGCCGAACAAATTCCTATATGTTAGTAATGTAGTTGCATCATTTCGATTGCAATTATTTTTCTTCTTGATATATGTGACTTGCATCATATAATCAAATTCGTTCTCAAACTGATATTTTGAAGATGAACTGGAATACACTATTATAAGAATCTTCAAATGAATAAAATTTTCTGAAATTGAGAAAATATGAAATATGAAAATATGAATTCTCATTCGGTATGTTCGACAGAAAACAACTATACTTTCCTATTCACTGCTATGCCGAATATTGAAATATATCTGCTGGATACCTACGATGAGAATCTGGAAAAGAAAGATTTGTAATGGAGTATGTTTTTCGTATCGTATTTCGTGAATACTCAATTTTAAAACATTTGCTATAGTAGAGATATATCAAAAAGACAATCTTATGGACATGTATTCGATGATGCTGTAGTTGCCACCTTACAAAAATGGTTGTTCTGAATCAAGAAAATTTACAATCGAAAGAAAATGATGAACGATAACATACTATATATATATATTTTTAGGAGAAGGGTAGTCGTGACTGACTAGTTAAGGTAAAAGATCTAAAATTTAGAAAACGTTCATCTAGTTTTCTAAATTTTAGATAGAATATATATATATATATATATATATACAGGTTGTTCCAACGGTCGATGCAAAGTCTAACAGAGGTAAATGAGAGGAGCTCATTTGGATTCCATTACGCCAAACATACCTCCAGTACAACAAAACCTCAGTATAACAAAAGTTATGATACTTATATAATAAAAATATCTGTGATTTCTGCCTCTTCAAATGGTGTACACATGTCATTTTGGCTGTTTTGTGGGTCACTTCATTGACCAGATATACTCTCTACCATTGAAAAATTCAACGAACATATTTTGGTGGCTATTATTCGCGGTTTGAAGTTTACTCCACACCGTGAGTGAGGTGAGGCGATCGATAACCTCCACGACGAATCTGTCAAAATTAAAAATTCACCATTTAACCCCTTAATCAAATGTTGGGTACGCCAATGAATGTATTTTCTTCTCATTTCTGTTTTCGTGAAAAATGTCACCTCATTTTACAACAAAATATTTTGTCTTGCCGATTGCTCAATCATAAATTGTTTGTTGTATGCCCATATTGTTTCTTGTTAAAAATCCTCTATCACCATGGAGAAGGAGTTTCCTTAACAATTCAACTTTTTATTTTCGGTTAATTTTGGTGCACATGAAACCATTCAAAAATTTTCGAACTAGGTGACGTCGATTTTTACAGAAAGGTCCTCTTTACTTTTTTCGTTACAGTTGAAAGTTATTACCGTTTGTTGTATGTTTAACGTTCAAAGACCAGTGAATTATCATCTCATAATTCTCTAGTGAATTATGGATATGTCATTAATACCCGAGGAAACACATGAAATATTTTATACAAGTCAGTGGACCAAAATAATTGAATTATTGATTGAATTAAAAAAATAATTATTAAAATTGAAAAAAACACGATAATTTCGAATAACTTGAGAACTTTTATGTGAAATGAGGTAAACTATGGTCATAGCTAGAAATTAATATCTGCCGCCCACATATCTGAATACCCCAATACTCAACGCTCTGTGCTAAATTGACCAATTACCTAAATTGTGACGATATTGAGCAAGAGCGGAAAAATGAATGACTGACATAAACCATTATGAAATTTAATTGTAGCACGTCGTGAATTCCGGCACACGACAAATGCTATGACAGTGGTGATAAGCAGGAGATAAGAATTTCCTTAGTAATAATCTAACCATAGTCATGTGTGCATAGATATTGTCATTGTGATGGGAAACTTTCGATTTGTATATTGAGTGATTAGTGTGACAATGTAATATTTTCTTCAATTGGTGAGTCACTAGGTATCTTTTCCCAATAACTACATTCTTCTGTTCCAACGTATGTCTCTCTATTTGAGAGTGATTAAACGCCCTGCACGTCAGCATGCATAAACCAAATAACTAGGTAGGTACCTAAATGTTCAATCTTTTGGATTAAAAACCACTAAATAAATCAATACAGGGTGTGTTCTGTGGTTAGCATATAATAAAATGGAATCCACAGAAGAACACTCCAATGACAAAACTGACAAATATATACGATATACTATAATGAATCTTTTGAAATCAAAATGTCATTATCGATAAGGGAGAAGAGGAGTTTTGATGAAATATTATGCCTACAAAACAAACTTTTTTCAGATTTTCAGATAATTGCATTCAAATTTTTATTCCATATGAATATCAATGAGAATACGATTACTATATATGTACAATTTCCCCGAAATCAGTTGAAACTTGTGATAAACTGATAATGATTAGTATCTATGACAATACTACCAATAATAAAAAGGAAACAAACCTAATATAATTTTTGTATCCATATACTATCGAGCAGTGATGCAAATACATATGTATATTTTCAAGAAGTCAATAGTCTACAAAAATTTATAACAAGAAATTCCATTATTCATCAATTCATTGATCAAGTATTATATATTATGTAATATTAGATATGGGTAATACCTATTATGTGCGATTTTGATGCTAAAATTCGAATATTTTCCAGATATAATTCAATATAACATACATACGTATAATATACATCTATAACAACAATATATATCTGTATATAACTGTATATATCTGTATATAACATATTGAAAAGACAACAAAAGAAGTAAACAATTCCGAAACAATACTCGAACAATGCTAGCTTATTTCCGCAGAATTATAGTAGGCATACCGATCTCTTGGTGCATACCAATCACAATCAATAACGAATTAGCTTTCGACTTGATGCGTTAATTTGTTATTCATGATACGATAATAATGACTAATAGTGAAACAGGGCCGGTGTGGGACTTTATTTTTTATCATGGACATCATTTGAATTAGGATTTGAAAATCAATGGTGACTATACAATTCCCATACGACATCATTCTTGGGATTATTGAATCGATTTTGATATATTATGTAGATAGCTAATTATATGAAGCAAGTCAGTGAATTAACATCTATCGATATTATCTTTACTAAGAGAAACAAATAGTATATTCCAATTTTATCTGTAATCTGACATATTTCGCGAATATATATACTTTTAGCTAATAAGCAATTTCCTTGTGAAGAGGATATACAGAGAGTATCATTGAACTGGTGTAATTGAGGATAATACTAATTGTTGGTCTGCGAATGAGACATGATAGCAGTAAATTATTACTTTTACTTCATAAGATCTGATGATTAATTACTGTTACAAAAACATGATTTCTGTAACTGCCATAACTAGGGAAATTACGAATTGATTACGAGTTGATTTGTATGTTATTGAACATTGCTATACCAAGTTTTATTCATCAATAGAACGGCAAAGTTGTGGGATTCTTTGCCTATTGAAGTCTTTCCTGATGCTTACAACCTACAAACTTTCAAGAAAAATTCCAACTCCTTCCTTCTCTCCCAAAATTCCACCGCTGGCTAACAAGATGTTCCTCGAACATTATAGGTTTCTCTTTCGTGTTGTCAACATAAAAAAAGTTCAGTAAAATGTTGCTTCAATTGATTACCGAGAGGATTTCCTTCAACACACGAAAGTTATCAATATTAAATTCTAGAATACTACCCTTTCTGACTGGACGAATATTACCTTAGTATCACCAAATGATATGGACAAAATTAAAACGCATGTATATATCTTTTCTATGATTCTAAACTTGTTATTATGAATAAAGACAATTTTTCGAATTTACTCTTTCTTTACTCTCTATGATTAACTTATTTTTACATTTTTAAGGCTTGGGATTGCAAGCTTTCAGTCAAATACCGCTACATCATCATCACATTAAAAAGCCTCCTGATATAAAGCGGTGACGTAGCGATATTTACCTTTCGGAAAGAGCGTGCAAAGCCCTACTTCCACCCATTAAATATCATTTTACGGAATTTTCTCTTCACCAGTCAGTCATTTCATGAATTGCTGACAAGTTCTGGAAGCGTTTTCCTCTTCAATTTCTCATCAAATTTCTACACTAACGACTTGATATGTCGAATTATAGTTAAATATTACTAATCAGGACTCAACCAAGACCGCCTCTGTCCAATACGTTATGTAGGTATGATGATATTTGGAATATGTTCATTGACGATTATTCCGAAGGCTTATTGATTCGTTTGGTTGATAAGAAAATTGTATTTTCATCCAGAAGAAATCGCTGAACATGATTATTAAGTTGTTAGCTATAGTTAGTTATTTCTCAGTGGTGATTAGTTTCAATGTGTAAGTTCAAAATATTTTATCTATAGAGCATAATATGTTTACAACCAACAAATAGTGCTGCTAATTTGTGTACAAACTTTTTGGATGTGCTCATTATTTTCGAAAATAGATTGGATCTAGTAGGTTATAGACTGAAACTTGAAGCATAATTAACCATCATAATTGAATGTGACAAAATATCATGGAAATAGTGTTTCGTGCGCGTGTTCAGTATTGTAAAAGAATACGCTTTTATCTCCCACCTTGTATACATTACATCCAAAACAAATTTAATTTTTTTCAGCTATCACTATGGGTAGTGTTAAAATAACCGTAGTAGGAGACGGTATTGTGGGGAAGACATGCATGTTGAGCACATACACAACTGGCAATTTCCCGGAAGAATATGTACCGACAGTGTAAGTATACTTATTAGAGAAGTTTTAGTTTTATTGTCCATGACATGGACTTAAACGAATGATTCGATTTCAAGTGCAGCGGACATTTGTTAAGATATTGTTCTTCAATTCAATTACTATGATTCCATTAGGCGTGAAATATGTTTTTCAGGCACCCGTCTTGTAAATTCAGTTTTCTGGTCTATATTACCAGACTCGAAAGGCCTGTATAAGTGCATGCTAGTGTGAACTGCTGATTTCTGTTGACATCTCTGTCGTGAAACATCACGATATCTCTTTTGCATTCGAGATATCTTTCCTCAATAGAAAAGCGTTAACAAGAAAAATGTAGTAGAGGAATGTTGGCTGATTACTGTTGGAGACTTGAACGGGACTTCCAGAACACAGACAGTCACTGAAATCATAACTATTTATTGTACAGTCAATAACAATTGTCTAAGTATGGGTGTTTTTTGTATTTCATGTAAAGAAAATGCTTTCTTTATTGATATGTTGATGGGTGACCATGATAAATTCAGGATTTGATGTGATTACGTATCAAAAGTTCGGATTTTGCAGACCAGTATAATCTTTCTAAAATCACAGATTGACCCAACTCTAGGGTTGAAGTAAATAGGTATTAAAAGAGTAATGTTAACTCTTCTCAGATTTGAACACTACGGAGAAAAAATTGTCGTAGACGGTGAGGAATATGACATGACCATATGGGATACAGCCGGACAGGAAGATTACGAGAGACTGCGACCCTTATCTTATCCACATGTGAGCATGTAGTATTTTTGTGTGTTGTTTTCATAATAATTGATAATGTTGCTTTCAGACCAACTGTTTCTTGGTTTGTTTTTCCGTAGACAAGAATTTAGCAGCCTACGACAATGTTTCACTAAAGTGGGTACCAGAAGTGAAACACTTCAGTCCAAGTGTACCAATAATCTTAGTAGGTGAGTATGTAATAATCTATATTCATCTATCCCCAAACGCCACGAAATGTTCGAATGCCTAAAAAAGTATTTCTGTCAGATAAGTTCCTTTTTCATGGAATTCACCTTCATGATCATAATTACTTGGACATCTCTGAGCTAGCAGGTTACACCACATTCACACACACGATATATCTTCTCTCTTTACCAATTCTTTGCCATGAGTATCGAAATGTTCATGATTGACTTCAGACTTCGTTATTTCAATAGGATTGATTTGCCAAAATACCGATTACCACGAAAAAATACGCCCAAAAAATTTACTGTGGTTTTCAATAAACAAATATCAAAGTCCGAACATCGTAATGAGGTGGAAGTATACGTTTTCTCATAATGTAACCAAAAGTTCACCACTTTCGGTTTCTACAACATAAGCCTGTTTAGGTGGATACCAATCAATTAGTTTTCCAGTAATCATTCTAATATTCCATTCCATTTCCACTGAGTCAGATTGTAATATTACTGATTATCTGAATTGAATAAAATTACTTTCAGCAACAAAGATAGATTTGAGAGACGATCCAAGTTTGGCGTGTTATTCTCCAGATGAGGGCAGAAAATTGAAGAAAAAAGTACGAGCCCAAGGATACATGGAGTGTTCAGCACTGAGGAATGAAGGTTTGGGCGAGATTTTCGAAGAGGCCATCAGAGTTTATAAAAAATTCAAAAATAAGAAGCCACCGACTAAACAATGTACAGTTTTGTAGGGAAATTTTTACATATCGTATTATAAACACCACCGTGTGTAATGAGTGATAAGGAAAATGACTTTTTATGTTCAGTGATTGAATTGGTAACAATAGAATACGAATGAATCGAAATAGATAATTGTTTAATTTTTTATACGAATGAAACATGATATTTTTTATTCCAACCACATGCAAGTTCAAGAAACATTTGGAAATATCGAAGTTAGGTGAATGACTTCCAATGATCAGATTGAGTTAACAAAGTAGTCATTGGAAGAGACAACTGGAAAGTTGTATTTGAACGAATCTTCATCAAATTGGGTACAGGAATATTTCACTGCTGTTATCACTATCCATATTTGAAATTTTTTTGAACTGAAATATGTCGGGTTTCGTCTCTTTAGTACAATACAAAAAATGTTATATTTTTTGTACAGCTGTCTTACAAACATTCGCAATTAACCAGATAGTCTACTTTATGTGAAAAACTACAAACGTCGGAAGAAAATATTCATACATATTATGATTTCACCATAATATACTCTTATTATATCCCTGATATCGGTATGAATGAATTCTGAAATTAAAACGAAGGTTTCCGAATGAATGATATTCTCTTTGAAATATAAATGACCAAGAATGCAGTTGATTTGAGTTTTCTGAAATTCAACTTATTATTCTGAAATATAATCGACACTTTCCGAAGTTCAACTCTCTATTCTGAAAAACAATTGATACCTTCCGAAATAGTGACGCTTTCCGAAATTAACTTGACGCTCTTCGAAATACAACTGGGAAAGTGGTAGGTTACACGTTATCGATTTTGTATCAGAGCTATGTGGCGCTATGTTTGACTATTGTTCACCAATAATCAATGATTTCCTACTATTAGGTTTATTGCATCGATTGATACATAAACAAGTTGAAACAATAACAACATAACTTATCGGATAGTTTCGAAATTACAATAAATTCTTCATTCATCTTAAAAATATTTCTCAGAGGCAATATAGAATGGGTACCTCAAATGTCGCTCAAGAATTCCTCAAGACATTTTTCTCTCATATCAGTCATGTTTATAGCTCCTCCACTTTCCAATACTGGATCATTCGAATTATCAGCTGGAGAACCATGCAAATAGAGGGACTCGACTTCTGGTATTATGTCGGTTAATGCAACTGAAAATAAATCTTGCTCGGGTTGGGTAGGAATGAGTTTCCGCAAACTGTCTGAGAAAAAAAATAATCATTAACTTGATGCTCATAATCAAATTCATACTCATACAGGGTGTTCCCCTGAGAAACCGACAATCTTTTTTATATTTGGGACACACGATTGTCTACTTCTTCCTTCCACCCAGCGATTTGCCTATCAGTCAGGAAAATCAGGTCCTGATTCAACATATTTTTGGTTTCTTAAAAAAACACTATGTATTCTTGAATTTTCAAAATCCGCTTACATATTTGAAAAGAGTATAAATAGTTGCGGAACTGTATTGTTTTCATTCTCCCGCATGCCATTTCACTAGTGAATTTCGGAATTTGCATTGAAGGTGTAATATATACTCAAATATTTTGAGTTGTTCATATTGAATTATCAAAATTCTGCAATGTAACTCAGTGAAATTCCATTTATTAGTTGTTCTCGGATATATTTCTAAATCGAAGAATAAATCCAGCCACTTTATCACATGTAAAACAACTTCGATTTCCTGAAACGAACTAAAGGATGTAATATTTTGGTATGAAGTGAAATACAATATGGCACAAGTGCTTGGTAAAAGTTATGAATTCAAAAAGAAATAAAGCAAAATTGATAAATATCTCGAGTGTATTACTTGTAAAACCCCCCCGATTTTGAATGGTAGGTACTGAACACATAAAAAGGAAGTGATGAACAACACTACTTTGGGCAGTCTCAATCATGCTGCCAAAAATGTAACTGAAATGTATGATATTTTGTTTCCTTTTGTTCCTGTTTTCACGTAAGTATGAAATTGCATATCTCGATGTTCATCCCAGTGCTTATAATATCGCAATATTCACAATATCCTGAGTACTTAGTAGTAGGGAGTTATTTTGGAATTTTTAACTTGGTCGGCTATGTGTATAATATCAATCGCTAAAACCGATTCCAAGATGACCTAATTATTTTTAGACAGAATTATATAAGAAAAGATGAAGGAAATGCTAATTGTGTCAATATGATACTGAAGATCTAGTTCCTATGAGCTTGCCATTCAAATATGTTAGATACTTATTCCATATTCCTTTACCATTTTTCAAATGAGAAGAAAAAGCCATCAATTGAATGTAGTTTGAAATTAAAAATCCACAATCTGCACAGATTTCGGGATTTCATACAGAGTTCTTTTTCTACTATTCGTTTTGATCAATTTACCTACCTACCCATGTTATTTTGCATCTCGCTCATCTCCTGACTCATATTACATGCAGTTATATCATTTTTGGGATAATCAATCTTCTCTCCTTGAATCGCCAATTCAAGATCAGCTTTCTTATAACTGATCTCTATACACTCATTATTGTCGATGAAAATAGATTTCTTCTGAACTAACGAATCTCCTATAATGAGTTTTGGTTCGGGATTCGTCTGCACCGTTTGCAAACTAATATTACCAGTGTTGAAATCGACGTTCATCACACAATTGGAGCTATTCTGAGGGGAATTTGGACCGGATTGATGCTCAGGAATGAGGACAAGATAACCAGGCGGGTTCACGGAACATTTGTGAGATTTCTGGCTAACTTTGTATCTGAAACATTTGTTGCAAGCTGTGCATTTGTATGGCATAACTCCTGTGTGGATTCTTCTATGCACAAGATAGGACACTCTTTGTCTGAAACTTTTACCTAAAAAAACATAATTCAATATTCAAACCATGCCTTCAATGTAAAAATATACATTTTCTTACCACAACTTTCACAAACGAAAGGTCTTTCCCCGGAATGTATTCTTGCGTGATTTTGTAATGTTGAAAGTTCTTTGAAAGCTCTACCACACTGGTTACATACATGAGGCTTCTCTGATGAATGGTACAACATGTGTTTATGGTAGGATTGTTGAAAAGTAAAGGATTTATTGCACAAAGAACAACAATACGGCATTTCACCTACAAATGATGAATCATGTAGGATATTTTCTAAAGCATTATAATCAAAACACATCATTGTTTGGGTTCATTCCTCTGGTGAAAGGAAATGCCTAGTATATTTCACAATGATTAACTATAGCAATATTTCTTTGGTATTGTTCATTTACCTGTATGTAACCTTTTATGTTTTTTCAGAAAATATTTGGTGGTGAACATCTTCGAGCAAACATCGCATTCCCACTGTTTATTATTTTCTGTTAATTTCACAGTAAGATTTTGCTGTTGCACCAATTTTCTGCTATTCACTACCTCTTCACTGTGCTCTTTACTGTTGGCATCAATTGTTGTATCTTCTGCTCGGCCATATCCATAGTGTGCTACCCTCAAATGTACCATCAAACTACCCCTCATTCGAAATTGTTTGCTGCACAAATGACAATGGTAGTTGTATGTTCCCGTTTTCTTATCTGGCGGAGTCTGATGTAGCAATTTGTGGTGCATCTCCAAGACATTTTTATCATCGAAAGAAAAGTTGCAGATATCACATTTTATAGGTTCAACTATCGGTTCACTTTTTGGTTCTGTACTCACTTCAGACTTGGAAACAATCTCAATGCTCTTATCGATCTCGTCTTGGAAATCATGTTCAGTAGCAGTATTTGTCGCAACAGCAGTGCTGACATGGCCAAATAAATGTATAGTCAGTTTATCTAAACCTAGGAGAGTTTCAGAACATACCGGACATGAAACTAATTTGGTAGCGATATTCACTAAGGTAGTTCTAAGTGAATCCACTCCTTCAAAATGTGGATTCGAACACAACGGGCAAGATAGAAGTTTAATTTCCATTTTCGAAGAACAGAGATTCAAAAGGCTGATGGAGAACTGCCATATCATTTTATAATTCGGCGATGGTCTATTTTTGATATGCATGTAGAATGTTTGGAAGTGAACGCTGGGAGTATTTTTAGAAATACAGGGAACTCCAGTGTTGTCAAAGTCTGAACAAGAATATTCTAAATAATATTTCTAGACTATTGTAATTTCCTGATTGAAATCAGAATGATGAACTTTTTTTCTGGATAATCAAGGATCTCATCGATATCCCCTGAAAACAAATTTTCAAATCAGTGACATCTTCAGAACTTGAAAAACTTCTAATATGCGTTTTAAAAACAACTTGTATATTTGAAATACGATGAGAATATTGGTCCCTACTTGCCATGAAATACAAACTCTAACCCTAGCTTATACATTGTTTTGTACCATTGTTTATTTGTATTTTTGTAAGAAAATGTATCTTTGCTTCACATATCCATTCAATAAATTTCGTCACTTCTGATAATGGTTTTGATTTTTTTGGTTTGAGTTTGGATCCTGAAATTGTCCCAAAGATCAAAACATCTAACAGCATGAAAAAAGTAGTTCCGACCACAGATTACGTTCCGACATGATTGTTACCACAGCGAAAACCATTTCAATTCCAGCATTGATGCTTATTACATAAATATCCCAGCTATCAACATATTTAAAAAAAAATCCCAATATATTCTCATGTAATCATATATAAATGACGATTTCGATTTATGGCATTAACGTTAATTTGTAGTACTTTAATTTCTCGAATATATTCGAGTTCGCGTATTAGGGTTATAAAGTCGACTGAGAAAAAATAATAGTTCTTGTATCATATAAGAATACAAAACCAATTTCACGAGGTAAAGTCTCTACTGTTACCATGGGAACAACATTGATCAAACCCATGATGTAAATAAAGACATCAAACCCTTTTTGAACTCAATTCGGATTCACCTACTATATTTGATTGTCCTAGTTTGACAAACAATATACGTCAACAACTTGTCAGTGAAATTTGCTTTTAATCTTTTACAAATTTTTACAAAATGCCGGCTCAGTTGTCGGATATATTGAAAAAACTGGGATGGGATGACGGCTTCCAAATACCTATTGCCAATGACGAGAATAAAGCTCTGGAAGAGGAGCTCGCCAAGCTGACCTTGAGGAAGACTAAGGGTAAAACCACTTTGGAGATAGTTTCAGGAAGATTGGATGCTTTGAAGGATCACTTCAAGTATGTTACACAGGAAAATGACCAAACACAGGTGATACAGGATATCGTTGACAACCAATTTAAAATCGATGCAACTTTTTCCATTTGCATTTCACAAAACTCATTAACTTTCATGATTCTCTCATAGCCATATGAGTTATTACACAACTTGACATACAGGGTGGACCATTAGTGTGGTAAACTGAAATAGCTGCTCTACTATGTGAGATAGTAAGAACAAAATTTCTACAAGAGCTGTAGGTTTACGAGAGGGCTGTTTTTAAATTATCTTCCATCATACAATGTGACCCAACGAAGCGTGGCTGATCAAAGTTCTGTTTTATGTTACGTATGATTCCTTGTTAGTTAAGATTGTTTTAATTCAGCAATTGTTATTATATTTCATTATTGATTTGAGTTTGAAGGTCTTCTACAGAATATTATTGATAAGCTGCTTCTTATGTAATTCGTCATTCTTTTCGAAAATGAAAATGATCGCTCCCCAAGAGCACTACTGATTAATGATGAAGAATATTTTCGACATAAATTTAGGGCTCTATGCTTGCGCTTAACTTTCTTATCTTTTTGCGTTTCGAATAATAGTTTGAAAACCAACCGCAACCTTTTTTCGAAAAGTACTTTTAGTATTTTTAGCTTGCTACTCTGATCCTCCACCAACTAATTGAATTTTTGAATGACTGACAATAAATTCTTGAAATAATGCATTTATAGAAACTCATCACGGCTCATAAACAACAACTAGAATGCATGGAGAACGAATATCACATAATCAAATCGGAAAAAGAAAACACCCAGAGGTCTTCGAAAGATGTCTCCAACCAATACCGCGATTCGACAGAGAGACAAAATTCGAAAAAATCGGAGCTCCAAAAAGGCGTCATCAGAGCTGATCACCTGAAGGCGGAAATGGATTGGGATGCTGAAGCTTTGAAGGCTTGGGAAGAATCTCTGAAGAAGAGGGATGACGACATTGAATTGTTGAAAAAATTCTCGAAGGAGGATGAAAGAAGATTCAACGAACTAGAGGCTAGGAGGCAGCTATTGCAGGCAGAACTAGCGGCGAAAAAAGGAAGAATTACGAAGATATCGGCAAATGTCAGCAATTATGAGCTCATCCTGGAGAGATCAGGTATACTATAGGTCTTCTAAAATTTGTCCACTTGATAAGCATATTGCTAAGTTACATATAGACTCCTGATTGTTCTGGCTTTTCGTTTCAGGAAAAGTAATGAAACAACTGATGGCCGAAAGAGATGCTCTCATATTGCAATGGAAAGATACGGTGAAAATGTTACAACAAAGAGATAAAGACATAATGAACACCCAAGATCAGATTTCTAACGTACACGAAATGATCCAAGAGCAGACGGAGAAATTAGCTGAAGAAAACGGTTTTTTAAAGAATGAACAGAAAAATAATAGGGATTTGGAGATGGAGACTCAAAGTATGAACGCTTTGAATTCAAGAATGAGAACTGAATATGGTGAACTTACTCAACATATGTTATTGCTCAATAGCGAGGTAAACCATGAAAGTATGCCAATATGGGATTGCTTTTTTTTGGTATCTGTAATCATATAGTTGTATATGGACATGAATAATTGGGAATTTTTCTAATAATAGAACAGTTGAATATCAAGAATATACAATACAGCAACAATTTCTGAATAACGTAATAATGCTAAATAAATACTAATCTAAAATATTAATTAAGACTAGATAGAAGTAGAGCTATATTAATTATTGAAACATATATCACTCAACTAAAACAATCATTGAAGTTTATATAGCGAATTCATCAAGAATAAGAAATACTAAATTTGCAATTTTTGGAAATCACGCTTTCGATTGGAGAAATAGTTGCAATTTCACTCAATATATTTATTTAGTTCATTTATTTATATAAAGTGCATTTACAACGTTTCGTACAGGTATGTATTTTTCTAAGATTGATCATAATAGAGGTCCAAAGACAAGTATGTCTTCAGATTAAGTATATTAATATTATTAACAAATGTTGATATGTTTCAGTTGCATACTACAAAAAGACACGTAGCTTCTACGGCTCACCACCTTGAAAACGAAAGAATCAAAGCCAAGCATTTGGATCAAACCTACGTAGACAAAGAAGTTTTGACTGTTAAATATCGTGAAGATATTGAAAAGCTACAGCAGAAATTGAACGAGACGAAAGAATCCACAATGTCATCTGAAGAGAGATTGAAAAAAATTGAAAAACTTATAGAACAAGAAGAAAAACTGTACAATATTTTCCTGGGCGATACTGAAAAAATTAATGGTATTATGTATCGGAGCGAACAAATACTGAAAGAGCAAAAAGCTGTTGGGAAATTACTGGAAATCGATATCAGTAATGCTAATTGCAATTGTGGTCAGCTGAGAAAACATATACAAGCGAAAAAGAAAGAAGTTGAGAAAATCAAAGAAGTTGTGTATGATATGGTGAACGATACCTATATGCAGTTAGCAAATTTTTGAATAACTAGCATCTCTTGTAGGAATTCAGAATAGATGAAAAAGAAAAGAAACTTTATAAGCTTTTAGATGATTCTAAAATGGACGAAATAGTGAATATAAAAGAAAAGAAAATACAAGATCTGGAAAAAACCCTATCAAATCATAGAGATGTAGCTCAATTTTCAATATTCGTAGACTGAATCTCTATCTTATCTTCTTTAGGTTCAACATGTTCTTCAAAATCAAGTTGATCGTTTACAAGAAGAGATGAGAAGACTTTCTAATCTAATAGCATTCGATAAGGAAATATCTGAGAATCTTCGAAATAAATGTGAAAATCATCTCTTAGTTTATGAGATAGGCCAGAAACAGATTGCTGCTGCTAAAAAATCCACCCAAGAAAAGCAAGTAGAAGAAAATATGATGAGGTTACGCATCAGCAGGATAGAAATGGACAAGAAGAAAGAGGAAAGGCAAATTTTCACTCTGGAGAAATTGAGATTGAATCTCGATCAGGTGGGTCACAAAAAATCCAACAGCTGGTACGAATGACCCAGGAGTTAATCAAATTTACATTATTCGTATGTTCTAGGTAATGAAAGAGAGGCAACTTGAAATAAATACCCAAAAAACAATAACCCAAACAAAAAAACGAAATCTAGAAGAGGACAGGGGCAGACTGAAAGCAGATATTTCTTTGAGACGTCTAAAAATTGAACAAATCAAAAAGAAATATCATATTGCTCTTGTTGGATTAGGAAAGGATGAAGATGGCCAGACGCTCTCAGTAACTCATTTCAAAATTAAAAATGCACAAGAAAAATTTTTCCTCCAGCAACAAGGAGACGAGCTCGATCATAAGATAAAAACTGCAGAGAAGGAAATTGTAGCCATGGAAAATACTTTGAAATTGATGAACGTGACTAATGCATCTTTCAAGAACAGTTTGGCTCCAGTCAATGATGATGGTAACAATACTTACGATTGACCAAATACATTGAAAATGAATGTGGAAAACATTATTATGATTATGGAATTGTCATTGTCACTACGCCGTGAGACTATTCAAGTACAAATGTGTTTTTGATATATCCGATCTCACTTTTCATTCAGCGAGTATAGTATTTTTGAGGCAGTAGGAAATACTTGTATCTTGTAGTTTATCAATATACTGTTCAAGTTTTATACTTACATGATAAATTGAATCATGATCATTTCAAAACTTTGAGTCTGAACTTAGTCTTCAAAACATTGAAATAAATATGACATCAATGTTGGATTTTGAATTAGAATATTGATTTTTCTTACCATTTTTCAGACGAGGAAGTGGAAGAAATGGGAGTTCTCAACAAAAAATATAATGAAACTGTTGATGAATTGAAGAGCCATAGAAATGAGTATGATGATGCAGAAAAAAAATTGGAAGGTATTACCATCATCAGATACACGTTCAACAAAATTATGCACTAAACTTGCATGCGTGCTTGTGTGCAGACAATATCGTTGTTGGTGCATGAACGGAAATTGTTGCTCCTCAATGAAAATGTCGGTGATGCGGTAAACGGTACTGAAAAATTTCATTTGCATACGGAAGTTGATTGACTAGACATCATTTCCATATATTAATTCGAGGAGGTGGTATATTAATTTCTCTAGGTTTTCTGGGATTTTCTCTCCTCGTTTCTAAACTTTTCAAAACTAGAAAAATAAATGATTAAATTATTATTTTATGTCGATTTCTATTGCTGGTATAAGATCTTTCCACGTTTTCAAAACGATATGTGAATAGTGTGAATAAGTCGGCCTTCTATCACGAATCCATTATAGGCATGGGGTCAGTAGATATCAGAAATGAATGGATATTTCCAACAAAAAATAATATTTCATTATTGATAGGTCTCACCCAAACTAGCTCTCTGGCACAAACTGTTTTGATTTTCTGAGTAATTCCCTTGTGTATTAAAAAAAATTAATATCCCATGACGTCAAAACCAGAGTCACTCCACCCCCCCCCCCCAAACAGAAAAGAACTGCTAGACTAGGTCACCAATTGAAATATCTCATATATCACGACATAAGTATCTAGAGACAGCAATGCTCCTGTCTGATTTCCAACGTCGGAAAAGACATCGAAAATCGTACATCTCCGACAATATCAGTGGCTTTTGGTGTGCTTACGAACAATTCTGTATACTTGTGAATTTCCATTTGTGATAGTTTTATTGAATCATCAACCACAGTTTTCTGTTAATTATTCATATTTATCCGCCACATCTAAATGCATAAAATTACTTTATTTAATAAGCGTCTGTAATATAAAATACCAGCCATTCGATTCTAGTCAACTCTGTGCGAATTTTTTGTTCGTCAGCGTTGACAAAAGTCATTTTTATTGGTCTCTCTATAAAAATGGGACATGCTGAATAGTACGGGTAACCACGTCACCAGTTCATTGTTTATTTGGGAGGTGCAGTAATTTGAGTTCGAAAACGAAGCATGAGAGTTAATTATCAGAACGAATGATGTTGCCACATGATGTCTTTTTATTTTTATTATGATTGTTCATTTATTAAATCAATTAAAATAAATATGTGTCACGGGAAATTTAATGTGGACATATCTCAAATCGTATCTTTTACGCATAGGTGAACTGTGTGTGAAAGATATACGTGTTTCATTATTGTATATGTATAAAATGTTGGTTTCTTGACACACAATAATAATTCACACTCAAATTCATTGAGTTGTCAACAAAAAAAAAATTTTTCCTTCAATCCGAAATTCTATTGAATCGTGACGTCACCGTTACAATGATATTGTGACTTATTTGTGATTTTCAGATCTTCAAATCAATATAAAAAATATTTAATTGGCAACCATTCGTATCTTTATTGAAAATTGGGCAAAATATAAAAAAAGTCCACTTGCCCTTTACTGGTACAGTAATCCTAAAACAATTCTTTCTCAAAACAAATATTTCTGAAATTTCTGATGTTACTGACATCGACATGGATTTTATAGAACTGAAGGTGCAACTGGACGAGATTGAACAAATAAGAAAAAAACATCTTGATGTTGTAACAAACTTGGAGGATGAAATTATATCGGAAAGAAACCAGGAACAAGAAAAAGAAAAGAAACTAACAAGGATTGAGACACAGCTGAAAAAACTATTGAAAAAAATAGGAAAGAGAGACATTTCGAGATATAATGTGAGCTGAAAATCACACGATATGTATAATGTTATCATTCGGGATAGAAAACTTTCACCATTTCTTTTGTTCCAATAGTTTCTGTTCGTTCATATAATAATTTCATCTTTTTATCGGTACGAAAAAAATGCTAGTAGTCAAATTGAAGCAAAAATATTTTCGAATAGACCAATTTCATAATGTGCCAGTGGATGTATATAGAATATTCTACATTCAATTAAGCCAGCGTATTCTTATTGACCTAAATTAATATTTGCATATATTCAAATAGGTTTTTGTTGCAAATGATTTGATAATGCAGTGATTCAAAGTTGTTGAATTTGGGAATTCATTTGAAATAATCCAATAATTCTCCCCTCGCGTTCTTTCATTGGTGTAATATTATATGTTAACTTTCCAAGCAATATTGTCAAGTTGCCAATTGTCAGCAAGAGTTTGGAAATATTGGAGGAGTCAAAAGCAAAAATTGTACAAATAGTAAAAATTTAATTAGATTCATCATTGATCATTTCCACCATTAGTACATGAAGGCATATATAAAATATTCATCTCCGAATTTTTAGACTATTTGCAGATTGACAAAATAATTGAATGATAATTAAATGAATAATCGATAGTATATTCTTCAAGTTTTTCTACTCTTTTTGTTTCGATGATAAATGAAAACGCCAACTATTAGCATATTTTAAAATGAGTGTATCATATTGTATTTTTTAGCGAGATTTTGAAATCAGACAACTGCAAGATGTCAATCGAAATGTATTGCAGCGTTTGGTTCAATTGTCCATGACCCATTCGGAAATAACACCCTCATTCAACCGCTACATAATGGAATATAATATACAGTTACCTGAAGACAGACTCACCCCAAGCAGCAACTCTTCACACTCCACTAGAAGTTCAACTAATTCTTCCCACCGGAACCAAAATTCAGAGAGATCCGACAGTAACGCAAAAGAAGCTATATCGGTCAGCACTGTTACTTTGTCTCTGGATTTTTAGTATATATATTAATTGGATTTTCTTTAAAAAATAGATTTGAATATATTTTGATATTTTATAAACCTCTCGACAATTTTCAATCTAATACCAGCACAGGTATCACAATACATAATTTTAGAAGATAAACCTAGCATCTTCATTCCATGCCTGGAGGTAGCGGTTCATCTTGAGTTTGGGTCATCGTAGCAATGGGTCGATCTTCCAAGACCTGAAGTAAAAATAATAGCTAAATGGCATGTGAAGTCCGGGAATATACCAGATCGAAATCCTATCTGTATGAAAAAGTATATACACACTAAAATAATGAATGTTCAATTGAATGGATGAATCAAAATGATTTGAATGAATGAATCAAAACTTGAATATTACTACTGATTATTTATGTCAAACATTACTGGCGGCTCCTTCTGTGTATAAAATGAACACAGAACTAGCTCCCACACTGAACCTATCAACTGTGTATATGCTGTCTTTATTTGAGACCACCACAGGTCCAACAACAATTTTTTCACTGTTCAATTCATGCATCATCTTAGTTTGAATATGAAATTGGCGGCAATCAGTATTCAACAGTACAACATCCTGTTTTTCATCAAAATGAAATTTCTCTATGGCACTTTAACTCTAAAAGTCAGTGAATTCATTATGGACCATTTCTTCTCAATTGAGGATGCTTCAAATTTTTATAGTAAATGAGCTATAGTCTCAGCCCACTAGTGACGTCAGCATCTAGATGAAGGGGATAAACTACGGCACGATGAGATAGAGTAGGCTCTGGATACAGTCGGCTAACAGTCGACAATCAACAACAGTAGAAAGTCAAAACTTGGTAGTGGTAACTTGTGGTGGTGGTAACTCTTGATTATTAAATCCATGTTTGAAGGAGATTGTATGAAAATTTCGAAAAATTCCAACAAACTCACCGTAATTGCACCTGGCGCTCCTGGCATGGCAACGGCTGCTTCAACAATCGCAGGAGGCGGTACTGCAGGCAAGGGGGGTGGAGGGACAGCATATGGACCGAGGACGATCTCCTGAATAGCGGCGGGAATGTGCGCCCTTTGGGCCTCAGTGAATGTGAGCAGGTGCTCCTTCAAGGGTTCCTGCAGTTCGGGGCAGATTTTGAGAGCTTCTTGGATTTGGGGAGGGGGCAGCTGCATTAGAACGGCGAAGCTCTGCGGTTTGGTGCGTTGGCAGCACTTGACAAAGCCTTCCCAAACTACTTTTTGCTTCCACACCTTGAATCAAGATGATTTCATAATCAGATTTACCAAACGTTCACTGAAATTAATATCCACTTTTTTTCGGAAAGAGTACTCACAAACGCGGGTGCAAAGTTTGTAAATCCTTCAATCTCTGAAAATGACTCCTTAGGAGTTTGAATCAAGAAAAATATCAAGTGAAACTGCAACCAGTATATCGTAGGTCGCTACAAACTAATTGATAAAAGACTAATAGAACTGAATCCTCCTTGAATCCACTTCATCAACTGTACGTTGATGTAATATGATGTTGCTGATGGATACACCATAGAATTTCTCGAAATAATAATTTCATGTGGTTCCGGAATCCACTATAAAAACTGTCCGGCACTTCTCAACCCGCACATGATATGTTGCTTTCAATTAGCGATAAATAAAAAAAATGATTATAAATATTCAACATTCAAATCTGAATTTTGAAATCAATATTAATATTCACAAACATTCTCAACAACAAAGAAGTGGAAAAATAATTATTTCTCTGATTTTTCGTTCACATCATTTTCAACAGCCTCAAGACAGAAGATCCTTATTATTCCATTTTATTTTATATGTCTCAGTTATGAATGATGAATTATTCATTCATAGATTGATGATAATGAGTTGAAACTATTAAATCGTGAAAACTCAAACTTATCATTTATGACTTTCCCTGTTATGAATATGTATATGTTTCTTTGGAGTAATGAAGGTTATTATTATTAGATTGCAATATGAGAAGCAAAAAGTTTGAAATGGACAGAATACCACATACCTTTTTCAGAATCAATCGTTGCAGAATATTCATAACAAATCCGGATAATCTAGGATAGCTACCCAAAGCCTGGATGACAGTTCTCATTAGTAAAGTTGGCAATGGAACCTGATCCATCAGTTGTTGCAATACAACAGCGAGAACTTCTTGTGTGTACACCTAAAACGCATTTGCAGGTAATAAGACACAACTTTGTTATTAATTTTATATCGTCTAGTACCTGTTTTTCCTGTAAACACATCGAAGTTGCCTTGATGACAGTCTTCAGATCGGCCCTGGTGGAATCTATTAGATGTAAAGATACTAACAATTCAACAGGGCTAATGGGACTGTCCCCATGTAGCCCTAGGAGCCTGTTGAATACTTCTTTCACAACCACAGGATTGAGTTTGATTAGCTTCGGTAATGCTGTTGTAATCTGGAATTGATGATGGTGGTTGAGCGAATTGAAATAGAATAAATGAACAGTATCCTTCATATTTCGCGCCCACAATATTCACTGTGTTGGGCTATAGCAATTATTAACAACTATGGCGATGAGTGTGAATTTACTATCTCAAGGAGACTCTTTCATAAAACTGTGTTTGTTAAGTCCCAACGATTAAAATTGAACAGCATGAGTATTATGAAGAATGCCAATCGAATCTCTATATCATTTCTCGAGTACTGACAATATTGTGTTATATAGACTTGCGGCGACACTTTTTGAAACGTGTTTGCTAGTTTGGCAGCAAAGCTAGTCTGAAGATTTCAAACAATATATGAGTTTGCATCACTGTTAGCACCAGTTTTTTCCTTTTCTAAATACAGATTCAACTTCATGAATTGAGATAATAGTTGAAGAAAATATCTATTTATAAAATCAGTTTAAAACGCATCATGTCAACATCAACGATTTTTCGGGACGTTCGCAGCTTCATAATAGCACAAAATTGCGTTTTCTAACATGCAATATTTAATATTTTTTCTTCTGTATACTTGGCACATTGCATCACGATTCACACCTTATTTCATATCAATATCTTTCAAAAATCACGAAAAATATGTAAACAATATTTAAAATCAACAATGAACTAGTTTGGTAACACTGGTACTGATTGGCTACTAGAAATGCCCAATTCCATGTTTCATATTTCAGGGTTATACAATTCATCAAATATTGTTCAGAGGAATATGTGACATTGTAACAGTATTGTTTGCAATATAAATATAAAAATATATGAAATAGTTACGGACGTGTCAATAATATCACATATCACAAATGTCCTTCCATCAATGGACCAGGCAAAATACATTCCAGTCGGTCATACTAGTAACATGCAGTGAACCAATTGGCAATGTCTAATCGAGTTCGAATATCAATAGTTTCGTCTCTTTGGGATAATATCGTCGAATATACATGCTAGATTTTCAATCAAAAAAATAGATCATATTTGTTGTTTCAAACTGAGACAGCCTCTCATTATTTTGTATCGATAGAACCAGGAAACAGACATATTATTTTCCCCAAATGTGAAATAAATTGTGTACAAGTGAAACAAAACATTTCTGCAGGCATTTCTGAGTCATAAAATATTATTCATTTTCATTTCTTCTTCATATTAGGTGTTTACAGTATTTATATCTTTTTGAATTCACTCAATATTGTGTGAATTAATATAATGATTCACGATTCCAACACTATTTATACCTAATGTGATAACAAAATTTTAATGTTACCTCAGTTTTTGAAAGACCATTTAGTACAGGGATGAGGAATCTCACATCTGAAATTCTTGTATTATACAAATCCCTAACTCTATTGACAAGATCAGGAGTTGGTGGACCCCTATCGGTCAAAATGTGTATAACCCTAGTTACTAGAGTCTCGGAGCCTTTGGGACAATCTTCGACAAGTTTAAGAACTTCAGGAGAGTCCATGCCTATACTTTTTATTGGATTTTCGATCAGCCTGAGAATGATCCGTTTGATATCTGCACTTGTTTGAACATACACCTGAAAGTAACTCACTGTTATCTATGGTAAATTTTTCATTGGAATTCTATCATTATTCAATTTGTTGCAGGTTATTGAAAAATTTTCAAAATATGGATTAGACAAATAGTTTCTTTGTGCTTCAAGAAAACACAAATTATTCATGTCATATGTATTTTGAGAATAATTGATTAGGAATTAAGGAAAAAAATGCTTGAGAACCTATATAAATAAGAGATTATATTATACCTGAGGTAAATGATCAAAGAATTTATTCAGTTTTTTATTCAAATTTTCATTACTTCATTGATATATATATATATATATATATATATATATATATATATATATATAGTTTTTATTTAATATTCATACCAATATTTTGTTTCTTTCTGTGATGGAAAATTAGGTATTGAGTCTTACTGGAATTGGTAGACAGAAGATTTAAATACAGCTACGTTATTTTTTGAGTTTATTTTCAAATAATTTTTCATATATATTATGATTTTTTCAATGTATGATCTCAAGTAACTGTTCCCGATACCTTTGATTTTTCATAACAAATAGTGATGTAGGTAGTTGGTGTTACTTCTAGTGAATCAAAATTCAATAATACGAAATTTCAATGGAAATTTGCAAATCGATATTTTAAATTTAACTGGACATACTGAAGAAAACTTGATAAAAGACATTTTTCATAAGAAAATTTATGGGAAACTGCAGATAGTATTTATAATCTAATTGTGGAATCTAAATATGAAAAAAAATATGAGAACTCATAAAAAAAATCGTTTTTCAAGAATACCTTGGCCAAATCATGAATGAGACTTTCGTTAGCAGGCATCAAAGACACATAGGGCAATAAACAAGCCTTTATGAAATCATCTCCCCAAGTCTCAGTTTTCAGACGACCTTGATTAATGCCGCACAGACTTTCTGGTGGCTTCGGCAACTTCAAGAACTCCATGTTCATCCTAGCAAACTCCTCTATCACCAGTCTCAAATCGAAACGTTTGTGAAGTTCCAGTACATGCCCGATAGCGTGATCGCGTACTGAGTTTGATTCATAAGTTGTGTATGACAGGAGAGCGTTCAGGAACACTAGTTGTTTTGGTGGTTTCCTGATGGTGAGGTCACGTAAAAGGCCCAAAGCCCAACCTACAAATTTGTGAAATAGTATGCTGACAAATTGCCATATTGTCGGCTCAAAATCAAAAGATCCTAACTCACTCTGAATATATATATTTCATAGGAGAAAAAAAAACATTTTTAATCTGGTTATTCTCACAAAAATGTTCTGTTGAGTGAAGGAAATATTATAGAAACCAATCAACATTTATTTGTAAGTGTTTGTAGTAAGACATTGACGGTATTGTAAAAAAATATTGAGATTCTGACTTAGGAGCTCTTCATATTAAGCTGACCATATGAAATAATGAAATAATTTGGATTATTCTGTGGTCTTCAATACATTTTTTACTTATTCTCATATTTTGTGTGCATTGTGAATGATTCACATACAGGATACCAATTTAGTTATTCAGTTCTGATTTATACATAAAACATATATTCACCTGAACGTCTTTCATCCCTGCAAACTGCTCTGACTTCTTCTAATGCATCATCAGTAATTAAAGGGGCTTCCAAAAGGAGCCTTGACAAAATGAGAGCATCCATAGCAGACACATTGATGAAGCTACATAATAACATATTATAACTGTTGTCCAGTTTGCCTTCTTTCCTCAGAGGAGGTACCTTTGTGAAACCCTAGAAAAATAGTTATAAATAATCATTCACCACATAATTAAGATATTTGAAATTTTACCTGCATTATACTGTACTCCTCAAATAGCCAAGCTAGGGCAATGTCTATGTATGATCTGAGATCATTGAGTACAAAAGTCAAAATAGTGTCTCGAACAGTTATATTGAAACACGTGGATAAAGTTGCAATGATTTTTTGGTGAATATGTTTATTTGTTGAATTGTGAGGTACCAGTAGCCTTTCAACTGCTTTGAGTAGAAGTCTCTGTTTAACATCTCTTTCCAAAGGTTTGGTAATCTCAGAGAGTTTCAATGTTTTGATGCGGAGAACTTTAACTTTTTCTTTCTTTGGTGGCTGAAAAAGATCAATATAATCTGGTCATCCAATGATACATACAGAAATAATGAAATTCAATAAATGTATCTGGTAAGAGAAATCTTCTGATAGGAATCTGAAAGTATGGAATATTTCAGAAGTATGAAGTATTTTGAAATTATTATCTCATTATTTTTCCGAAATGGTTGTTGAATTATCAGATGTGTGTTAACACTGGAGCCACCCTCCCGAATGTGTCAAGCTCCCATCCAATTTTATAATAATAAATGTCTCACTCTGTCTAACATCGATCACTATATGAATATGAATGCACTCCACTCCATATGGTAATGCATCAGAAGGTTTCCCTTACCTGATCAAGAAAAAACTTCACTTTCTAGGAATACGCCGAAAAATCCACACTTCTCATATCATATTATAGATAAAAACATTATATATGAACATTGGACATTAACATTAGTTGAAGACACCTAAATGAATCCTCCTGTAGTGGAATTCAAGGGGAAATTGACTGATGATGATGAAATCCATAATATGAAATAATATTCAGAGTGAAAAAAATTATGAATTCTAAATATCTAGCATATACAATGTTCACCTTTTCTCTATCATCTTTTTCTTCAACTTCCTTGCTCCTCTTTTTGGTTTGTTCAGGGCTTCTTGGTTTCTCAATAACTTTGCTACCAGGACCAACCTTAGCTTCAGTAAACTGCTTTGCCATAATATTTGCCAAATATATTTTTCCTATATTTCCCACATTAACAAATTCTGCATAATCTGATACAAAATCTGGAGGTACTGTATTTGGCAACTTGGGAATGTTTGTGAAAATGAGATAGACAGCCTTCTCCAAGCTCAAGTTTTCCAAGATAAACTGTTCATTAACTTCTTGGGGAGTCAATTGCGGATCAATAGTCTCCTCTATATCGAAGGAAGGTTGTTCCAATCTAGCTCGTTTCACACTTTGTTGTACCACTAAGGATTCAGATGATAAGGCTCTTTTATTGTATTTTCTTCTCTCATCAGATTTTGGAATCATTTTATTGATTTCTGATTGAGAACATCCTGGAAATATTTTCCAATGTATAAAAAATTAACTTATCTTATTTGTACTCACCTAATTCCAACAAAATTGGAGTGATTTTACTCACAAAATCATAAGCCCCTGGATGTTTCATGAGACCAGACAATTCAGATTTCAATTTTTTTTTCACTGAACTCACTTGTGTAGTTGTCAGAGTTGGTGGTAAATTGAAATATAAAGTTTCAATTGCTTCGACCACTCTAATCATGAATTCAGCTCTGCTTTTAGCAATATTTGTGAGGACTCCAATACATGCAAGTAGATTAGCACTGCTTATATGAGGGGATCCATGAAATTTTACTAAAACTTCAAACAGGTTACTAGCCTCTTCTTCAAGTTTTCTTCGGCGAGCTACTTTCAATGTCAAAGGAACATCATCCAATGAAAAATCGTTGGTACGTTTATTTTCATTTTCATCAGGATATGTTTGTAGGAGTACAACACACTCAAGAAATTTTACAGAACTTGTTCTCACACCATCATTATCACTGTCAATCATATTTGCAATCTCCAACTTTATAGCACAAAGTTGTTTCCAAGCTTCTTCCATTTCTTCAGTTGTGGTGGTTGCTTTGCACAGCCATGCTAAGGTTTTACGATAAATTGTTATTGCAGCTTGAATTACCCTCTTCTGAACTGCTATAGATTCATCACAGAGTAGCATATGTAAGGTTAACATGACTTTTGGTATGTAAGATTCTCGTAGTTTACTGGAATACAAACATAAATGATTATTATAAAAAAGAAGCAGTCATGAAATATTGACAGTATTTTGTCCTACAGCAAATCTAAAACTTACACAAGTTCTTCTATGAATCCAACTAAAGCCTTTTTAACATCAAAGCTTTTATCAGTTGTGAAATTGAGAATATCTATAAGGAACTTTGGTAGTAAAAATGGTGATTTCCTAAGTAATATCTCTTGAACTTTGAAGAAATTCGCCAGCCTTTCTGAGGATTCTGTAGAAAGTCCACAAATGTTGAGATACTCAGTTACCTGAACAAAATGAAAATATTATCACAAGTGGCCCAGGAGATGTCTAAAAACATTACCAATTCTTCGTCAGTAACACCTTCACTGTAATCCATTCTGACTGTTGATCAAATATCAATGTGCAAAATAAATACTCATTTCATTTACTTATGAACACATTTGTAGAGATACAAAAGGTTAACAAAACAGCATATCCTGATAGCTTTAGAACTTGGCCACAGATTACCTGAAGTTAAATCTGTGACTTAGCTAATGAGCTGGTGCTCTGCTGAGTAATACACATCCAAAGTATATGATAATAAATTCAACATGCATGCATACATACAATCAGATTCAAATTTATTTAACCCAGAACCCAACTTTCGATACCGTCCTGCTTGTTTACCATTCATCTACCTTCATGCTACATGCAAGTGGCAAGTGTCAAGACACATGACGGAATTGGAAGAGACAGCTGACAGCTGAGTCATAGTTTAACCAAGGATAGTAAACTGATTCTTGCCCTGTAACCTCTTTAGGATTAAACTGTGGCTGACGTTTACGTTTTTGACGTTTACGTGTTTCATCGAGTTTCTCTATAAATACAAATTGATTTTCCACAAACACGAAGGACTGCTACTGCAGCCATTACCTATACAGTAAGTATTACAAATACGCTATTCTCTAAGTTTTTTTGATCCATAATTCAGAATGAATTTTTGAAATTTCATCCAAGATGAGCAAAAAATAGTAAATCAGTTGCCAAAGGCGCCAAATTCAACTTGAATTGGTTTGTTTACATCAGTTGATCAAATGCACTCCAGAAGTTAGTTGAAAAATGCCCATCAGATGTCAGGGTCGAGATGACCTTATGTAGGATTCGATTATATTATATTTTTTAATGAGATAATTTGATATGTCACCCTTGAAAGCAGTTCCAAATAGAACTAAAATGAGGTTCATGAAGAAAAAACACCTGTTGTGGTCGACTTCTGAACGAGCAACGAACGAGATTATACACCCCAAGTGTATAATCTCTGAGCAGAGTAACCACCCAGTCAGTATCGACGTTGCCAAAAGTCGAAAAGTATCCGTGATATAACATGAGCCTGCGCCAAACTGTCTAGTTTGTGCGCAATGAGGTGTTCAAATCAGATATCAAATATATTGAGTAGAGTTTCTATTTACCCAGTGGCGGCCTTTAGGCATCGCAGAACCTGGGGAAGCATCTAATGAACATAATAAACGTAGATCAGCAAGACTTTGCAAGCAGTGGGCTAACGCGCGTTAGTTAGAGAGTCGACTCTGTGGATCTGGGCACCTACCTAAACACTTACTCATGAATAAATTCACGTTTTTTCATCCCGTCTACGACATAGAAATATAAATAAATTGAAAAAAATTCAAATGAATGAAAACAAAAATCTATGATAGTCCAGCGTGGGATACGAACCTACAACCCTTGTCATAAAGCTAAGACGGTAGGGCTATAGCAACTACAAGGAGAGGACTCATAAAAGAATTATATCACCCATAACATCAGGTTTATATTTCATGAAGTAGTCCTTGAAATGAAATCAATTCTGGTCCTGTATTCGGTAGGGAATGAATCAATGCAGCCAAGTTTATTCCTGAACTTCTTTATTGGTTATTATCAGAAGTTTCTACATAGATCATTATCAAGTCTATCGTTCATCAAGTTAACAAAAAACAAATTATAAATATCAATAATATCATTAAAGTAACTTACCCTACATCAAGGATGCCATTCCGATAAAGATAACAGTCAAAGTAACTTAACAATAAATTAAATGAAGATTATAACCGTAAAACATATCATCTTTCCTCCGGAACTCCTTCCGATGAAAATAATTCTGCTGCAGCCGCCTATCCAAAAAATAATAACTGCTGATGAAGATGGTCTTGGGGCCCTTGGCAGAACGTCCAGCTATGCCTAGTTATTTTTTCTTCTGTGCCTTCTCGGCGGCCTTCGTCACTTTACCGGTCGTATCTTTGAAGTTTACCGACTTGATGACCCCCACGGCGACGGTCTGTCTCATGTCGCGGACGGCGAACCGCCCCAGCGGCGGGAACTCCTGGAACGACTCAACGCACATCGGCTTGGACGGCACCAAGTTGACGATGGCCGCGTCGCCCGACTTGATCGCCTTCGGATTCTCTTCGGTGGTCTTGCCGGTACGGCGGTCGCACTTCTCCTTGATCTCCGCAAACTTGCAGGCGATGTGCGCGGTGTGGCAGTCGAGCACTGGCGTGTACCCGTTGGCGATCTGCCCGGGATGATTGAGGACGATGACCTGCGCCATGAAGTCGGTGGCGCCTCTCGGAGGGTTGCTCTTCGAGTCCCCGGCGACGAAGCCGCGGCGGAGCTCCTTGACGGAGACGTTCTTCACGTTGAAACCGACGTTGTCGCCGGGCACCGCCTCCTGCAGCGCCTCGTGGTGCATTTCCACGGATTTCACCTCGGTGGTCAGGCCAACGGGGGCAAAAGTTACCACCATGCCGGGCTTCAGAATGCCAGTTTCGACTCTGCCTACCGGTACTGTACCGATACCACCGATTTTGTAGACATCCTGAAATGCAATTATTACCTTGGTTAATGAATGAAGATCGCGAAAAAGAATGGGATTTTCAATTAATTCAAATTCAAAATTGTCTCTCGTATAACCGGAAGATACTTAGGTACCTTAAGAAATCCCTATCATTCATGAGAGACTGTTGATTTTCAACCCTACGTGGGGTAATTTCTTAGATTTTTCATTCAAAAACATGTGCTGTGAGTACTATGAAATTGAACACTCCTGCATATCAAGTTATTTTTTTTCTTTTCGATAAATTGCCTTTACCTAAATCTTCTCATAAATCCTGAAATGAGTTGTGATCGATCATTTTATTATTGTTTCGGCTTTGGATATAATTTTTTTATTTCCCGAAATTTCAGTATGTACCGGCCTCTTCTGTAACATAATCGTTATCGCCCCTTAACGTCAGCAAAACATAATTTTCACATCAAAGATCGAATTTATTCACCAAGGTGGGGGGAAACTATATGGAAAACGATTACATATGTGTGGAAAATGCCACAGTCATATACAACAGCACCCACTGGAGAGTTGGAGAATTCGAATCTACCTAATAAGTTTTTGTTTTCGATTGTTAACAATGACTTTGCAGTTTATCAATATAAGCCTAAATCAAACAATGATAGTCAAAATATTTTCTTACCTGAAGTGGAAGTCTCAATGGCTTCTCAGTAGGACGCGAAGGAGGCAAAATAGCGTCGAGAGCCTCAATCAGACATTTACCATCTGCTTTCCCTTCTTTACGCTCAACTGACCACCCCTTGAACCACGGCATCTTGTCGGACGGTTCCAACATATTGTCCCCGTTCCATCCGGAAATTGGGACGAAAGGAACTGCTGCAGGATTGTATCCAATCTTCTTGATGTACGAAGACACTTCCTTCTTGATTTCTTCAAAACGTGCCTCGGAATAGGGTGGTTCAGTGGAATCCATTTTATTGACGCCGACAATGAGTTGCTTGACTCCAAGGGTGAAGGCTAGTAGAGCGTGTTCTCTGGTCTGCCCGTCCTTGGAGATTCCAGCCTCGAATTCCCCGGTGCCGGCAGCTACTATGAGTACAGCACAGTCGGCCTGAGAGGTTCCAGTGATCATGTTCTTGATGAAATCTCTGTGACCGGGAGCGTCGATGATGGTGACGTAGTATTTGGCAGTCTCGAACTTCCACAAGGCGATGTCGATGGTGATACCTCTCTCGCGCTCGGCTTTCAGCTTGTCCAAAACCCAGGCGTATTTGAATGAACCCTTGCCCATCTCTTGAGCTTCCTTTTCGAATTTTTCTATGGTACGTTTGTCGATGCCTCCGCATTTGTAGATCAAATGGCCGGTGGATGTAGATTTGCCGGAATCTACATGGCCGATGACGACGATGTTGATGTGGATTTTCTCTTTACCCATTTTGAGAAGTTAAATGACAACCTGCTAAAAAAAAACGATTATTGATTATGGAAGCAGCTTCATACGTTGATTATCCTCAATTCAAGCATCAGTTTTTTTTTTGTAGTAATGTCAGGGCGATAGTAACCACGACACCATACACCCTGTTTGAATCATTTATTTATGCGAGATTTGCCGATCGCGACAACGTATAAAATATGGTCCATGCAATAATCTTTTTTATACAACTGTCAAAGATTTGACATTTCTGCATCTCTATTGATGCGTGAATATTTACTTTTTTTCACCGCAAAAGAAAAAAAGAATTTTTTTTCACTGCCAAAATAATTCACAAAATGAACATGAAATATTACTTTTTGAAGGATATATTTCTAACAGGTGAGTCAATTATCAATTGATTATTCATCATAAAAAAATTTCATTTATTGGAATAGTAATTGATAGTGAAGTTCACAATAAACTTCCAACATAACAATTACTTCCAATATAAATTCCCGAAGATGTTACATGTTGCTACTGATCAAACGTTAGATATTTCTTGAAGAGTTGATTCCACAATTACATGAGATATTTCAATTCGTTTGTAGTTCAGTAGTACAAAAAATGTTGTTTGTATTTCGTGTAAAAAATTCGTGTTTTCATGGCACATTCGACAGCATTTTCGCCAAAAATTACCACTCTCATGTGCCATTAAGAAAATACTCATTTCACGCACTGAATTCAAAACTTTATGTTACTTAATCGGGTAAATTTCAAATGATCTCTCTTCTTTTCTTATGCTTCAATCGCTCCCATAAATATTCGCATATCACTAAGGAACACCATGTGTATCATTATCAAATTCACCAAGGTATTAAATCAAACTTCATTCGATCCGCCTTGTATAGACTGAACTGAAATTCAAGAAAATCATCGAAAAATTCAAGAAACGTTACAAAAAATGAGGATATCGATAAAAACGTGGGCTAATTCCCATAAGTGGGACACAGTGTACCTATCCAATGGTGTATTGATTCAAACAGAAAGTTTAAAAGCATAATTGTTTCCAAGATACCCACATGAATGCATTTGAATTCTCATCTTGGTTTCATACAGTTCTTAAGTTCTTAAGTTTCAAACAACAGTTTTGATCTCCCGCTTATTTTTCAGAGAGCGCATGCGCTGGATTCGCAAACTGCCTTGTCAAATCGAGGCCTGCGCTCGATAAATCAATCCATTCGCGAGAGATCAACTGGAAATTTGTGTGCATGAGTAACGTCTATGTCCATGTCTGCGTTCCCAAAGACTACGCTATGTCTATTTCTCGAGGTGATTATTGTAATCAATAGTTTCAATGAACTTTATGAATAAAACTGGGTTCGTCCAAGACACTCATATTCTCATACCTAATATGCGCATTGAGTAAAATCAATGATTTGGTCTAGGAGTTGATTTATGTTGGTTAATGATAGGTTTTATTATAATATTCTGGACATCCTGTATATGCTTCATGATGCTAATATTGATATTACTAGATATACCCATGAATAGAATATTATGTGAGAATTTTGTGAAATCATACAAGGACAGAATTACCACAAATAAGTTCTCTGAATCAAAAAGCCTATTAACCCTTCGCTCAATATTATGTAGAGAAGTGAGAAATCAAATTAAATAGCATGTATAGGCGCCTATACTAATTTAATATAATACGAACAAAAAAATATAATATCGAGGAACATTACGATATTAATAATGAATCATTGACAATTTTCTAGTGCAGCAATATTGCAACTATTGATGAATCATCGAGGCTCACGGGTCAACACTCGTGCTCATTTTATCAAACTAAAATATTTCAGGTAGGAGATAAACTGTGCTATAAATACGATCGTGTTGGGATGGTCAGAATTCTCAGTCCAATCTAATTTCATATTTGATGTGATGATAGTTTTCGAGATATAATTGTGTGCATTGACTGACCTTGACTCTCAACTATGCATGGATAACCATGGCAGGAATAGACGATGAATCATGTCCGTGAGTCAAATATTGCAACAATCGAAAATTATATTTATAAGTGCAATAATAGGCAATTATGAAATGAACTGAGATAGGTGAAACAATATGAAATGCATCTGCTGAGCGCAGCCATGTTATGATGCAATATGACGGGAGAGCGGCAGGGACGCTTGAGCGTAAGACATGGAATAACAAAAGATGCTCGAACTGACGGGTGTACGAGATACGAGATATTTTATTGATTATATTCTTGCGATTGTGTATTCTTGTATTCCAGAAGACTTCGATTTTTGGCAGCCATGGTTGGAACTCATGCTAGTTATTGGGGCAGGTCAAGGAAACCAATGCTTGCAAATACCAAACGTTTCAACTATATCAATTGAATGTTGGGCTGTGACAAGTTTGAATTTGAAATAAATGCGGGAATGCACCACTTTCTTTCTCTGATTAGTCTGATTGGCGAAGGCGAGTGGGTGGACAAAGTCATCGCGAAAATTGAACACTAAATTGATTTTCCTGTAATATACAACCTTGCCGATGGCAATAATAATCACTTTGATTTCATAATTCAGAAGGAAACATATATTATATTCTGCAATCTATCGACGAGCTCGATAAATTTTCATGCCGGGCACCGTCATAGACATGCCAAACACAATGTCAAATTACTTAAAATGAACATTCCATAATCACATGCAAAATTGCATTCGTCTACTATTCCGCCATGTAGAGATAATTCAAGATATCTGTTGTACTAAGTTTATGATTTTAAATGAAAAGACCACTTACCTGTTCAAAAGCTGAGCGAGAGAACAGAACGAGAAAATCGACAGGATGACGGCAGCTCACAAGCGCAAGTCAGCGGAAGTTTTAGGGGAAGTAATTACTGGAGGGGGGTCTGGAAATATTGATTCATCCAAGTTGCATACAGGGAAATCAGGATCCGTTATGTCTATATTGTACCAAAATTATTGAATCAAACACTCATAAACGCTCAGGGAGTACAGAAATATTTTGAATTACGACATTAAATCTTTGGGCGGTCAAACTTATTGCGTTGCAGAAATAGGGGAATGCGGATGTTGAAAAGACCAATGAAATTCGCAGAAACTGCCAGGGTGTGACGTTTGGGGATGATCAACGGCGGGAAAATTTGAATAACTATCGGAAAATTTTCAAATATCTACTGCAGTAAGGAACGATGGAATTCAGGGAATCTGTCAAGATATGACGGGTGATCATCGGTGGTACACTTTAGGAAATCTTACTTTCGGAAAATCCCCAAATACAGTTCTTTATATTTCAAGAACTTCATCAAAAATAAAAAGTGTATGAAAAATTATCTGAATACTTGACGACTGTTGTGCTCAATCAAGTATGATGAGGCATGTGTACAGAATGAAAAAAAATTAGGGTATAAATAATCATTTATTGGAAGGTTTATGAATTATCCATATAAATATATTCAAATATTTACAAACAACTGCCATGAATTTAATGAAGACTACTCTTATTGTGGTTTACTCGGAGATGACCATCCAGGCAAGTAGTTAGTCCATCCTTTCAGGCCTGCTTCACCCTTTGCTACGGAGTTCAATTGCTTCGCCTCATCAGGGCTCAACTTAAGTATAGTATTTAATACTGGCACCAGTCGAGTTCGTTCATCTCCACTATTCAGGGTAACAAACTGAAAAAAATTGAATACATTTAATCATCGATCATTGATGACCGTGACATGGTATGGTAAATGTGTAAAATGTCTGAAAGCCACCATATTCACTGATTAGATTGAAGAAGAAATTATAGAAAATTGTTCCTTATATTTCAGGCATTAAACAAATGAAATTAGTATATTCATTTTATCACAGAAAAATTCAAATCTTGATTCAACTCGATCTCAGTGGCTTTTGAAAATATCACTATTGATACTAAAGTGGATGTTGATAGTACAGGGTGGCTTTAGATGAGGCTGGATGAAAGATATGTATACTGACTTCTTGTAAAAGTATCTACCAAACACTTGTTGGGAATCAAATATCCTGATTCTCATTCAGCAGGGTCAGAGTTTTCAATTATTCAATGATGAAATGATGTGCTAACAAAAGTAAATTGAACTTTTCTTTCTGCAAATCAGTACAGTGCAAATTCTATAGTCTAGACAATAAATTGTTGGTGGAATATGCAGATTACTGATTTGTCCGGATTACCAAATACAAGCCAAAGCATATTTTTACGATATGAGTTAAATCCAGAATAATTCATGAAAAGAACAATTTTTGTTCAACACAAAATTATTCCATCATGGGAGGAATAACAAAAAATGAGAATTTTCATTGAAATTTGATAAATAAGCTGAATTGATGTTTGCATTAATAAATCACTGCATCATTGCAGTCAATGCATCTACAGATTGCTGAAAAAATATGAAAATTGAACTGAAAATAAAATAAAAACTATAATAAAATTGATTCCTGGTGGCCACTTTCCAGTCTAAACTGGTGAGACTTCAGTTGCTGGCGAGAAAATTCTCCAGAAATTGTATAGTTTCTGGTTTGTCTTGTCAACAGACAAATCGTCCGGTTTTGGGTGGTGAACAAAGATGTTTAGTTTTTTGTTTTCTCTTTCCTACTGTTCAATCTGAAAGTATTTACCGAGAGATTACCTTAAAAACGACATTCTTGAGATACTCCAAGTTCTCGGCGTGTCTCTCCCTCTCCTCCGACCGCTGTTGCCGTCGTATCTCCTCTTTGAGCAATTTGCTCATCTGCACGTGCTTCAACAAATCCTGCTCGGTGTCGGCCAACAGGGCGGTCAAATGCACCACTTTCGATTCCTGCTCGCCTAGCCGCTTCTTCATCCGATCGACCTAATTAGAATACAAAATAAAGGACGATTAGAATTCATTGCATGAATTGCATTCATTCACGGTAAAATAATCGAATGAATGAAAACAAAACGAAATACATGTTCATCTGAAGTGATGGAGGGAATATGTGAAGTATTTCGCTGTACTTTCTGGTCACATTTTCTACTCAATGTTAGGCAAATTCATCTCCAGAGCACTCTGTGCTCTGAATTGAATACATAATTTATTTAATAACTTCATTATTTATTCAACAGTCACACATGCAATAACAAATATAGTATTCCTCGAATGCCAAGTTCTCAGCAACACAAAATCATGAACTTTAGCTCCAATTGAATGTCTGCATCATTCATTATATTAGTTATGAAACCATTCAGTTTTAGATCAAGGAATGAGAGAGTCTCTACCCTAGTTCCGTATGAAGAATGAAAGAATGATCCAATAATACAAGATGGAAAAGGTACCTCATCTTCAAAATATATCACTGAATTGTGCTCATACAAATTTATTTTAGCATTCATCAAGCACTATTGATTGTCAAAACTTATTATCATTATCATTATATTATGAGATGATACCAGCAGTATGATTTACAGGTGGAATATTATTACATTCATCAATCACTGCGAGCGTGCGTGCGTATTTTTCAAAATATTTCCACACTGCGATTTACTTTCGACTTTCCTGTTGCCAGAAATGGGTTACTTCCTAAATAACTAAACAGTGTGGTATCCGCTGTTTGCAGATGATATGGGTATTTTAGGTGACCTAGATGGTCGTAGGAAAATTACTATTTTTTTTTATTCTTTTTCCATTACACAGAATGTACATTATTCAGTATCAAGAACAATAAAGTTAGTTACACCATCAATGAAGAGGGTCATAACTCCCTTGGGACATTATAGATTCTATAATTCCGTCTATCTTGTATTATTTTTGGTACACGGCTTCACTCTTCAATGGAATTGATGATTCTCTTGCTTTTTCACCTTTTTTCAGAATATCCTTCATTGTATTCGGGGTAGAAAACACGTTTTTAACGCAAACACAGCTTGATAAGTTCTGTTGGTGAACAAGTAACATAGGAACGACACAGGTATCTGATTCAAATATAGTGGGAAGGTAATGAACAAAATTTTACTGGAATCTGTCAGAAATAAAATTGTCTATGTATCACGGGAATTAATGAGCCTTAATGACCTCACGCAAATGCTGTCCCTCGGGACCCAAATTTTGCCATCGGTAATTAAGGCGGGCCTTATAATTCCCTCGATACATATATATCTATTATTGTATACCTCCTGCTCGGAGTCCGAGCAGAGCAGCCGCTCCAGCGGCACGGGGTGAACGGCGTTGCCGGCAGTGGCGCGCGAGTCGACGCTCTCCGAGCCCTCGCCCTCCTCGCGCGCCGCCATCGGCAGGGCGGGGGGCGCGTCGGCGGGCGCTGCCGGCCTCTCGAGCCTGCCGCGCAGCTCGTCGGTCTCGCGTTCGTGGCGCGCCTCCTGCTCGGCGATCTGCCGGCGGTAGCACTGGGAGAGGGTGTCGGCGTGGACCTGCGCAAATCGGGATATTTCAATCGAATCGAATCAAATTTATTTCTACACCCTTCAAGTATACTCTTTTTTATTCATTCATTTATTTATTTATTGAGCCTGTAATTACAATAAAATGGATTTCAAACGGAAATATCATGAAGAATCCGACAGATATCGTGAAGCTACACTTCCCCCTCCCCCTCTACGAGGTTTATCAAGAAATTTGTTGGTTGAATATAATGTCCTATAATTCATTTCATTTGGTTGTTTGATATTGTGAAAACTCTTTTTACATGATATCACACAATATGTATATGTATAACTTTATTAAGCTGAGTTTGAAATTTTATTCTACAGTTATTCTAAGAAAGTTCATATTATATCTTGGCAGCTATTTTTAGCACAAACGTGGATATGAATGATTATCAATAGAATATCAAAGTGGTATAGAGTTCTATGACTACCTTTAAACTTCTGACCGTCTCAGCATTTTCTGTTACAGTTCTTTCATATTTAGCCGATAACTCCAGGTACTGATTTTTCAACTCTTCCATCTCTCCTTCCAGTTCTCTCAATTTCTTATTATCAATTTCATTTTCCTTGAGGAGCCTCTCATGAGATATTTCCAACAAATTTAGTTTTTCTCTGAAACAAAAATTACTCAATATAAAGTAAGGCTATCCCAATTGAACCAATTAATCTAGAGATCAACAAAATATTTAAGATCAGAAAATAATAGGTTATTATGAGTAGGTAAATCATTGCATATGTTGCATGCATAAGATCATTTCATACATTCCTACTACAACTATTTGTTTCTCTAATTGATCCTTTTTCAGAATGAGTACTATGTATTCTTATTATAGTAAGCACTAAAGAAAAACAATTTCTTTGGAAAAATATCACTTTTGATAGTCACTCCAAATTACCCTCTCAACATGTTGAGGAATTTATCAGAATACCATTGCTTTTAGAATTCACTTACATATTTTGATTGAGTTTATCAGTCAATGCAGAATTTTGACTCGTGTATAGAGCAACTTCCTCTGATAGTTTTTCCTCCTTACCAACATCCCTGTTCTGGTTTTGTCTCAGAACACTTTGTGCCCTAACCTTGTAACCTTCATATTCTTTTTGAATAACCTGCAGTTCATCACTTTTCAGCTGGAGACTATCTTGCACTTCTCGTAAATTCTGTTGGAGTCCTAGCATCTGAGAACGTAACTGGTCACGTTCATTTTTCAAAATGGTATTAGCCTTTTGGTGTTCAGCAATTACTTTTGACAGTTCAGTTGAGAGTTCTTCAGTTTCAGAACGAGATGTTTCTAAAAGCTGATTCAAACTGTGGATTTTCTCAATTTTTTGTGATATTTCATCTTCTAGCATTGACAGTTTTTTGTTCAGAGTTGTTATCTCAACATTCAGATTAGTGATAATTTTCTCCGAGTCTGCTAACCTCTCTTCTAAAATTTTATTTTGTTCTCTCAATGCATCAATGGTAACTTTTTGTGACTCAACTTGGCCCTTGAGTTTTGTTATCTCTTCTAACTGTTTATCTAGTCTTTTTGAAGTTTCTTTGTTACTCCTTTCATAGTCCTGCATTTCAAGATTCAGGACAGAATGCTTTTTACATTCATTAACAGATTGTTCTAATAATGATTTGGTATGCTTGTGATTTTCGATTTCAGACTTCAGTGCTTGTTCTTTAGTTTCTATTTCACTTGAAAGGCTTGATATCTTGGACTCAAAATCCTTCTTCAGTAGGTTATTAGCTTCTAGTTCTTTTCTGAGAGTTTGGACTTTACCACTGACTTGTTTCTTCCAATTATCTGTGGCTTGCTTCTCCTTTTTGGCGTTTTCTATTTCTTGCTTCAAATCATTTATTATTTCATCTTTATCAGCTAATGATAGTTTGTCCTTAGATATATCATTTGCTACAGCATTGAGTCTACTTAGGTATTGTTTATTCTCCTTCTTGGTGTTCTCTAATTCATCTTCCAACTTGTCAGATTGATTCTGTAGATTTTGAATTGTCTTGAGGCTTAGTGCAAGTTTCTTCTGTAATTCTTCCGTCTCAGTTTCATGTTTGTTCACTGTTTGTGTTAGGTCACGAATTTTTCCTTTCAGTTTAATTGCTAAAGTTCTCAATTTTCCATATCGTTCTTCCCAAGATCCTTCCAGGTCTTTGAGCCTACTGCTCTCCTCAGTTCGTGATATAGTTGAAGTTGACATTGTATCATTATCAGCATAGCTACTGTCCAAATTAACACTCATTTTTTCTTTGAGCATATCTATCTCATTTTTTAATGATATTATCACTGCATTATCTTCATTATTATTATTGACATTTTCTTTTGATTTCAGCTGTTCAATTTCTTTCCTTAGTACATCAATAGTATTTTCCTTTTCTGTGATGCTGTCAATATTTTTATTAGCCTGTGTTTCATAGATCTGTAGTTTTTTCATCACTTCCTCGCAATGTGCCTCAAGTTTGGAAATGTTTCCTCCCCTTTCTTTAATTGCTTCATTCATTTCATTCATTTCTGAGAGGAGTTCAGTATTTTCTTGTTTCAAATTAGCTAACTGTTCTTCTATATCACTAACATCTAGAGATACCTCTTCAGTCTGACAATAGGAATGATTGAGATTCATTTGATATTGTTTATGTTCATTTAGTTTATCTTGTAGAATTTCATTGGTGATGATGAGGTTTTTATTTTCTTCTGCAAGATGATGTATTTCTTCACTAGATCTGCTGCCTAATTCTTCTGAGGATTTATTTTGCATTCGAAGATGTTTAACAAGTTTTTCATATTCCAATAATTTACTCTGATTTTCATCCAGTATCCTACAAAATTCATCAGATTTTTCTTTGAGCATGATTCTAAAGTTTTTCTTTTCATTATTCAATGATTCTAGCTCCGTCAGAAGCTCGTCCTTCGACTTTCTCACACTGGTATTTTCATTCTGTAGTATTTTAATCTCATTTTCAAGTTCCTTGAGTGTTTTATCCTTCTCCAGTTTCAAGTTGTTACAGTTCATTTTCAATCTTTCCTGAATTTCTTGGCTTTGTTGAAGGTCTAATTCAGTTTTTCTCAATTTTATTTGTATTTTTTCACAATCTTCTTTTGTAATAGAGTCTGCCAGCTGAGTTTCCATTTCATCAATTTTCTGCATTTTATCTTGAATATTTTCTTTTTGTTCAGAATTACTCATATTTAGTGATTGGTTCTCCTGTCTCAAATGCTCAATTAACTCTTCTAGTCTGTTCACTTGTTCAGAACTATCATGTTTTTCATTCTCATATTGGTCTCTGATAACCTTTATCTCATTTTCATGGTCCAGAATAATTCTTTCTAGTTTGATACTGAAACTACAATCATTATCAATTATTTGTTGTTTCAGTAACAGGTTTTCTGATTCCATTTTGCTAATATAATCAACAAGACTTTGTTCCCCCATTTTTAGTTTTTCTCTCCATTCTATTACTTGATCAGTATACACCTTCAGAAGTTCTAAAATTTTATCTTTGTCTTCGCGCAGTTGCTTTGCTATGGAAGCAAATTTCACAATCTTGGAATGATACAGTTTAACTTTTTCCCTTATTTTCATATTATTCTCTTCTAATCTTTTGATTTCAACCTCATACAATCTCTCATGATCATGGCTAGGTACTACAGACCTATCTTCAGTAGTTATTTTCAATTCATTCATTTCTTCTTCCATCTCCTTGATTAAATTATTTTTATTTATCAATTCTTCACTAATTGATCTTAGGTTTTTATCTTTTTCAAGGAGTTGTACATGAAAATCTTCAATTTTTTCCAATAACATATTGTTGTCCACTTTCAGACGCTTGACTTCTTCCAAACTAACACTTAACATTTGTTGCAATTCATCCATAGTTCTAATATCACTTGACATCTTGTTACCCTCAAGCTCAAGCAGTTGTGCTTGCTGTTGTACTCCCATATCCTTCAATTTCTCTATTTGTTTTTCTAAGGAATCCAAATCATTGAGGAGTTTTTCGTTCTCATCAGTTAATCTGCTGATCTGCCGACGGTATGATATGTTTTCATTATCAAAGGATTGTAGCTGTACTCGACATTCTCTCAAATCATTTTCATTCAATCTGATCTTCTCAGCAAATGATTCATTCTTGGTTTTCAAGACTTCAACACTGCTGGTCAGGAACAATTTTTGTTTGGAAAGGTTCTCTATGATTTCTTGAGAGGCAGCTATGCTTTTTTCAAAGTCGTCTTTCAACTTGGAATTTTCTTCTTGTAAAGTGATTTTAGCTTGTTTAGCTTTCTGGGCAATGGATAACAAGTGGTTACACTTTTTGACAAGTTCATCTTTAGAAAGGTCCTCCAAATTAATTCTCTTATTAGAATCGTTGCTAACCGACTGTGACATTTTCGAAGAGTTCGAAATATTTTTCAAGATTGGTATTACATTATCCAAGATTGGTATAACAATATCTATTTTTTCTCCATGATCTGAGATTTGACGAAACCACGTAATTCACAAACAAAACTTGTTAAACGTATACACTGTTGATACACTGATAAGCAATGGGTGAGAGGAAGAGGAGATCGAGGAGATGCAAGCAGCTGTCAATGCTGTCATTATACAATCGGTGATCTGTCATCGGGACATAACGTAGTGATGACGTATCTCTTAAATCAAATGAGCGGCTCAACCGCCCAGTCAGAACCGACGTTGCCAAGTGTATCCGTGGATTTACATGACGAGATGTGCCAAACTGCTTTTAAATTAGGGGTACGTATTTCGTGGATTGGGCGATCGCACTGAACGAGGTCAACATCAGCTTTAACCACCACTAAGAGAAATCTAGTTGGAAAATCTCACTCACCCGAGAATGTTCTAAATACTACTAAACGCTTCCTTCGAAAATGGTACTGGATTATTTAGAACTCAGACTTATACAGGGTGTCTCGAAAACACACAGTAATTAACATTTCAGTTTCACCACCGTAATCATCTGCTCGATCTATGTCATAAAATAGGAGAAGAGCTTCATATAAATATTGCAAAGCTCAATGACTTTCTAAGACTGATATGGTGGCAGTTCTTATATCCGAGTTTGACAAGATGTAGAAAATGCTGCCAGTGATACTCATTCGAAATTGTAGCAATTTCACTATAGATAATTGATTGATTGATGAATATGTGTGAAAAACTTTGAGTTTAATATTCTCTATTCGAAAATGTAATAAAAGTCACTCCAGACAAAACAGCATTACTTTCTTCAAGTGATCTTGTGTTTCACTATCCACTCGCTGTTTTCAGAAGAAAAGAAACTATAATTCGTATTTTGTAGTTCATCTGATTTTCTTCTCGAGAATATTTAATGTATCTCTAGACCACTTTCCGAAATATGCTGATGTACATCATTAAAAACCTGTATATGAAGCTATACAGATGTCAAAACTTTCCGAATCAATTGCTTAGATTAAAAAAAAAGCGAAAGTATAATATGAATAATTTACTAACTTACATAATAACCTCTACTAGAGAGATCGAAATTTCAAACAGACTGTGAATCAATATGTTCAAAAACATTTTCTATGTACTATCATGGGTCCAGCTTCCTCATACTCCATCTTGGATATCCACATTTGCTGGAAGGTAGTCAAACTTGCCAAGATGCTGCCACCGATCCAAACGGAGTATTTCCTCTCAGGTGGCGCGATGATTTTGAGCTTCATGGAAGCCGGCGCCAAAGCGGCGATTTCTTTCTGGATACGATCGGCGATTCCAGGGAACATGGTGCTGCCTCCCGAGAGGACTATGTTGGCATAGAGATCTTTCCTGATGTCCATGTCCGAACGCATGATCGAATGGTAGGTGGTTTCTGCTATGCCAGGGGTTTCCATTCCTGAAATCGATGCATGTAATTTCCAACTGAAACCAGATTTTTATCTGCAAATGTCGTGAAACGACGCCATTCGTTCTGAAAATTAACTCACTTCATCTTCGAACTTAAATTATAGCACCTCGGAATGAAAAACTGGTAACGTCATCAGCCGGAACTATCTGGCAAGTACCAATTTTCTGGAAAGTCTATGAGGATGACTTTAACCAACGTTGGTGAACTACCAGAACGAAAAATTCCCAAGAGTTCGAAATCGATTCAAATATATGCAATGTCACGAATCAAGATTGGTTCTGCAATGTCACGAAGCTAGATTGGGTTAGTACTATCGAATGATGTATTTGAATTTTTTTTGGTCAGAAACGGAGACATATTCATACAAAAAACGATATACAATCAAGAACATTTCGGCTTCTGCACGAATTCCTGATACCCATTATGCCCTATTATCTTAATGGCATTTAAAGTAGAAAAAAGTCTAGAAACTTTTTGAAAATGCGTCCACCACATTTGTGATGTGGTTTTTCTCTTCGAATTCAGATACAGCATTTGACAAATCTGAACGAATGAATGAATGAATGAATGCATTAGTCAATTTACCATCAGGGTATTATGGATTCTTACCTATCAGAGCTGGCTGGAAAATAGCTTCAGGACACCGAAATCTCTCGTTTCCCAAAGTAATGATTTGTCCATCTGGCAATTCATACGATTTCTCGAAACAACTGGTATTTCTAGCAATAGCGAGATCTTGTTCATAATCCAAGGCCACGAAGCAAATTTTTTCTTTGAGGTCTCTTATTATCTCTCGCTCCGCAGTGGTCGTGAAGCTGTACCCTCTTTCAGTCAGTAGTTTCATGAGATAATCAGTGAGATCCCGTCCTGCTAGGTCCATGCGGAGGATAGCATGTGGAAGGGCATAACCTGAAAATATATACGATAAGAAAATTATGGATTTTCGAGTTCATGTCCAGAAAATTAGGAAACATTTTATCCTTGATCGAGATTTGAACTCAGAACATTATTCGCGCTGAAATCAACTCATTCTTATCTTTCTCGGTGTTAATCGAAGGGGAAATATGGAGATTTGTTAGTGGGAAAGGAAGGATGAACATGAGTTAATAGTGAACTGAAATATTTTTCCAATGTATTAATATCGCCGATACTTGCCGGACATGGCCAGTTTTAGAAGTGATTTCCTAACTATGAATAATGATTCTTGATGATTTCTGAATTATTATTGAAGTCAAAATCAAGATAATACAAAATATCGTTACCTACTGCAATTCTTTCAATTTGAAATTTCAATTGACGTTTCCTCCATCAAATCAACGATGTACAGAACACTGGTGGAGCTATTCTGCCCATTTGCCTATCTAACTTCTTCAACCAGAACTTTAACGTACAGCTAACTTGATTATAACATTTTATTTGTTATAGCGGAAAATCACTCAAATGTCAGTTGTTAGATGGCGACACAAAAATGAAAACAAAATCAGTATCATTGATAATTGTACAATTAGTGTTATAAAAATGTTGATTCAGAAGTAGTAATTCAGGTAACTTCTCAATTAATGATCGAACTACATAATTACGATCTCAAAACATCAACTATTTGTACAGAAATCTGTAAAATGTCACCATCTTCTGGGGAGTTTCATTATACCGGAAAATGACGTTTTTAACGAAACAAAACACGATCAGTGACTGCATCAGTGATTTGTACATCGTTATCAAATCACATGTGAAATACAAAGTGTAATAAATCGCTAAATAAGATAATTTCGAGTAGAAATCAGATTACTATTTTCTCAGTTGAAGGTTTCATCAACAAATTGCAGATCATCTTTCGAAATGGCTGAGATAAGCCATCGGAACAGGTATACTGGGACACCGGATATATCGTATCTTATGCCTACCTTCGTAAATGGGAACAGTATGCGACACACCATCTCCGGAATCCATCACGATCCCGGTAGTCCTACCAGAAGCGTAGAGCGACAACACCGCCTGGATCGCCACGTACATGGCGGGACAGTTGAACGTCTCGAACATGATCTGCGTCATCTTCTCCCTGTTGATCTTCGGGTTCATGGGCGCCTCGGTGAGCAGCACGGGATGCTCCTCCGGACAGACGCGCAGCTCGTTGTAGAACGTGTGGTGCCAGATCTTCTCCATGTCGTCCCAGTTGGTGATGATGCCGTGCTCGATGGGGTATTTGACGGAGAGCACGCCGCGCTTGGACTGGGCCTCGTCGCCAACGTAGGAGTCCTTTTGGCCCATGCCCACCATGACGCCCTGAAGGAAGGAAGGACGTCCGAGACGTTACTACATGGGGTATGCAATTTGCACAACGTCCATTTTGAGCGAAACGTTCTGGTGCTGAGGCCCGAAGAAATCATCCGGCCGAGGTGTATAAACGTGATACAAAGAGTAAATACTATAAACATTCATGTCTTGAGAAAGAAAAAAAAATAAAAGATATTTTTTTCGAGTCAGTTTAATGCAACAAACCTCTCAACCGACAACACAAATCTCTCCGACAGTCTCGATTCAATAGGTATCGTTGATGTGGCCGTGAAGTTAAATGTGGAAGGCGAATAGATAGGTAAATACAAGAAAAGTATAATTTTCGGTAGATATATTCATAATCAAATTAAGTATTCAATTGCAGAAAGAAGTTGGATCTTTTGACTTCTCCACTGGAGTTAGAACATTGCATTGTCTAGTCAAAGCATGTTGATGATATAAAACCTATGTTTCCATGATGTGAAATGGAGGTGAGTACCTTAGAAACCTATATTGCACTCTTTCAATCTTCCCAAGGCGGTTTCATCTATCCAAATTACTAATGCAAATCAATTTTTGGATTTCACTAGGTTCGGAATATTATAAAGTTTCTATAGAACTCAGTCTCATTACAAATTCCTTATTGAATTTATTTATTATTTTTCAATATTTGACATTTTGTATCTGCCTATTATGTTTCCATATTCACTCGAAAGAGAATTACACTGACTGATTTATTGACCATGAAACCTTATGCTTTGTACACATAGTTTTGACTTTAGGTTGGAAACATGATTGAAATTCAGAGTGAACTCATACGAAGGGAGAAGCGGCGAAATAGGATGAAGTATAGAATATAAAAAAATATTTTTTTCCGTCGACCTCGTATTAAGGAGTCTGTTTAACGTTTATGAAATTGAACGTTAATGACCCCTATTATGACTAAACATACATCGTGGCGTAGGTATCATTTTGAATACCATATAGATACCATTTTACATACCAATGATTAACCAATATTGATCAACCAATTAGTATAATAATCAAGGTTATTTAATCGCTATTTGACATACGAGTTAGTTACAAGACTCTTCCGTCCACCTATTTTGCAATGAAAAAGAGGAAACTCCCTTTTGGTATTTGTCGGGGTTGTCCAATTGCAATAATTACCCAATCTATGAAGTCATGACAGACAACTCATCCGCATGACAGTCAACGCATCCATTGTGTTTTTGGGATTTTTCAAAACTATAAGGACAAAACACTTTTTGTTTGTGGGCTTTTCTCTCCTCGTTCAAATACAGATAAAATCAGCTTCAAAATGGTATGTATAATGATGTATATAATCGGTTGCCTATACCACATTCATGCATTAATAGAGAAATTGATCCTTAATTGGGGTCATTAATCAATTCAAACAGACTTGTTGATGAGAGGTCGACGGAAAATAAATACTACATAGAAGGGTCTGATGGAAGAATTGAAATTCGGATAAGCTTTCTCAGGATTTCAGAAGATCAGATATTGACATAGATATGCCAGTGATATAGATGAAGATATGTTAGTGACACCTTATGGTTTGTTTTTCCTTCACATCATCAAGATATTTTCATTTCATTTTCGAAAATATGAATGATAATTTTCTAAAAAATAATACTATGCATTATCATACTCTTAGTTGTGTTGAATTAGTTCACTATGGTTGTGTTGCACATCCTTTCGAAACACTCTGTACAGCTCATTGAAGAGGATAGAAAGGATAAATTTTCAAACGTACGATCATAATTTCTATCATTAGCACGCTGATTTCATCATCACTGGCTTGTAATGGTTGTAATAAGTTGTGAGACTCCATTTATAACTTTACTTCTGGATTCGCCTAACTGTAGACGTGTAATGCATGAAAATGAAAACTTTGCGGATTGTTTCTTTGAAAAACAACAAGTTTATGTCTATGAATTCTGAGACGAATTCTCACGATAGAAAATGGCAAGTTTGAAGTCAGCAGTCAGCACTCTAAATGGATATTTCATTTTATAACCCCAGTGGATTGATTAATTTTGTATACATATGAAAATTGGTCCGCGAGTGCTATATAAGGGTACTGAGGGCCTTGAGGAAGTGAATTTTTGAAAGAAATTTCCATTCAAATTTTGTCCCTATAGTCATCTTGATATTGAAAAATAGATCGTACAATCAGAAAGCAGGGGTTGGTGGTTTTTCTTTCAATAACGTCATTGGGGACGATTTTCTTCATCATGGAAACATTTTCCAGAATTTCGTACTTGTTCACCCGAAAAAATTCTCTACGAATAAATTGGCGCAACTCTATGCAAATTGAGAGTGAAGATTTTGCTGCACACCCATTTTAATATCATTAAAATTGAATGATCCCCTGATCAATTCCAGTAGCCATCTTATAGATAAGCACAAGAATAAGTTATTTCGAAAGTCGAAAAAGTCATCGAATCTTCTGAAGTAGGTGTGTCGTCTGAAAACTATTTTGAAAAAAACAATTTTTCCAATACACATTCAGCATTCACAGGCTCATTCTGATAGGAGCTGTCTTTCAATTTTCATGAGTACTATCACCCTCCAGAACCATTTCAGTAGTATCACCATGTAAATATTTAATGGACCAGTGGGAATAGAGCGAAAAGGTCTATTCATAGGATCGTATCACGTGATTTCTACTTTTCAAAGAATCTTATTCACCCCAACCTACCTGGTATCTTGGCCTTCCAACGACGCTGGCAAAAACTGCCCTAGGTGCATCGTCTCCAGCAAATCCAGCTTTGCACATTCCGGATCCATTGTCGACAACAAGTGCAGAAACTTCGTCGTCACACATAATTATTCTGTTGAAAAAATTGATGGCTAACAGGATAATCAGAATAACCAAACAATTGGTTTCGAGAGAACAAAGTAAAGTTGAAATTTCAGTGCATTTCAAATGTACATTATGATTCAGAAAGTGTCAATTCAATGCACAACTTTGAATTATAATTAATACTTTCTGCAATCAAGTGACTAGTTATGAATTCAATTGGAAAAGAAGTAGTATAATCAATACCTAGGAAATTTTGAATGGTATAACTCAGTGTTTAACACAGTAGGATATCTAATTAATCATTCGTTAGAATTTTTTAGACTGCGAATAATGATAATTATTTTTAATTCCGGTACAATCACTTTCTTGAACATATTAGTTACCGAAATAAAAACCAGACAAAATCATTTCCTAATTAATAAGACTGTAACAGTTAGTTCTGCGATAGTAATCAGATCTTTATGTTCTAATAAGTAGAGAAAATAAAAAATTACCCAAATGAATAATGAGCCCATAACTGTGAGGTATATGACACTGAAGAAACCACAACGCTTTATTTTGGCACCCAAGTAGTCTGGTTGTTGTTCGAAAAATGATCTCATGATTTGACGAGAGGCATCTTATTATCGATATTCTCTACGTCACTGGAATAATTACGAATATTCCATCGATCAATAACAATTACCTAACCAATCATATTGAATTGTGAGATGCTACTAAGGGAAGTTGATGAACATCGAGAAGTACTTGGGTGTAGACTGAATTTTATTCGTTTATGTACACTGAAAGAAAACGCCATTTCGAATGAAAAGACTACAAAGATGTACAAAATGTATCCTCCACGAGCCATCGTGAGCTGCACAAGAACAATAAACACTTACTAGGTATTTTCTGTATATGTTTGAATGATAAATCATGGATATTTCCTTATGTGGGTATGCTCACTGGTTATTTCTATATGTATATATGTATTCCAAAGTGACTGTAATCTGCTTATATTCGAATAGATCTGATGAAAACGACTAAACAAAGGAAAAAAATATGGTTATTGCTCATGGATTTATCTCTCAATGCAAGAAGTGAAGTACAAAGGGAATTTGTATTCATTGAAGTTTCTTTGGAAAAAATCCAAAATTTGAATTGATTCGAGAATTTTAGATATTTATTCCATTTGTTCAATCTAAAAGGAACTCATCAACAAATTAATCAAATGAACTATTTTTCCTAGATTTTCTTTGATTTTCTCTCTTTGAATCTAAAAATGAGTCAGGATAAGGGTTTATGATCTGCCCAAAACTGTCACTGCTTTCGAAATTCAACTTTCAGACACCTAAAAGAGATATTCTCTATTTGTCAGTGACGCCTTGTTTTCTAGAAATTTTAGAAATATCAATATATTTCTAGTGGAAATCGAAACTACTGATCTTCTCTTCATGATATCGTCAATGTTTGTCGTTCTTAACACTGAAAAGTGACCTGCTGTCGAAGTTCTGGTTACCTGGTGGTTACCAGGTGGTACCTGGTATCTGGACCTAATCCAGTTTCCAGTGCCAAGTTCTATCTACATCAACTGAACAAGAATCAATATTATTTTCTCCGTTCAGGAGAATACAATCAGACTCTTTGATCTTTCGATTATTCTAATTAAAATTTTTATTTTCAGAATCGAGAAGTGAAAATCCCAAAAAATCCAGCAAAAATTAATACATCAACTACAGATCAACCTATAGACAGTATTGAAACAAATGATTTCATTCTGTGCAAAAAACTGTACTAACATTTGTAATAACTAACCTTTGGTAGATAATCCACGGAACAAAAAAAAATCTTCTCAACTCACTGACCACCAAGTAACTGAATACTGACTGCACATCAGACCATCAACACACTATGAAGAATTTTGATGCTGCTCTGATTAAGCAGAATACATTGGAAACGTTCGTTGATTTTTACACCGTTAAATGGGATTATTCATATACTTATAGTAATTGAATATATCAGCCGACTAACTTTGGCCAACTCTCTTTTACTTTTTTATATGGAATATTTTCCCCTTCATTTTCATAGAGATATCAATTATTCTGCTATTCCTGTCTTCTTTATTCCATTCCATAGTTATGATATGTGCATATGTGTATTAGTAATTAGAAAAAACGTTAGTTTTGCATACGCAGAAACACGAAAGTGCGTGAGTACCTCAACCTAATTGAGAAAACTTTCTTTCAGAGAAACAATAAATAGTTTTAACTTCCGACTGAATTTCTATCACAAGGGAAAAGTTATCTACTTATCTGAATATATATAAATTATATATGAATATATATAACTCATGTTTGAATATATATAAATTATATTAGCTTTTTAGATACGTAAAATTTCGGATTTGGGTTTTCTAACAAAATCGAATTTATTCATTTCTAGATTCACCCATAATTTTCTTGACGTGCTTGTTGAATGTTGAATGATTTGGAAATGCTCCATTATCTTACTTTAGAGTTGATGATTTTCGGAGGTGAATCTTGGACATGACGGTTTTTTTTTCAGTCATAAGAGGAATATACGACTTATTTCATAAACAGCAAACACAGTTTCTGTGCTGTCTAACAGTTTCTTCCAAATGGAAACCCTATCATTTTATTCCAATTGGATTCATTCATTCGGGTAGGGATTTTGTCCAGCTCACTCGGCAGGACAGTTTTCTTAATTACACTCATTGGGCAGATTTGTAACAGAATTCTCGATTCTCGATGGCGTTTCAACACCATTATCAGTCTCAATTTCAACAACGAAACGAAATGTGTATTGCAAGAGATGAAGACAGATAGTCATATATTCAATATTATAACAATTAAAATCCGACTACAGGAAATTTCTTAGTATTCTCTTTAGAATTGAGACTTTGAGACTGATGATGATAATATATGATGGAAATATGTATCTCATGATGTAACAAGTTTGATGAATATACTTGTGGAGATGACTTCGAGTTCTTCTGCTCTCATCTACGAACACTTCAGTTTGAGAAATAATTACCTCGTAGACTTATTACTTGAGATAACAAGTCTATGATTTATGGTATCTTTACCAATTAAAATTTAAAATTTTTACCAATTAAAACTGCACAGAGTTGATCTCGCTTCACCAACGATTTTGAAACTGGACCATACTACTGTTGATTTTTTCACGCCGAGTGAATCTATCAGTCCCCTCCCAGTTTCATTGAAGACTGAACGAATTTGCTTCCTGAAGTATTCTGCTAATTTTGTGAGGCATATTCTCCTTTAGAGCTCTATATCTCCAATGATGTCAGAGGTTAAAGACGGAGACAGGCCTATGCTAATGAAAGAAGATTGGGCAAGAACTTGGAAGACAGGTAATGCAATTCGTACTATCTCATGGGACGTGAGGTCCATTGCGAGAAGTGGTTCACAAGAGATCTGGTTTCTCTTCCATGCAAAGAAGTACTTCACCCCCCAGGAGCACCCATATGCACCTAACAATGCGCAAATTCGATCTGTCTGTCTCTTCACCTTGTTTGTGATATTATTCACGAGCTCATCGAACTAATCGAATATCTCTCTCATTATTCTACCACGTGTGATTTTAGGTGAACAAAATTAGACGAGCTCAGGTTGTGGTCACCCCTACATTTTCAGGCTCGATACCTGCCGAACTTCACTCTAATAAGCATAATTCATCAATAAAACGGCAAAGTTAAATTATCTGCCTAGTAAATCCTGGAAAATTCTGATACCTTCCTTCCCTCCTTTCAGTCAACCAGTGGGTCACACGATGTTCCACTACCATTACAGGTTGTCTATTCGTGTTGTCAAAAGTTGAAAAAATATCACTTCCCTATCTATCAATTCTCGACTTTCGAATCAAATTGTTTTATGTTTTATATTTCAGATGTCATTTGATATCTTGAATAGACAGTATGAAAACTTGGAGTCTCATCTGATTTTTTTTCTCAATGCCGGTGCCTTCCATCGGGTTCAATCAATAGTATCTTCATTCTGAAACAAACTTTCAAATCGAAACTCACACATTTGAGGGTACATACTGAAGATCGCAGGGAATTATTCAACTCTAACAGATCTACAACTCATCTGCAGAGCTTGAGAGAGGGTTGGGATGTTCAAAAGAAATATTACTCCAGTACAATTGATACAAAATATTTATTTTTGAACTTCAAATTATAAAAGTTACTATCATCATCTCATTGACAAACAATTTTTCTCTGTATATAAAAGAATCTAATTTAAAATAGCACCTTTCAGATCAATATCCTACACTGCCTGTCAATCTCAAATTATATAAATTCAATTACTTATTTCAGCTCTGGAAATATTTATTAGACAAAGAATATACCCTTGAAACCCACCACCTGGAAGAGCAGATTGAGCATACTGAAAAAGCAGTTGTTCAGTCATAGTTCCAATAATCAGATTAGAATCATGAACGAACAATATTTCGAAAAGAAAATGGAAGCACAATTTTTTTTTTAATACCCAGTTCTACAGTCCTTCGAATTGAGAGACAGAAGAAGTGGAAAACCGGGTAGGAACCCTCCTAAATAGCATAAATCTGAATCAAGTGAACCAGTACACCCTACATTGTTATCACAGCATTTTAGTTACTAAACATAATGTAGTAAAACGTAATTTCTAATTTAAACAAAAACTGAAAGAAACAGGGCAGTACATCATTACCGGTCGCATTATTCCTGGATATTAGCACATTAGTAGGCATTTTCGAAACATTCGATTCACTTAAAGCTAGCTTCACTATCGTTATCGGCAAACCATCCCTTGGGAGGTCCTCGACCCATAAAACTGGAACTTTCTCGGTACTCCTGCGTCACCACTTGCGACGTCACTGTAGAAGGCCCTGCTTGGCGTCTACTCATCTGGCCGGACTGCCAAACAGCTCTCTGTTCACCCACACTTCGCGGTAGGCTCATCGGCCCGATCCTACTGCTCCTCTGCGACTTGGGAGTACCTTCTGGAGAGGTGAATTCGCTGGCAGTATCGTATCTGGAAGGCGCTACCCACCGTTCGGTGAACTCGCTGGCGGATCTGGCTAGACTCGGCTGACTCAACGACCTCGCCAGGTATGGGTGTCCAGTTTCCGAGTCATCGTAGAACCTTCTATCAGGATAATAGCTGGAAGTTTCCGAGAAGGTGTCGGGTCGACCGAAGTCGACGATCATCTCTGACATCGACCTGAGGTCAGCTTCACTTCTGTAGCTAGATCTAGAGTTCTTTCTTGAATGCTGAGGCAGCACGAACGATTCTCTAGTTAGCGTTCTCACTGAGCTCTCACCGTCTGAGTCGTATTCGTACAATGTTGGCAAGCTGCTACGGCGACTCCTGTTGTCCCAGTCGTTTCTCTTTTTCCTACTCTTTGGCTTCTCAGGTGGGGCTAAAATTCTTATGATTACTTCCCACTTGGGAGGTTCGAACAGAGAGGAGTATCTGGAATCACTAAGGATGACTCTTTCATAGTCTTCTCGGACTACACATTCGGTGAGAAGTGTCCGGAGTGAAGACTCGGTTGTGATGATTTGCCTCCATTTCATTTTATCGGATGTAGTCAACTGAGCGTTGAAAGTTTCGGCGCTCTCAATCACTGGGCCTTCTTCCTGTTCTGTAGGCTGCAAGACTTTGATGAGGACATTCCAGTTGGGAACTTCAGGATTCTCTATAGGAATATTGAATGTCGAGAGGTAACTTTGATCAGGGACGTCGAGTGAAGATGAATATCTATGTGGCTGTTGCCCTATGTTGGCTACGATTTCTGGAGCATTCAATGGCAGCTTATTATCAACAATGGTGGTCTGAGGAGGCAAACTCAATTTAGCTCGTTCCGGCTTAGGTGTGAGAGTCATATTCGATGCGGACGAAATATCCGAAAAGTTTTCCCAATCTGGGGGTTCTGGCATCTCAACTGGATAGTTTTTGATAGTTACATCCCATTTCTGATTTTCTACAGGTCTTGGTCTAGTGTGATACTCAGTTACCAAACGTTTGTGCCTCTCGATATCTTCGATGGTTTTCTTTTCAGTAATCGTTCTCAAGAAAACATCGTCAACTACATGCGAGGTTATCTCAGGCTTGTGAACTGCAGCAATGGGTGGTTCATAGGAATCAGTTTCGTCCATTTTCCTCACGTATTCTTGTTTGGGTATCACTGGAGGTGGAGGAGGTGGTGTAGGTGCGATGTACATGTGGTGAGAGTCATCAAACATTTCTGTCATCGAGTGAGTATCCGTCATCTCAGTGTTGAGCGATGCAATTGATCTAGCAGGTATGATCCGCATCGGCTCCTCTTGCATCTCCATCTGCCTCCTGAGGATTCTATTATAGGTTGGTGCAGGCTGTATGTGTTTTGGTGGTGGATGGAGTTCAGGAATGTATGAGAACTGGGTTCGTTCTACGGGTGGTGGCGATATCGACCTTACACTGTCTTCCCTTTGCTCTGGGATAGTAGATAAGTTTCTGTCAGTTCTAGTGCTTTCAGTGTCAGACATTGAAATACTCGGTGGGGAAGGTGGTGACTTCTTGACGCGAACTTGTACGTCGAACCTGGGTTGTTCTTTAACAGCCAAGGGTAACCTTGGGACCGTAGCTGCTGTGGCTATGGCATTTTGGACATGTTGTTCTTGTGTATGACCATAACCCTCGCTATAGAAACTACTATTGTCTTGGATATAGGCTTGGTTTTCGTAGCTGCCGGCAGAAGATACAGGCAGAGAACCAGTATCGACGTCTATTTCTGAATGGGATTCTGAAGGGTAGTCTGAGGGTAGATTATCACTCATTAGAGGCCCTTCGCTTCCTGCACTGCTGCCTGCAGCCATCATTGGGGGAACGTTTGCACGAGGAATTCTCAGGCCCTCGAACATAGATAAATTACCTATGGAAAAAAGTATCAGCATCTTGAGTTTCCTTACTATTCGTGGTTTCTTACCAAGAGAGCTGCCAGATAATTTTGTGATTTCTGATCCACTTCCAAGCGATGAGAATGGTTGACGTACGAATGTGACTGGTCGTCTTCTCAGACAATAGTAAGAACATCCCAATCCAAGCAGCAGCAGTGACAAGAAGAGAATACCACATATCACCAGAAGAATTTGGAATTCTTTTATTGGGGCTGCAACTGGTGTAGCTGGTGAGTCTATCCTGGAGAAATAAATCAACAATAATAATTGGTACTTTGGGGTTAGTTTGAACTTACAGAGGTACTGGCAAGGCAGCAGGAGGCGGTACAATTGGAGGAGGGTATCGGCAGACGATCGTGATTATTTCGTCTCCGTCGATTTCGAGTCCTGGATGGAACCTCACTACGATGTTATTGGTGAACACACGATGAGGGTCCTGTAACATACATCATACCAATGGTGAATCAAATCTAATGAAGTACCGAGAATTCGATGATTCAGGATATAAGGTGAACAGGATGATAGATAGATGGATGTATAGGTAATAAACTCTCGAAATATTGTTATGTTCAAAGATATTTCGGATTTTCTGTTGTTCACGTTCACTCCAACCTCTATTTTTGCATCTTATGCTATGGTAGTTCAATGAGAACAATAAAGTACTTTCACTATCATCAGTTTATTATCACTAATGTCCTGAGAACTCATCTAGAGATATATTTTCAAATCTTGATATTTCTTTATACATACTGAAATCTGCTTCTTACGTTGAAGCTTACTAATGAAATTCCATAAGGAGGAGGGATCAGAATGTAGTGTTATGATGTAATGTTTGAGAAAATCAAATGTTATCGATTCCATGCCACAATTTATTGCGTTTGTTGTCTCTATGAAATTAGAGAATACAAACGAACAAATTCCAAACAAGAGATGAAGAATGTAAATATATAATGAGGAACAATTATCACATATTAATATGTTTTGTGTCTTCAGTATAGTCTGAATACCAATGATGATTTGATATCATTCGGCTGTGAATCATCTGTAACCTCCCTAGCTACATGAAGCTGAGAAACTTATTTGACTAACGGTCTAAGGAAGTCACCTCGAGAGAGTGAGCCACATCTTCAATACTTTTTTCAAACTCTTTACAACATAACAGAGGACAAACTCCAAGAATTCCACAACTGTGTCGTCTTTTGATAAATGATGGTTGGTAGAGCGATAGTTCGCGATCCTGACAATGTATAAATGAGCAGAATTATATGCGGGTATAAGGTGATCTGCCTTCCTGGTGACGATACCAGTTGGATCTTTTCTTGCATTGAACTCTACTAGGTTCTCAGATTCCCATTGGAAAATTCTTGCCAGATCATCTATCTGTCTTCCACCTCTGGTCTCATTGGATGATAGAATAGGAGAAGACGTATGAAAGGTACCAGCAGGAGGTCACATCCAACAAATCGCTGATGTGCAGCAATAGCAAAGTTAGTGCCACGACAGATCCTTGTGGAACACCATGTATCGGATGAGACTGCGTCTTTCAGTCCATAGAAAATTCTATCTGCGAGGAAACTCAATAGTAAACGACATGGTTGGGTGCCTAGGCCTTGGTGTCATGGTTAAATGCTTTGGATAGTAACTATTGCTGATGGAAATCTAGAGAACATGCATGATTCTCTCATCTTGCTTTGATTGAAATCAGCCTAGCTACGTTGATGTTCCGAGTTAATGAAGTTCCAGCAGAATTTCATACTATCCATAGCTGGTCAGTGTTTGGAGATGTACAGAACAATACCAGTGAAGTGTTGAGGTAAAGTGCTGTGTTAACGTGACGAATCGCAAGGAAATAACGGTATCCGCGCGTATACCCACTTGTTTGGTGCCGCAGCCCTTGAGCGGCAACTCCAGCTTGTAGCTCAACCCGCCCTTGCCGAACACCCTGCAGGCCGAGTTCCTGTCGAACTCCGCATACGCGATGCCGAAGAACTTCTCGTTGAACTTGAGCTCGATCTGCATGGACCCCGCCGCGCAGTTCAGCGCCGCCTTGGTCCGGTTGAGGAAGATGACGGGGCTGAGATCGTCCAGCTTGGTGACCTTGCCGTCCAGGGTGGCCTGGTCGGGCAGGCCCTCGCCCTGGTACTCGACGTTGTTGGCCTGATCGGCGTAGTTCGATTGGGGGGTCGCTGGGCCCCATAGGCACAGGCAGATGGCGGCGAGCAGGTACCGAGACATCTGCAAGGCCGGTATTGGTACATATACAGTGTGGAACAGCCAAATGGAATGAATTCGATAACAAATGAATGAGGGTGTATTTTTTTTATTACACTATTCAACAGATACAAGATGCAATTACAGAATAGGAACATACAGTATGGAATTCTCAACTTATTAGCTAATTACATTGATATCACTTATTAGAAAAAAAAAACAGAACAGTCAAGTTTTTTTTTTTATGGAGGCCAAATTGCAGGCAAAAATGTCAATGGTTTCAATAATCTTGTCATATGTGGAGCACATCTTGTAAACAGGTGCATGAAGTTTCACATTAGTGTGACAAAGCGGAAGGTAGAAAGTATTATTTTTCCGGGATGTGAATCTAGGAATGTGAATGTTCAACAACTCCAAAATGCAGCTGCAGTCCAAAGTGTTGTGAATGAGATTGAAAAGTAAGATAACATGTGACCTGTGTCGACGACATTCAAGTAAATCAATTGAAAATCTTGAAAGGAATTGCTCATGTGGATAACCTACATCAGGAAAAACGCTCGGACACGTCGATTTGTATTTTTGAATCCGCATTTTTTCCAAAAAAATTGAATTGTATAGAGTGTGTCATGTGTCAGTGGCCAATACCAACTTTCAAATGGAACACCCTGTATTTCATTCCATTTTCGAATTCTCACTCAAGAGCTGATTTCATCGATACACCACAGTTGCGGAAATGATTACAGAGATACAGGGTGTGAAAAATCGAGATTTTTCAACGTAATAAATTTTTCGTGTCGAAACTATGCATTATTGGTCGAAACAACTTACATGTCTCTGACATTTCTTTGGGACAGATACAAGATGATCAGTTTTCTGAATTTTGCACCACCCTATATTTGTTTCAATCAAATAACAGTAGCCAGTAAATCAAACGTTGAGACATGTAAGTCGTTTCGACCAATAATGCTTAGTTTCTACACAAAAAATCCTAAAGTTGAAAAATCTCGATTTTTCACACCCTATATTGGAATAGTTGGAATTGTGTAATCTGTAGTTCAATTTCTTCATTGCCTGTTGTGATCTGTAGTTCAATTTCTCCATTGTTTGTTGGTATTATTATTTTTAAAATAGGATGTTTGTTTGATGTGTGATCGATGATCGATGCAATGTACCTACTGCGATTGTTTTAGTTCAAAAGTTGAATGTTCTTTTTTATATTAACTATGTGATTTGGATGTGATATCTATGTACAATTTTTCTCGTGCTTTTTGTTCATACCGAAAGAAACTTCATTTTGTGATGTGTGACTGATGTTCGATGCAATGCACCTATTGCGATTGTTTCATTTTAAAAATTGAATGTTCTTTCTTTTTTTTTCAAGTTTTTTTATACTGAAAGGCACTTTATTTTTACAATTTTACTCATTTCAATCTATGGCATATTGATATAATATAACCCACACACAGGTTTATCCTTCTGTGGGGATTCTATATTTATTTGTCGTTAACCAAGATTTTTATATATTTCAAATTGACTCATATGTTCATACCGAAAGAAACTTTATTTTGTGATGTGTGACTGATGTTCGATGCAATGTACCTATTGCGATTGTTTCATTTTGAAAATTGAATGTTCTTTCTTTTTTTCAAGTTTTTTCATACTGAAAGGCACTTTATTTTTACAATTCTACTCATTTTAATCTATGGCATATTAATATAATACCCACGCACAGGTTTATCCTTCTGTGGGGATTCTATATTTATTTGTCGTCAACCAAGATTATTGTATATTTCAAATTGAATGACAAATGAATATTATTATCATTATATCTCTGTAATCATTTCCGCTAGACCCCAAGTGTGGTGTATGGATGAAATCAGCTCTTCAGTGAGAATTCAAAAATGAAATGAAATACAGGGTGTTCCATTTGAAATGAGAAAATGAAATGATGAAAAAAAAAGGCGTATTCAAAAATACAAATCGACGTGTCCAAGCGTTTTTCCCAACACACCCTTATTCATTTGCTGTCGAATTTATTCCATTTGGCTGTTCCACACTGTATATTGTACACGTTGTACACGCTGTATATATTTATTATTAGAATGAATGTATCTATGGAGAAATAAGATGATTAGGTGAATAATAAAAATATACTGGAAGCATTGAATATAATTGGTAGCAATCAATCATCATTACATATGGCGCAGTCGGAACGTGATCAAGAACTGAGACCATCAACATTTCGGGTCAATCATGATGAAAGTGGTGCTGGAGGTGACCAAAACAGAATTTCATTCGGAAAAACTGATATGGACCCATTTCCTTTTCCGTTGACAGATTATATAATCGAAAAATTTGGTGTCTGAATTTTCCACAATTTCTATACTAAAAGGATGGTTTCTGGAACGTTGGCATTCCTGAGTATACAAGGAGATTCACTGCATTTGTCACAGAAGAAATACATTACCAGTTCATCGTCTTACCTTCCTCTGCAGGAAACTTCGAAAAATTACTCACGATAAAAGTGGTTGTACTCATTGATGATATCATGTGAGGTGGTAATACCTGTGATAATATCTATGTTCTGCGCATACACTATTCATTTATTGATGGTGTGGTCACAAACTCACCCCACGAGCTCTTAAGAGGAATATTTCAGAAGAATTGCTACACAATAGAGGATTCTTTGACGCATGAATGATTCAGATCGGACATCTCAAAAGAGATGGACTCGAGCAAAATGTTATTGGGGACTAACGAGGTGGACTTGTAGACATTGCTCGACGCATGGAACATCAGTCGGATTTTCAGAAATTCTTCAAAGCAAGGTAGTACAAGGTGATCAGCGTAAAATGCACCTTTTTCAACTACAATAACTTTTTTTTTCTTGAAAATACATCTTTCTTTTTCGACTTCCGCAATGACGATGTCCTAGACCAAATAATGCCAAAGACCAAACCACACACAGTCGAAGAGATATTCGGAGTTGTCCGCTCATGCTACTCGACAAATTTTGTGACCTGCAACTTCGAAGTCGAATCTGAGGGATAACTTTTATTGAATTTTCCTGGGTTCAGTTCTTCAGTAACAGATAAATATGTTATCCGACGTTCAACAGTTTATTTTGTCCTCATGAAGATCATAAAAATAACTTTGCAATGTAAGTAGGTAACGTTATTGATGAAAATAAACATATACTGGGTGGCTCAATGAAAACGAAGCAAGGCCGATTTGACATATTTATCGGTCTTAGGAAAGAAAACGCTGGAACCGGTCGATTTTTATTTCGAGGGGGAAATATTTTGCGCATATTTCCAACTTTTTCACTTCAAACCCTTCGGAGGGGTGAGCTCCAACCCTTGAATCTCAAATGGGATAAGAAAGTGATCGAAATCTCTTAGTAAAGCTTTTTTCTCTTTCATCACTATTTCTCATTTTGTAGTTAGGACGATGTTCATCTAAGAAGTGCCTTATGTGTTTTTTTAAAATCCTTTCAAATGCATACTTTGTTTCGTTTACATTGGGTCACCCTGTTACTATAAAACAACGTGATACTGAATATCAATTGTGTATAATACTGTGTTCTTGGGAGTTACCCAATTGATGGGTATTTAAAGAGTATAGTACTATCAACAGAATTCAAGACATGAATTCACATTTTCCCACTTTCTTCACCGTTTTTATCTTTTTCGGACAAAGTAGTGGAACATCAGAACATTCAGTATGTCTAGGTCAAACTGAACGAAGTGTAATTCGGTTTTAGAAAGCGTTGAATCAAGGTTGACTATTGAATTTTTCACGATGCTGAATAGGATTCATGATCAACCAACCCGGTATATCTACGTGAAGATTCATTGAAAACGATAGCGAATATTGGTAATCACATTTATGGAAATCTAGAAGTAACTGTGGAGTTATAAAGTTATGATAATGACATGCATTGATGAGATGCTAGGTATTTTTTGAATTCTTGTATGCGCATTATTTCAATAAGGTTGCATTGAAATGGTATCGTGAATAAATATAGCTACCATATCAGGGAGTGAAATCGAAAGTTATCATACTTCATTCATTTCAAATTGAGGCCGATGATTTGTCCAGGCGATATAAACCGACTTTCGTTTTTAATCATAATAGGCATGTTTGAGTGGTCGCGATGTTATGTAATATTTTGGAGGTTAAATTTGCATATTCAGGTTATGCAATAAATATATAACAGAGCGGTACATTAGTCACTGAGAACGATAACTTTATCAAGTATAGTAGGTCAGCTGTTGTATTTTTACTTGGAGTTGTTTGAGTTTTGCAATGATGATACTCAAAAGAAAATGAGAGAATGAAAGAAATGCTATACACTAGGGTACCCAGATATGAGTTAGTCTGATTTTTTCTTTGAAAAAAAAAACATAGTATTATGCACTTACAGTTCCTGTTCATGAAATCAATATTATTAATATTATAATTTTATTAATATTCATTAATATTTATATGACTTTTGAGTTTGAGAGGAACGCTGACGAATAATTTGAGCAACCAAAGTAGTTAAAATAAATTTGGACATGACTAATGAGTGAGTACCCTCAGGAAATTTGAGCGAAAGACTGAGATTCGAAAATGAAAAACATATAAAGATTCAGAAAATGATTTGTAATGTAGTTATTTGATAATAACATGATAGGAAACTATAACATGGTTGAGAGAAAAATCTATTCCTCAGATATACTCGAGCAGATGAGTTCAGAAGATTAGAAATTTTGTTTTTATGACACGAAAGGAGGAATACAAAACTTTGAAGATCATATTTTCTCGAATACTGTCTGTTATAATAGAGGAGGTGGCATAATAGTTCTTATAGACTTTTATAGATTCTCTCTCCTTGGTTCTACAAAATAGAATTAGAAATTGTAATAATCATTTCGATATATTTGTGGTAGAGACAGATTCATGACTTTCCTCACAATGTTACTGAGTTTGGAATACAGCCTTCAGATACCTATAAGAGAAATCCCAAATTTGACGCTGTGACACATTGATAAAAAGAAATGAAGACAAACATACTCAATGAATTTCAATATTCCTACTTATCTCAGAATAGTGGACGTTTCGGAAGCGAATCTTTTGCCGTTTGTAGCACCTTGAAAAAAATGAAATGAAAATGAAAATAAATGGTAGTCCAAACACCATCACTAAACAGTGACAAGTTGTGAGGAAGAAAATAAATTTGGTGACCGGGTGTTTCTTAATCAACTCTTCTTGAATATACCATTTTCAATGCCATTACCATGCGAAGTTCTATTCATATCGACTGTATGAGAAGCAATATTATTGTGTATGTTCAGAAGAATGCGAGCAGATTCTTTCATTGTGTCCTGAAAACACAAGAATTACTATATATCAATATATTTTTTTGTTGGAATTGAAATAGATCTCAGCAGATTGCTTGTGGATAAGATATTATGCGCATAATCAGTGTTGACTTCTTTTCGTAAAGAAAGATTTTCCGTCAATTTTCGAAGGCAAGCTACTTAAAACTGCTTCGCTACACTGTGTATAATCGTGCCGATACAAACAACATCATGAACCAGTTATTGCAAATATTCAGGAGGTTTGTTTCAGAAAGTAACAGTAGTTATCCTTGGGAACAAAGGCTTGCGACATTTTTTAGTAGACGGAGGTTGGCTATGGATAAATGTCGCCATTCTTCGTTTCTACGAACGAAATCCAAATGAATTGCTGCATCATTTTCGGAATGCAAAAGAACATTGCAATTTTTTGAAGAAGAAAAAAATGAATCAGCATACCGCCCTCTCCTCTACTTGAATTAAGATTGAATAATGTAAATTTGAATCCGGCGAATTTACGACCAGTTTTTGGGCCCAAATCTCAAAAAGTACTTTTAGGGATCGTTTCGAACATATAAATTCCTAGATTCACTGGAAACATACTGATGATATTTTCAAAATCATGACAAGACAGGATGTTCGAGAAGAAAATACTATATTTTCTCAAATATCCATCAATATTTTTCGTCAGGAAAAATTTGAATTTTGAAATTTGGGTCCATATGTAAGTGGTCGTTGTTGGCCATGACTACAACCTGAAAATGGAATCATTCTCATGTTGGATAAGCATTTATAGTACCTACCGAAAAAAAGAGAGTTTTCAACATCGATCGAATAATAACTACGTTACAGTGGTGTTCAGCACTGGATGAAAATTAAAGCGAAGTGACTCATATCACAAGCTACAGTATTATCACTTCATTCTTATTTTATCATACAGGATCATTGACAAAAATCGTCCCGAGTTATAGCGGTTCATACTATTCGTGAAAATGCAATGCAGAATTACCGATTCTGCTAGATGTAAGCACAATTTCAAGATAACCTATCGAATATGAATAATGATTCACGGAATTTCCCTGATAGAAATCCCACATTCATATCAAATTGAGATAATTCGAAGCATTGGGATGACTTGAGCAGATCCATTCGATGTTTACGTGTTGATAGAGTTCAACATATGAGTTTAATCTTCGTGAAATTGAAATGGCGAGTGAGTGGTTGATAATAAAATATATTCTCGTGCTAAGCGTAGCTAGTTATGTGTATTCACAGTGTGTGATCCAAAACAAGAAGTTATTGTGTAATGACGTTTCTGAGTTGCCTACAGATTTTGCCGATCTTAGGAACCTAGAGGGTATTGAAGAAATGGTGGTCGATGGCTCAAGCTCTGGAAGAACTAAGAAAAAACTGGTAGTACAAGACAATGCTTTTCGCTCTCTACCGAATTTGAGAGTTTTGTGGATACAGAATTGTTCAATGACGAGCCTTCACCAGGAAACATTCAGAAATTTGGCAGCTATAGAACTGTTCCTGTACAATGATGATGTCAACCGAATTGCCTATGGGACATTCAGTAATATGACGAAAATTCGAAAAATTCATCTCGACCATAATTTGTTGAAAACTATTGTGAGAGATGAAATCAGAAATTTACCTGAACTTGTAGAGTTAACAATCTCCAATAACCAAATAGCTTATGTGGATAGTGCAGCTTTTGGAAATCTACCGAAACTGGAGAACTTGGAACTCGATAACAATAAAATAGATACGATATACATACATCAGATATTGAACTCCCCAGAATCTTTAAAAAGCTTATCGCTCCAACATAATTCTCTAACCGTCCTCACGAAGTTTATGTTGAGAAGCTTGACTAATCTGATAATTCTCAATGTAGGCTTCAACAGAATTTTGGCCATTGAACCAAACAGCTTCGAAGATATGCAAAATCTACAGACACTGATGCTGAATCACAATAGGGTGAAAAAATTAGATGGTGTCGTCTTCCCAAAAAGAATGCTCAATAAAATTTACTTGGACAACAACAACTTGATATATCTTCCTACTACCTTCTTTAAGGACCTTAAAGATTTGAAAAAAATCACATTGGTTGGAAATCCATGGTTGTGTGGTTGCTGGGACGCAATTCAGTGGTTCATGCAACAGAACAAAGTTGAAGAGCAGTGTAGAGGTGTTTATAAGAATGGCGAGAGGCCAGTCTGTGTGTTGGAAAGTACTAGAACGCCCATTTGTTTCTATAGATATGAATTTGAGTTGAACGAGAGATTTGAAGAATATAAATTGAATTCTCCATTGGAAGAACCACAGGAAAATTGTATTTTGTGAGGAAAAAAAATTATTGAACTAGATTGATGATTAGCATTTGTCGCATCCTAATTCATAACACTGAGCTGAGGGTTTCTTCCGAATTGTAGGTATCCAACTTCAATATAACAAAAATTTCACAAGGTATCCCATTGATAATGGGAAATAAGACAAACGCAGATTCAACTCAAAATGCTAATATTAAACGAAACGATAAAATTCAGCTGTTCCCATTTAGTTGATTAGAGTAGGAAAACTCAAAGTCATCTCCACAATATTTGATGATGTGGTTGGCTTAATTGTAAATGGTGAGACATGTTTCGGACATATATATGTCCATCTTCAGTCTTAACAATCGGCGTAAATCTACAAGAAATTAAGTAAGGTGAAAAAATAATTTTTGCTCAAGGCGTGGTAATAATCCTATAGGTTATGTTTAACTCACATGGTTAGAGATGAAAGTCAACACATTAAAGTAAAAATGTTAAAAATATATGATAGAATGGGATTCAAACCCATCTATTCGAGAGCCCCATTAGGGGGATTTGAAATTAAAGGCACTCTTCAGTAAGTTGAGTTAAGTTGAAAATTCCAAAATTTGAAAATAAATTCAAATGGGAAGCACCTATATACCTATTTACGTTCGAGTGTGAATATCTCGAGAACTAATCACTCCAAAACTATCCAATAAGTACACATAATTCACTTTAATACGTCAAAAACAAAAGAGTCATAGGAGAGAGTAGTAATCGGAGAGTTGAGTAATTTTTAGAACAGGAAAACGCTACTGGCGAAGTTTGATGAACTGATTTTTTTTACCTTTATGTGTATTTTATGTCACTTAATCTATCGGATTATACGAAATGCATAGTGTAATGTAAACGTAAATGAAACGTAATGGAACAATTATAGCCAATATCGTCAACGTCAACATCCAGTATTTCGGAAACAAGTAGCATTTTATCGAAGCAACTTACATTTAATCATCTCATTTCGAGATGGATAATTTGCTATTGTTCTATGTCCCATTTTAATGGGATACCCTATATTCGTGGTTTATGTAGGAGGTCATAATAGATATTTGAGATTCCAGAATTTGCTCTAGTGGAATAGTCAAGGCAGTGTTGCCAACGTAAAAATTGTATTCATCTAATGCGCTCCCGAATCTTCATCACGATGGGGGATGTCTTGAATTAAAAACATGTCATGATGTTTATCATTTTCCAATGTGTACTCCAAATGCATACCTCTGCTTAGGTCTTCTTACCTTATGATAAATCACTCAGCAAATGACGTTTCGGAGAGGCCTCAGTTTCATATCATTTTGGACCTGAAATGATGACATCAATATTACTGTTAAGCATGGTGTATATCGGAGGAAATATTGAATTTCTCAAAATTCATCAATTCATTTTGTATCAAGCCATTTACTATTTATCAGAATATAGTCATCTCATAATAAGGTGTATAGTACTATTCAATCTCACTTTAAATTCCCCTCATCTGCATTAGTACAACTGTGATAATATAGTACGTACTTTGTTATTGAGGATAGATGGGTGTACGTTTCTAATTTAATGAGGAACTCATGCAAGTGCTTGTCCAATAACATATCGCAATGGGATATCTAGGACGTTATACAGGCAACATATCCGAGAATACAGCAAATCAATAGAATTTATGTCTAATAAGGCTCGATGGGATATGATCATGAGCAGAGTATTTCTAAGAAACTACTTCTACGCAAAAATGTTCTTCACTGCAAAAACCCCTCATTTTATGCATACTTATCATCGTGGATTATGTCTATGCTATAATCTATAAATACATACAGTTTATCACTTTGACTGTAACAGCCGGATATCTCCGGATATAACTTTGCCGTTTGATATCATGATGTTTTAAGAATCAATTACGGAAATAGGAGTGAAACGTTTTAGCACGAATTTAGGCACGAATTCGGTCATTTTAAAGTTTCTGATAGTAGATGATAATCATCGGAAAAAAAAATGTGGATCATTCAGTTTTTTTATGACGCGGATTGATTTGAATGTGTCTGATAGGTAACATAGGGAAACATATGGGAAGAATGCTGATACAGTTTCAATATTGTGGAATATATTGGAGGAAAATATGTATTCTGAAATGTGTTTTTTTTTCATTTTTCAGCTTTTAATGGGATTCTCTCTCCTCGTTTCTAAAAAATAGAGTAGAAGTTATTAAAAAATATTGCAATATATTTGTAGTAAGGACAGATTTAGGATCTGTCCCAAAATGTCACTGCGCTTGGTGGACGTTTCGGGAACGTTCAACAAGATAAGTAGAGGTTTTATTCTTATTAAATATATTTGTATTTCCAAATTTTTTCAAAAACAAGGTGTCACTGACCAATAGAGAATTTCTCTTTTAGGTATCTAAAGGTTTAATTTCAAGCGCAGTGACATTTTGGGACAGATCCTAAATCTGTCCTTACTACAAATATATTGCAATAATTTCTAATAACTTCTACTCTATTTTATAGAAACGAGGAGAGAAAATCCCATTAAAAGCTGAAAAATGAATATACCACCTCCTCGAAGAACTTACAGACGTGTTTTTTTTCCTCCTAATCTGTTATCTCAACTATTTCCGAATTATTATATTGTAGCTATAGTGATATTGAAATGATAAGGAGAGATATTATTGATTTGTGATGTCAAAGGTCGAGGGGAGGATCTGAGGATTTTTACGATTTACATGTTTTTTGGTGAGTTGCCGATCAAAACTTTTCCAATTTTCGGTTTTTTTAGCCAATTAAAAGAAAGAACATGAAGGATCCCAATGAAAACGAGACAAGGTATGCATTTTACTGAGAGATCATGGAACTGACATTGAAATAAATGATTCTTTATGTAATATTGGATATTACAGGATTTAAAGAAAAAACATATGGCACTTCTTAGATGAACATCGTTCTAACTACAAAATGAGAAATAGTGATGAAAGGGAAAAAAAGCGGTACTTTCCATCACTAGCCGATTATTTTCATAAACGTGTTTTCTCGAGAACTACTGCATTCAATTCCAAAAACGAAGAAGCGTTGGTAAGAGCTGAATTGTTGAATTTTGCCTTTTTAATGAGTTTAATACCGCCTGAAATTACAAGTTCATCAGTCCAGAACAGGGTTTAGGAAAAATGTGTCATGAAATTGAAAGGGGGGTAGTATGGTCCAAGAAATATGTAGGAAAATCTTAATGAACATGTGTTTTGGAAAGAGTTCGACGATGGGTGATTTCTGAAAATTTTTCATTTTCCGAATAAACGATACAAATCGAAGGGACAAAGTCGAGGGTAGATTCTGTTTGGGGTTGAATTCGCATTTCGTAAGAGCATTATTGTTGCAATCATAGTTATAATTTTCAACTGATGAATTACAAAAATTAGCACTGAAAAATTATTCCGGAAAACGTGATGCTGAATTGGCCGCACTTACTTCAATAATTGACTTTCGATACGATCTATATTTCAAGGATGATAATAACCCTTGCATGAATTATCATTTGTGACAAGAAATAAAAACCTCTGAATAAACTTGGGAAGAAGTCATTCAACTTCATTATACACTGATAAAATGAAAATTTCAAACTATATTGTTACACATAGAACTCGACTTTCTCTCGAGTCAGGTGTAAAAATCACAAGAATTTTCTAATCTGATGCTCACTGAAGATACAAAACAATTTAATACACCTATCCGTACATCAGGAATATATACAGTTATGATATTTATGTAATGCTCATGATAATGATAGTTATTAAAAGTTACGTCCAACGTGAATGAGGAATTCATATTACGTACTACGATAATGAATATAAATTGTTCGTTCTATATTGAATATTGTTTCGCTTTTGTATTGAGTTACCTAGGCTGAAATGCACATGAACAATCGTATATATAGATGAACAAAAGACAATATTAGTTAAAGATATTTTGCAGATGAAGGTGAAATATTTCAAGACTGTCTCATGACAAAGGCATATTCTTTAAAGCCAGGAGTATCTGAAGTATTTGTTATTTATTGCACAATCATTCATTTCTAGAAACCTTATGCAGATAAATCATTAATCGACATAAGTTATTGTATTCTGTTCGAAACAATGGTATAGAATGTGAACCACATATGAATTCGTATAAGTGAAGTCTCATTATTCATTACCTCTTTTTTATTCCGATCATGGGCCTGTTGGCCATGATTCTACCTCAGGTGTTCTCAAACACTTGACAACACTATGCACAGCCATATTTTATCTACCTAGGTATATCGGTTTTTTCTTTGTTCGGAACTCAGTCGATTTGTTTCAGGTATACTGTTGGAGTAATTTTACCTGATGATAAATACATTTCACATGAAGATCATACCTAACTGGTATTCGACACTTCTTTCATCAATTATGTATTGATTAGATGAATATAACTGTATCTCGATACTAGCTAAATTGATTTTGTCCTCAATTCACTTGACGTTGATCACCAAAGCAATATGACTTCCATCTTACATTCAAATTTGAACTGCTGAGTCATATATATCATTAATGCTCGATCACAAAAAAGTCTTGTTTCGTTAGATCTTTTTTCACAGGATTTTTGGCGCTCAAATTCAGTGCGGAAAAAAGAATCAACATACCTTCAAAAATCTCATTATTTATGAATAGTATCTTTTTATATGTTGTTCATTGTTATACATTGTTCACTAGCATAACACGTATATACGGTATCTATACATAGATCCAAAGATTCCACAACAGGTTATTTACAATATCTTATCCTGGAATCAATGGTCCATTTTCAATAGATTCCAGATTACAGACATCTTGAGGATTTTTGATTGTCTAAGATGCATTTGCTATTGATTGGAATGAAAAATACTACTTATGATATACATTTAGAATGGGTATTATATGGATATACATATAACGTGGATTAATAAGTTTTGATTATTCAATTTCACTATTTGTACAGGTGCTGGTTATTGTTTATTATCAATAACATGTATATCCTAAGAGTCAAGAAAACTCGACTACAATCGGCTACTTTTTTATTTTTACTCAGCCTACGTGGCTGTATGTTTTGTGAATTTCGGAACAAAACCTAAACAAATCTGTAATTCGAAAACTATCGAAATTGGATAACTTCTTCGGAAATAATCCGACTCATATCTTTAAAATATTGCATGTGTACCAAATTCTCTATATTTAAGGAAGTCGTTGCTGACCAGTAGGAATGAAACCAATGTATTGGGGAATGTAGCTATGTATAATTGAGAAACTCTTTAAAGTTTATATGAGCTTTCGGAAATGATTATTTCATCAGGGATGCTATAAGTTGAGACAAAAATAATAAATACCTATCCAACTGATGGTTGTGTAGTGTACTTACATCTTTTTTGAGGTTGAGTACAACGATGTTACAGTGAAACATAGCACACAATGACATTAGTAAAAATATATAACATTGTACAGTATAAAAATGACATTACATTGAGTTATTACTCGGTACGTTATTGTTCGAAGTTCACATATTGAAATTATTATTATTGTTGGATTGAATTTAAATTTTTTATTTCGGGACCATGCTCCTCAGACACAAGGCCGAAAGTATATATATATATATATATATATATACACACAAGATACAATAATATATAATACAATATAAGATATAACACAGCAAGATAGGATACTTCTGATAAATTATTGACTATCACGAGATGTTTCATAATAACAAACATGATATTTTAGCCATCGATACATATAAGGTGGGATCTATAACTCGATGATTGAACTGAAGACACGAAGGTACCTATATTTCATTTGAGATGAAGTTTGTAGAAGGTGTGCCATTGTCCATCTACGGATACATTTAATTTCCAATCATTGCAAAGAAATGATTTTTAGTGAAAAATTGAAAATCTAACTAGCCTTATATATTTTTCATCCCGCGAGCGTTTATATCAAATGGGATCCATTAAAATGCGATTATCCTTGACCACATCTTTCAACTAGAGGATACAATTCATATTTCATTTCCAATCGATGATATCCCGACCAATCTAATCATCATCATCTTCGCTCTGGCGATTTTTGTCTTCCAAGAATAAATGGTCTGTGGCAGTAATATTATATTTTCACGCAGACTGTCTGATAGGAATCTTCTTCTGAACGTCTATAATTATATTTCAAGCCGTTTCAGCAATCTACCATCTTGAAAAATGGTGTTGCGTTATTCCAGAAGTAACACCCTGAGACGAGATGTATCGAGGTTTTCATTCCATGGGTGTTGAGATAAATGACATATTGATGCATGAAGTACTTCGAAAATTAATCAATCAAGGTCATTGATTCTTTGTTGGAATGAGCATACCAAGAATATCATGAATATATTCATTCGGCCAGTAAGAAGAAAGGGGCAGGATGATTATTTTCTACAAATATTTTCGTTGACAAGTTCCCACTAGTTAGGTAATTATTAGTTTTGTGATATATGAAGCAAGATCATTAGGTATTATATTGGTTATTCCACAGTTACAGGCATATACTAACATACAAAGATTTATCGTTTTTTTATCCAGGCCCAAAAGTATTCAACCGTTTAGTATGATTATTTTTCAATTTCGGCATTGAGTATACACTTTACAACGCAGTATCAAGCAAAATAAAATTTTATATTAGGCTCCAGGCTTACGAAAAATTTACATACACTGGGTGTCAAACGTAATCATCAGTCAAGCCATGGTTCCTGGTGTCCGAGGTAATGAGTTGGTAGGAAATATCAGATCATCATTAGATTGGTTCAAGTGAGTCCAACACACTCAGGACCAAAAATTAAATATAAAATATACTAATTTTTCATCACAAACTATGAGATCTCACTCGAACAAGTATTACGCAGGCTGTTGCATTTTGAATTCCCAAGTTAGGGTTGATTACAGTAGAACCTGAAGTGATGGGAGAGTATGAAATATTGGAAAAACTTTCAATTGTTTCATGAATTGGTATATGTCCATTAACGTGTGACACACATTTTCAAAAATAAGAATTTCATTTACGTAACATTTCTCTGCCATGCCTTGAGTGCCCAATTTTTTCAAGAATATTTTGCACCACTTCATGTAAACTGACAATGATGAAATATGTATTGTTTCTAGAATGATAATTTGAGTTTCTGTCCTTTGACCTACGTATACGGACTTCACTATGTATGGGGATATCGGGAACCATGAGATATACTAATGAACGATAGATTAAATAGGAAAAATTGAGCCTTTTCATGTTCAATAGGAGAGACCGCTCCAAAGCTCCAAGAATTTGAAATACCTACTTCCAGAGATATATGGATAAAACGGTATTTTGCAGAATCATTGGAAATGAAATATCATCTTCCGTTACGGAACGCTACTATCAAAATTCGAAGTTTCGTCTTTGAGAAGCCAACATCAGCTAATTTTTTTCATTGCGATCCTTCAAAAGTACTCGGTTATTACACTAGAACTGATGAAATAGATGATTCGTCGAAGAAAAGCGAGTCGAATAGTTTTCGTTATAAATGTATTTTTCATTGATTCCTTATGTAGCCGAAATACTTCATGATACAAACAGGTCTTGCACATGAATAATACTTCATTCTTGATCATATTTTACTTGACCTCTGTTTGATATAATGTTCAATTATGTCATCAACAAATACGACGAATTTCTCCATAGGTACTTCGCAAGAGTTGCCTCAAATTTAACTGTGATCTCACTATGAACCGCTAGATTCGATAGTCTCAATCGAGTCGCCAGAATGAATGAATGATGATACAGCGGCTCAAAAATTATATACAAGCATAACCATTCCTTACAAGACCATAACTAATGATGGTCAAGCATATCTATTATAACGATGAAATTGAGTGAAGCGAAAGAAAAGGAAAAAATAGAACGATTTACTGTTTTTCTAAGAACAACAATATATCGCCAATTAGTCACCAACATTTGAAGAGAGCTCGAATACGACCATGAGTATAATTTGTGGTCTTGGGCGATGAGCGCCATGTTGAGCGCCATGTTGGATGAGATATTTTAGAGCAACATGGAATCTTGATGAAAACAATTTTGGAGGATACTATTATGGAATGAATTCGATATTTTCGTTATAAAAAGTATTCGACTGTTTTCATTATTTGAATTATCATTTCGTTTTTTTTTCATCAGATCAAAATGTAGATTGATGCGCGTATTAGTGTTCAATGTATAATTCATCCATCACCACAGTGATGTCAATATTTATTGTCAATATAGATATATCCATTAGATACCAACCTGTACTTTGAACGTGACGAACTTGTACGAAACCCTTTTTTGCTTTCTCTGTTCGTTCGGATGACCTACTATACCAGTACTGAGTACCTACTCGACACTCTACACGATCTAGACAAGTGTTATTGATATCTTTTAGATTCACATAGTGCCGCTCTCTCAAGTTTCCAAATTATTCAATTATGCCACGAACTCAGTAATTGTCATTGTTTCCCCGAGGATCTTCGAGGAATGGCCAATTCCAGCAATAATCCTTGGAACAGTGGCGTATCAAACGGTAGATTACATAAAAACATTCGACATTCAACATTTATCATCATCCATTAAAGGATTCGAAGCATTTGCTGATGGATTAGCAAAAAATATCTATTCAATGTTGAATGTGAAAATATTAAACATCCAGGTAATTATGAAAGCTTTGTCAACAGTCATCTTTCGGTGATCTTGAATTTTCGTCAATCCTATGAACATGATAGTTCCCACAAACCATTGATTAAGGTCATTCGTTCTGGTATGCTTGGAACATATTTTCATTCATTGAATATCATGAATGTTATTTTATTTATCTCCAGTATTTTTTTATTTAATACCCAAAGTTCTATGTAATGAAAAATGGTGAATATATATCATTATTATTATCATCATTATTATTGTTATTATTATTGAATTAATATAATTTCAAACGTTTAGAGCATTAGTGATCATGCCCATAAAACAAATCGTAAAAATTCTAAATTCGAAAACTATAAGGTTAATACACATGATTTAATATAATTTTTAATATAATTATAAAAACCAACAATTTTATATTCAAATTCCTTCGGCCTTGAGAAATGTCTTGAATGTTCAGTGGAAAATCGAGGTGATGTTGAAGCCAATTTTTTCATAAGCCCATCACCCTTATTCCATCTTTGTGCACTCCTCAATGTATAACAGTGCTATGACTATAATATAGATGCTATTGATCATTTATGGGTATAAACAGACGAATTTGTTATTATACAGTGTATGATAATGCTCTGAGTATAATATTGATGCTGTCAATAATTGATGGGTATAAACAGATATTATGTTGAGTAGCTTCAATATCTTCAAGTTCATATTACTGGTTTATCACCTATTATTATCAACAGATGTAGAGTTTTTCTCTCGATTCGCAAAGATTGATGAGTCTATTGACATTCGATATATCTTTCAATATCGCCTAACAAATAGTGGGGAATATAAACTATGAGAATTCAAGTTTTTCCTGGTAATTTCATTGTATATTTCATTGTATATTCTCATTGTATATATTTCAACATTTTGTCAATTGTGTCAAGTGAGGATGATTGTGAAGTTACACTTCACACCCTCTACGAGGTTTTAGCATGAATAATTACTAATTATTATATTCTAGATTTCATTCCAATTGCTTATTTAAGAAACTTGTTGATACTTATCAGTTACACTTGTTACGAAAGATAACATGATGTCATATGATGTTAGGTATAACATTGCATTTTCGCTGAATTCTCTGTTCCAATTAAACGATATCAAGAATGCTGACCAACACAAAATGCCATGTTAAACATCGTGTTGTCAGGTGAAATCTGATTGGTTAGTAGAATTGTATTCTTCATTTTCATTTGTCAAATTTGATGTCATGAAAGCGTCGCTTCTGTGACGAAGCGTCGCATATAAAACTAAGGAAGCCAGCAAAGTGCGGGGATTTTGCCACAAGACTTGTAACACCGAACATCTAACCTGTACCTGTATTCATCACTATCAACATCAAGTGACCTATAGTGAATAAACACAGCCAACAGTACCCTGAGTATCATTTAGCTCACCCTATCCAACCCGCAACACAACAATATTATGTTGAACAACAAAATCTAAAATAGTTGTATTGTCTTACTGAATTACTCCAAAACAACAGCGACATTTACATGAGTTAAACTTTACATACAACCCAGTGTTTTAAATTTCTCTAGATGTAGACTTTCTCTATAATTGACTAATTGTTTCAGTGATAATATAAAACTCCATGCGATGAACAGACTTTCAATTCAGGTAATATTGTTTGTTCGGATCATTCCAATTGTTCAACATCAATCGTGTGAACCGAGATGAATGTGAAGATAGTGAAATAATAGCATCTTTATCGCATCAAGAATTCTAGTAGTATCAGAACTCCTCGCCTCATTGCCTAGAAACACTGAATTACGACAACCGATTTCGATGGAATAACCATATGAAAGATTGACATTTGCCTGCTTTGTAAGATTCCTATCATATAGAAGAGATATCTGGTCCTCAGAATATTTTCGTTCTCCTAACATAAATCCATATTTGCAAATGCGACGGTCCCGAGGCTATGGTATATGGAAGTATGTTTTCTTGAACCGGTTCTTCTGATTTTTGTGGAAGACCTTACCTAGGCATATCATTTGCCGTTAGGTGAAAGGCTACTTGAACGCCAGTGAGGATATTAAGTACGTTTCCTCTCATCATATTATATTACATAAAATCAAATTAAATCATACCGAATTCAGCGTGATCTCTGAACGAACTAGATCTTCATCGGAATCTGTCTTGACTTTGCAAATTCGAATAGCATAGAATAGACCGATATGTTCACAGTTTGAGATTTTGGAGGCAGTCTTGAGATATAATCAGAAATTTCATTGCGAAATCGAGCCTCATCTTATTTTGATCTCGGAATTCAGACTACGAATGATCACTCCAACAGATCGGATTGATAAGGAAAAAGCTTGTTCATGAAAGGCGGTTGGCAAGTTTTTTTTTCTCTTAGTAATCATGTTGCAACAAATTATTTGTATTTTCCATCATACTCCAGTATGAGCATATTTGTTCAAGTGGTAAATGTACCTGATATGAATGGTTGAATTGGTGATATCTAAATCGTCTTAATTTTCGGTGATTTCTTTCATAAATATGAAAATTCATCGATTGAATTTTGGTAAAATAATCAGGTTTAATATTCGATATTTTGAATTTACTCTTTCTAGGTTTGAAATATTGAGATGGATATATTAAGGTTAAGGTATGTGAAGACATCAGATGCAATACTAGTCGTGTGACGTAACAAAAGGTCGTGGAAACTTGCCGGAAGTTTCTAGTTGGTATCACAGATGGGTGGAGATCTCAGAGATGGAAGTACAGCTTCGTGAGTCCAAATTATCAAGAAAAAAAAGTCACAATCGAGGAAAGGACGGAAGTTTTTTGACAGGTGGCTCTTTTGTTGTCACTACAAGGTATATATTGGCCGAGCTATCATTCACATCTGAATATGAGAAGATCGTCTCGATTGTTCTTCGCTGTCGTCTTTGTCTTTGCGAATCAACACTAGACGCCTCCGATCTCACCGAATGTATGTAATTCCTGGTGGGTGTTCAAATGTTCTTTTTGGAATCCGGATTGGACATTTTTTGGTCATTGACGATATTGCTTTGACTTCTTTATTTCGGACATCTTTGTCAACATGTTGGAGGCCACAAATGAACTTTCTCCAGGTGTATATTGATATCTGCGTCTCTTGGTATTTTCGCAGATATAATATTGACAGGATTCAATATAAAAACGAAATAAATGGAAATTTCGATCTGCCACAGACAGACACAACTAGAAACTTTTGGCAGCAAAATAGCTAATACTTTGTTTCCGAAACTAGTCACCCTCAATCGAAGTTGCCACTTGTGGCATCGATGGCTTCAGGAATTCTCAACCAACAACTGTAGATAGTCATATTTTTTCAGTACCTTTCCTTGGGTCATATCTGAATGTGTACTGAAATCATTCCCATGACTGATCGATTCCGGTTGGCAATCGGAATCACCTGTTGGCATTGAGATGAACGGAATTGATGCATATTGATGCGTTCAAAATAGTCATTCTCTAGTTAATCTTCCCCAATATGGCAGATGATGAACAGTAATCAAGTCGTAACATCTAGTTCTCGCATTCTGAAGAAGATCGAAGATCTACAGGAATGAACTAGCATGCAATCTAACAATGAATGAATGAAAAATCACGATTTACAGAGATGTATCCTGAGGATATTTGTTTATGAATTGTTGTTCTTCTTTTGCAATTTGCAAGTCTCATTTTGTATCACAGGTGGTCTTGATATTGAGTCTTGGTACGAACCGGTAATTGCCCATAAAGTTCCCTGACATATCGATTATTCATCGATAGTCGATATATGTATGTATCGGGTGATCAGGAACTTTCCCGTTCATGTAAACAAATAGATATGAGACGTGAACTCATGTCTATTCAACCTGAATTTCCTCAATCTGAAATTGTTAACCAAAGGAGTAAAAACTCTAAAAAGTTGGTGCTTTCAAGTTTGTTTCGTATCCAAACTACAACTACAGAGGTACAGAGGTTTTTTCGAAGTATGAGGTATTCACTGAATATACTTTTTGGACATACTGACTGACATACTGGTTGGGCTTGAATATATATTTTTTCAACTCTTCAATTATTTTTTTCAGAATTTTACATGACTTTTATGATGTAATTTCAATTTTTTGATGAGTGTAAAGTGGCATTGGGGTCGATATTATAGAAATATACAAATTTCGATTGATCATCTGATCTCGAGAAAAATTCCTGCACAATACAAAGTTGGCTTTGGCAAACCATTCGAGACCCTGGAGATCGCAATTTGGAAGAAAAACTTGAAGCAGAATCGTTTCGAAATATGGAGCTTCATATTTCTTGTATCGATAGATAACATGGAAGTTCACCAAGAATTTCGATGAAGCCTGATGTTGGTCATCATGACTTCCTGAGTGATTCGTCAACCCAACAGAGATTCTCAAATCTGTTGATCAAATGCGAAGAATTGAAAGGGTTTGTCGAGACTATGAAATAGTTATTCCGTTTAGTAAACCATTGTAAACTTCACGCGAATAACGTGATTTTTATGTTTCCTAATCGAGAGCACTCGGTGCACAGCAGATGGTCTGCACTAAAGGCGTGTTTATCCAAGACATGGAGTCATTAAAATAAATCATGCAAAGCTAAGAATTCGCGTTCACAGTTATGACCAGGAGACTGTATACAATATTTTCAAGTGCTCTGGTAGCAAAGGCGACTCTGCAATGATAATGGAGCACAATATTGGCGATATCAGGAACGTATCTTCATATTTATATCGATATTTATAGTATTTCATTACGTGAGACAGTTCGAAAAGGTAGTTCATCCAAAGAAAATGAAGTTGAAGTTGTAGCATGTGGGTGTATATTACGAAGTGCGATATCGGGTATTTTCCTATACTCAGAAAACAGTAATTCCTTCAGAACTTCAATATCATAAAGATTCTTCAACTGCATAAGTCAGGAATTTGAAAACGGTGCTTGAACAAATTCAACAATTGAAAAAACTTAATTGATACACAAGTTGGGAAATATCCCAAAACGCACCCAACTATATGGGACCACGTATTCTTGATCATCTTTCTGAGCATATTAAATCAAGTTTGACATTGAAATTTTCAGAGAGAACCATGAAAGAATTTTGGTGCAAAATAGTTATCATACAGTGCAAGATTTTTTTAATTGTCCGGTACGATATCATTTTTTGTTGTTAGTTCATTTTTGTTTGTACTGTTTCTAGTTTTTTGTATCGTTTTTCCGTTTTCTGTGTTATACTATGTACTTTTAGTAGTTTTGATGTTTCCGACGATGTGATTATATTGTCTTATGGAAATGAAGAGTATTCTATTCAAAAGAATGAATCATATCAACTCATATCACTCGATTACATTGAAATCGTTCGAATTCATTCAATGTATTCGAACTAATTCATTAGATGTGATGTGTGTGATGTGATACTACGAGAGTATTTTTTTGTGAACTCTAATGGGCATATTCGTCTCAGTTGGAGTATTACTCAGTTTTTCAGTTTTTTGTAATCACAGGTACGTGAAATGAAATATCAGGAAAAAAAATCTTCTCTTCACTCTTCTCATTGATCAATCTTCCATTATTATTATAACTATAATGAGGTTTAGCAGTTCAGAAAGTTTGTGAAAGAGAGCTAGCTCATTTGATGAAATAAAAACCTGAATGATATTGGCATGTGGCATAGAATCTTCTTTCCATTATAGTTCAGTTCCTCCAGTCGAAAAAATGAAACAAAATTATAACGACTACCTAAATCGCCAAAGTGTTTGTATTCCAGCCGAGTTCAAATGTTTGTAGCAACTCGCCGCCTTTGTTCGACTTTTTTTGATCGGATCTAAGTGGTTGTGTGAGAGACGTTGCTATTGACATAAAAAAAGTAGGGAAGATACAGACAATTATTTCACATACTGGTTAGAGTGGTTCTTCAAGCTATTGCATTCATCCTCTTGCAACTAATATGAATTTATATGCGTCTTGGTATGAAAGATACATTATCAAGTATTCGTAGTTTTAAACTATTTGCCAGAACCATAACTATACTGAAAAGTCACAATTCGTTAATATATCAGAGCTCTCTACATTTCTTTCATGATATTCCATTCAACAGCAATGTGTTTCTCACTAAGACCTTTGTACATCATGAAGAAAAGGCCCACAGACAGACTAATTCCACTCTATTCATTGTATTAGTTTGGGCTGCACTTCATTTCTATATTGATCACTGGTCAGGTTTTTTATGAACCGTTGATTTGAATGATTGTTGAGAGAATTTTCGAAGTCTTCGAGAAAACGGCAAATATGAAATGAACCAACCCATCACCGATAATCAAATATTCAAACAAAACATGTCTTCAATATTTATTCGCGAGGAATATATTCGAAGACCCAGAAATCGTAGCGATGAAATCGTGCCTTCAACGAGTTTGTGAAATCTATGCTTGAGCTAACGAACTAGTAATGGAACAACTTATCACCGTTTTTCTACATGTAGGAGAATATCTGGAGATCATTCAACGAAGATCTGTAATGTGCACTGTGCAGTGATATTATTTCCAGATATGAAACACCTAATTGATGATTCTTCAAGGATAAGTTTTAGTCAGCGCGACAAACCAAGCATACAAAATCACCATGAAATGATAATATTCTTGAAAATGCGTGCTAGCCGATGGCTGATATATTATTTAAACAAGGTGAGTATTCGTTGAATATACATAATGACTAATGTCATATAAATTTTTCACGGTATTGACACACCTTTGATTACTGGAATGGACATGGACAATTATTATTACAATGCCTGACACTTCTTTGAATGTTTAACAGGAAAACACACCTTTCTGAGTTGGGTACCAAAAAGATCCTACTCGGTCAAACGAATCACAAAAGTACACATTATTGGATTTATGAAGAAAATTGTATACATTCTGGATAAATGGAATGTTTGTGTCTGGGAACAAAGAACGACTTAGACAACTGGCATCATAGATCAGATGATATACCTTGTAGAAATATAAATAACCACATATTTAGATATATGCTAGAGTTTACACAGTTTCAAATTCCATATAAGGTGAACATGAAGTCATTTACCCATATCTATAAATGATATTTAACTAGAGCAACTAATATAAGGAATGTCTGCGATATCTGGACCGACAACTGGATTTCGACAGACAACTGATTCATAGATCGATAATCTGAGGATCGATTATAGTGATATTATAGGTATAATTGTGAATATACCCTGCATTTATATTATTGAAAGATATTCCATTTCGATTCCGTTTCAATCTTGACGTTGAGTTGATACTGCCAGAATACTAATACTTCATACTAATGCATTTCCCATGTCAATCTGGAAAGTGAGAATTATACATTGAGTCCACTTTCGATAGAGGGTCATTGTTCTACAACAATAAAACAAGAAACTATACATTGTCACAAATATTATGATGTAATTATCACATTACAATGCTTTCATTCGAATTCAACTTGTATACATAAATTTGTATGCCTTCAATGTAGCCGACCCCAGGAATTTCTAAGACTTTAGGAATCATTTTCCGTATAACCTGACTTTTGATCACCTCAGGGGTTGAAGTGGTGATATCAAACTAGTTTATTCCTGAAGTATACAGAGAGTGTGGACATGTAAGATTTTTTTGTAAGAGTTGTTAGGAAAGTAATGATAATTTGAGAAAATATATGGGGGATTCTATTTGGAATATCAATGTTGCTGCTTAGTTTTAGTACGAGTGGTGAAATTGCAATATAAAGGATATCAGATGTGAGATGTGAGTCTGTTGGATCAAGTCTATTCATGCACGACACCAAACACAGGATCTTCAGTCTTGTTCACTAGGAACTGTTAGTGAAACTCCCGTATGAAATTTCACCTGAAAAATCGTCACGTCGATGAAAAATTGGTATATTCTCAATGGTGAGATTTCACGTGCGGATAACATAATAAGAAATCAGTGGCAAATCAGGAACGATATTTCAAAAGTTTGTATCGAGGCAGTGTGAATTGAAAATCGTGAATCAAATGAGGATTTAATTAAATTCCCTGTAATTCACTGGGAATTTTGAATAATATTATCCTTCATGAGAGAAGGTGTACCAAGCAAAAAATGATAATCACACCGCAGAATGCGATAAAAAATGAATTGTAATGGGGTTAGGTATAGGTAGGGTTTCTAGTCTGACTAGGTGTTGATATCTCCACCTACTCTTTTCATTTTCGCTTTTTCAGCGCCATTAAATCCTGATTACAGTTGTACTACAATCGCGAGGAAACAAAAGATCTAAGAAACTGTCGAACACGTAATCTCATAATTATGTTCACAAGTCTTCTTCATAATAATGTGTATTTAAACTCCAACTGCAACTTTCCTTTCCTTGTTGATATTGTAGAAACAAGTTCCGTCATTTTATTCATTATTTCCCACAACCATATATCAGAACACAACTAATCATTACATAATGACTTCCTCTTCATCACTAATGATTTCCCCGTACATGCGCATGAATTATACGACAAGCGCCACTTGTTTCACCACCTGTGGCATAAAAATCAACCATCAGAGCACCCGCCAATTTATCGAATACGCGCCAAATGGACACTCACCTACAGGTTTCTTTAATCCGAAAGAGGGATTTTAAATCACAGCACCTCACGAAACATGGAACTGAAGCACTGCAGGATTCGAACTCGTACTGAATAGCCATAGCAGGAGATTGTTTCTTGCACGATGTTTTTTCGGTGTTGCCAGACATATTCCCTCTTATACAACAAATGCCGAACCCGAGAACATTGATCTGCGGGTACTGGTAGAGATTCACGTTCGATATCTAAACGACCATTTTTTTAAGGACACTTCGCAATTCTCTGATGTCGTCCGATATGGTGAAGACTCAGCTACAAATTTGGGTGCCTGGATATTTCTCATAGTTGATTTTTGAACAAACAATTCAAATCAGCAGGGCTGCGATTGGTTGATTTTCTGAATTTTCGAATGGAAAAACAGGATGGACCGTATAAATTGATAGATTATTCCTGACATCATCTGGAACTAACAGAAGTGAATTTATGGTCAATGTTATGTGAAGATGACGATATAATGCTGGAGGGTTTTTCTTGTCGAGGATTATTCTTGATGAAACTTTTCACCAAGTGTCAGAACCAAATCGTGGAAATAGAAATATTTTGACAGGAAATGAAGAATGAAGAAGTTATCACCCATGCTGTTAACTGTTATTTTGTTATGACTAGTTTGGTTTGCAACACTGGTTGCCTACACTAGATGATGGTAGGTAAAATAGCTGAATATCTTCGAGGCATTGTCTAGAAAGCTCATCACATGATTATTTTTGCTCCATCAAACAATATACAAGATTAGATGGAGTCACTATCAATGTGGGTCTACGATAGGATGATAAAAATATATTTCATCTCATGATATTACCTACTGATCATTGAATCTCGATCTGCCATTTACTTGGGTAATGTTGGGTAATATATATTATAGCTAACGAACTAGAATGAGACGATTAGTCGACAGAATCCTTGAATTTCAACTCCACAATAGTTCATAGCGAACATGGTGCCTTAGAAAATTAGAATTGTTCAAGAATGATGAGTAATTTCTATTGTTCCAATCCTATACGATCCTGTTGATATGGATTACAATGTCATCACCATCAAATGGAATAACTTGTTCTTTATTGAAAATGTATGAAAAAAGGTACAAGAGAAGGAAGTTGGGACGTTCCCAACATCTTTCAATTTCTGAACATTCATCAATATGTTTGAAGTAACTCATATCACTCGAGTAATGAGATATTGTTCAGTATTTTGAATTCGAAACTGACATGGCTGTCTGTATAGGAGAATATAGGAGAGATTTTTGAATAATTCCGAAATGCCCAGATGAGAATACCCACTTTGGCAACACTGCTCTAATGGTGATCTCGACGTGTTACTTTCTGTGACGACACAGCGATCTCAGGTGGGGTCGACACCGCTTTACCAGTAGTTACGTTACCAGAGTCTTGCCATGGTGACGGTGTGTGGGTGTGAAGCGAATATCTTGACGACCTTAGCTCAGGTTTGGGTTCTAATTGGTACCCAATCTGACAATCTCGATTCTTATTTCGGTATGGGGAATTAGCCGGAACCTACTGGGTGACTCTACTGTGTATTTATAGACAGATAATATCATTCGGTGATTAGAAGATTCAATAGTTCATTGAAAAGTATGTTACAGAGGGCTATATTATGTTCTTGCACGAGTTTGAAATGTGGAAATGAGTCGCGTAGCGGAGAAAATTCCGAAATAAACGTTTCATACTATTTCTTCTGTTTTGGCTCCTTTTTATACGAAATACACTTTTTCCGCTTGAACAATCAGTGACAATTTTGACACTTGATATGACGACGGATAGTTTTATTATTTGTGCTTCAAGTTCGAACTTCTTCGAAATTTGATATCCAGATGGAATACAATATATTGGTGAATGATGAATCATGACCTGGATATTTTCATCAGTGGTAGAGTGACTGTAATCTGCTTATATTCAATTGAGGTTCAATCAATTCAATTCAATTCGATCTATAAATCGGTATTTCTCACTTTTGATGATGAAGCATCAACATATCTCAACAGAAAAATATTTCGTGGCTCCTGTCTGTGATCAAATTTTGAAGGGTGGACTTTTAGTTCTGTCAATTTATCGAACCGATCAGATATTTTTCAGTTGGTCTCAAGAAAATTCAATTGATAGGAAATGATGTGGCAATATTCATATCTCGAACAGAAAGTTCGTGCATTTTATAACTGAGAATATTAAATCATATTTTTTGCATCGGCACTGATGTACCTGTGTCTATTATTATCGTGAGCGTGATGCAATCAGCAGAATAGAAAGTTTATAGTTTCGAAGAGTTTGATGCGAATTACCGATCGCCACCATCAATCGAAAGCACAAAGGACATTTACGTTTCTGAAGTTATTTATGACTCATGAAATTTATGATTTGAAATGATTTATAATTCTTGATTCAGAAGGAATCCTTGACTCCTCTGAGTAATTAGTTTCTATAGATTGAATATCAGAGGAGTAATGGAAAGAACACTGTGGGTGGCAATGGATGGAAGACTGAATATATAGAAATGTAGACGCGATAACCTCGACCAAAAGTCGTTGGTGCATATTATGAAGAGTGTCCCGTAATTATGACGCCAGAATAATCTAAGTTCCTACCTAGACACCTAGACCCTAACTAAGTTCCAATTCAAAATATAGGCATTCCAAAAAAAATTATGGTGAGTATATTTCATATTTTCCTTCTATGTCATTTCTTATAATCACCAATACTTCGAGGATCATTTTCGTCTTTCACTCGAGTCGACTTCATAACGCCATGAGGAATTTCAAATATTTCTCATTTGTCAATGCTATAGGTATCTATCTCACGAGTTCGAAGTTCGTTACATCTACATAATAGCTTTCCATGAATGCTTTCAGAGTATTCGAGATATTATATCGCTCACATCCATCTACTCCGAATTCTAAACTGCTATAATATCTCTGTTGAACGTTTTCGAGGAATCATTCAGAAGAGTTTGATCGCTAATAAGACCGTCTAGACCGCTAGAGAATGCAGTCTCCGTGAGTACAGCAGCCAAAAATCTCGAAACAATGCTGTCTATTTTCATTAAAAATACATCGGGAGATCGGAACGAGAACAGAATATGGACCCCAGTAAATCGTTTGCATCGGACAAATCTGCGCTTTGCATTGCTGACTAGCGTCTAGTATGGTGAATGCCATTAGTCTGATGCAGCATGAGAATTTACTACAGCTTGTTGATTCCATCTGAAATGTAGTGTGAAATCGGCTTGGATAAATTCCCAGTATTCCATAAAATCACTGCAAACGGAGATTAAGTTCCGCTTGTACAGCTTTCGTAAAGCAGAAAAGATAACATTCTATTGGTACTTATACTGGATGACTACGTATTCTCAAGGTACGTCATATATAGCAGAGTTCCTTTTAACATTATGTTTATCAACAAAATGGGAGCATTCCTCAAGGTATCAGAGTGGAATCACTTCGACATAATAATAAGGGACAGCTGGGCTTATAAATGGGAAAGATGAAATATTTCTTAGTTTTTGAATTTCTTTAATTTTAGTAATTCCAAATCGACCACGGAGAATGGTTCGAACTATATATGATCTATCGATACTAACTCCATCTAACTGAGGTCAATAAATCAGAAGTACCTAATATAACTCTAACATTCCTTCAATACATGATCATTCCTCACGAAAAGTCATTCGAAATTGGATCATATCTGTAAATTTCTTTATCTAGTGGTATTTTTTTTTTCATTAATTTTATATTCCCACTCCACCACTGGCTTCACCAGAAATAACTCTTAATTTTGAGTGGAGCGCCCTTTATGCTATTCCTTCATCGTTCGAAGATTATCGTTACAAATCCAAGGATATCGAGTAGATGGTATCACAAAACGCCACTATTATAGTTTTCATATCCTCAATATTTTTGTGTCACATTTATTGAGCATTCGGAAGCAAATAGGCTTGATCCCAGCAGCCTCTCGAAATGAAACCATCAAACACAGAGCTATTCGATTCCTAATGGAAATCTTCAATTGATCACGAAGTTATTCATACCATTTTATATTCAGGTGAAACTGAAAGGAAAGGAAAAAATTGAAAAGAAAGAAATAATTGTCAATCAAATAATCGAATTTTTTGAATCTCATACTGATATAACTTTGCAACTATGGCTTGTCTAAATAAGAAATGGTTTCTATAGAAACAGCATTTTGCGATGAGAAAACGATATAGGGAAGAATGTCGAAGTCAACTCCCCCAGAAGATGGCGTTTTCTTGCAGATTTCTGTACAATTACTTGTGTTTTGAGACTGTATCAATGATACCATTATTATATATGATTTTTGTTTAACACACGAGTGATTTTCCGATATAATGAATGGAAATCTGTTATCAAGTATTCTGTTCATTAGAGTTTTGGCAGAATAAATCAGATGGTAATTGGGCAGAGCAGTTTCAACATTGTTCCCAAATATCGTGGATGAGAATGAACTCACTCGAGATCATTAGAGTGCCTGGAGGGATTCGACAGTTTTTTTCGAAATTCATCCAAACACTCAATAGAACGAGAGATCGAGAGATGAATAAATACACAGGCGTCTTCGGAAAGCAGACTGTCTAAGAACACAAAATCATCAATAAACTGTGATCTTTGTTGTACCAATGACTCTCCTTGTACACACATTTACCAGTCATCTTCCTTATCCATTTCTGCACAACTAATGGAGACTGGAATTGTTATGTGGGCTTCTTAGGTTGTCTGTGTGACAACCACGCAACGACCGTATTTGGTGATTCGAGGTCCGAAACACTTTTACTTGAAGTCAAGCACACCAACACTATAAAGTATTTATTGACGTCATTTCTACACGTTCAATTTATAAGATTTCGGATGTTCGTGAAAAGACTGAATAACGGTAAATGTTTCTTTCCAAATGCGATTTACGTAACTGAATAATCAAATGAAGGAAGCTGTAAACATTTTATTGTAAAGTTTGCAACGGGCTTTCGGCAAATAACGAGAATCGTTGAATGAGAGAGTGAGGAAAATACAATTACTCATTCGTCAAGTATTCACAAGAATAATCCCGATACCTTTCCTCAAATTTCAGTACCATATATTTTCTCATAGTTAATTCATGTGTGTTTTGTCACTGAGGATCTAGATAGAAGTGTAGTAATCAAAGTCATTCCATAATTCATAAAAGATTCCGGTCACCTATATTAATTTCATTTCTTTCCCAAACAGAATGCGAACAAGAGCATATATATATGACGATCATAATGGCGGGAACAGTAGTTTCTAACCTAACATCGTGATCCTAACCCTTAGACACAGAACACAAAAATTGACAATGACATGACAACAACGGATCGTTACCAACTTAAAATATAGCGCCAAATTCAAACAATAGAATTGATACTACGGAAGTTTGGTTCACAACTTTACAATGTAGGTATGGAGATCAGAACATGTAATGGTGGACTTTGAAGTCCTGATAGTTTTCAACTCGAGGTTTAAAGAAACGTTAGTTGAATATGAATATTTTCTAAGAAAGTGCATTCTGAAGAAGTGCCCGATAGAATATTTCTGAAATGGCGGAGAAGACCAAACTCAAGACCAAAATATAATTCAGTTATATGTTATTGTGTGAGCATGTCATCCTATCGAGATTAACTCTACCAAGCATCATTTTTCAAAAGAACGTTTTCGAATTATCTGCCTAGTGAAGTGTTTTCTATGTTTATGACCTCCAAACTTCCTAGAGAAATTCCAATACTCCCAACATTCCGACGCTGGCTTCGAGTTCCACGAACATTTCCCTTTCGTAATATTAGAATTTGAAAAAAAATTAAGGCACCTCTCCGATGATAGTCTAATAGCCGAAAGCGCCTTGCAAATTTTAATACAAACTATTGACACGATATACTCATGGGTGGTAATGAATATTATTATTTCCAAGCGAGCTTACAGCCCCCAGCTGAAATCTCCGGAAATAATTTTAGTCTCTTGGCAGTACCAAAGTGTATAAATATCTGTTAATGCTTCAGCAACGGAGTCTGTTTTTTGCTGTACTCGAGATCTCTTCGCGGTAGATATCATTAACATCGCATGCTGCAAACTTCTCTGTTAAACTCATTTGGATATTGTTTATTTTGGAAATTTCTGGTCTATACCACATGACTCTGCCTTGATTTTCATTCACCAATATTTCAAGGGGATTTCATAATAGAAAAATCACCCGATATGGAGTGAATGGGAAATTGATATTGAATAACTTTAAGAAGAAGTCCTGATAATAAATGCCCTCTAACTGAAATAATGGAAGAAATAAGAAATAATAAGGAAGACATAGTTGTAATAGAAATAAGTGGATCACTATGATTGAACCTGAGTAAGGAACCTTTATAGACATGCAAAAATTAGCAGCAATCACTTTGTGATCCTTATATGAAAGAATGATTGACAGAGGAATGAAGAATGCCATATCCAAAATGTAAAGAAATTTAGGATGGAAATATCTGTATCAGAGTGTATCAACAGCCGTAACTGAGATCACGAGTTATTCAAGAGTCTCTTGCAGGAAAGCGCTTGGAATCTATAACAGAACTATATACCGGTGTTCTCTTTGAACGTTGAACTCCCAATTTTCATTTTAGAATGCAAAACTCAATTTCCGATGCTGAGAACCTCCAAACTTTCAAGGAAAATTTCAACACTTCCTTCTCGCCCAAAATTCCACCGCTGGCTGATACGATGTTCCTCGAATATTATAGGTTTCCCTTTCATGTTGTGAACAGATGAAAAAAATAGAAAGGCCAAATGATAGGAATTTTTCAAAATACTGATTCCTAGTGCTGGATTAATATACAGGGTGTCCCATAAACATACCGACAAACTCTAAGGGATGGTAGAGGACATCAAAATAAACATTTTTGCTCGATAAACATAAGTCCGGAAACTCTTCGTTTTCGAGATACAGGGTATTTAATTCAGCACCCTTTATTTGTCGGTATGTTTTGGATACTCTTTCCAAGATATTAAAAATTACGAATATTTTCCAATTAAATACAAAACAAAAAATGATTAAAAGTCATTAATAATAATTAATGATTCGTAAAAAACAGTTATTGGAAGTTTTATTAGTTTTTCAATATTTCAATAAACGCATTGGTAAAATGTAAGGTATAATTTTAAAGCATTTAATTTTTTTTTCATAGATGTAAGAGATATGGTTTTTATTTTTTTTTCTTCAAAACGAAGCTAGATACGGAAAAATTTCAAGGGACAAAAAAATTGCATTTTTAGTTGTCCATTCAAAAACATTATCATAATCACAAAAAATCTACTGGGCACTGGGCACGCCCCTGAAATTATTGGGCAAATTCTAATAGCTCCAAAAGATACCTTATGAATGTATCAATAATCTGTCAAAATTTCATTGAATTCGACCAAATCGTTTATACGATATTAATAAAAAACCGATTTTCAAAAAAAAATTGAACACCCTGTATCTCGAAAACGAAGAGTTTCCGGACTTATGTTTAACGAGCAAAAATGTTTATTTTGATGTCCTCTACCATCCCTTAGAGTTTGTCGGTATGTTTATGGGACACCTTGTATATCCGAACAGATCTGGATGATCTTCGATATCTATAATGTGGCTAAAATGTCTGTGAGATTTGGACAACAGAGAATACAGACTTCAATTGAAGGATTATCATTTTGTAGAACTGAAATAGCTAGTGAAGGAAAAGTGTAGACGAGAATATATAAAGTATGTAGAGAATGATATCGCTAAACGTTTGAATTTTCCGATTTTAATATTAGAATGCATAGCTAAATCTACCAGTAAGGCTGAATGGAAGAAATTTTTCGAAATATAGATTCCAAGTGCTGGAAGAAACTCTTATAAAACAATATTGATGATGTGAGTAGAATAACTGTGAGATTGGGACAAAATCAGAGAATGACGAATTCAATTGGGGAATTATTTTGTGGCATATAGAAATAGCTGTTGAGGAAAAAGAGCAGACCAGAATATATAGAGTATATATAATGCTTATTCGAAATCCATTAGTGAGGCTGGATGAGTAATGACTGGAATTATTTAAAATACAGGTTCCAATTATGATGTTGGGATTATTCGAACATATAGAGCAAGATAGATCTTACCTATTAAATATCTGCATCGTAACATATATTCATCGAATGTAATACATCAATATGGTTCGGTGACCATCTTATTGTAATTTCTCCTAACTGCACACTTCATTTATGTTCTAAATAGAAATGATTGTAAGGAATGCGAAAGACACGAAATTATGGTGAGCGTCTTGAATACTTAAGTTCTCTTAACTTACATGTATTCAAACGACATGTTGCTGTACGTGTGGATTATGCGATAATTCATGCATAATATTATTCCATGAACTACGTTGTGTATGGTGAATTGAGGTAAATGTACAGCAGAGAGTGCATTGTTGGAAGATTATATATCGTGCTTATGGGAAGTCAGTATTAAGCTTTTATGAAGCTTCATAACATTCCGCCAGATCAGTCAATATACAGGGTATCTGTACCAGGAGTATGCCGAAGACGAGCTGATTTGAAAAAAATCTTTTTGGTTTGGAAAGTATTCAAAATCTCTATCCACTATAGGGGTGTATTCTTGTTCCTAATATACGTGTTTATACTGATATCTCGATCTAGTTGAAGAATACTGTCTGTAAATTTTTTGAGGAGGTGGTACATTCATTTTCCAGCTTTTTGAAATAATTTTTAATAATTTCTACTCTATTTTATAGAATCGAGGAGAGAAAATTCCACAAAAAGCTGGAAAACTTTTTGAAGAAGTTAAAAAATATTGAAGAACATTAAAGATTGTATTGTACATCAGCCCTTGCTACAATGACTTTGGGAAATGAAGATTTTAAATGAAATCCATTTATGGAATCAGTGGATGAAGCAATGAATGAAATCAAGGTTAATTGTAACCATCCAAAAATAGCTATTCGAGTGATACTCGAGTTGAATATCAATAATGGTAATGGTGATTTTCTTTATCATGCATATGCTATACATGCATTTTTCCAGATAGCTCAAAGGATCGCTTTGAGATATAGATTGACTATCATATTCTTCACATAACTGCTATATCATACAACATTCTGTAGATGAATAAAGTTTGCAGACACAAAATAGATTCTACAATAATCCAGATGAAAATATTTTAGATATCTTTCATTGGATATTTCGAATCTCCCTGAGTCCGTGCTTATACTTTCCAAACAATCTCCAAATTTCATCATTCAGGACTGGTAGAATATTGACAAAATGGCGCCTTCGACTGAATCCAGTTTTAATTGCATCGTGACAATTTTATGAAATGTTCCGTCCATTTCGATGATGGATCTAACATATCACACATGAATGATTCATTCATCAGATGAATATGAAATACGTTTCCGTTTCTGTCTCAGAAATTTTTGATACAATATGTACCGACTTATTCATCGAACATGGTTACTATTTTCAAATTTCCAATAGCTACATCTGATAAAGAGAGTGACACATGAAATAATTAACCAAACCAGTCTAGGACACGAGAGTAAATCAATATTACACATAATGGAGGTTATCAGCCATCTCCTAGTATATTTACAATATCAAAACCCAGTGAGTATATGGAACATACTGATTGGACCAGTAGTGCATGAGAAGAAAAATGAACATAACAAGATTTCTGAAACTGCTCAAGACTGTTTTTGATATGTGCGGAATAAAATTTGGATGACATTTGGAAAACTCATCCCCATCAACTGAAATGTTATCAATAGCTACCTCCTAATGTTGATACATCATTCTATATGAAAAACGATTCATTACGTAGCTGTATCAATTCTTTTCAAGCTTTAGAGTTTTGTATCTCAAACAGAGAGGGTTGATTATGATTATGATGGAGTACTGTGTGTGTTACAATGGCGAGTTCATTTCAATGGAGCAATTCTGGATATATGGACTGGATATATGGAAAATTTCCAATTCCTAACCACGTTTTATCCACCACGTATCAGATATTGGAATTATTTATTAACAGCTTTCCAATGATATATCACAATAATTCGAAATGTTTGCGCTGTGGTTAAAATGTTAGTTCAGTTCCCCTTTGTAGGACTTGTTTCATTGGCTGATTCTGTTCCTGTTCCGGAGATGAAGACATATTGAAAGTTTCCAAATTGTCACCTTCCACATGACATCTACTGTGTTGACGAAATCTGAGAATATCATTTCTCTTCCAATCCTATCTTTTCCAATCGGAAATTATATCCAATATATCAATACAGGAACTATGATTATAAGTTCAGTGGTATATGAAAGAACAACATGATTAAATATAAAAAAAAAATCAAATGAACCACCACCATGTTTGTCAATTGTTGAAATCATATGAGAAGGTGTTGGAAGTGTTGAACCTAGCATATACTAACCCTGGAAATTGAGATTTAGGAAGATCTGCAAGGGATGAGATACGGACAGATACTTCTGAGAACCCATCACCATAAATGATGTAAAATGAGAACCAGAGAATAGTTTCAGAGTAACACTGGCAGTACCAATCTGAGTAAATATAGATCTCGTACAATCTCTGACTTGTTGAGGAAGAATATTGTACTGGACACACTACACGACTTTAGTCCATGTGAGGGTGGCTATATCTAGGAGCTCATAAGATAGAAGAAAAAGATTCACCTTCAACTTGAAACCCTCATACAGGATCTTTCTGGAACACGATGACTTTTTACCAAAAATGATTAAACAATGAATAAAATGGAAGATGATGGATTTGATCACAGGAATTTTGGAGATGATCAGAAGGAGAACTCTAAGTTCGCAACCATCTATGATTACCATCGAACCCTGTCAGACAACACCTGATGACTATTATCAATCGCAGCACACGGATAGTAATTAAAAACCACAGAACATCTTGAATAATAAACGGCCGCCTCTTCGGTTTCTAACAATCGCCAGGCTCGTAAAGATACAGAGTACCTACTCATCCCACGGCATCCAGCGATCTCCTTTTCTTTTTTGCTGAATGGAGACGGCATATCGAAGATTACGCTGCCCGTTGTTCAGTATTTCGAAATCAATCTTCTCGGAAGAAATTAGCAGGGTCGGATTTCATTCAGTGAATGTTTGCAAAAGGGAATACGAAATACTCGAGGGGCGACTTCCATAGACAAAAGTGACGGCATTGAAATCCTGCATGAATCAGGACGCTTTACACAATATATCAATTTTCACTAGTAATACCACTAGAGGTCAAATTATTTCCGGAAATTTTCTGAAAATTTAATTGATTCAATTTGAACTCGTGTGGTATTCGGTAAGAAAATTCCACACCAAATGTGTTTCCAATAACATCAATTTTCGTCTTGACAAAACCTGTCATCATAAACGTCAAAAAATTTCCAGTTTAATTCGCTGTTGGGTACCCACCAGGAAAAAAAATCCGATAATATTCATCCGTTGCTATGGTGATCTGACAGAAATACACGTTCTGATTGGTTTAAAATCACATGTGTGGAATTTTCCTTGATACTAGAGTCAAACCGATTCTGGACATTGGACTGATATGTATATCTTGCATGACATGAGTTTTAAGATGATGTAACATAGTTATACATAGTTATTAGTACATAGTAATTTGTCATATAACTGTTGTATCATTAACATAATATGATTGATATCAAAGCCAAATCAGAAGAAAAATCTTGTTCGATCGATTATGACAGGACAATTTCCATTTTGATTTCAGTATATCTAGTCTCAGAACCATTGAATGAGTTTCTGGGTATAGATAAAGGTTCCAGCAAATATATTATAACGATATTAGTGAATTTGGGATCACTGATCGACTCTGAACCTGACTACGGCTGCTTCTACTTATACTGGATGTCAACATATTCTTTGGATTAGCCATAGAAGCCTGAGTTCTGATTGTGATTCAAGAATTTTTGAAAATTTCATCATATTCCACCAATAATGTCCAATGAACTGGTTGAAAGGACTCCTTTCAACGCTCTATAATTGCCACTGAAAAATCAAATGAAGTTGGAAATTCTCTATTGAGGTCATTCCTGATGAAACAAGTACTTGAAGAGTATGAAATAATGAAAACTCTCACAATATTTGAATCAAACATCTCCGCCAAGTTTGAATTTCATACCCTCGGAACTTTGGAAACTATGACTTGTCTTAAAAATACGTTGACACCTAGTACATATATGCCATTTCTTTACTGAAACTTTGGAGTATTTTTTATTATCTCTGAATCCTCAGGGTCATTTTCTTATGCTTTCGAAACGTCGCACCAATGAGGACTATCTTCATGTTCTTTTTTTGTTGCCTAATGTTTCATTCACTTCTTGTAACAATACCATCTCCCAAAGTTTGAGGAATAACAGTTGGAGAATTTCGGTGTATTTAGAATCAGTACCCTTGAGAGCTTCCTGAAAATGATCAGAAGGAGAACGACAGGGAAGTTTGCCCTAGAGCAATAATAAAGGCATTGATTTGGCTAACGCTATTACTCTGAGCGAGCGGATTTTTTTCATTGTCACCAGCTCACCTTGTGGGGAAATTATTCCAACTGAATGTTCCTCAGAGTTAGTGTAACAAGAACTTCTGAATTCTCTCATTTCCTTTCACAAGATCTCTGAGGATTGAATACCTCCGATAGGTAACATATCGTTTGACAGTTCTCTGTTGATCAATTAAATCAATATTGTTTTATATATATATAGTATTATGTGATACGTTGTGAATTGAAATTCAGGAATACAAATATTTTCATAGATGCCTAAATCTTGTTGAAATGATGGAATTGTTAGTTCTGAGTGAGAGTTGAATGATGTTTGATAGGAACTTTGCAAGTATTTCGCGATAACTATTTACTTTTAGTTGCCTTCGTTTGATACTGATCAAGTTAAACGAGAAGTGAGTAAAATATTACTTGATTATTGCCAGCTACTCCATTTCAACTGATTAAAATTGAGACTAGGTATTACACATTGTGGAAATCAATCACTGTCAACTCGTTAAGAATTGTGATGTTTGGTTTAGGATATACTAATCTATCCATTCTTGAAGGCATCTGGTATATATCTTTGTAATAGTATTATATTCAATTGAATTCCTGACACAGCACATCTGTTTGATTTATGAATGAACACAACAAATATTCTTCCAACTCCATAATTTTCAGTCCAGACCTGAAAATCGATAGAGTCATGTTTTGCTCAAGGACGATTAACGTCCTACGATCGGCTGATATTTTGCATTTCGTAGCTTGACTTATGGAGGTAGTATAATTGTAAACGAATCGATGGTATTTGTGTATGCCTGAAGATGAGTTATGGTTACTTGTGAAAGTCCTCTTGCTGAATAACTTAATTTTGCTGATCTGTGTCCGATGGTTCACAGGTGGTATAGGCATTGACTTTGATGAAATAAACATACACCACTTTTTGTCAGTGGAATCTCAGGCATGATATCATTTCGAGTGAATAACTGATTTACTGTGGATACGATCCTTGGACTGAGAGATTCATGTACAACTGACTTCAACGAAATATGTGTTTTAACAACAATGTACAAAACACTGGTGAAGTCACTGATGGTGTTTTGTTTCGTCAGAAACGCTAACGCTATTTTCCGCTATAATGGCCTAATAGTTATGAAACACCCCAGAAGATGGTGACATGTTTACAGATTTCTGTACAAATAGTTGCTGTTTTGAGATTATAACTATGTAGTTCGATTTAAAATTGAGAAGTAACCTAAATAACTACTTCTGAATCAACATTTCTATAACACTGATGGTGCATTTATCAATAATACTGATTTTGTCTTCATTTTTGTGTCGCCATCTAACAACTGACATTTGAGTGATTTTCCGCTATAACGAATAAAATGCTGTTATCAAGTTAGCTGTACGTTAGAGTTCTGGTTGAAGAAATTAGATAAGCAAATAGGCCGAATAGTTCCAACAGTATTCTGTACATCGTTGTTTTAACATATCAGTTGAAGAGAAAATGAAGATCAAATTGACAGCATTGTCTCTTGCATTATTGTCACGCTCACAGAAAAAATGTGTGAAAGTCTCAATATTGCACTACTTTCATACATTCCCAAATTATCATCAAATATTTATTCAGAAACAGAATTCTCATTTGGAAATTTGCAGATTTATACATTTATACATGAATTCGTGAGTGGCAATTCTCTGAAGGTTGAGAATTGCTATGACTTGATTCTGGAATTTCAGACGCAATGAAGGAAATCTAAAAACTATAAACTGAAATGGATTCATGAAATGAAAAAATGTCCGCTCATCAGTTATTCGTCTATGAGGAGATTTTGTCAATATATTTGACACATCCAGAATATAATAATTCCATTTCGGCACTATCAAAATATAGAGAAAAATATACTGAAACCTATACAATATAAATGCACCAGGTCACAGATCACCTACCTACAAGGTGTCCCACTAAGGTCGGTAATGGGCCGTATGTTTATATAATGTTGTATATATGTTATAATTGATATTTGCGGCCATTTGAATATTCAGTTTTCTAACCTCAAAGTGTAATAAGTGTGCCGGTAGCCGATCTAAATGGGACACCTGGTATATATATGCATATTTACTATATGTACTGTATAAACTTTCAGTTGGCTGATTTATCGATGGCATACCAGCTTTCTTGCGTAATGGTAACGTTACAAATGGAAAAAAAATCATGGTGAGAGGAATATTCATCGTTCATAATTTTGGGAAAGAAGAAAAGAAAAACTATTTTTCTCATGTGGTAATTAAGTACCTATGGAACTGAAATATCGCAGGAATAATAAAAAATTACAATACTTTATTACATCACCAATACAATGGCACAATGAAGAGTGGTTATTATCAGCTTATTGTCTGGAAGGTAGGTACCTACTGAACAAATATTTTCATCAGATATATTGAAAACATTATTAGGAATGTTCTTTTACAATTTCAACAAAGTAAGGTTTCCAGCAATAACATCCAACGGAACATTTCTCCAACAATATTTCGAACATACATACGCTATATTACAATATTTTTTTCCGAAAACATCTTCAATTCTATAAACTGTTACTGATTGCATGTATTCCAATGACAATTATCCATCATGAAATTCCAGCCGATTGTTTTACTATATGAAAATTCATCATTTTGATGAAATAACTCCTCTTTGACAATAGTTGTTTCGTCTTCCGTTCATTATCATTGGTTCAGTGTTAGAACTTTGGCTTAGAGTTATGAAAAATAGATGATTATCTAAAATCCGGAGTTGAGAGATTTCTATGTATAGCCATGTGATTTCTCATCGAATTGATAATCAGAACAACATATTTTTACTTGTGTTTGTTGGATATATTTTGGTAATGGGCATTGGAATGCAAATTGATGATTTTGACTGACTATTCGATTTTTTGGAACATGATATCTCCCAAAAATTATGAATTGGAACTATTGCGACACCATGTTTATGTTTATGTACACAAAAAGATCATATGTAGAAAACTACTTGATATTAAATTTGACTAACAGTGCAAAACTTTTTGAGAATTTTCGAGTCTGCTTTGCAATAATATTATAATTCAATATCATGTATTTTATGCACTGACCATATTTCAACGTCCGATTCCCACTTATTCCCAAACTTCGTCGTTGGTTCACAGGATGTACCATAAGCATGCCCAACTTCACCGGTATCTTCTACGACCAAAATGAGAAGAAACAAATGAACATGGGTCGTTTTATACACTCCTGAACTGTCTCATTCTTGTTTTCTTCACTGTATTGAGCATGGAAAGTTCAGTTCATGTATACCGTAATGCATCTTTTCATCACATGGCGTTTCGGGAATATTTGGGAAATACCATCTTCAGGAACCCCTTCAAGGAAACCGTAGCTCCTAGGAGCCATTTTACTATTCGTGTACATTCAATTCGAAAATTTGCAGGATGATTATGGGTCTCCTTTATAGAAAAACATTGTATTCATGCATTGTAACTCATTAATGGTGTGCTTCTTCTGAAGACATGGTAATTTCCTCAAGGGTAGTAGTGAGAATCTAGAACACATCCAGAATGATCTGAAAACCACCAATATTCGATGTCTTGAGGGATGAATACCTACGATAACAGTATACAGGTTCATCGAGATTTGATATCTCCTGCACAAAAAACTCGGCCTCAATAATATTGAAAAAAACCATTACTTGTAAATGGAAATTCAACCTCTTGAACTCCCGAACGGGGCACTATCTAATGTTTCACATAATTGGGCCTCGAGATTCTTTCATCAAATTTTCATTGATTCTCAGGGATTTTGATAATTACAATATTGTAAATCGTTACCGTAAGTTTTAAATATTCACCACGTAGTTTTCGAAAGTAGTGATTCCAGAAATACAAAAAAATGCAAAATTATTCCATAATAGTCATGTTTTGACTATTTCCTGTGAATGAATGGATATGAACTGAAATATAGTTATGGGCATGAGAGACAATCGGGAATTATAGGATCCATTTGGTTTCAAGCTTCCCAATATGAGTTTTGCTAAAAATTCAAAATGAATCGGTATAAAATGGGCATAAATGGGAAATCCGCATAAGAATGGATAAATGTTTCCAAAAAATGTTATTGTATTTTAAATCCACTCGAAATTTCAGAAAAGAGTGATCCTAGCAGTTCCAATTCGAATTAGCAGTTATAGTGAGAGCTATTCCATGAGAATCCAAGCAGATGTCAAATAAATACAACAAGCGGTATTTCGCATGAATCTGAAATTCATAATAGTAGCTCCTCACGACTCTCCCTTCGAATCCGCAAAAATCGCATCCCTAGGAAATAAGAAAATCTACCTTCGATATGATGCAATCTCTTTCTGAAATGGAGCATTGCCTGCAGATTGGAATTTCGTTCGATTGATTTATCTCTACAGGATTGATTGATTTTCGCCCTTTCGACACAAAATTTTCAACACCATCCTACAATTTGATTACTATTTTAGGTATTTCCGGAAATGGTATCTTCACAGGTCCCTATGCCTACTCACAGGTTTTGAAAAGAGCGTTTCTAGATATGTCATGGACAACTTGTTTCGAGCACTGTGACAGTTTTTATAAATTATTTTAGCATTATTTTATATCATTTATATTTTCATACAAGTTTTCTTGATGAGCTTTTGGGAATATGTTCTCAATATGAATCGGAAGAACCAATCTACATCTACGGCAGAGTTGATTGCGAAATGGCTTCCCCGTCATGTTTAGATTTTTAGGCCGAAAAGATGATGGAACGACGTCTAGAATTCCAACAAGAAATATTGTTCGTTTGGCATCATTCGATATTTTCTGAAGGAAAAATCTCTCAGCTTTTCGCTTCCTAGGAGACATCGAGTCCGATGAACCCTATACTATTATACACTATTCTGAGAGGAACCAGCCATCACGCTTCCTGTATCTCTCCCTTGAAACCAGGCCCGTGGTGGAAATCGTGCCTGTTCAACTTGTGCGCCAAATCCTGCAGCACATCGCGAAAAATCAACGAGTTCACGTTCTCCCCCAACATGTAGAACAGAAACCAATCGCCCATTTTACTTCGCCGCACTATCGTGTCTATGGCGTCCTTGCGCACCAGCCTGTATCTCATCCGAAGCAGATACACCCGCATCCTGGGAGAGAAGATGATGATGATTCGATAGATGACGGTGACGAACGTCAACACGAAGAGGACGATGAACCAGAACCACAAGAACACGTAGATCTTCTCGTTGACCACGTTGAGCGGCAGGATGCACAGGGCGTCGTGCTTCTCTTCGTCTCCGGAGACGCCGTACTTGCGAAAGGTGCATTTGGTCATCCTGGGGAAGATCTGGATCATGGGGTCGATCCTGTCCTCTTGGTCGCTGTTGATGAAGTTGATGACCTCGAGGCCGAACATCATGAAGGCTCCGTCGAAGAAGCGATTCATCAGAAACATTTGCCCTGAAAAATGGAATGAGGCCATGAAACGTGATGGTTTAGTTGAATTCTATTCATTTGGGAGGAGGACAACGACAAATAGAGGGATTTATAGATTGTGCTGCAGGCACTGCCTTGGCTATTGCAGTAGCAGTATTGAAGAAGTCTAGTCAGAAGTTGAAGATGTGGTCAACGAGTGTAAGTTTGAAGATAAGCAGTAGCAGTGGTCACTACCATCTGAAGTAGACTAACTTTTATCTTCGTCCAGTGACGAGCGGTCAAAAATATGCAAAGTCTACTATTTTCAGGACTTGAGGTAATGATGAAACAACAACATAATATCTCAGAAAATATTCAATCATCGATTTTTATCAATAATTCAAGGATGAAAGAAAATTTGAAACAAACTTGACGTTTGAGAAATAAGGGATATACATTAGCACAAACTATTCAAATGTATCAAGTGCATGATTCAAAAAATGTATCATTGTATACGGGAATACACTTGGAAAAAACTTTCGAGAAAAAAAAAAAAATTAAAACAATCTTATCACCAATTTTCTTGTATTTATAGGTAGCATGATCATCGGCTGTTAGATGAGGATCAATGAACACACCCAAATATTTCATTTATAGTATTTGCTCAATGGGTTTTCCATTGAATTTAATGATATCTCTTATCATTTCGAAGTTTTTGATCCGCATTTTTTTGTCCAAGACAAAATACGTAGTTTTAGATACGTTTAAATTCAATGTATTCACACACAACCGATTATACAAAATACAGAGATTCTCAAAATGGTAGTTTCCTTAACTTCCAGAATTAGGATTCGCAGCTATATGGATAATAATTATCATATTGTCCATAAACTCATGGGTGACTTCCCACATTTCCTTGAATAAGATGGAAATCTTCGTTATCAATAAACTTCAAGAAGCCTGAATACCAATATACTTTTATGCATATATTCCTATTATGAGTTTACGGAAATTCGGGTCTGACATCATTACTTGAAATTCAGTTCTTCATATAGATCTCAACTGCCCATCTCTAGGATCAACGCCCCATCCCATGAGTTGGAAATTCTACGGGGTTAAGAACGTCTTCACATGAATTCGAGTTCAGACTGGACAAACAACAAAGCGCCTTAGTGGCCGTGTCCATCAGCATTATTGAATACTGTAAAATTCACACCATAAAGTCTTCAAACGAGAAGATCGCCGATGTTATTGACATGAAGGAACAAGATATTCGAGATAATAAACCTTCGAATTGAAATGATGGAACTTACTCACCAACTACGTTTATAAGGGCAAGAATTTCACAGAAATAATATTTGTAGGCCCACCAGTTGTGATACCTCAAGTTTTCCCACAAATAGTCAATCATGAGTTTCTTCTTCTGCTTCTTCTCAATTTCCGAGCACACAGCCACGTCGAGGTCCATCATCAGAGCACTGATCTTTCCTCCCTCCCAGTTTCGCCACAGCCATCTGGGTATGTAGAATAATATCCCCTGAGAAAAAATATGAAAATTATTATTCACTTGTATTCCATACATGAGCATGTTATGACCTTATTTTTATGATGACTCCATTTTCTACTTATGACTTTATGAGATGTAGATCTAGATGTAGATGTAGATGTAGATCTTCCTGGGTGTAATTCAAAAGGCAACGCGAAGAAGATTAGATACAGCATTCATTGGAGTTATTCATTTTCATCAGTTCTAATTGATTAGGGAAGTATGATATTCAGGTAATGCAATATTCATATTTAGAAACTCTGGATACATAGATTTCGTGAAGAAGAAGAAGAAGGTAGAATTCATTTATTTTCTATGTTCTTTTTCCGGTCATAATGTTGAAGGAATAATGTCATTTGCCAATCATCATAATTGATCTAATCATCTACATATTTCGAATGAATTGTGTATATACTGTCGATTTCAGTGTAGTCCGTAAACAAAATCGATTCGATAGGAAGTTTTCAGGAGTTAGTCAACCGACCGAAGTTAATATTTATTATTTTGGAAACGAAAGCAAACTGTTCAGACCCAATTACTAACAGATTCAACAAATATTTTAATACCGGGTTTTCAAACAACTATTGAACATAATACTGATGGCTCGCCTTGAGCTACTTCAGAACATTTATTATTCATTGTTTTGTTATTTTTAGCATATAGGTGCTTGAATCTGAACATCCAACATTCTGTTACATGATGGCCAGCTAATGAATCTGATTATCGTATTTATAATCATCCTAGTTATATGTGATTTGATTACCTGATTCCGATATGATTTGTGATATTTACATCCTCTACTGCAATAAGTCTGAATACGTCTGAATAAATAGGTAGTGAAATATATTCGGTCCTCTATGAGTCATTCATGTAGCTCATTAGGGCCTTACCTACTCCATATTCAATTTTCTGGTCTGTTATGATAATATTCGGGTGGGAATCAACCATGAGGTTGAACAGAACGTTTGTGCTGTTCCCATAATTGTTTTCAGTAGTTCTTAGTTCAATTTGGAAAACAGTGCAGCAGCAGCACTGTATATGTTGGGGATGTTTTGCTCCTCACAACAACTATTTTTTTTCTGTTCCGTCCACTCCATTGTGTAAGACCAAATCACTCGGAAGACACGAGAAAATCCGAGATATTCACTGAAGTGAGCTCACCAGCAAAGACCCTGTTTGCATTTAGTTTTGACCCGTCTAAACATACGAACCTGATCGCGCGCATTTCCTTTGATGTTGGAGAAAAAAACCGAAAAGTGATGGGAACGCCGCAAACCGTTTCCCGAATGACCAGGATTTGCGAATCTGCTTGCAAACTCGTTCTTTGACCCGTCCAAATTAGTGATCCGATCGACGTTCGGTATGTTGTTCTGTTTGTTGTCAGCGTAATGTTCAGGTCTGTACGAAGCTACAGATAAGACCTGCGTCAAAATGAATATCAACTCTCATTCATTAATTTTATTGAGAATTTCACGCTGACATATGTTAACAAATAAATTGGAAGCATTTCTCAACGTTTCCATGGCAACGTGAGTATTTCTTCGGAATGTTTTTCTTGCTAGGTACCCTGGAGAGTATTGGTGGAAGTTATTTGACATTCGTAATCATAAGGATTACCCACGAAAGATATTTCGTATAGTTAACCATAATTAATCTACCGATACCACCTTCATGTAATTAGGGTCAGTGAATATGAAGTTATATAACAATATACTCTATGACTTTTAATCAACACATGGTCTCTAGTATGAAGTCTATGTCAATTCGTGAGCTTATTTCAATCAATTTTATCGTGAAATTTTCTCACCAATACTCGATATCAAATTACTGGGTTTTTTCTCGCTCACGAATATTTCCAGAAAAATTGGAAAACACATTCTCAAAATATTGGTGACCCCAAAAAATGTCCCTATTTAATATGACCTCTACTTACTAGTGACATTATTTTTAGTAGGTGTTCAAATATATTTCAATAGAATCTGCGCTTGGTATTGTTCAATTAGCACGGAATAGTGCAGTGCATAGAATATGGTGTATTTATTGTATCGAATTATTAATTATTTGTATTTCTGCAACCTGCGTTAATGAGAACGATATCATTATTATTATAATTGGCTGCCGTCGAAACAATTCTATAGTACTGACCTAACATTTGTTCGGAGGGATTCCATGATTTGATCGCACACATAATATCTATTTATTTACCTATATCAATTCTCAGTTTCAAGGACAGTAACAGACAGTGATTGAGTTTGGCATATTGAACGCTATTTCAAATAGTCATTGTACTGATTGGTAAACAACTGAACTCATATCAGTGCATTGCTTGCAATACGAATATGAAGGTGTATCATGAATATTTATGAGCAGGCTCTCGATTACAGTAATAAACATAAAATTTGCGGTAAAAGGTTATTACAGTTTTACTTATAGTGAATTTTCAAAAAAGTATTAAGATTATATTGCTCTGTAATGTAACTGTTCGTTGATTGAAATATACTATAAGCGATTCAAAATTGATTCGGATGAAATGCAAGTAATAAAATGGCAATAATCATAAAAACTTTTACAGCTAATGCTGTACTCATATCAGACCTACTTCAGATAGGATACATACTATACAGTCCCTCCCCACTGATCATTTCTGAACCAGACGAGGTAGTGAATTCGATAGTAGCTAGTTGTAAGATTTGAAACTCAAAACGTGGGACGAATGCAACAGATAATTGATAAATTGCACTACAAATGATATAAACTGTTACTGATACTTGTTACTGATACTACTAGTATCTATTGTATGTGCCCTACATCTTTGATTTTGAATATCAGAAGTATTTCCATAGCTACACGAAAAAATTTGAAGTATGGCTATATTGGATATTAAACATTGACAAGTTGTCAGGAATTTGGTTACCGGGGTTTCCTTCATTAATTCATCTTTAATTCACCATTTCCATATTCAGTTTTAAGAAGTGAACTGAGCAAGAAGCGATATTATTTTCTCCGTTCAGAAGAATGCTAGCAGATTATTGGATTCTTGTTTTTTGGTTGTTACCTTCTTTTCCTATAATCCTGATATCACTCCAATCGGCCATATATTTTCTATCTTCTGTAAGTTCATCTGATTTTGACTTATCGATATATTTTTTTAACGGTATTGTTCATATTTTCTTCCATCCTTACTGATGGACTTCTACTAGTTTCACCTGTATAGCATTCTCCACAGACTGTAAATACATATGCACATGATTTACTTCTAGATTCCTTGACATTTTCATATATTGTCTAGTATATCTTGTTCTGATTTGGATATTGTATATATGTATAAACTTATTTGCATATTCAATTCAATGAAGAACATTTATCATTATCATTAAAGAATTAGATTAGTTTGTTTCCACATGTTTGGGTAACTGGATCACCCTGTAACAGTGAAGAATGAATGGACAATGTTAATCGGCATAGCCAAATGGCTCTGCCCATTGGCAGAAACGACGATTCTTTGTGCACTGCATTTTATTGGGGTATTCCATAATTTTAATGGAAATGCATTTCGGCTATAAATGCTAAAGACTATATACTTTAAAAAAGATTAATAGGAACAAGTTTTCCGCTCGACTTACACCCTGATGCTGTTCAACTCACGAGATTTTACAGAATTATAAATATGTGTGCACACCACGAATAGAACGGAATAATTTGAATGAGTATGAGTACTCGTGCTTCACTAATAATATATAAATAAATCCTGCTATGAAAATACGATTCCTTGAGAGGCTGTGGAAGTTGCTGTGGAACAAGTAAATCATGCAGTATACGGTACACCGGTCTATCCGTTTCAATTCTTTAATTAACTGTATAGGGTCAAGAAGGTTTACATTGTGTCAAAATCCAAAATCTACTACTTTCTCTCATGACGACCGAAGTAAGCGAGAAAGTCTGGCTCCAGGTATTGAAGGTTCAATAAATCTAGATGAACTGTTAGACATTAAGATCCTATTTGGTGCTGAACGGAAATCTCCTCTGTTATGTCACCACGAGCGATTCCAGGTAGACAAACTAGACGAGTTCAGGCTGGTAATCTATACATTTTCAAGCTCGAAACATGCCGACCTCCTCATCACCAGGGCTCATTCATCAATAGAACGGCAAAGTTATAGAATTCTTTGCCTAGTGAAATATTTCCTGGTGCTAATGGCCTCCAAACATTAAGTGAAACGCAAATCCCTTCCAATCGTCCCGATATTCTCTCACTGAGTAACACGATGTTCCTAGAACATTATAGGATTCAGTTTCGTGTTGGCCATTCGAAGGACATCCTAGTCTTGACAGGCCCTAACAGTAGCGAAGAATGTGTGCTGGCAAAATCTGCACAGCAGTTCTTCAGCCAGACATATCGAACTATCGAACGACACAGAGGAATTTCCTTCTTGGGCAGATGAAGCAGTCTCTTCAGTACCCTGTATGTGCCGGTACCCAAGCTGATTTGTTCTGAGTGCCTGAATTTTCAAGGACTTCTAAGCAGTCTGAGCAGCAGCACTGACAGCTCTGAAATAGCATGCATTGAGTTCTTTCACGTATTCGTATGTTGAAGCAGTTTCTTCTAGTCCTTCGCAGAATGTCATAATTCTAGGGTCTGCGTCAAGTGGAGCTATATGCCCGTCCTCAATCAGGGCCTATACTATGAGATAAAGTAGGCCCTGCTTCAATCCGATGAGTCTAGAGTTGATGTCAGAGCTTGTCATCTAGATTCTTTCGACTGGCACTCCCATGCAGAGGCATTATTAATGTATTTTGAATCGATGCTTAGCTCCTGAAGATTGAAACAAGACATCGTGCAGTCTTGGATCATGGATGGGATAGTGTCATACTGATCATGATGAAAATGCCTCTGAGATAGGCTCTTTTTTCTACAAAATCAAGATAGAATTCAAAGACACGTCTAGTACTCAGTGAATATATTCGAGGCAAGTTTTATGTATAATTTATAAACATTCCCTCATGTAGAGGATTTCACCATCTATACATATGATTTCAATAACCTTCTAAATGATGTAGCTGGCACTTCCAAAGCAAAATTGTGGCAATGAGGGTCAGTGTTGATGATTTCATACACTTGTGTGCAGTCAAATCATCACATTGCATTATTATTCATTGTAAATCCAAGTTGTCTTGATTATGTGCATTTGTGAAGTATTTTTTATTTTTTCATCACCAAACTCCGTGAAACTCTTGAAATTGATGATGAACTGTTGAAAGCTAGCAGTGGGAATAAACTTACAATGTAGTAGGCGATAACAGCAATTTGAACTATTTGAGTGCTCCAATGAGATAACTGGAGAATATATAAAGTAAATGCAATCGAAAGTCGAAGAAATGCTTCAATTCGTGGAAACCCTCAGCAACGTACTGAAATTAAATTAACGAGCTTATGATCTAGTTTATTAATACGAGATTGCATTACCGTAACGTCACTGGAAATATCCTCTTCTGAAATTAGAATGTTCGAAATTCAATACAGGAAAATATCTCTCATTATTATTGTATTTTTGTTATTATTGTGAGACATGTGAGTTTCGTTATAATTTCAACGTGATCATTTCCATTGTATGAAATACATTTATCAATATTATGTAGGAAGACTGTTAAAAAGACCCTGTGTGGCGTTCTGCCAATAATATCATGCAGTAGATCATTGACCGTACATGTTCTCTTAATAAACTCAAAATATAAACATTCTGATTTTGAGCCGGATTTAAAGCGAAAGGTAACGTTACACATAGACATTTCTTTATTTTCAATGTGAGATAAGTATAGGGTTCCAGGACATCTGTTAATTCGTTAGACTACCTCTCAAGATGTGGCTGTTTGAAATTTATTGTGGGGCACTGAACATGTTCGTCAATGTATGTTTTGAACTTGAGTTTAAATTATTATTATTTGCCCCAATTATTTTCATTCTTTCATATAAATAACTCATGGGATGATTCACCAGAATCGACGTAGCGTTTATAATCAATCTTAAAATTTATAGACGAAATAATAATTCTTTTTTTGAAGTAATGAAACCACCACTTGGACCATCATTTTGACATTTTGAACAATGATGTGCTATTTTTGAAAATACCTCTGTTCGCTGATGTGAATTGTAGAAATTTATGGTTCTTTCTTACTTATTTCTTCGAAATGAATTGGGAATCTTGTCGTATGGAAACGCTGAAATGTAGCCTATGAGTTGACGTCATATGTTCTTGTCAAAAAGGTCAAATTGACTGCAATCTTCAATTCAATGTTAATGTCTTCGAACTGTCAGCATTCAGATAAGTGATTGAAAGGTGACTGTTGGGATTCGAATTCACTAGCAATTTCATTTTATATCATGTTAAATTATAAATCAGTTTTTTAGTATCTTTTGAAGCATTCAGAATGTCGAGGCAACATCGTTTTATGTCACGTTAACATTCTTAGCGATGCCATATATTCTGTAAATATTGTAAGTTGTTGATTACGAAGAAAAAACAAACGCCGAAAACTTCTTCTTCCACAAAGTTTTCGAGAGCTCGGTTCCTAAAAAATAGGTTGAATCATTTTGCCTTTAGGCACCCATACATGGCCACCTCCATGAAGACACTTTGAAGTGTCCTGTTCTTGTGTCAATATTTGTTATAGGGGGTACCAGGAACTTATGTCCTCACTGTTTATATATTTATGATATTTGAAAACTTGTATATTATTTGTAGTTTGACTTCAAAAGATTCTCTGTGAGATCGAGAACGCACTGATCGTCTGACAAGGAAAAAATAAATATAAACTCGTGTTTCCATTTTTCTATCGCTTAACATTTCTCGAATGTGCCTGCTGTGTGTGAATAATTTAATGTATCTATTAGTGTCATCTCCATATACTAGTTCAACTTTTCAGCGTCTTCTTTATTTATTATTTACACAGATCAAACAAGTCTTAATGAAGACTGTGTTTTCTAAATATAACTACTGAAAGTCCCTATTTCCTTTGAAACGAGAATAGATTTCAAAAAATCAGGAAGACTCCCAAATCAATATTAACGAGTAAAAGGTGTCCGATTGTTTTTGCAACTGAATAGTGCTCTACATTGGAATATATTTCTGAATCCCAATCATGACTAATGAATGCGATCCGATAATTCAGTGAGTCATAAAACTTTCTGGAATCAATCGTGGTGTGAATGAAAAATTGAATATATGACACACAATAACAGATTTGATCATTATTAATGCATGGATATAGATACGATTACCAATAAAATCATCAACAATCAGATGCTTTCATGCAACCAGTAGAGAAATATATATTATAAAGTGATTATACAGGGTGGCCCAATGAAAACGAAACAAGGTATGCATTTTACTGAGAGATCAAGAAACTGACATTAAAATAAACGATTCTTTATATAATGTTGGATAGTACAGGATTAAAAAAAACACATAAGGCACTTCTTAGATGAATATCTTTGGAACTACAAAATGAGAAATAGTGATGGAAGGGAAAGAGCGTTATTTTCCATCACTAGCCGATAATTTTTATGAACGTGTTTTCTCGAGAACTACTGCATTGAATTCAAAAAACAAGGAAACGTTGGAAAAAGATATCGATTACCTTCGAAATGATGTATCACTTGACCTCTTATCCCATTTGAGATTCAATAGTTGAAGCTCACCCCTCCGAGGGGTTCGAAGCGAAAAAGTTGAAAACATGCGCAATATGTTTTTTTTTTCTGAGAACGATAACTGTGCCAAATCGGCCTTGTTTCGTTTTCATTGGGACCAGTATAACTTTTCCGTTCTATTGATAAATTATGCTTGCTGGTACAGCTGGTAGAGAGTTTGGCAGGTCTCGAGTCTGTAAATGTAATGATGACCAGCCTGACCTCATATAGTTTATCTACCTGAAATCGATCGTGGTGGCATAATAGACGAGATTTCCTTTGGGCATCGGTCATGGAAATGTTAAAAAAGTAGAAATCGCCCACCTTAACGATTTTCTAGAGAGGTAAGTGAATTCGTGGGTGTCATTGCACCGTCTAGGCGAATAGCTCTCTCCTGAATAGAATCTGAGAGCTTCAGCGTATGTTTGGGGGCTGAGCTTCAAACATGTGGAAAAGTACACCAGGAATTTGCGCTTTGTATATCGTGCGCAGCGGTTGGGGTGTAAAGTACCTCTTTGTTTCATAGGCTTTACATCTCATTAACCTTTTTCTTCAAGGCAATTTTTGATTAATAGTATTTCGATTAGCCTCGGATTCAAAGAAGTCGAGCTTTCTCAGAATTGAAGTTCAGAACAAATACACCAAATTTTGTTTTGCCCACCTACCAAATTTCAGTTTGATAACTCTTGAAGCTAACAGATATTCATCCAGTCCGTACATTTCCCCATACAAACAATACAAAAATCTGATGAACGTTTCAGACATAATGATACGTGTGAGAGGAGTTCGAAAAGATTCAGTGAATGAATCCTTGGACAGAAGATCAAATTTAATTTGTATAAACTTCTGACCTGTACTTTTCAGGATACAAGGTAGCAAATATGTCGAAGGAGATAGATTTATATCAATTTCTGAAGGAAATTACACCCTAGAAATTTAATGTATCTTTGCAAAAACAAAATACTTCTTGTGATTAATTGCGAATTCGGTGAATCATTAGATCATAAAACCATTTTCAGATTGAGAAATCCACAATTCAAGTTAATTATTTCTTGAAAGGATGAAATGAAATAGTATTTCTTGGCACGCCCTCAAACAACGTGAGAAAACTTTCAGTTTTGATATTCGATCATTGATATATTCATCATCTTTACATACTCACAGAGTATTTCAATACATGTAGCGAAGAACTTTTCTTCATATGATATCGAAAGTGTCAAGAATTTATCGCATGATTATAAAATTATTAATACTTTATGTTCAAAGAGGCACACTATGATATAGAACTACAGTCTTCTCTATTTCCCTATATAAATTGATGAAACAAGGTGAATCTGATTCGAATATAATTTTTTTTCTTGAATATTTCAATTGAATGTTTTCTTTAGCTATCGTGTTATTAGACATTATATCTGGTACCTCCAGGTCTGGATTATAATGAATGCTGAAAGTTGTATTCCACAGAAGAGCTGTCAATGAATGGAATTTGAATAGTCATTGCATATGAAATTCACCCTCAAATATCTGAAGAGTTATTACGATATAGCATGTGATTATGGTGAAAAAATACTCATTTCCATTTCGGAAAGTATTGGACTTCATATAGTTTATCTTTAGTATTGTATGATTTCATGAAATAATAGAGTACGTTGTAATGCCAAAGGAATCTAACAATGATCTTATCTGTATATTACTGTGATTTCATAATTGGTAATGAATATTTTTTCAATGCTAATGTTGAAGTAGGAATTATAGGAATTGTGAGCATTCATAACAAAAAATTCTGGACTGATATTGAGATCGCCTACTCTTATTCTACTCATTCCTTATAAGAACATCACATTATTTGAAACATTCTTCGTAGTAAGCCATTAGTAAATTGGGAATGATTTCACGTTTTTCACGGCATGCATCAATCAAATATCAATAACACATGTTTTGTTGCTTGTCACAAAAAAAATCCGATGTGTGAAAGCGATTGAATCTCGAGAGGAAACTGTTTTCTCCATGCTTTTTGTATCATCACTCTCATTTCACTTTCTGGGAAATTGTAAACATTTATTTCTCTCCCTCAGGATTGTTTCAGATCTCAGGATCCTCAGGGATCGTCTAGCATGTAGTTACCACTCAAGTATTTTAGAAGTATCCGCCTGAAGGCGATTGCTGATATGATAACACGTTGATAATAATAGCAACGTCGTGATTCAAGCCTATATTCTTTCACTTTCACTATGTCTATTCTAAGCACTTCATTCGTCATCACCACTCAACATTTTCATGTTTTGCTATACTGTAACTGTAAAAAATGGGACCTAGTGTGCTTGAAGCTACTGATCACTACAGTGAAGCGAAATATGTCGTGAATGATAAGGAAATGATTTTCCAGAAACAATCATCCCGTAACGGAGGAATGGATTCAAAGAATCCAGTCTCATGCCATTTGCATTTCAGCTCGATCCTTTTCTTGTCAACTGTTTCATCTTCTTTGATACCTTACGTGATACCTTCCTAACAATAGTTGATCTCGACCAAAAGAACCATTTTCCCTAATCTTGCTGACTGCCAATAAGTGAGGCTGAAGTCGTTTTTGTGCTCTTGAGACAACATGTATTTGAAGGAAAATTATACTTATTATCATTTTTCAATGCAAACCTGTGAATGCATAGTGACGAAAATTCTTGGCATCGTAGATATTCCTATTCGTGGGCTGCGTAACATTAGGTAGTAAATCGAATTTTTAAACTCATTTCACTTCTTGTTTACGTAACCTGTTTTAATTATGGCAACTTCAGTTAAAGCAAATAGACATTTCCAATACAGTGACGTGGCGGTAATATTTTTGTATCAGAATCTCGATAGCAAATTTTATGAACCTCTTCTATTAGTACGGAAATGACTACAAAACATGTGACTTGTGAATGGATTTCACAGTTTAACAAAAAAAACATCATTTTGCTATACTTACGTTTCATCATCATACGCAAGCGAACTCTGATTATTTGCATTTGCATCTGCTGTTTGAGAACATGAATCATTAAGTATTGTCTTATTTTCCTTAAGTTCTGATTAAAATAGTATGTAAGTTCGTATACTCATTCGGTGCTTGCGCTTCTTCAATTTCAATAAATTTCCGGAATGAATCATCAGTTAGCGCGACAAAATTCCTAGATACAATAATATCTATTATTATTATAATTATTATTATTATATATTTTCCGCATGGAAATTGTATCTAGGAAATTGACTCATTCATATCACCTGATCAAATCACTCAAGAATAAATTAGATACAAAATCACTGATCAGTTTATCATCCATTTATATTCAATTCCATCATCAATAGAATGCAATCAACATATATTTGAAATAGGAAAGGTCAACTACAAATTGATGGGAAACGAAGTTGATAATTATGGTACCAAAGAGTACGTAACACCGTAGATATTGTTGAAGTTTGAACATTTCACTTTCGAATGCAAAATGTTGAAGAATATACAGTGTGTCCATGAAGTAACCCCTGCTTCACTTTCGGACGGCTCAGATTCCTAGCAATCGTTTTTGCTAGGAAATACACTTTGATATCGCCAAAAATATGAATCTTTCAAAATGGTACCTGGGCGCACCATTTTTTCATGATTGGGTGTGGAAACATGACTCATTCCAAACTACTTTCAGTTCTCCATATGATAACAGAGTTTCAGAAGAAAATATTTGTCTAAAACGAAAATATATATGAAATAACACGAAAGATTCTGATTTGAATTGCGCTGTTGGTGGTGATATCAATGACAGATATCGACGTCTCCATAGGAATAGTGGTACCTGACATCACCATATAGGGTATTGTTTTTTTTGTAATGAACTCTAAGATTTCCCATATCAAAATACTTGCTGGATCCTCATTTGTGTATATGTCTCGACCTCATTTGATGATTGAGGGGCTCTAAGTTGAAGGCGGTCTGAAGTGATTCATCATACCCAAGTGAGGTGTTCTATTCCTACATACTGAATAGCAAAAGATCATAAACAACTCGCTGCAGAGAATTTCGAGAACATTAAATGTCTCTTGACGATGGAGGATTATGCAGTGTGGAACGAAAGAAACACAATTTTTCAAATATATATTTCAGAGAAGCAGAACGCTTCGACCTCATACTCACTTGGAAGAACAAACAAAAGCACACCCACTGGTAATACCGATAAACTTTCTTCTCCTTCTCACTATGCGAAGTCCTCACCCCAGGAAGATACATCTGAGCATACGGTTCCTGCTTATCCATCGCTACTGTGAACGTCGAATGTATCCAACAAAAGGTGTTGAACACATCTTCCGGTATATCCTTGGTGTGTATACAATCGATGGGATTCCCCACGTACTGCCTCGTGGTGACTATCAGACTGAAGGCTATCAGGATGGACACTGTGATGGAGTAGTGTAGCCGAAACACCGTAGAATCGATCTGGATGTGGCTGACACGGACTAGCGCCTTCAGGCCGCGGAAGATGTCCAACATATTACGGCAGGTTGCACGTGGGTTCGACAGATGGTGTCATAGTTTCGGAAGCTTCAAAGCATTGTTCAGCTGGGTGTTCGGACGCTTAGATAGGAGTATTGGCAGGTTAGGGACCCGTCTTTGTGGCATCATCTTGTCGAAGTTATGAGTATACCATCGCATTCAGTCGCTGGACCTGGAACGAGAAATTGTTCAATTTCTTCCTACTGAGCATATCATGCGTGATTGGGTTTATATATATATATATATATATATATATATATATATATATATATATATATATATCATATCATTTCCTCCATATCTATCTATCTAGGTGTTTGCAACGACAGAAAGTCCTCAATATGAGTTATAAGAAAGGGTATAAGTAGGGGCTACTTTAATTTACTTTTTGCTCCTGAGAAATGTTGTAATCATTTATTTGGTAATTTTTCAGCTTCTCATGGGATTTTCTCTCCTCGTTTCTAAAAAATAGAGTAGAAGTTATTAAAAATTATTGCAATATATTTGTAGTAAGGACATATTTAGGATCTGTCCCAAAATGTCACTGCGCTTGAAATCAAACGTTTAGATACCTAAAAGAGAAATTCTCTATTGGTCAGTGACACCTTGTTTTTGAAAAAAAAATTTGGAAAATTATCTTTGTGAACGTTTCGGGAACGAATCTGCTCCCGTTCTCAACACAATTAAAATATTTTCCTCTTCGTAAATTTCTTTCAATGTTTTCGATTTTGACACTGAAAAGTGACAATTTGGTAGACAGAGGAATTCTGGTTACAAGGTGTTTTTATTAATTGATATCGAATTTTCCATTTTCATATTCAAGTTTCAGAAGTGGATGCCAAGTTCTATCTATATCAACTGAACAAGAAGCAATATTATTGTCTCCGTTCAGGAGAATGCAAGCAGAGAAAATCCCATGAAAAGCTGAAAAATGAATGTACCACCTCCTCGAACAACTTACAGACAGCATTTTTGTTATTTCTTGCGATTGAGAATGTATAAGAGATCCAAAAGGTTAGATTGTACTAAGTATAACTGGAAAAAGGACTCAACCAAATTGGAAAACCCATACTCATCTTCATAATATTCGATAGGTAATGGTGAAAATAACGATGATGTAATAATAATGTTAAAGACGAAAATAACACATGAAAGCTTGACTAAAATTGACGAGGGTTTGATTTCGAGGGACTTGTTCAGTATGTACGTGTAATAAGTAGTAACACTATAGATAGATATGATATGATTGAGTAGTGAATGATATATAGTCTGTTCTTATACCTAGGTTATTTAGGTTGGTTACTAAAATCATCATAATTGTGTTATGTAAATGAGAACTCCTACTGATTATTATTTTTATAGGTGATTCAAAATTGACCCCCACCATTGTGATATCTCAAACCAGAGGATGATAGACAAAGTTCAAACTCGTGCGCAATTTGGTACTTCATGTCATTTTGAAATATTGAATTTCACTAGCACTTCTGGAGAAGCCAGAGATATCATTGATATATAATTTATTATAATTTGATTACTCGAAAGCACAAATATTCAGGTGAAACTAGTAGCATACTATAGTTGGCCTTGGCTCCTTCAGAAATTTTTCAAAAACATCAAATGACACTTGTATTTCTGATAAGAATTGTTGAGGAAATAGTGATAGTTTATTTCGAATTATTCCTATCCAATTTGTGATATAATTTTGGTATACTTTGTTTGTTTCCATATGAGATAGGCATATTCACTTGGAAGCTGTCTCACCGCATAACTGGTAATTCTTAGGTTTTGTACTGTCGTTTCTGATACGGCTAGAGGAAACTTGAAACAAAACAATCAGTTTTCACATGTACCTGGAAAACTTCAAAAGTACCCGAAGAATCCAATGTATGTATCTTCAAGTATTTCGTTGGGCACCAAATTGTGCAACTGCCGTAATCTGAACTGTTTTATATATCCTGTAGTTTCTAAGATCCTAATGATGAGGGCTGAATCCACGAGATGAAGGTGTCATAATTTCGGAAAGTACATCTTCCGCTAATTCACATAAGAATTGAAAATTTCAGACGCCACTGAACATTCGTATAAAAATGAAACCAAAACATTTCTAAGAATAGGATGTAGTAGAATACATACAAGGTGTTTGATTATTCAAAAATGAAGTTACGGTGATTTTGACACCTTATAGTAATTGAGGTCATGTTTATTTTCATTTTGGCATCAATCCTTGATAATCACACCACACACTTTTTCAAAATTATGTCTGGAATTCATCAGAACTGAATCAAGAACTCTTACAATTATTGTTTGTTCCTCTCTGTTCTCTCTATATTCAATTGTTTTGTTAAGCTCAGTCGAATTGTTTGATGAATATGATCAATTCATCTTCGATAAATTAATTGTTTGTCGAATAATAGTTTTGAGTTCTTGAGTCTCATTGAAAAATATCATTTCCAATTCTCGAATGAGTATAGGCAGAAGATATCTACTATATATTGAAAGCATTTTATCATAACACTCAATTAATAGCAGTCCATTTTCTGTTCGAACATATTCAAGGACCAATTGAATCCCACGTGCAATAAAAAAGTTTACAGTTGAAAAAAACATAATTTTCTCTAGAAGTATTTATGAGGATATGCACCTTATATATTTGGAATGAATTGTCTACTATGTTAAAAAATACAATGTGTCCCAAATTGGATCGAATCTCGGAAACTTATGAGAGCTAGAGAATTCATTGAATTGGCTTAATTGTTGAAATTTCAATGGTGAAGTTGATTCCATTGAGAAGATGGAGAGAATACAAGGTGTTTTTGAATATCATGTACATATGGAAGAGGTTAATTCTTTGGCTTATTCCATGACTGAAAATTCATATAATAATCATGGTCTATACTGAGACATGATATATTCAATGCTTGAGAAAACTTCCAACTCCATTGTAGGAAGTCATGAGCATAAGGAAAGACTTCACTGGGCAAAGAATTCCATAACTTTGCCGTTCTATTGATGCATGATGTATTCAGTTTTCCTCATATAACTCAAGAACGATCTTAGTTAGCCCTGATTTTTAGACGGAGTCGAATCGAACGTTCAATTGCCACATCTCTGTATTTCTTGTAGTCTCTGAGAATGTTATCATGACCATCGAATTTGAGACACATGGTATAGACCGCATGCAAAACGATAAAAAGTTTCGAAAACTGTGTAAAGCTTTAATGGACGAAAAGTGTTTAGAATATAATGGAACATGCACTCACTTACTTTGGAAATGAATCTAGCCTTGTTTGTCCACTACCGCACTACTGTTCTACAGTTCATCGTCAAAAAATCACCCCGCGAATCGTCATCACCCCGATTTCGTTACAATCCATGTGCACACCATCACCCCCGCACTGCCAAACTTTTCGCGGTAGCGGACGCGTCACGACGCCGATTATTTCCACACTAGACGCCCAACAGAAGAGCCAAATCCATGTGCACGCTGGCGGGTTATCTTTCTGTTTCGCGGAGAAGTTATAAATACAGGAGTTCGATCAGCGAGCGGAAATATTTCGGGAACACACAGAAACACAACAATAAATGTAACAGAATTCTGGCGTATCGGGCGAAGAAATGATGCCCACTTGCCCACTAATAAATCTCAATCTTCTCTTGAAAGACCGTTGATATCAGATTGACAGGTTTCTATTTGAGGCTACGTTGGATGTGATATTTTGGAGATTTTACTTGAGAGTCGAAAACTGTTTTGATAATTCATCGTTTTTTGCATTGCTTCCAATTTCATTTAATTTATGAAGCATACACGAAATAAATTTCTTCTACGATCGTGCAAGAAGTTACGACTTTTTGCAATGTGAAAATGTTCTATTTTTTGCACCAGTGCAGAGAATAATTCAGTTTTTGCACATGTTGCACGAAATATTTCATTCTTGTTTTTTCAAAATGGTCTGATTCTAACTGACAACTGAAAATCAATTCTAGAAATCGCCACATTACAAACTGGTGTCCAATGGATAAGCCTGATGAATAAACTGAAGTTATCAGAGTAATTTCCTATGAGCCCTGCTCATATATTAGTGCAAAGATCTCAGAAAAAAATTTGATGAAACTGTTTATTTTTCAGAATTGGTAGCGTAATGAACCTTCAAATGTACAAAAATGATTCAATTAGCACAATTAAAAATTATGATAATCGAAAACCATTTCCATTCAAAATTGAATCGTGATAGAATATATATTATCTTGAGAATATCAGATGACACATTCATTCATCAACAAGTACGTACAAGTACTACTTTTTTCTGGGACTCTCCTCGTTTCACCAAAAAAAATGAAGGAGTATAATGATTATCTCGATATATTCCTAGTAAGGACAGATTTATAATCTATCCCAAAATGTCGCACTGCGCTTGGAATTCAACCTTCAGACAACCTCGAAGGGAAATTCCAGTGATACATTGATTTGAAAAAATTCGGAAGACAAATATATTTTCAATCAATATCAGAACTTCTACTCATCATATTTGTGACATTTTGGCTCAGACCGGAAATCAGCCATCACTACAAATTTCTGAGATGATCATTATAATTTCTTGTTTCATGTTTTATAAACGAGCAGAGAAAATCTCACGAAAACTAGAAAAACGACCACCTCCTTGAATATCTGAGTATTCAAGTACATCTAATTTAATTAATATTGTGAAGAGCTTTTGCAAAATACAATATCTTTTCCATATTGGACTCCAAATATATATTGAAATGATTCTTAAATTTTTTTGGCAATTTAAAAGAGAATTTTTCAGCTTTTCATGGGATTTTCTCTTCTCGTTTCTGAAAAATAGAGTAGAAGTTATTGAAAATTATTGCAATATATTTGTAGCCCAATAAACACAGATACGTCAAAGAAACGTTGATTATTTCAAGTAACGCCACTATAAATCTATGTTGAAAAAACGGCAAAATGTCGTTATGCAATACGTTTAATTCTGGTTTCATTGTAACATTACCCCTCCACGTTGATTCAAAGTTATTTACACGTTGCAAACATCCTTACTGTAATGTAAATTCTACTGAAATACAACGTTATGGTTCGGTTTCAACGTAACTCTACTCTTTCACGGTTTCTCAGCGTTTTTTATATGTTTTCATTCCACTTCGATATAACGATGTAATTTGGTTCCGAAGTAACGTTGTTGAGATACGAATTCTAAACGTTGATGTTGGTAATATGATATCACTGGAATTCACCGTAGAGTTTCAGTATTCAGGAAACGGTGATATTCAAGAACGTTGCCGAGATACGAATCCTAAACGTTGATGTTGGCACTGTGAAACTACTGAAATTCAACGTGGAATTTCAGTATTTAGGTAACATTGATATTTTTCAGAACGTTAGTGAGATACGAATTCTAAACGTTGATGTTTGTATAATAATCCCTGGAATTCAACGTAGAATTTTAGTATTAAGTAACGTTGATTATCTTAGTCGTTACAGAGATACGAATTCTAAACGTTTATATTGGTACTGTAATATCACTTAAATGCAACGTAGAATTCCAGTTTTTGGTTAACGTTTATGATTTCTGTAGAATCAACGATTATTATCAGTATCTTTCCATTTCCATTAGTATCGTTCTATCAACGTTTCGAAAATGGAAATACAGTACGTTTAATATACGTTACCAGTTCCAATATTTGTTCCGGGTGATCCACTTCCATTTGTGACACCTCTTTGTATTGTAAATTTGAAAATAACCGAGATCATGAGAATAAGTGCTGATGGAACCTGAATAATTATTTGGGTTACACTGAGACATCTTGATTTCGCGTAGAGTTGTACCTAGTATGGATTTCTGGATGAGAAAGACCGGCACAAAAATAATGTTCCATAACATTTATTGAAAAATAATGATAATATAAAAACATAAAGATGAAATGAATCTTGTATAAAAATAAAAAACGAACTGAGATTCTATAAATATAAAAACAACAGACTTGATGGTCACTTGATGGTAAACATGAAGGTAACTTGAAGTTAATTATTATGCTTATTAGATGAATATATATACAGGGTTGGGTTGAAGTATGGAACCAAGTAAATATCTTTTGAACTGGACGAATGATATTAATGAAAATTTTCAGGTTTGATTCAAATGGGACAGATACTCCCTTGGTTCGATATATATATATATATATATATATATATATATATATATATATATGAATTATATTTTTTTCTGCTTAGATTTGATAGCATCATTCATGCGTTTCTTAGCAAACTTCAACCAGTCTTTGGTTGCCATCTGGCTGTCAGTTGCAGCTCCAAACTCCCTCTTGACAGCAACTGCAAAAATGATTCGATATAATTATTAGGAAATATCGCAAATGAGAAATAACCATACCATAAATTAGTTTTATCACATTTGTGTTTTTGAAAGCCTTCTTATCTTTACCTCTCTAGTTGAAGAGAGAAGCTAGCTCATTGGTTAGAATGAATCTCAAAATTCTCCTAGTCTGATCTTCCGGAGGATTGCCACCAATTGACTTCAATCTTGTCATCTGAAATTTCAGCTGATTAAATATATATATCAATTTTGATGAAATGTTGTGAAGATGATTTTGTGTTATTTCAGGATTACAGGATATAGTACATACAGGGTGTCCTTCCGGGAACTGCATCGATCAATATATGGAGAACTATATGACTAGGGCGAATTTGAAAATTTGTTAGCATACTACTGTTGATGGGGGCAATCCGGCTGGAAAATTTACAAGATTTCCGGTCATACCGGAAGTTGACATCAACTTCCTTGTATTATTCACACCCTATATTTCATTTCATATTTAGATTCAACGAAGAATTCTAGGAAAATTTCATGTATGATGTCCTATACCTAAGTCTGGCCGTTAACGAAATATTTTGAATATTATGCAGAAAATGACGTTTGTAGGTGCAAACATAATTATTGATTTCTACTATTTGATATCTTTTCGGTTGAGGTTGGTGTCCTTGTAGAAGGAGATCTACTTCAGTGTACTTTGTCAAAATTCCGAAAATAAATACAGGGTGATCAGAAACTACTAGAAGTCATTTTTTTTAATGGAAACGCCCTATTTTTATGATTCCATATCGTTCAGCATTCGAAATGAGAGCAACTTTGTGTAAGACTGTCTTCAAAAAATCTTGAGTTTTCGAAATAATGAGAAGAAACATCTCTCTGTTCCAGAAAATCGCGTATTCTTGAGTTTATTTTTTCTCAGTTGTCCATGGCACCCGCGCTTGTGTTAGAAACAATCATGTGAGGGGATATCGAAAAGCAAATGTTTCACATGTTCTTCATATTAGCCTATTACATTCACCATGATATAATGAATAGATTCAAGTGAACTTTTTGATAATTCAAACGAGCCGGCATGATTATTTACATCAATGACATTCCGTGACACTCGATTATTTCTAACCAAAGCACGAGTGCCATGGCCAACTGAGAATAAATAAACTCAAAAATGGAAAAGAAAAATGTTTTCGCCCAATATTTCGAGAACTACAAGCTTTTGGAATAGACAATCTCATACAAAGTCACCCTCATTTTCGATGCTGAATGATATGGAGTTATAAAAATAGGGGGTTTCAATTTGAAAAAAAAAGACTTTCAACGATTATTCCAAAGTAATTTCCAATGATAGTTTCTGATCACCCTGTTTTTATTTATAATCAAAATATCAACAGAGTACACTGGAGCTGATCTTCGTCTACAAAGAAACCAACCTCAATCAAACAATTGGAGATATTGAATAGGAGAAATTGATAGTTATGTTCAGGCCTGCAACGTCATTTTTGACATGGAATTCAAAATTTTCGAGAACTGCTGGACGTAGATGTAGGACATTATATATACATGAAATTATATTTGAAATTATAATTGAAATTAGTTTGAATGAGTTGATATCAACTTCCGGTACAACCATGAAGTGTAACTCTGAATTTTAAAATTCGTCCTATTTTTTTCCATCTATTCAGCGATGCAGTTCCCTTATGGACACCCTGAGTAGTTATTTTGAAGCAATACTAACCATGAATTTTTCATGCTCGGGCTGTTTAATAAGATCTTCGAACTTCTAATCCAAACCTACTCATATGAATCAGCCTGTATTTTTTTACCAATCATTTCAACGTTTCATCTATCCATTTTCAACGTGTTTGATTATACGTATACCATCCATCTACGTTTCATCAACGTATTAGAAGTGGATAGTGAACGATTATTCTCTTTCTCAGACATTGTGTAACAGAAAATGGTGACTATGATGAGTATACATATAATAATCAATCTAGGTATATATAGATTTGTGCGAGCTGGAATACCGTATGAGAGTTTCTGGAACATAAGATGAAACAGTCAAATGAGTAAGTTGAATGAGTAAAAATGCCTAACACACTGTAGAATTGAACAAGGTAGAGAGGTACTTACCAATACTATTCTATGAGTACCTATTATGTTGAATGTCCCAGATGAATCAGACACATGCACAAGATAACCTCTTGAAAAAAGAAGAAGTGCCTAGCAAGTAGCAACTAGCAACATACATCAAGCAGACTGATATCGTTAATGGCGGTGCAATGCAGTGGCCGGGTTAACCGTAACCCCCCTCCTTCTCACCGTGTACCGTGCTGCGTTGCCAAGCAGAATTGAATTCGCCGGGAATATTCATGGAGTTGAAAGTTTCTCAATGAGTGCAAAAAATATTGTTTTCGGAGTTATAATCATAGGCCTCATATCTTCAACGACAAATATTCTCAATCAACGGGAGATAAAAGTAGACATATAGGACATTCTGAAATCATTGTATTCGAGGCACGAAATACACTTGGCAATCAGGTTCAAAATCAGGTTGCGAAAACGTTTCGTAACTACCTAGGTACTACGAATTCAATATATTACACTGTTATATTTACATCGACAGGCTCCAGGAACGTATTACTTCTATTATTTCCAGAAATTATCTACTTTTATTCAACGTAGGTATATCTATAAAGACCTATAAAGTAAAAAGATCAAATCTGGATGTTTGATTATGAAGTACCTAGGTACCTGTGGATTGTTTCCATCCAGTAGAAAACTTACCTAATTGTTGGAAGAAAGCTCAAAATACACGTCTCCAGACTAATAATAATCGAGTATCAACTTTTGAAATCCACTATGAGAAAACGTTGAAGTGGAGTGGTCTGTCGAACAGATTCTGAACTTTGCTGTGAACCGGTTGAATACCTAGGTAGGTATATATTGGAGACATGCAGCCAAATGAAAAATCCACGGAAGATTATATATTGGTTAGACTCTTTTCAATATCCAGTTTTGATTAAAACATTTCCTATGGTTAAACTCTTTCACTGGGTGGTCAAAGGTACAGGTTGATAAACAGTGTCATAGTCAACGTTTATGTCATGTTATTTATTCCTCCTTGAATATACGCTGATAAAGTACCTACAATGAGGACATGTCACATACTCGAAGCTACAGAAACGGATCGAACACGTTATTTCCGAACGTTGAAAAGTAAGGTTACTGAAACGTAGAATCCTTGAGTATTCAAATAATAGTGTATATAATCAAAGGTGGAATATAGGTTGCTCAAATATTTTGGTTGATAAACAGTGTCACTTGCATAATGGTAGCTACAGAGACGAGTTGAATCATATACATTCATGAAGAGTGTCTGATATGTAGTTGTCATTCAATAATTCATTCAACGGCGTTGACATGTAATATCATAATGTTCAATAAAAGTTGGAAAAAAACAGTTATTGAAACGTAGAATTTTGGTTACTAAAAAATCCGAGCTGATGAACAGTGTTATTATCAAAGTTTATGTAAGGTTTTAAAATCGTAGCTACAGAGACAAGTGTAATCATATACGTTGATGAAGGTCAAGTGCATGATGTAGTTGTTATAGAATAGTTCTTTCAACGGATTGAACATTTCATGACATATAATGAACGTTGAAAAACATTATAAAAACATAGAGTATGTGTTCATCACAGATTCGGGTTGGTGATTATGGTCATATTCAACGTTAATATTATGTTTTCCATTTCCTATTGAATATACGTTGAGAAAAACACTATACGAACACGTTGAATAAATCATGTAATTGATATTGAATAATTCAATGAACGTATCGAACACGTGAATTCATAACGTTCAATAAACGTTGAAAAAAAGCAGTTATTGAAACGAAGAATGAAGATTGCTCAAAGATTCGGATTGTTGAAGATTGTCATATTCGAAGTTTATGTAACGTTGTTGAATCCTGATTGAATATACGTTGCGAAAGCACGACGAGGACACGTTTTAAAATCGTAGCTACAGAAACGAGTAGAATCATATACGTTCATGAAGGTCAACTGCATGATGTAGTTGTTACATGATAATTTATTCAACGAATCGGATACGTTATTTCATAACGTTGGGTGAACTTTGAGAAAAGAAAGTTATTGAAACGTAGAATATAGGTAGCTCATATATTAGGAAGATGATTAATGTCATATTCAACGTTGATGTGATGTTTTTCAATCCCAACTGAATATACGTTGAGATAGCACGATAAGGACACGTTTCAAAGTCGTGGCTACAGCGACGAGTTGAATCATACACGTTAATTATAGGTAGAATCAACGTTTGGTTGAATTATGGTTCGGAAAGTGACGTTGCAAAATTCAACGAGTAACGTTACATCAACGGCTGCCACTATATATAAACGTATATTACACGTGTGTGTGTTTATTGGGAGTAAGGACAGATTTAGGATCTGCCCCAAAATGTCACTGCGCTTGAAATCAAACCTTTAGATACCTAAAAGAGAAATTCTCTATTGGTCAGTGACACCTTGTTTTTGAAAAAATTTTTGGAAATACAAATATATTTAATAATAATAAAACCTCTACTTATCTTGGTGGACGTTTCGGGAACGAATCGGCTCCCGTTCTCAACACAATTAAAATATTTTTCTCTTCGTAAATTTTTTCAATGTTTTCGATTTTGACACTGGGAGCAGATTCGTTCCCGAAACGTCCACAAAGATAAGTAGAGGTTTTATTCTTATTAAATATATTTGTATTTCCAAAAATTTTTTCAAAAACAGGGTGTCACTGACCAATAGAGAATTTCTCTTTTAGGTATCTAAAGGTTTAATTTCAAGCGCAGTGACATTTTGGGGCAGATCCTAAATCTGTCCTGACTACAAATATATTGCAATAATTTTTAATAACTTCTACTCTATTTTTTAGAAACGAGGAGAGAAAATCCCATGAAAAGCTGAAAAATGAATGTATCACCTCCTCGAAGAACTTACAGACAGTATTTAAAAGAGAATTGATTATTTTCGATAAATCTAGAATTCAGAATTGACGAATCTACGAAGAGTTCCAATTTTTCATTCAAGGCACTATTTTTTCCTTTCGAGTCAGTAATTCTATATATTTCAACTTCAAGTTTCAAAATACTCTCTATATTCTTTTGCACTTCGAATATAATCAATCGAGAGGGCGTTGGAAACACCAGAACACGAACGAAGACGTTACTTACAACAGATGAAATCTTACTGAAATAGTGTTCAGACTATTTATTCTTTTCCCGACGTGATTACCTTGTTTAAATAGTTTCGAGGTATTGAAATCTATGAAGTTTAACGAGCTAGAATTTTTCGATAACAGAAACCCTTAATTAGTGAGATTACCTGTGAAATGACCTTAAAACACAAATATATCTTTTTTAGTGAAAAACAGGGGCGTGGTATACAGAGGTATTCACGGAATACTTTTTTCTCTGGAAAATATCATTACATACATCACATTACATGCCAGGTAAAATATCATCACATTCATAAATCACTGCGAGCGTGCGTTTTTAAAATATTTCCACACTAGTGCATTTCACTTTCGAATTTCCTGTTGAAATAGTGGGCTACTTTCTGAATAGCAGAACAATGTTGAGAACGCTGTTTTCATAGGTGATCGTGGGAAAATTGTTGTTCTTGATGGGGTACAGAAGCCAAGAGTTAAAGATTTTAATTTCTATCATAGAAATCCGCTTGCCTTAATATGCCGTATGGAGAACATCAAACAAACTTCAACTCAGAATTTGATGGGAAATCCAAAAATTATTAGATATACAAGGTGTTCAATTTTAAATAACAAATTTGAACTCTACTTCCGGGGTAACCGGAAGATGAGAATATTCTGATCGAATCCTCCATTGTTTATTATTTTTTGGTGCCAGATTTCAGAATCCTGTTTCTGAAAAATTTCCGAGGTTGCTTTCCGTAAATAAACCTGTATGATGAAGATTCCTTTGTTCCAGAAAGCAGGAAAGTGGTAGTAATATTTATGGATAATTGGACGAGCAATTGGAAAATAATAAGTAGAAATTTGTTTTCGATTCGATGTGATTCGAATATTTTATCATACCAGCGAAAACGAATGGTAATTTCAAGTAGAACGTATCAAAAAAATATATACCTACTTCATAGGATTTCATTCATGATTTCGGTCGTGCGAAAACGAGAACTATTCTTGGGTATAAATACGGAATTCACAGTTTCACTCTATTATGCGTGCCAATATGTTTACGAAACGACTATAAAGTTTATGTTTGAAGGTAGGTTAACTCCACCTATTTCAATATACCATTATAGCAATTTTTAGATGTCAGGAAACATAAACAGTCATGAATTAGCGCTGAAATAATGATTCGATGATTTGATTCATTGGATTAATAATAGCTTGTATAAGTTACTCAACTTCGTTGATTTCGAAAACTATATGTGAAGAATCATCTTCGAAGTATCTTCTATCAACGTTCAAGAATAACTTGAATAGATGTGCTTTCAAGAACTCACCTGCATGAAAAGAAATAGTTCTACCCATTGGTAATATTTAACTTGTTTTGTGGAGTGGCTACCAGTGGTCTGGATGTCAGATGGAAATCCGTCTTCGGAATTTCTATTGTAGGCCTCTTCATCTATGACAGTGAAAGTAGAGTGAATCCAGCAATAAGTATTCAGTACATCTTCTGGAATATCCCTGTGAAGAACAATAATTGATACTGCACCACATAGTATTTTATGTAATGAGTAAGGGCGAAAGCCTGCAAAGTTTTTCAAACACCCCCATGTTTGACACTTACATAGTTTACTCGAGTTGTGTTCAGATTCAAAAACATAAGCAATTCACATCGGATATATATAGAGTTGATCGTAAAATGGCACCCTTAACATAGGATTCTTCAGTAGGGCCTGAACTAGTTATTGGTTTCACTTTGACAAAATTTCATGGATACCAAAATATCATATTTTGTATGAATAGATGTTGCAGATTCTTGATACCCTGTATTAGAATTTGATATCATGGTATATAAATATAAAATCATGATCAAAAACATATTTGACGATTTGTATTTGTGACCTCTTTATTATAAGTATTTCCACTTCTATATTATAATACCTTGGATATGGTTACTATGACGTCTGCTCATTATATGCGCTCATGAACTACGGATTATTATATTTGTCTCAAAATACTTCATGCTTTTCTTTCAACTAATTTATACACCCGAATTCATATGAATGTGATGATACAATCTATGAGGCATTTGAAAATTTTAGCCCTCATAAGCCAGTCGACAATTTGCTAATTCAACAACATCTGTCGGAACATATTATGTTTTTTTTTTCAATTACACACAGCTTCAAGAAACGAATCATATTCATAGTAAATGATACTGATTAGTACAATGAGTAATATATTTAATGAACAATAAAGTAGTATTCAGTGAAATGGAATTTCGAACAAATCGTCATAAAACTTAAGTTTGGAGTACTCCATTTTCACTGTTATTACTGTCCATAATTTTTCATTTCATAAATTGAAACATGCCGTTGTGAGATTTTCTTCAACTCAGTAGTTTTTCTGGTTCAATATAAAGAGAATATTCATTTTGTACAGTGGAAACTGTCATAATCACCACAATAGCGGACTTTTGGTATGAAATAATGAGGTTGTAATAAGTGGTGAGTGAGAAATAATTTCCAGGAATATATAAACAGGCCTTTTCTCCGATTCATGATTCACATGATACTACTCGTATATTCCACAGGCTGAGTCGTTTGACTTTCAACTGACTTTCCTTAGATGCAGCATAGTTATCAACCAGCTCAACAAACAACAATAATAATTCTATCAGCATTTGGTTCCTATCAACTTTTTTTCTGTGATAGTGCTAGAAAACGTATATTCGTCCAAAGTCATCTCAGATTCGATCCTCATCATATGAGCTCACTGAAGAATATAGGTACAATTATTCTACGAAAGTAAAAACTGTCTCCGTTAGAAATAACATAATGAAAGGAAAGCAAATAGTGTTACAAGTCTTGTGTACAACATTTGGACAACAGAACGATCCGATTTTTATATTTCCGTTTCGTTTTAAACAGAACTCCGCTATTTTTATGCACTTTGAGGTGTTTATTGCTGTGCACTCGAAATACCGGTGGCCTGATACATGATAATGTCATGAAACAAGACTATGCAGTGGGTGTTTCCTGTTAACTTAGAATATACTATAGGAAAAATAAAAATTAGGAATCTCTATTGAGTAATCCAGTATCCGTTATACAGGGTGCTCTCAAAGGCGAGTCATTTATTTAAACAGCTTGTTGAAAACGTGAAGAAAAGTCAATCGTTTACATAAAAGTTGCCGATTGAAGCAATAGACAAAGCAAAACTTTGCGTTAACTGAGCAAATGGGAACGATTTTGGAAATAAAAAGTAGAACAGGATACATTACACTTATAATTTCTAAACGACTCTTGACTTCTTCCTCATTACGAGTTTTACATGCTCTTGAAATGAATAACTCAAATTTGAGAACACCGTGTATGATACCTGGTATGTACATATATGTCATGCAATTATATTAAATTTTGTCATGCATTATAATTATCTGATCGATGAATTGATACGAATATCAATGCAATTCATTCCCCTTATTTATGTTTTATGCTGATTGGTTATGACTCAGCTTCCAATTCAATTCAATTTCTGTTTTTTTGTTAGTATCGTATATAGGTATTATCATTACCAATGAGTGATTCTACATTCGGCTTCCTCTACATGAACTATATATTTCAAATAAATGAAGCTCTTCAAAGATATTTTCTGTGCTTGTAACTGAAAACATCAAAAATTTGAGAATACACAGGAAACATATCACAGTTTCGTCAGTCTGTGGCTCGATCTGGAATGTACATATTTGAGTCTACTACAAAGCACTAGGTATTTTCTCGAACTGAATTTTCAATGTCAGCATCAGTTTTGGAATTAATTCACTTTAATTATTTTATTTGTAGAATAATGGTCCTCGGAATGTAGGAATCATCTCTATTTCACATGACAAAGAATATTACTATCATTCCATTTCTATTCAGCATCATATGAATGAGATACATATTTCTGTAAGCGTCATTCCTTCATCATCCTCATATTTATCATTCCATACAACGAATGTAGATAAACATCTATTCATCTTTGAGCTGAGTGTGTTGCCTAGATACACCAAAAGAGAAATGTAGTCTGTGTTGCCTATTACTTGAATCCATGGCTGGAGCCATTGACTATATAACGAATAGCAGAATATAGTCAATGCTGAAGCTGAAAGATGGTATTGAATGATGATATACAGCGTGTACCCAATACAAATACATGATAGAACAGTGTTGCCTAGCAACACACGTAATTTGACAAACCACTAAAAATCGTAGTTATCCAAAAATTTAACTCACTTTAGAGCAAAGACTTATTTCATACAGAACATACTTCCATGAAAAAAAATGCATGAATAGATGTCATTTATGAAGCGAAACAATTACCTACGATAAAAGGTACTACATTTAGTGAAGCACTGGTGATGATATTCATAAATATTATATATTTAATATATTTAATATATTCATAATAAATTCAGGAGCTAGATGCATTTTCGCCTGGTTATTTTTGATATAATGCAGATCCATAGGTAACAGAAGAGAGTTGTCACAATGCAAATCATTAGTAAACGTGTTTGACTTGTTGAAACCATAGGTAGAATCGAATTAGTTGAGTTCACGAAGAAAAATATGACAAAAGTTGTGCGAAATTTCCACAACTATATTTCAGATTTGTAACAAATTTTGACAATCATCATTTCTGTTTACAACTCCGTGGAAACAATTCGAATAAGAAAACTTAGTAGAAGGATTGCTCATATAGGGTACAACAATCTACTATACAGGCTTCAGTTTATTCTATCACATATAGGAAAATGATCCGTTAGCTTTCGATGAATATGAGTGGCCAGATATAAATGTTAAGAAACGAAATTGGATTTTTTGTACCTTGAATGAACGCAGTCAATAGGATGTCCCATATACTGTCTAGTAGTTATAGCAAGGGAAAAGGTCATCAGTAAGATAACTGTTGCAGTTGTATGCAACCTGAACAGTATCGTATCGATTGTTACGCCATTCGTCTGAAAAAAAAAACCATACAAGACCAGTCTATTGAATGAATCAGGAGAGTTCTTATGAGTCTCGAAGGATTTATCAATCAAAAGTGTCTAGGCAGTCGGTTACTAGGTGATTATAATAAGGAATTCAACGATAAGATGTATGTTGAAATTATGTCGAACGATTTCGGGGATCAAACAGATTTTCTGAATTCGTAATAAAAGCCTCCAAGCGATTGTGGAATGAATTTGGTGATGTTTTATCTGAAACAACCAATTACTAGGATAAATTGACGAACCCTCGTATATTTCGACATAATTCATGGTATCTCATTCAAAAATGATTTCATCGAAAGGTTTTTGAATTCTCAAATCGGTTCAGGATCACCTTTATTTATGGTGAATCACTCTGTACCATCTGTTTGATGGTCATGGTTAACTGATGTCCTGATCTGTCAGATAAGCCTATTATATGACGTATAAAACTATATTCCACAATCTAGTAGGCTCTCCAGTCTCAGTTTTAGCTCGCCTCTTGTTGAAAATAAATTGAGAAAATGATTTCCGCCAACTCCTTTCGATAACATAGAATTTTTGACAATTCTACCATACCGTTTGCGTGAGATTGTACACTCCGTTGAAGAATTCCCTCGGGTCCATCCCAGAATCGCCGCCTGCCTTTGCAGCCCTTCTGGGTTTGCCCTCAGCGAACTGCCGAAACCTCTTCTTGAGCTTCAAATTCTGGTAAGCTTGATGGATGCGTGTTCTTTGGATGTTTTTCTGCTCTCCTTTCGGCTTTCCCATCACGGGCGGCATAGATCAAAACAGAACATCTCTAAGGTTTCATTGTTGTAACTGGAAGGAAAAATTAGTTGTCATTATTCTCGTGAAACGGCTTCTGATTTTCCAGAAATGGCTTGACTGGAGATTTGAACATATAATGTGGTAATGGATAAAAACTAGAAATAGTTATTATAATGATCATTTCAATATATTTGTAGCGAGGACTACAAATAAATTGTAGTTTCAATTTCCAACCGACACTTCTCAGATATCTATGATTGAAGGGAATCTAATATCTATCTACAGAATGTTGGCATCACTTTGATAAGCCATTTTCATAATCAAGTATTCATTCGAGATGATGATGTCACTTTCCTCTTCATACTATTTGATTTATTTCTTTGGATGAATCTTCATCATCTCTAGGAGAAATGCTATGGTTTTGCATACCCCAGTCATCAATGGTAGGTATGGTAGCTGTGATATTTACAATATTTCAGTTTTTTATCTAAATGAGCTAGTGAAATGAAAAGGTGCGATAACTTTCTTCATATATTACAAAATGATTTATTCTACAAGTGAAAATCCTTCAATATCCTTTATGGCCACCTTCTGAACCTTGGTTACCCCAGTGAGTTGCTCCAACATAGCTGGTACCACCGTGTCCACCGTGTCCACCATTTCCACCGTGTCCACCATGTTCACCTTCTCCACCATGTCCATGTTTACCATAATGGGCTGGGTGCTGGGCATGGCCTACTCTCTCGACTACAGCTTCGAAGCCGGAGTGAGGTCCGGATTTGTATTTGACGATTCTGTGGGTACCATCGGCTTCCTTCAGGGTGTATTGACCTGTCACATGGTGTCCATCTCTATGTTCGAAATGGGTTTTATGGTCTTTGGTATGCGGGTCGTCGACACCATATTCAAATTTGTAGTGAGCGTTATCCTATAAGTCAAGATATTAATGCTCATGTTTGCAAAAATAATTCAAAAACATGCAATTATTCTCGATGATATTCCACTTTGGTGAATCCTATTCTGAAATTTTGACTTACATGCCCACCATGTTCACTTGGAGCTGCTACAGCAATCGTAGCGAAGGTGACGAAAAAAATGATCTAGAAAAATGGTCAGATAATATATAAAATCATTCAGTTGATCCTGCTGGCTTTGGAATAGTTTAATACGTACTGTTTTCATGATTGCTGTTGTATGAACCATCTTGAGAATTGAACTGGCTGCTGATATTTCGAGATCAGCTTTATATACAGAAGTGCGTTTCAAATTGACACTGTTGGTAAATTGAAAGAATTCTTAACGAAATTGAGAGAAAAATACTTTCGTAAACGAATTGCATATTTGATGTTCTACTTCGCTGAATATACACATTCTCATTATGAAGCTGATGTGAGTAGTCGAGTATGATAATTGACCCATATCAGTTTTTGTCTGCTTGCATGGTAATTTAACTTTGGAATTATTCAATATGTAGGTAATCGATGTGCTTTTTGTCACAAAATGGAATTGTAGACAGTATAGACAGACAAAATAAGTAGAAAAATCTCGATGAACCTATGTTTGCAAATCAACGGATTCGGAGATACGGACCATTTTACATTCGAAACAATTTTTCAATGAGAACAAAAAAACAATGATATTTATTTACAAATAACAGGAATATAGAGTCGAATAAGATGTTCAAAGTGCCCTCGCTCCATTTCAATGCAGCTACGATATCTCCATCGCAAAAACTGTAGAACTTTTTCCAAAACATTGGCTAGTTCCGTTAATTCGCGGACATATGTTTATACCTTCTTTCAACACCCTGTATATGTTCAATGAATTCTTGATATTGAAATGAGTCATGAATGAGGGAACCAGATTCAAAAAGTCTACCGAGCTTTTGGTTTATTACTGAGGTACCAGTATCATCTAGTACTAGTTTTCAGTTAATATTTTAGAACTATTTTTGGAAGATTGAATGATATTTCGTCATATGGAATTATTTCAATTCTGTTGAATCGCTCGACGATAATATACCATCAGTTATTAAGATAATTCTGACTTTGCACTAATAAAATATGATTTTCAGGGATACTCATATTATGTTTTCCTTTGATGATTTCTTGAAAAATCAATAGATCTGCTTCGTGAGCGTGTCATTGGTATAACTGAATAACTCAATAGGTCACCACCAAGAAATACCTCTTGAAGCTAATAGCTAACTTCGAAAATTTTAACAAAATGTACGTTAAGAACAAATGAAAATCGGATAATTTCTCGAATTCTTCCAATGTGTATATCGGAGACTTCATAGTTAAGAGGATAGTTCTAGTTAGTTCTAGATTCATCTTGTATACATACGATTTTGATATTAGCCAATCTCATCAGCTGTATGGTTATAATTTCAAAAGTTTTCTATATACCGCTACTTCTATGTTAGAAACCAAGTTTCTAAAAGCCGAAATTTTATTCGAAGATGAGAAGACAGGGACCTACAGCTTATGCCAGGATTGAAACAATCAACATGGCATTGATTGAGTGGTCACCAATATCAACTGTGCACTGACATATGATTTCCAAACAGTCGAATGATTTTTATGTGTAATCTACTGCGAAATTGACTCGCTTTCTGGCAGCGCAAACTTTATCCGCTCTTTACGACAGTTACCTCACGACCAATAAAATTGACAAATATTATTTCATGGTGAACATCTGTTTTCATTTCAGCAGATTGTGTAATGAATGAACTCGTGATTTCAGAAAGATATGTTTTTGACAGCTGATTATGTTTTTCGAAGAATATATAGAATTTTGGATATTCAGCTCTTATGAGAAGAGAAAAAATGAGTAGAGCGTTTGAAATCATAACAATGCATTGTTGTTCTGTGTATTTTGAAGGAAGCATGGAACTTCTATGTTATAGTTTATACAGACTACAGATTGTCATGAAGTTCGACAGAGTTTTCGAACTACATGAAATTCAATCATGTAGGAAGAACCCAGGTTTGGGCACTGCAGTTTGTGGGAATATAGTGTTGAGTTGAACCTGATTGAGTTCTACCTATATTCGTCCATTATCAATCAAACCACTATTAATCAAACCATTGATAATAAATACATCACAAGAAGACATCAGCATCAACCGAAAATTAGTTATATCTTTGCTGCATCGGATTTTGAAGAACATTAGGGAGCATAGTTTGGTGGGAATGTTTCAATAAACATGGTGATTCATCAAATGAAAGATAAGTTTGATACGTCACACCATGCAGTGGCAAATAATTTCAAAATATGCCTCATTCAAGTCTACAATTTAAACAGACGCTATGTCAGTATCAATGATAGAACTGTCGTAGGTAATTCACTACAACAGAAACTGGCTCAACTGTGACACATGACATTTTTTCATTGTGTGCTAGAATACCTGGATAGGTCAGGAAATTAAAACAGATGAGATGTATGGAATATATATATAATGATTATACACTGTTTTAAACGTATACTTGAAATGTGTCAGGATCAATCATAGAGACATTGTAGGTCAAAGAGAGGAGATGAGTTTTTCTATACTGGTGAAGTCATCTCACTTAAGTACCAGAAAAAACTGTGGCAGCCTTTTCTTCCATTTCAATGATACGATACATGATTTCAAATATTTTATATTTCAATAAAAAATTTCATCAACAATAACAAAAATCAGTTCCAATTTATGGGTTTATCAGTATCCACCATGACCATGTCCTCCGTGACCACCTTCTGATCCCTGGTTGCTCCAATGGGTGACTCCTACGTAGCTGGTACCACCGACACCACCGTGTCCTCCACCATGTCCATGTTTACCGTAATGGGCTGGGTGCTGAGCATGGCCTACTCTCTCGACTACAGCTTCGAAGCCGGAGTGAGGTCCGGATTTGTATTTGACGATTCTGTGAGTACCATCGGCTTCCTTCAAGGTGTATCCTCCAGTAGCGTGGTGTCCATCTCTGTGTTCGTGTTGGGATTTGTGGTCGTGGGTATGGGGGTCGTGGACACCATACTCGAATTGGTAGTGGGCGTTATCCTGAAACATGGAAATGAGTCTTTTTACTATGGGCAACGAGATGTAAAGCCTACTTACATGTCCACCATGGGCTACGGCGGCAGCAACAAATACGGCTAACAAAATGATCTGTGAAAGGAAAAAAAATATTTGTTACCAAAATGTAATACTGAAAGAAATCATATACTCTTGTCAAATTATTCGAAATCTATATTATTGTTACAATTTGGATCAAATCATTCAGTAGGCATGTATATTTCATAATATGAAGTGAAGATCAAGACATCAACATCAGTGTTTCTTTTGAACTTGAAATGGAACATTCTTCTGAATATGGAGATCACTGAACGTTTTTTTATTATGTGGACTAATGAATATTATAGACTGAAAACTATATGTCGATGCAGAAATTTTCACCCTTTCATGATATTACTTACAGTTTTCATAGTTGCTGTGTTGAGTATTGTTCTCGATTTGATGAAGGAGAATTGGGAGATTGGGTTTATATACCGAAATATTTGGAACTGAAATTATTGGTAACACTTGTCACATAACAAAAAAAAACTAATAATTGCATGCATATGTCCCACTTCAATGAGTTTTACATTATTATTGGCTGGATATTTCAGTGACTTTGTATAATCGTTCCGGGTCATTCGGAATTATCTAATATTCGTGTGCTAACATTTATCATGACCAACATACTTGATATAGACGATTTAGGTCACTTTGTTGACATTTTTGCGACATCAGTTGAAAATTGTCATGTTAGGCTCATCGATAATATTCAATTTGGACGCTGTAAATTTTCTGGAAGAACTTTCCACGGAATTTGAAGCAGAATGATGCAGATCGGTACACGACATTCGAGAAAGGTATAGGAAGATATGTGCAGGGTTTCCCATATAATTGAGATATTTGATAGAGATATGAAAAATATTCAATAGAGAAGGTTGTTCACAGTCCTCTGAATTTCATTCTTCAGATATAATCTACCATTTTTCCCTGACACACCAAACATATCATATAGGAAATATTATATAATTTGTCACAATCTTGGATAGAGCTCAAGAAGATCTGATATAAACAACATTGGTTTTTCGGACTTTCCACGAACTCCTTCAAAGGAATCTAAAAGCTTTGCTGATTACCTTTTAATGTGCAGTTTTCATAATGAATTCATGAAGAAAGCGATCTGGTATTTACATCATGAGCCGAAAGTTTGTATGTATTCCGAATTTTTAGACAGTGATGTGTTGTTTTGAAAACTGCTGATTTTCCCGACTCTTGGATAATTCATTATTCTACCTCAAAGTTATAATTGCGAATTAAAATGAGCTAGATGCAATAGCACTGACGATAAGGCATATCGAAATGAGATATACATCGTGCATCATGTACTGAAAATAGCCAACATACAGGGTGTTCCTAAATATCATGTACAAATGGACAGAAGTGATTCTTCGGCTCATTCCATGACTAAATAATCAAATGAGGTTATCTGAATGAAGCCAGATCCTACTGAACCTATTTCTGAAAATTTCAAATGAAATAGAGAAAATCGGTTTTCATTTTTTTCCTTGATAACGGTCGCAGATACTAAATAACTTACAGTTGAAGGAAATATTCTCAAGAAAAAACAGAAAACACATTTTGTAAATCAAAATTCACCAGCAGCGCTTTGAAATTGAAAATTTGAAAAAAGGGGAGAAAAGCGAGCATGACTCCTGGAAAAATAGCTCTCTATATATTCTCACAACTGTTCGGCCTGCCCAGTTATGTTACAGCGTAACATGAATTCCAAATTCAAGCATATCTCAGAAGTAGGAGCTATAAAGAAAAAAAAATTGAAAATATGTTTGCATAAAATTTTAGTCTTGAATTGAGCCGAAAAATTACCTCTTTCAGTATGTACATGATTTTCAGGAACACCCTGTATATTGAGCTTCCAATTTGGGAATTATATTCAGCAGCTCAAATTCATTGAATCTCTGGTGTTGTTCTCTGTTGAATTAGTTCTTTTCATTCATTTTGTCTCTCAAAGAAGTTACTTCATATAGATAATGTTGAGCTTTTGCAAGAAGATCAAAAGATAATCGAGTTCCTTATTTTCGTTGCCTGTAGCACTAGTAGACTTCCTAACTCAGAATAGATTTTAGATGACGTTCAGACTGAGGAAAAGTTGATCCGCAAAGTGTTTCGAGTGTTCTGGATTTCAATTATTTTTCTAAGATCGTACATAAGTCCAAGATGGGGGATCAAATAACTATGTTGTTATCAGTTAACTGGTTTTCGAGCTCTATGAAGGAATATAACAAGGAGTAGTCCAATTAAAAAAAAAATTGTTATGTTAGATGTGTCATGGAGAAATGATTCAATGTGATAACGACTGAAGGAGGAATTTCAGGTGAACAAATTTTTCATTGGACAATTTTTTATGACTCTGTAAGTTTTCCAAATGAGGGTATGTACCATCTTATAAGTGGAGAACCCTGTTCTAATCCCCATGGTTGATAACAAATTCAAGAATATAATGGAAGAGATTCAATGAGGTGGAACTGTTTGAGAATTATCTGCAAGGAATAATAATTCAGCATTTTTAATTTTCTAATGTTTATTCATTATGAAAATCAGCAATACAAAAACTAAGCTCCCAACAGTCAGTGACGTTCCTAATATCCTCCATGACTTCCATGACCTCCATGCTCTCCATGTCCTCCATGCCCTCCATGTCCTCCATGACCTCCATGCCCTTCATGAACTCCATGACCTCCATCTCCTCCATGACTTCCATGACCTCCATCTCCTCCATGCCCATGACCTGCATCTCCTCCATGTCCTCCGTGTCCTCCATGACCACCTTCTGATCCCTGGTTGCTCCAGTGGGTGACTCCTACGTAGCTGGTACCGCCGACACCACCGTGTCCTCCACCATGTCCATGTTTACCATAATGGGCTGGGTGCTGAGCATGGCCTACTCTCTCGACTACAGCTTCGAAGCCGGAGTGAGGTCCGGATTTGTATTTGACGATTCTGTGGGTACCATCGGCTTCCTTCAAGGTGTACCCTCCTGTGACATGGTGTCCATCTCTGTGCTCGTGTTGGGATTTGTGGTCGTGGGTATGAGGGTCGTGGACACCATACTCGAATTGGTAGTGGGCGTTATCCTGGACAGATGATGATGTTTCCAAATCAAATCAACGAGCATTTCGGATCATATACAAAGTTCCTATTGAATGTTGTCCCTGTCAACTTTCTGAAAACTTCATCACAAGCTTCGCCAAGGATTTCACTCGTTTCCGAATGTCTTTCGCCACAGTAAAATCAAATTATAGAAATGAGAATCACTAATGATTGGTAAATTGACAATTGAATCTCTATTGATACCTATCCATTTGTTATCAATTAGGGAAAAATTATTGGTTGAAATATAATTGGAGTTTAGTACTTACATGTCCCCCGCCATGGCCAGCTAGAGTAACAGCAACAAGAGTAGCTAACAAAATAATCTGTAAAGGAGGAATTAAACGTAAATTTTAAATTTTCGTCGAGACAGTCGAAGTACGTACGGTTTTCATCATCGGTGTTTCGATTGGGTATACTTGAAGGATTGAAAGATCGTACAATAATGTGCTGGTATCATGGCATGCAAGATTTATATAGGTGCTATAATATCCGAAACTGGCTATAAGAAACAATGATGCTTAACGAAATATATTGGGACCCGATCTTTATTGCATATTCACGTTCCATTCTAATGGATAACAAAATCAAATTGTATCAACGATTGATGATTCAATCAGTGAATGCATTCTATCTCATCGTGGGTGCTGATGAAATAAAGTCTTCTGAAATAATCAATATCTTACTCGATTAAAATGGTTCAATACAAATCTTCTGGAAATTTACACTATATAGTGGATTCACAGATTTCGAGAAGAAAAAAAATGGTGATTTCTCTAATATGGGTTCATAACGATAATCATCATCTGTGACACCATCAAGGATAGTTGATAATTCAGAGATGGATAAATAATGATCTCAAGATTTTGTGAAAAAAGAGTTGTTGGAATGGTAAAAATGCGAGGAATGAAACTAAAACCTATCTTTGATACTCGATTACTTTGATTGTGCTGGGAAAGAAAAATCACCTAGCTATCGTCTGATTGATGGAACGCAAGATCAACTTGGATAAATGCAGTGATATGATGCTCATCATGGAATTAAATGAGCTAGTGAACATGAATATGCACTGCTCATCCAGGTCACCAGTATCAACTTATTTTCAGGTAATGTTAGATTTCAATGGCGAAGTGAGGCAATTTGATTTAGAGAAGAGTTTTATAGACTACGTTAAATGGCACATGTGTGTAGCAATTCATACAATAAACGAAGAAAAGAACACATAAAAATAGGCTCAAACAAAAATGATGATATATGTATGAAAAGTAAAAATATTACTCCATATACAACGAACGGATGGGGTTGAATCGAGAAACACTACTTTTATATAGTTGACCACGATACCGTAGAATCGAAAATAGCAAGATCACATTCGACTTGTACTGCAAAAGATTGGTTCGATGGAAATGAATCGAAGGTTTCTTGGATAACAAGGATGAATTTAATGAAATATACAAGATTCGTGAACGTAAAACTCAGTTACGAGAAAAATGGAAGATAGTTTCAGAATTCGAGGAAATTAAAGAGAAAGTAGTGATCGGGTTGGGAAATAAACAAATTATTCCTGATCTGTCTGTAAGTTCTTCGAGGAGGTGGTACATTCATTTTCCAGCTTTTCATGGCATTTTCTCTCCTCGTTTCTAAAAAATAGAGTAGAAGTTATCAAAAATTATTTCAATATATTCGTAGTAAGGACAGATTTCGTGATCTGCCCCAAAATGTCACTGCGCTTGAAATTAAACCTTTAGATACCTAAAAGAGAAATTCTCTATTGGTCAGAGTGTCGAAAACGAAAACATATAGAAAAATTTTGCGAAGAGAAAAATATTTTAATTGTGTTGAGAACGGGAGCAGATTCGTTCCCGAAACGTCCACCAAGATAAGTAGAGGTTTTATTCTCTTTAAATATATTTGTATTTCCAAATTTTTCAAAAACAAGGTGTCACTGACCAATAGAGAATTTCTCTTTTAGGTATCTAAAGGTTTAATTTCAAGCGCAGTGACATTTTGGGTCAGATCACAAAATCTGTCCTTACTACAAATATATTGAAAACATTTTCAATAACTTCTACTCTATTTTCTAGAAACGAGGAGAGAAAATCCCACGAAAAGCTGGAAAATGAATATTCCTGATCTGTTAGCAGATGGGCAAACAGATGAAGATGCTCCTCCACACGACATTTGTGAATTTAATAGATTCTATGGTCAGGTACAGGGTTAGATATTTTTCAGAAAGCTCAAAAGCATTTTTGATCTGCGTGTGAAAGCTTTCACTGGTCCTGGTAGTGGAGTTTGTACTATAAAATGAAGTTCGCCCACTCTCGGACATCTGAACCTCATCAATTCAAGTCAATTATCAAAAAATGGTGATGGTAGAAATATCCATATAATGACTTTTCTTCCTATGTAGAACCTTAACCCATCATAGAATGAGAAACGAATATGTGGATGGAAACCAATTGGTGATTCGAAACTTTTTGAACATTTGTGAAAAAAATGGATTCGTCACAGAAGCAATATTTCTTACAAGTTTCTGTTCCAAACTCACCCCATTCAACATCAATGAACTTGGTTGAATATTGCACAGATGGATATCAGAGGAAATGAAATATAGCATATTTAATAATATCTAAGCGTCCTTTATTCTTGCCAAAAGAAAATAGTTACAAATGGGGCGAAGTTTGGCATAATGCTGATCTACTAACCAGTTGAAGATCCATAAGTGTCATATTACAGAATGACATTTTCCGGCTATCATGTCATTGTTATCTATCTGGCAAGTATATATGTTTGTTGAAATGAAAAAATGATATTCTGAAACATTTATTTCAGACAGCGGGAGCTAAGGCCGCACCGCTTGAGTATAGATGGCGCTTTCACTGATAATGACGTATATCTGACAGCGACGGATAGCTAACGGCTCAGTATTTACATTCTAGTCGAATGTTCTAAAGAGTTTACAAGAGAATCTTCGAGATCGACAGAGGTGATGTCATCTAGTGTCGAACTTGGGCAGGCTTAGTCAGGTATCAAAAGTCTACACCTTTTTCTAGTGGCTGTGTATAGGAAGTTGAAACACCAGTCTTTATTTACATCATGGTTGTAACATAATGTAAAATCGACAGACAGCACATTGCTATTCCTCCCAGCGTATCCTTCATTCAGACTGATACGAAAGTATGATAAAAACTATGGCTATCGACAATATTGAAAATAAAGGCGAGTAGACTGAATGAGGTGGAAGTGTTTGAGAATCATCTGCAAGGAATAATAATTCAACATTTCCAAATTTCGAATGTTTAATCAAAATAAAAATCAACAATACAAAAACAAAGCGTCCAAGAGTCAGTGGAGTTCTCAATGCCCTCCATGACCTCCATGTCCTCCGTGTCCTCCATGACCACCTTCTGATCCCTGGTTGCTCCAATGGGTGACTCCCACGTAGCTGGTACCACCGACACCACCATGTCCTCCACCATGTCCATGTTTACCATAATGGGCTGGGTGCTGGGCATGGCCTACTCTTTCGACTACAGCTTCGAAGCCGGAGTGAGGTCCAGATTTGTATTTGACGATTCTGTGAGTACCATCGGCTTCCTTCAAGGTGTATCCTCCAGTAGCGTGGTGTCCATCTCTGTGTTCGTGTTGGGATTTGTGGTCGTGAGTGTGGGGGTCGTGGACACCATACTCGAATTGGTAGTGGGCGTTATCCTGGAGGATAATTCATTTCAATTCGGAGTTTCGAGCTTAATGAATGATTTCTCCTGATTCTATGAATTATAAGAAGTTGCAAATTAAATTGAAGTACTACTTACATGTCCACCATGACCACCAGCTACTGCTATAGCAACAAAAGAAGCTAACAATATTATCTGTGAAAATAAAGAAAGAGAATATTTTGAAAACTTCATATAAAACAATTCTAATATAATACGTACAGTTCTCATTGTTGTATTGTTGAGAAATATATTGTCTGTTGTAGGTATGGAAGATCAAACGATAATGCTGATATGAATATATGCCGGGCCTTTTATAGTTATATGGGTATCTAGATACCTAGATCAGGCTTGTCGTTGTTGAAATCATTGAAAAATCTAATAACGAAATATCTAAGAAACCGAATAATTGCTCTTTCACAGTTCAATGAATTTTATATTCAAATCGTATTATCGAGCTGACGTAATTCCTACATATACTAAAAGATTTTCGACAATAAATGTGTTCCGGTTGATAGTGAACGCTGGAAAGTGATAATATTTTTTTGAAATATTCTTCTTCAATATCTGCCACATACATTCCATTGAGTTCATCATTTTATTTCATACTGCATCATAGAACATACCTTTACGTACCTGATTTCAATCCGGAAAATAGACTTTTACAGGATAGGCGCACGTAATATTTCATTACGTGCTACTATCCCTTAATGAAATTTTACCGGATTGTAAATATTGAAAACTCAGTTATGCTGCGTCAAAAGCATGAATACATTTATTAAAAATTCAACATCAAAACAATACACAGAAATTACTTATTGCTAATATTAATATTAACCGTTAAATTTTCGTTCCCATGAATATGGATACCAGGAGCTCCATTGGATGAATTATTTATTAGGGAGTTGCTACTTGCTGATACATTCCCATTTTTGTTGTAGCACTTCAACAAAGATTAATAGTTTATTTTTCACTGTTCATTTTTGTTTTTCAGCAGTATGAAATAAAATGTTATACGTCACACGTCCGGTAAACTTTTAAAAGTGTACATACCGGACTAGTAACGTAAATATCTATTTCTTCAGCCGATCACATCACTTAACTCTTTATTTCGTGATATTTGTTAAGTTTCGTCATTTTATAATTCCTATTGAATTGATCTGGATGATAATTCATTCTTATTGATGATAAGTGAAGGATTTTTTCGAAGAAGCGAGGATAAATGGGATTATTCTGTGGGAACATTATCTGTGATTACAATATCTATCATTGAATCAGTTTCCATATCTACACTATGATAAGTGGAATTCAACACTATATAGTAGATTTTTTTTTGATATCTTTTGACAACACGAAAGGAAATCCTATAATGTTCGAGAATTACCGAGCATGAATATTGACGACTTCATGGGAACACTGGTACAGGATTTTCCGGTATATTTTCGCACCCCACCCACTTCGAGAGCTATCAGAAAATAGTGATATGAAGATTTTATATCTCTTTCTGGGTCATCAGAATTTTTTGTCAAAAATTCAAAATTATTTCGGCAAATGTCATATTTTGACATGTTGTGTTTTTTTTTTCAATCTCATATCTGGAAACAGCATTTTTTCAATTCCGAATATACATACATGTAGTTTATTTCGTTCATCATGAAACACACTGATGTGGGAATATTTGAAAAACGCACGCTCGCAGTGATTGACTCATCAATGATAAGTTGTAGTGATATTTTACCTGTGAATTTTACTGCTGGTATCATCATATATGGTACTTATCATATCTGGTACTTATCATATATTTCGCATCCTTATATTTCAAAAATGAATCCACTACATTATGCTCAACACCCCCAAAATAATACTGAGGCTACATACATGACAATGACATAACTTAGATCAGAATCAGATCAGAATAAGAATCAAACCACTGACTTGAAATTCATCGATATCAGGCAACATTCATCATGTGAAAGATATTTGGAACAAAAGAATTTCCCGAAATTATTTTGAACATATTACTACTCGAAGGTTCAATAACTTCTACTTCATTTATATTCTCATATTTGAACATTCCTTGTTGGATTTGGCAGATTCATTTCGTGTTTCTTCAATATATCCATTTCGAAGGGTAGTTATGAATATCCGAGGCAGTTTATATTTCTGTGTGTCCTAATTCATATTTGATTAACTTAAAGCATTGGAAGGAAAAAAAATAGTATGTATAATGTCCATAGCTCCATTTGAAGAGAAAAATGAACTATAATAAACTATTTTAACTGTGACCGTGGGAGAAATATTGTGTTGTAGATATCGACATGCCATTCCATGTTTGTCATAATATGTTATTCCTTATTATTTTGGACTATTTTCCTGATCATAGGTAACAGAAACGACGGGGTTCAGATGTACTATGAAATCAGTCGGTTGTTTTTTGTCAGGGGAAATTTTTTCGAGCTCATGAATATTTTTAGAAAATCGAGCGAGATAAAATTTCCGGAAATAATTTGACCTCTAGTGGTATTACTAATGAGAAGTTCTTCTGTGAGTAAATCGAATTCTCGAGTGAATAATTACACTGGGTTCATGGATCTGATAAAATGCGGATTGGACTCAAAGGGTATCTATAAGTAGGTAGTTTCAGGACGTTTTTAGACTGATTGCTATAATCATTGAGTAATTGGGTGGACTTTTGTAGATTTGTGTGCCTTAGCCGGGACAATACATTGTATTAGAAATACTATACCTATCTGTGAGTATATTTCTGTTCATAATTCCATGAATGAAACTATTCATCTATTCCAATCCAGATGGAAAAGAAATCAAACAAGTCTATTTCAGTCAATGGTATAATCTATCAAGTATAAAATTCAACATCACAAATATAAACAAATTCTCAAGATCTTCAATGCCCTCCATGACCGCCATGTCCTCCATGTCCTCCATGACCTCCATGACCTCCATGTCCTCCGTGTCCTCCATGACCACCTTCTGATCCCTGGTTGCTCCAGTGGGTGACTCCTACGTAGCTGGTACCACCGACACCACCGTGTCCTCCACCGTGTCCATGTTTACCGTAATGGGCTGGGTGCTGAGCATGGCCTACTCTCTCGACTACAGCTTCGAAGCCGGAGTGAGGTCCGGATTTGTATTTGACGATTCTGTGGGTACCATCGGCTTCCTTCAAGGTGTATCCTCCAGTAGCGTGGTGTCCATCTCTGTGTTCGTGTTGGGATTTGTGGTCGTGGGTATGGGGGTCGTGGACACCATACTCGAATTGGTAGTGGGCGTTATCCTGGATGAATGAAATAATAACCATTTCAGATCGACGGATTTACTGGACTATTCAAGTTTCTACTGCATCATGAATTTTTTCAACTATGTGATTACTTGTTCCTGAACGAATTGACTTACATGTCCTCCATGAGTGGCTACTGCTACAACAATAAGGCTGGCTAATGCAATAATCTGCTGAAACAAAAAGAGCATGAAGTTTTCGAATATTTTCTTTACTAATTTCTGGTATACGTACAGTTCTCATCATGAATGTAGTTAGGTTCACTTGCCGAACAGATAAACACTGATGTTGAATACTGTTCACCTCTGAATTTATATGGTGAATACTTCAGAACGAACCGTGAATATTTCTTACAACCAAATTAGGCGAACCAATTGCACTTACGGATTTACCAGTTCATTAGATACCTAATACCAATCTTTGCAATATTTCATGTTCACTCTTACGCCTATTGTATCTTTCGATACATTTCTATCGCAATAGAATGCTTGGTCAATCGGAACCTTCGACATAATAATTTCGGCAATTGGATATGTGGTATAGACATGGAAAAGATCCTAGTCACAACAGCTGATTATCTTCATTCCTATTTCGATCCACTATTATGAATATCCTTATACAACATGAAGACAGGTATTCGAAAGATGAGCTCAGTATAGTTTCGTTTTGTCACAAAGTGACCACAAAAAAAACTTTTTGTGGTTTTATCGCACCACGATGCAAGTGAAACCTCTTTTCGGATCGTAGAAATTTTCCGAAAATTTCTCGATTTAGGGTATCGAAATCGTTAATAAATTGTATTGTATGAAAACATTCGTGAAAAGTTGAGAAGGACCTCTGGATCTCCTCATTATGAAGTTTTGCCAAAGATTTGTCTGATGTTTGATCAATTTCAATTTCAATAGAATGGAGCAATCTACATTGGATAGATGAGGTTATTTGTAAAGTGTCAGATTATGTCATGTTTTGCCTCTACCAAGGAAAGATTTTTTTTCCGCACATCATTATATTTCTGTACCAGATTTTTTTTCATCCCTTCAAATACCTGAGTAGGTATAGTCAGAAAGAACAATTCGGACAACCGATATATCCATAATTTTGGAAGAAATATTATAATAATATTTTCTGTAGTTATCCTACGCAAATAAAATGAATTTATTTTCAATTTGCGGTCGAAGTTATTAAACGAACGATTTATTTATCCAACAAAATGATTTATTAGCGAATACTGCATATCAGCAGATCATTTGATATAACCTCAAAGTAAAATAAGGTTTACTTTATGGAATGTTTAATAAATAAGTTAATTGATTCTATTTCGATCGACGGTTTGTGGTGAAAGACATCTAACCTGATCAAATATCATATGCTCACTGCAAATTCGTTTATGATTCATTATCCATGGCTCATCCAACCAAATTCCACATGATACCTTTGTGCACTATATGATTTTTTGTAATTTGGGGCAGAGACAGTACCAAAGTTATATGCATATATATTTATTTCATCTCTATCCACTTTCTGATCTATTTTCTTAGGTTCTTCATAACTTCATAACTTCATTTGACATTGATGGCATCATGTCAACATCTTTGAAAGCTTATAGATTGAATGATCCAAGGTCAAGAGTTGAAAGTATTCTTCTATTGTTCTTTTTCCTTGTGCATATGGAGTTATAGTAGTTCGGGAGTATTTATATCATCGCTATGCGGAAATAGTAACTGGAAACAAACTGCAGATGGAATGAACACAAAAAATGAAAATTACGAGGAATCAAGAAGAGTTGATTCAAATTTTGAATAAAATTCGATGAAAATGTTATGTGTACTATATAATCAACGGGTCACCTACCCCGTTTCTATTTCCACCCAGAACTGAAGAACCATTGTGAGCGTTATCAGTATACCGTATTAACTTAGTTAAAAGTATTGAAAATGACTGAAATTCAGGAGAGAAAAATATGCATGATGTTGACATTGAATTGTAAAAATAGAATTGAAATATGACTGTACCAAATTGATCTTAGATTCCATATTCCAATTATATTTCAGTCTATCAATTCATCTATACTCTCATTGACATAGAATTCGTATAGTCAACTACCCTCCTCTTACGAAGAAAATATTGTGCGACTCCTTAGTTTTGAGCCATTTCAACTTTTCGTCTATAGTATATTACCCTTGCTTAACTATGCGTGATCGAAATCGGATTCAGTATGTCCAGAACTCTTGTGCTAGGTATATTTATGGAGTACGGAAGCGTAATTCTATTTCACACAGAATAATCGAATCCAATTGGTTGACTATGCATCAAAGATGGTATTTGCATACTTGTTGTTATTTTCATGAGCTGATTTCAGAGAAAACTCCAAAATATTTATATAAAAAAATCTTATTTCGTGAGGACGTTCACTCGAAAACAACAAGATATCGATCCCACATTTCAGCCCCAAAACACAATACTGCTATGTTTCAACGATCTTTTTCGTTCAACATAGCCAAAATTTAGAACGCTCTCCCAGATTCGCTGAAGACTCTGAATGTCGGCAAATTCAAATCTGCACTCAGGAAAAATATTCGAGAAGGTACAGCTTCAATTTAAGAACAAAATATATCACACCACGATCAGAATTAAATTGCAACTGATTTCTTTTGCGTTGTCGTCACCTAGTTTTCACCCATTTCATTTCATTCTATAGTGCTTGTAGTATTTATTTATTCATTGCATTGAGTCATGTTCAGTTTTATAATAACATTACAATATTTTATGATTTTTCTTTATTTCTTATTTATCATTGATATTCAACGGTATTTCAATTAGCTTTTCGATGCTGAGAGATATAGGTCGATTAGGAATATTAACTATTAAGGTACTATTTATTTTGTAATTCAATCTGAGCATAATTTCTATTTCTTTTGTAGGGTTGAATGGAAGAGCAGCCTCCTACATTCTTCGAATGTGTGTGGCTGAATTCCGCCCTTTTGTACCATTGGTATAAATAAAGACATATTATTATTATTATTATTATTATATATTTTGACTTCAAAAGGTTCTAGGCCTGAGTAGTTGAATCCTGAAATGTGTGAGATAAAATCGGATGGAGGAATTTTCCTTGTCTATTGTTATAGAGTTAGAAGTACGAATATATAAGTATTCATTTTTGTAGAACAACTGTCAGTTCAATCAAGTATTTGTGATGCTTATCACAGGTCACTTTGATACCTCCGTTCTTTAATCAACATGAATTACAAGGAACAATTTTGGTTTATTTCTGGAGGACGAAGGTAGGTTGTTATGAACTGACATTATCCAGGTCAAGATACTGCCAATGATGTTTCACTTACCTCTGTTATGATCCAAATCGAGGAAATTAGTTCGGCAAATAGCACTCTTGAGCTCTATTCCTGAAGCACCATCATGATATTTTCAGCGAATCCGTTAGTGTTCCAAATTCATAAACAATATAACCACTGACGGCTCAATTTCGTTCGTGAAGTATGGATTTTAAATTGGACATGATCCAGCAATCACCTTCTCAAACAAAATGCATATATTGCTCTCAAATCAATCCGATTTCTGACATTCGGTGTTTTAATTTAGGTATTTTATTGCGGCATTAACGGCTACTGAACAAATAATTTAGAGAGGTGTTGAAATGGGATCCAGGAATCACTTTATTTCTAGTCCAATTTTAATGGTAAAACAACAATGTTAGTGAGCAATAGAAGGTACAAGGTGTGCAAGTTTCATAACATTCGAAATTATAACTTTTTTCCTGAATATTACTCAACTGTTACTTTTCAGAGTACCTTCATCAGATCGAATGTTACTGATCATTAATATCAGTTGGAAAATATGACAATGATCACAATGAAGAGAACAGATACATACGTAGATGGATTGGCTACTTACTCTATTCTAGAATGATCAAATTCTACATTGAATTCTACATTCTATCTAAGAGAATGCAAAATCAAAATTGAATAAAGTAAAGTAAATAATAAGTAAAGTAAATAAAGTAAAGACGTTAAAGTAGTGAATGTGTGCTCTACAAACTTGATGAAATTAATCGAGAAAAAAAGTTATTTAAACACTGTGTTTGGTATCAAACTGCAAGGCATAGTGCAAGCTATCTTCTGAGAAGATCACTTTTGTGATACATCCAACAACAAATGCATAATCTGCAATAGAAGTGCTCAGCGTTTTTTTTTTTTTTTATCTACTGCTAATCAAAGAAACCACTAGCTACTATAAAAAAAGTGATAACAAACGGACAGTTTGTATTAGTCCAGTGAATTTAGGTAAAGTTCCAGATTAATTTGAGGAACTTGAACTCTGTGTGAACTCCCAGTGCTGTGCTCATTTTCATTTGAATCATCATTTCAAATCAGAGGTGATTCAAAACATGTGATTCAAGATGGAAAAAAATGAGTGTATAAATTGCAAGAAGAAAAGTGGAATAAAGGATAAAATTCCCGTATTCCCATGTGATTCTTGTTCTGATCATTACTGCAGTGAATGTGCTGATTTATCTGCTTCAGAAATTAAATGTATCCAACTAATAAAACAACGTATCTTGAAGTTTTACTGCACAAAATGTGAAGACAATGATCTTAATAAAAGTTTAAAGAACACCATAAAGGATAAAGAAATTATCATAGAGGACAAACTTACTATAATACAAATGCTACAGGAAAAAATCAAAATATTGGAAGTCCAAGCTGTAAAGTCATACGCAAATGTGACAGGAACCACTCAACAAGAGACCGTCCGACAGCCTCCTAAAAATATCCCTGCAGTAATCATAAAGCCAATTAAGCCTCAAAATGCTACAGTAACAAAAACAGAAATCCAGAGCAAAATAGATCTTGTAGGTCTTGTAATATATGTAAATAATCGAATCAACTATGAAGTTAAACACAATATTTTACCCTCCACATCTATAACTGTGTCAAACATCAGATTCAAAATTCACAATGTCAACTACAATATTATGCCATGCTACAGGTCACCATCTGTCTCGGATAAGGATTTTGTGGATGACTTGGAAATGCATTTAACCGAAACATCAAGAGGTAATATTGACGTTTTAATTGGTGATTTTAACTATGACACTCTAAGTGACTCAGCAGTCAGCAACAGCTACCTATCAATGCTCATGTCGCATGGTTTTCAATCCTATATTAATACCTACACAAGAGTTACACCCACTTCTAGGAGCTGTCTTGATCATATTTTTATAAGAAAAAACCTAAATACAAACCTGCACTTCATTCCAGCTGTAATTAATAATAACATAACAGACCATTACCCTGTTTACATACAAATAGCTAAAGAGGATTGTGTGTCTAGTACCAAAATCACAGAAAAGACCTTACATCATTTCGATCAAGACAAATTTCTGAGATTAGTTGGTGAGGTAAGCTGGGAACCTGTCCTTTTGACAGACCACCCAGAAGAAGCATGGTCAATTTTTCACAATTCCTTCAACAATATACATAATGCCTGCAAGTCTACAAAAATTGTAAAAACCAAAGAATTCAAAAAACTAAAACCATGGATCACCAATTCTATTGTAATTTCTATTAAAAAAAGGGATAGTCTAAAGAAAATTGCTATAAGAAACAAAAACAATCCTGCGTTATTTGATAATTATAAATCCTATAGAAATAAACTCCAAAAAATAATCAATGCTGCAAAAAATAATTACTATTCACAACAAATAAATAATAACATGAATAATATCAAAAAGATATATGAAGTTGTCAATGAAGCAACAAATAATAATATAAAAAAAACGGATCCTGAGATTGTAGATGAACATGGAAACCCATTTTCAACAGATAAACACATGGCAAACTTCTGCAATGACTATTATATAAACATTGGTATAGATATGGCTCAACAGATCAATCAACAGAACGGTAATGCTAATATCAACTATCCTACTATCATAGATTCCATGTTTTTGAAACCAATTGACAAAAATGAATTAATTACTCACATAAACCAACTGAAAAATAACAGTGCGCCTGGCTATGATGGAATAAGTTCCAGACTGATAAAACAATGTCACATATATATTCTGGAGCCCTTGAAACATATTTTCAATTTGATATTCAGTACTGGGATAGTACCTGACGATCTTAAAAAATCAATAGTTATACCTATATATAAACAAGCCGGTAATAAAAATAACATCTGTAATTATAGACCAATCAGTCTAATCAGTTCGTTTGCGAAAATATTTGAAAAATGCCTAAAGGTCCGATTGTATGAATACTTCATAAATAATGATATTCTCAATAAAAATCAGTTCGGTTTTCTTAAGGGCACAAGTACCTCTGATGCAATGTTTACTCTTGTTGAAAATATCAAAAAAAACTTGGAAAATAAAATGAAATGTATAGGAATTTTCATTGATTTAGCAAAGGCTTTTGATACCGTACCCCATGAAAAACTCCTAGAAGTCCTTCCCCATTATGGAGTAAGGGGTACTGTACTGGCGGTCTTTGAAAATTATCTGTCAAATAGATCACAGCAAGTCAGAATAAGAAACAAATATAGTGACTCCAAGATTATCAAAATCGGGGTGCCACAAGGGACGGTACTTGGACCTTTGCTCTTTATAACATATATCAACTCCTTACTACAGTCTAATGCTCACGGTACAATAATTTCCTATGCCGACGACACTGTACTCCTTTTCAATGATACCACCTGGGCTGGGGTCAAAACAAGAGCAGAACAAGGTATTTATGAAGTAAAAAATTGGTTTGACCAACATCTGTTATCTCTAAATATCAATAAGACCAAGTATATCGCTTTCTCCTTAACAAATGTTAATAGACCAACATACAGTAACCTCCAAGTCCCCCACAGCACCCTAGTTATTGAAGAGAGTTCTAATACAAAGTACTTAGGAATCACAATGGACAAAAATTTGAAATGGCATGATCATGTAAATATTTTATGTAAAAAAATACGGAGACTAATCTCTAAATTCTACCAACTAAGGAAATTTATGAATAAAAACCTATCAATGATGATATATAAAGCGCTCGTTGAGTCTATATTAAAATATGGCATTATAGTTTGGGGTAGTATGTACGATAACCTAATGAGTAATCTAAATGTAATACAAAATTACATACTAAGAATCATATTTCAAAGGAACAGGTTATACCCTACCGATAATTTATATACTCCGGACATTTTCAACGTCAGAATGTTATACTTTCATAGTGCCTGTCTTTTTATATATAGAAATCATAATATGAGGAATCCCATTTCACACAAGTACAAGACAAGGCAAGTTACTGACAAAAATATATCTGTACCTTTCTATCGCAAAGATGCTAATCAACGATTTGTAAGTAGTTTCGCTCCGAAAATTTACAACAGATTACCGCTAGAAACCAGGCTTTTGAAAGGGTATAAACAGTTCTCAAAACAGTCAAAACGTCACATTTATGAAAACTACTCGACTTACATGAGGCTATTGTAAATACACATACTGTATATGGGCGTGTATACATGTGCATATATTTTTCCTACCAAATGTAATTTGCTGAAATCTATAAAACATTACTAGTACATTAGAATATAATTTCTCTCAGAAAATCAAAAACTCTCAAACACTTTTACTTTGTCATTGCATATACAGACCTATGGTCTAGGTGCAACACAGTATGTTAATATCACTGTAATTACATCTTAGTTATAATTCTGTATTATTATTCTATATTCTGTATTAAATAAATAAATAAAATAATAAATAAATAAATATTTACAATATGCCTTTCCGAATGAGTCATAATGAACACACTTTTTTCCATCATAATACGACTCTCTAAGTTCGTCTTCAATATTGGAAAACACAGCTATAGGACCTTATGAAGGCACACTCATTCGCAGATTTTCTGAGATCTTGGAGTTATCGGCTATAGTTTCATTCAAGATGAAGCAGCAATAACAATAACATTGATAACTGAATTTTGTGAAATATTGCTGAATGGAAATGGACCCACCATTATATCGTTCGCATAGTCATAGAGACGATTCTACATTCCAGTATATGAAGATTCCAGAAATAACAATATATTCTTCTCATCAGAAAATAACTATCTCTATCAATCTATCATCTATCGGCCATTTCAACATTTCGAGCTATAGAAGAATGAAACTTTCCTCTTATATTGTCAACATTACTTTTTGGGTTGAAAATATTTTCTCATTGTAATTATAAATTTACTCTAGTGTATATGTAACTCTATAGCCCTTTCATCTGACAATGATATTACTGTAGATACACAATCATGTTTGATGTTATCTCAATATTTCTATCATTTTTGTATGTAACATTTTATACTTTTTTTTTGCAAGTGTATGTATTGAGTTATAGCTATGGTCTGTTACCTCAGGTAATTCAGATGTTTCCATTTTTTTCCTAATTCCAAACTGAAAGATGGATTCTAAAAGTAAATCGCGCATAAAATGTTACCCACACAAACCTTAAAATCTGTCATCGCTTATTCAAAACCACATAATATGAACTTACAATCCACTAAGACGTAGTAACTAGTAGAAGGTAAAATGAATAATTATCGATTGAAATACCCGATGTTTTACAAACATTTTTGTACTCACCGTTAATTCATATTAATTGTTGTTTCTTGTAGCTTCATGATGGCTTCTCAGTAGACCACAAGATACTTGTCCCCCACTAATATCAATCACCACACCAAGTCGAAAACTATTAATTATTGTTTCGTAGTCACAAGTTAACCTATTGTATACCTGGATATCTTTACAAACCGTCTTGTAGACCACCAGATTCAAAATGTGCTTATTTTTATTTTTACAACTTGGAGATTTGGAACCGACGAAGCGAAGTCTAATCGGAATCGGTTGGGATTGACAAAAATAAACTGAATGAAGGGAAATTTATCGCGAATTTTAGTTGTTCTTTTGCTCGACCCATCTTCAAAATGATGATACGAACTGTATTTTTCACTTGAAATTTCATTTGAAAAAATAATTTTCGGTTTTGTCACGAAATAAGCTACTTATGTTCATATTTCAAATGTAGTTATTATTCCAAATGATTATATGAGTTGCCCAACTTACTATATAATATATATAATAATTTTTCGATAGAATAATTTCGCAAATCCGTTTTTACTGTCTCCTTCAAAAATGTCCAACATACTCAATAATATTTTGTTAGCTGTGTTGGGATAATTAGGAACGTAAAATAATACCGCAGTTTTTCCATCTCACCAATTTTCGCTGTCTCCTTTAGAAACTATATATTTTCCAATCACACTTACCTGAGATTATTCATTATTTTCATTACAAAAATGAGGCCAATTAGATATTGTAAGAGTTTCCATAAAAAAAAACTGAATATTTCCTCTCTTATGGCATTTTAATAGTTTCATTACTGCACGATTTTTCTTGTATTGATAGCTACATTATCACACTATTTTTGGTATGTCCGTATTCATCACCCTCAATTGAAAATGCTAAAATCACAGTCACTATACCAGTGATGGAAATACTTTGACCAGTTTAATAAGCATTTGATTATCTATTCTGATCTAGAATTCACTTGATCAAAATATTTTGGGGGAATGAATAATCTGCTTTTTTGCACTTGAGTATGATTGAAAAAACATCATGTGGCTTCATAAAACTAACATGCAAGTGAGACTTGTTTTCGCATCGAAGACATTTAAATGAAAATTTTCGGAAAATTATTCGATTTAGGGTATTAAAATCGCGTCTCCAAGATAAGGAGGGTGTGTTCATATATGTAATCATGTATGATCAGTTGTATGAAACAGTTGATCCAATAGCAATGACTGTCAGGTTACGATCAATGATCAAACTACAATATCAAAACGAAAAAAATACAGATTACAGGAAGAAATACAGTAAAACAAAAAAAAACTGTAATAATTGCGGAATAACGAAATACAATCAGCTTGTTCGTTTGTCCTAAGTTGCTTATAATACAGGATTGCCTAAAAAACGTTGTACTCAACACATCTGGATACGCTCTTTACATGCCTCGGCATCGACTTGAAATTTGCCTTATGATTTAACTTATCTTGTTACTTATTGATTCTCCATCATTTGTATTGACAGCCTTTGAAGAAAAATAAATATGAAACGAAAAAGGATGGCTACTCTGGGGCAGTAATTCATTCAATCTATTTTTGTGTTTTAGACAAAAGCGTCATAGCTGCTGCCGCATTCATAGAAATACATTATCATCTATTAATAAAACCGGCGCTTTCTGCTCTAGATACAACAAATCAAATTTATGAATATCAAAATAAGCAGATACTCTTCGAATGGAGGTAATATACAATATCCTGATGTAATCTTCATAAATATTCCCTAAATGATATGAATATTCATGAAATAACTATCAATTCACAGCAATCAGTAGTGATTCAGTAGTGATTATTGTTACTATTATTGTTACTAATCTCCTCAGTTGCCGAAGCAACACGATGTACCTCGAACATTGTAAGTTTCCCTTTCGTGTTGTCCACAGATAAAAAAAAAACAACCCTCAGAAGCCTTCAAAGAGCTCATCCGAATAAAGGAGATAGGGATCTACAGTTTATACTAGTAGATTCCAAACCACTGTGGAATTTTTTTTCCGCTATTTCTATGCATAACTTTATGATATACATTGTACGGAGCATGAATAAACTCAAAAATAAGCTGCCACCCAGGGATCGAATAATCTACAATTTCATGATTACTACGTTGTCGCTCGAAGATATTGATGATAAATAGGTAAATACTAAGAAATGCGACATATTTGTGAATATTCATCAGCCAGTTTTACCCTTTCGCTCTTGCAAACATGCAAGTACCTACTACCTAAGTATATATACAACACCCTTTCAATTTTAAACTCGTTGACTGATTTTCAAAAATAGAAATTCCATAATAAAGTACTCAATGAGCGTTCTTCGAAAATGTTAGCAGACCCCCATGATAAGTTTCTCCACAATATTGTGGAGAATGCAAAATTTGAAATATTTACTTATTCGATTCACCCTGTTCTGGAATCCGAGAATCAATGAGGTGGTCATTCGATGAAGGGACACATCTTGAACTCAGGTTTGAAGTTTCATCGTTGCATCTCTTACAAGTCAATTGAAAATCAATAAGAAATTAGGAAATTATTATTATGATCCGAGTTTTCCAATTTCATTTGAAATGTTGCATGAGGTAACGAAAATATATCATGAGATTGTTTGCAATGTCTTCTTTTCCGATATATTTCCGTAGACAATCAGGTCCATGGGATATCATTCTTAACAAAAATAATTCGAGAATTCTTTCAGACAATGTAGAATACTGACAGATTCAAAGTCTAGTCTGTGATGAGAGTTGGTTAGTTCGAATTTCTTCACCAATTCCGATACCACCTCCTTGTAGATGATATGGTCCATGTTGGTCCCCAATATGAGCAGAATCCAACAATTCGACAGTTCCAACCAGGTATCTCCTAACTTTCCTTCATGACACATGCAATATATCTGACAGAATTTCTGTGTAAGGTGAGGGTTATTATATCTCGATACAAGTTACTAATTTCTCATAGTTAATCAACCTAATCCTATGAAGATATTCCAATAGATATTTATATAGGTATTTTTCCTCAATTATCATGTAACTAACTCAACTTATTCGTATTCAGAAATGTCCAATAAATCAGGAGTTTTTGAGTTTTGATAAAATTTGACTCTAAACTTCAAACGAAACCTTATTTCCATAGCGGTGGAATATTTCTTACAGATAATTGAAGCAATATAGTTATCCAAGATAAACCGAGCAAAAAAGCTATTTTGTTTCTCTGAAAACTATTTTCAATAGAGACGTTTTTTTTCTCTATCTCACTGATGAAAATGGTTTTATGCGGATAAAAAAAAAACGCATATATTCTAGAAATGTTTAATTATTGTAAATTTTCTCGCTCTACGAAAATATATAATGAAAACCTCATAAAAATTTACACACTATATCACCCTATTGCTAATGGAGACTGTATAATCATTATAAAAACTAAATATGTAAAAGTGTCATTGGATCATAAATATCATAAAAAACGATCATGAGACTCATGAAATAATCGATTGAGCAACTCCATCTGTAGTCATTGTTCTCTTAGAAAGTTTGGACTATTTGTCTTTTCCGAATATACCCAATTTCAATTGGAATGTCGCACCAGGAACCAAAAATGTCTTCTTCCCCCATACATTTCTTCAGACGATCTAAAGGTCCACCGGAATATCATTTAAAAGAATTATTCGAGAATTCCTCCAGGCACTATAAAATATCGACAGATACACAGTCTAGTCAGTTGCATGAGGAAACAATCATATCTCACAAGAACGTTCGCAATATCTTCTTCCCCCATACATTTCTAAAGACAATCTAAAGGTCCACCGGAATATAATTCTTTAAAAAACTTATTCGATAATTCCTCCAGGCACTATAGAATACTGACAGATTCACGGTCTAGTCAGCGGTTAGAATTGGGCGGTTCGATTTTCTTCGCCAATTCCGAAATTATCTCCCTGTAGATGATATGGTCCATGTTGGTCCCCAACATGAGCAGTATCCACCAGTCTCCAAGTTCCACTTTCGCACACAGAGACCTGCAAACTTCGATAGGGATGCTCCTGTTCTTCGCATGGAGTATCCTAGGACGCACTCTCGGACAAGCTATGATCACGATTCTGTAGACCACCAAGATAGTCAGCATCGTAGCTAGGATCATGAACCAGAACCAGATGAAGATATAGGTCTTCTCGTTGACGATGTTGAGAGGCAGAATGCACATGCTGTCGTGTTTCTGGATGGTCCCGGAGGCACCGTATTTGTGGAAGATGCACTTGGTGACTCTGGGGAAGACATACACCATGGGATCTACTCTGTCTTCTTGGGTTTGTTCGGAGAAGTTCATGACGCGCCAGCCGTAGGACAGGAACTCTCCGTCGAAGAAGCGATTCATGAGGTAAAGTTGCACTATGATGTTGAGAAGGCACAGGCATTCGCATCCCCAGTATCGGAGGGCATAAAAGTTGTGTCTCTGAAAAGAACATGAAAAGAATCTCAGGATGGTAGAGCCAAAGGAGTGAAAAAGTTCAGTCAGCATTTCACGGTATGTTTACTATTTTTGCACTTCCATAAGAATTATCATCAAAATTACACTGATTACTGCTTCACTAGTCACATAGAAATGTTACATTAATGTTGTTTTTCGATGTTTCAGTAAATATGTGAGGATACCCACTCAATTCCTAATTATTGATTGTACCATTTCAGCTCCTCTACGGAGGAACCAAATCATATCCATTATCATCATTTTCATGGGCACCTCCACAAATATTACAAGATACAGGAATGGATGTTATTTATAATTATGATTGATCAATTCAATTATATTGATCATTCCTCGTCTAAGTCTGAACTATTCAAGACTATTCCAAAGTTTCTGAGTATAATACGTCATAGCAACGAAATTCAATACTTGGTTTGGTCACCTACGTTAAAATCAGAGTTATATTTTTCTTTCTTCAGAGTTTCTGATGCTCGTATTTTTCAATCCTCTCGATGTAGATATCATTAGGTATTCTAGAAATTTTCGTTATTTGGGAATCAGTATTACCTATGTTACGGATGATATAGTACTGAAACATTTTTATAGATATCGAAATATGTTGTGTTATATACATACGATATATACAGGGTGGCCCGATGAGAACGAAACAAGGTATGCATTTTACTGAGAGATCATGGAACTGACATTGAAATGAATGATTCTTTATGTAATGTTGGATAGGACAGGATAGAAAAAAAAACACGAAAGGCACTTCTTAGATGAACATCGTTCTAACTACAAAATGAGAAATAGTGATGAAAGGGAAAAAAACGTTACTTCCCATCACTAGCCGATCATTTTCATGAACGTGTTTTCTCGAGAACTACTTCATTGAATTCCAAAAACAAGGAATCGTTGGTAAGAGATTTCGATTACCTTATCGAAATGATGTATCACTTGAACCCTTGTCCCATTTGAGACAAGGGTTGGAGTTCACTCCTCCGAGGAGTTTGAAGTGAAGAAGTTGAAAACATGCGCAAATTATTTCCCCCTCGAAATGAAAATCGACCGGCTCGAGCGTTTTTTTTTTCAGAGAACGATAACTATGTCAAATCGGCCTTGTTTCGTTTTCATTGGGCCACCCAGTATGTGTTTGCTAGTTTATCATATTGATTCCGGTGCATAGGTATCTCAATTTGAGTATGAACAAGTTCGGAAGTAGTGGGCTGGAAAGTAATTATTATTTGATTAGAAAAAACGAAAAGCTATATCAACCTTTTACAAATGGCATTTCAGTTATCTGGGCATAATTTTCATATTCAATAGTTCAAGCCGATGGGTAAACAATATAAATTCATTCATGATAACGAATGAATTACAGGCATACTTAGACTTTCTGAAAGCATTTATACGTCATGAGTACAATATTCATTGCGAATTATCACTGGTATGGTAATACGGTACGTGCCAATGTAAAATAATGTTGATATGCAATTCAAGGAATTCAAAATATCTAATGAGAGAAGAATACATATTCAGTTTTTCGGTAGAATGGTGACAGCAATACCAGATACCGATTATAAATCGTGAAATCATTTAATGAATATTTTTAGATCATATACAGGTTCTCATTTGTATTAGGTGAATCCAATAACCTAATCCTTTTCATTTCATAGTCGTTTTCTGCATACACGTTGCTGATTCATGACGAATATTTCAATGATAGCTTTCACCTTCTTCGTTAAAATATTCATGAAAAACAATATTGTTGAGGAAACAATAGCACATCCATCCAATACTAATTCGGTACATAGGTCGATGATCTGTTTCTTCATCATGGATAAGAAATAGTCGATTCCATGACATTCTGTGAACGCCAAATTCTATTCTCATCAGCCATTAGGAATCGAAAATACATCTCATTGTTCCATTGTTTTTCACTACATATATAAAATGTTAATGTTCATCCTGTCTTTAATTTGGCTGAAAATAGTATTATTCATAATTAAGAATCAGCTATTCGAACAATGAAAAGAAAACATTACTAAACTATACAGGTTTATCCAAAATGAAGTTTCCATCATCGGTAACCTCGTAGTATTTTAACGCTCTTGTAATTGAGCGTCGTGTTTTCAAGTTTATACGAAAAGTACGATTTTTTTTCACGGAAACTGCTTTATATCATATTCTTTCCATCATAACTCTGAATTTCAAACGGAAATGCTTGATACGAATTTTCCCCCTGGATCAAAAATAAAGTTGATATTAAAATTTTCGAATCTTAACAGGAAATAGTCTTCTAAAATATAAGTGTATATCGAGGTCCTTGAAACACATACGCGATTTTTTCAAAGCAAGTGTTTTAAAGACCCTCAGTTATCCACGTTATTTTTTTTATTAGTAGATTTTTATCGTTAAATATTTGAATGAAGCTTTTGAAACATTTGTTACTAATATTTCATTTGACATTTCAAGGTACTCCTGTTAATTACCAAGTTGACATTTATGCTTCACATTTCTCGGGTGATATTACGATGATACATTGGGTGAACGATGTACAGAACACTTCTTCAACCACAGCATTTTATTCGTTATAGCGGAAAATCACTCACATGTCAGTTGTTAGATGGCGACACAAGAATGACAACAAAATCAGTAATATTGGTACTTCTACAATCAGTTTTATGAAAATGTTCATTCAGAAGTAGTAATTTAGATTACTTCTGAATTATTGATCGAACTACGTAATTACAATCTCAAAACATTAACTATTTGTACAGAAATCTGTAAAAATGTCACCATCTTCTGGGGAGTTTCATAACTATTAGGCCATTATAGCGGAAAATGGCGTTAGCGTTTTTGAAACGAAACACGATCAGTGACTGCACCAGTGTTTTGTACATCGTTATCGGGTGATACTCGCTTCAGTTGATATTGAAATACGTGCGTTTTTCAAAGTTGTATTGAAACACGCTGAGGCGTACTTCAAATAATCAAAATGGATTATCATTAAAAAAAATATTGAGAAGTTTGGTTGTGCCAGTTATGCAACGGTGTGAAAAATGCTAATAGTTTGTTGATTTCAACAATCTTGTCACTTCAATGATTACAATGGATGGCGGACAATTAATTTTGATGACAATGTACACTGATGTAAACTTGCTCTCGAATGAGACAAAACAAAAAGAAATAAAATGTGACGTCTTTTGAGAACTAGCGTTCAAGTAGGTATCTACTTAAATGGCTATTGTGACCAAAATGGATATCACGAATGGTACCGACTATTCTCCGTGAAGCCTATTACTAACGTTAAGACAGCGTTCACAAGAAACGTTCAATGGTCACGATTATATCAATATGAGAGATTGGACTATTTCGAAAGGAGTCATTGTACTTTATATCCTTGGGCTGTAGATCTTTTCGTCAGACTGATAACCTCTGTGTTTCACATTCCAAATATTCCGGCCTGTTTTCAGCACGTAGTTGTAAGCAGCGTTGACGAATTTCCCTATCTGTATATCTTGACATTCTTTACTGGGAAATTGATGACGAATTTTCAGCTTTTTCCGATCCTAATAATTGAAATTCATCTTCAATCCTCCAATAAATATTATCAAGATATACAGGATACATTCCCTAACCTAAAATGATGTCATAGATGATGACGATACTGTTACTGATACTGATGATATTACCATTCTGTATCCTATGCGTTACTGGGGAGAGAGCTTATTGATTGAAAGTCATATTTGATATAAACCCAAAACAGATACTGGACAATCGATCTAGGTAATCCTGAAAGACTCGTGAGAAACGCACTATGTCTAAGCACTAGTAATACAATAATTTCATCAGAAGCTGTACAGTGTAAATGAAATCGTATTTTCGCAAAAAATAATTTCAACATGTATGTTTTTGAATTTATTACGACCTGCTCATAAAAACGTTCATGATTATTTCAATTTGACGACGAATATTCGATGTTGGGTAACATTATTCTGAATCATATTCATATGATATTAAATGATCATAATAAAAAGATATTCGCAATCACCTTGAAAGCGCTATTTGTTCTTGAATTGGGGTTTATGCATGAAGTATCAAATGTATTACATACTAAATATGCATAGAGCATGAAAGGTCAAATAAATATTTGTGGATAAGTTTGATTAAATCGGTACCTACCAACAGTTATAAATCTATACATCGATTCCGATTGCTTCCTTTTCGACTAAGATTTGGAATAAATACCAGAGATAACAGGTGAAACATTCAAAGAAAGGTATTGATTCAGATAATGGTAGGTGCTCCATACTATTTGATTCCGATATATATGCTTTCTTTCCCATTCCCATGTGAAAGTTTGCTTTCAGATAATTCGTGAAATTGGCCCTATGTAATAATTTGAAAAAAAAACAATATTACCATGAATTGAGTTCCAACATATATTCACATATATGTATATCTATCAAGTAGTTGCTAAAAAGGAAGTCAACAAAACATCCGTTTTGATGAAACTTTAATTACCGTTTCGATTGAATTCCATGGTAGAATTTTCATACAGATAACATACCTGTGTGACAATATCATGGAGGCACGATAAACACTTGAATTATATATTTAATAAAATTCATGTGTTGAAGTGATCGAAACATCAGAGATCCATCATTCATTCAGGGTGAAATGTTCTTAGTAATGAATTGCAAAAATTTTTGGAATTAGTGAGTAGCAAAGCTAGTCAAAGTCATCAATTTCATTTTGGAATATTTCAATATTTCGTAAATATCATTTTGGATAGTCTTGGATTATTTTCCATTCAATTGTTCAGCGAATATAGATCAGAGCTGTCCAAGATAAGTATTATTAACATAAATAATTTGCAGCCAAAATTTATAAATTTCCTCAAGAAACGAAAATATAGCTATTCCTACACCAACGATGGAATAAAAATTAGGTAACACATCAAAAGTGAAGTCCGATACTATACGGAACTGGAAAATCAAATGGTGAATGCAAAATTAAATTACCATTAGACCCTTGCATTTTTACCAGACCTGAAAGCTCACCTGAACGAATTGAATTTGAAGCTACAAGGAAAGCAGCAGAAAATATTACTAATTCATATGGACAAGTTTATTTAGAGAAATTGAAAAAAAAGTTTTTGCAAGACTTCATAAGAAAATCACGAGAGCCTTTTTTCCAAGCCGTGAAGAGCACTCTGAATAAATGGAGGAAGGAAGGAAGGACGATTTTTTTGTAACTATCACAGATCACTGATGAAGTTACTTAGTACTTAGTACTTCATGAAGACCCGCAATTTTATTCACAGCGGCTCTTGGGCCATTTGAAGTTGGATAGCCCTGATGTAGATCATTTTTTTGAACTGATTAGTTCTTTTTTTGAGTTACTGAAAAAATTTAAAACACCGAGCTGAATTTGGAATCATTCGAGAATTCGAAAGAACAAAAGGCGAAACGCGAACAAAAACTATATTTCATGAAAACTTATAGGTGCATAGCTGGTCTCAGACTCTATACAACTCTGGATAACTGAAGCGGTAAAAAACAATGTTGGAGCCATTTCAAATTTCGAAACACCAGGGACATTTTGACCCGATATAGCTGAAGATCTACATTTGCAACTTTGCTCTCTTTCATTTCATCTCATTCGGTAGCGAACGGCAGTTTGTGCTATCGCCTTTTTTTATCGTTGAATTCTCACCTTCAAATGTTCAGTCAAGTATCCGAGAATGATTTTCTTCTTGGATGTTTTCTCCTTTTCATTGCAAACTCCAATATTGAGTCCCATCACTAATGTACGCATCAGATTGCTCTCGCACATGTCCCATAGTACCTTCGGGGTATGACATGCAATAGCCTGTAACATTGTAAATTTATTTAATTAAAGAATCTAGACAAACTGTAATCAACATTATTAATTATTTCATTCCAATAATCATCTCATCGGCGAAGAGAGTTGCGAATTATCAGTTTTTGATGTTTGAAAGTCTTGAATCGTGCAAAAGAACTAACTCTTTATGCCTACTCTCGATCGTGAATTTTTCAGTATTGAACTCGACTCAAGAACGCAGGTACAACACACAAAGGTTCATCTGTTTGATACAAGTTTTCATTCATTTATGTTGCTCTAAAAATATTAATCTAGCTTCCTGTAACTTTTATAGTTGATGGAATGAAATTTCCAAGACTGAATAAATATAAAAAATGATACATTGTCTTCGAATGCGTTTTTCATAATGATAACCTGTGGATTCTTTTGCATATTCTCATTCTACGTCAAATTTCCCAACAAACTCGGTCAAGAAAATTGAAATCGGTTGAATGATAGCTTCATAATTGAATATTGAATATTTCTGATGGGACTTTTCGAATGATATTAGGTACATATTATTTTTCATCGAGGTGAGCTATGGCAATCGTGCAGAATTTTTTTCTGTTACATCGAAAATTTCAGTACGAAATTTTGGTGACGGAGAACACTGAATTCTATCAATGAGTTGTAGTCGACATTTCAAGGTCCTTTCTTATTTCAAATTCCACCCTGTATATTAGTTTCCATATATGCATTCTTTATTCACTCAGATAATTCACTAACTCAACAACTGAACCAAATGTCTGCAAAGTAGTACTTTTCCGCACGCATTTTGGTACGCAAAGTAACACTTTTCCGCACTGCAGAAAAGTAAAACTCGAGGTAAAACTGTTCAAAAATCTTATTGGTAGGGAAATCGTTACGTATTACAGTAGCTGTAGACTATTCCATGCAATGTGACTCTTGTTACCGAGTATAGTTATTCTCTTTCAACTTTTGAATGTAGTTGTTGATATTTGTATCTCAGCCTAAAACAAAACTAGTACTTTTTGAGTACTAATAAATAATTAATTATGATACAAATGAACGGACCTGCACTCAATTCGTGGAATGTCAATCATCAATTGTTCTTTTGCAATAGATATTAAATCAACAAATAATTCAATTTTCTATCATTATTTTTTATTGATATTCAATTTCTCGTTTTATGGTTCTTTCTTTCATGTTTAATTGAACATTATTGAGTAGATTATATTTTTTCTGGTAGGAAGCTCGTAGGAAAAGTATTGTGCATAACAATTAACACTTTGCGAACTTGTTAGGAAAATAACTATTTTATATCCTGGTAGAATGGTAGTCGGATTACAATTCTATGCTGACGGATTTATTTTGAACGACGTGAAAGTGGTGAAAAGTTATTATATTTTGGTTGTTGTGGTTAACTATTTTCTAAATCCTCATCATCGGGGTATCCTACATGTTCAAAAGTTCAGAGAACAAAGTCCAGTTTTCATTAAAGAAGAACATTGTTTAATTCGACCGTGATAGTTGACTCTATGGTGAAAAAAAGTCAAACTCTTTGATCTAACGCTTCCGAAAAATTTCTAAATATTTGAATATTTTTTTGTCCACTTTATTGTCAATCATTTTGCGCCTGATCAATTTTCAACAATAGGCCTGCTGAAAAAAAAGTCAGTCGGTGTGTTGTGCTCTATTGTTTCGTTACGCTTTTCCCAATTTCAGTTATAAATAATATGAATTCGAAGGCTGAATTAACCGTAAATTTCGGTTTCCTGCTTCAGTGGCTTGTTCAATCACCTACTTTTTTTTGGATTATTGATTTGGATATGGTTCCGTAGGTGGTCAATACTCTTTGTTCTCGCTGTGAATATAATCTCATTTTTCCGACCAGAATGTTATTCTTTGGTTGAAAGAGAAATTTTTATTCTCATTGTTAATTTCCGTGATACTAAAACGACTATCTACTTCACACCCAGTCCATTCCAGTTGAATATTTGGATATCAAGGATATAATTAAATTCTATTCAGTGGAATATAATGATCAACTTCCTTGTGCAGATTTTTTCGGTATGAATTATCACAGAACTTTGATGAAATTCTCAATTCATTTTTTGAGCTAACTGTGTGGGAATCATATGTGAACAAAATATATTGTGATATCAAGCGTTCAGTCATATTCACCAGAAAGAATGTTCAAAGATTAACTGGAATCGGCATGTATATTTCAAGCATTACGTCCGAATAATATTGCTCATTCAATGCAAAATATCAATCATACCAAGATCATGTTCTTTTCTGAATAAAAATATTCAGAAATATAAAGTTAAATATTTCCTATGTTACAACAAAAAGCTGGTATCCACTGTTATCTGTTATTGTTACTGGAAAAATCTAAATATTTCAATTTTCAGTTTGATGATGATGTGTATACTCTGTATGGTCTTTGAAAGTCATCTTTCTGATTTAGAAATTTCCAGACTATAAAATCTGGTTAATTTTTCGAACTTGTGTGTGGTTGGAAAAAATAAATTATTCGATAATTTGTTTTTGGGACCTTAAAAATATATATATATATACATATTGCGAAAACAGGCAATTTGGGTACCAGGTGGACATTCACTATTACTATTACTATTACTATTGACCGTACTTTCAGTTCGAAGATGAAAAATTTAATTATAACAAACTTGACGCTGTGAATTATCAATAATTAATAATAATATTAATAATTGATACAATCAAAAAATTTATTATGTTCAATTATCATAAAAGGGAGTAGTTGAAGAATACATATATTCAGGAACTCAACATTACACTTTTGATTTGAATCTACTGGAGATGGCAATCCAGTTGTCAAAATATGTATTATCAGATTGAGATGTTCTTGTGACTTTTGAATGTATAGCGATGCCTAAATTGATATATATATATATATATATATATATATATATATATATATATATATGTATAAATTTACAAGCATTGTTTTCACAACAACATTGGAAAGAGAAATGCTCACCATACTGTATTCAGCATTTCTCCTCATTACCACCCTTATATTCTACCTGAGTGTTCGACCTACCTGGAAAAATAACACAAAGCAGACCCACTGGTAATAGGTGTAATATTTTTGAGCTTCTCCAAAATCGTTTCCTAGACCTGGATGAGCAACTTCTTGTCCAACCTGAGTGAAACAAATAATGAATCATTAATTACCACAAAAATACTAATAGGACGTTGACCACGAAAACAGAATAGGGCATTAACCTATCATACAATCATTATTTCAGTGGCTTTCAAGACCTAAAATGAGTTTCTCTCGAGAATGCGATGATATGTTTCAGACATCGTCAGTCAGCTTGACTGAGTTTTCACAGAGAGACAGGTTTCTTTCAGTGGATTTCATACATTTCGTGATTTATTTTCAGACATCTGCTGGCTACATTCCATATTCGGCAAGCTATTGCAGATGTTTCGAATATGACTGATGAAATATGTATTTTTCCCAAGAACCAGACCTTCATGGGAACTATATCCTAAGGACACTGGCGGTACTAGAGATAAATCATTGTCCATATTCCTCCAATAATCAATATTCGGAATAATTCATTCGTATTTTTTCGATTGACGCAAAATCCTATGAGAGCAAACAAAAAGTGAATGGACCAGATTAGAAAACACTATAAACGCCATGAAAGTTCGATACGAATTAATAATTGAGTGGATAAGAAAACAAGAGGGTAAGGAAACGTTCTCATGCAGTGGCGTGGGTATCTGGGACAACACCTGCTGCATGTTGTGGCAGCTTTATATACATACAGGGTGAGCCAGAATAAGACTTCGAACATGATATAATATAAACTTAATCAGCCCTTGAAAATATTTGCTGTTAAAGATATCGTGAGCTGTATCATATTTGAGATACTTCTCTGGTCACTATGATATGTACACAGTCTTTCTACAGTTGATTATACACATAACACCGGATTCATTTAACGGGTTGACAAGTTAAAATTAACCAATTACTAATACATCCTCTTTCAGTAGTGAGATGGAGACGTGGTCGTGGTATTGACCCCGTAATCCTAAAAATAGTCCAAAGCAAATGGCCCTTTTCTTTCTTTGAACCCAGTGCTTTCGAATAGTATCGACTATGTTAGGAATAATGAATTGAACAATCATCATTCGTTATATTTCCTACGATTTCAATTCCAGTTTCATTTCAGTGGATGATATTTGCCAAATTGAAAAATACTCTCAAGGAATTATAGCTAATATTTACCTAAATGAGTGATGACTATCAAAAGTAAAATCTAATTCAATTCAATCCGGTTCAATTTAAAAAATTAATATTCCATTATTGAATAGATATTTGGAACATTGTCTACATTCACATACTATGCGACGATTATTATTCACAATTCTGCATGAGTGCATATGATTGCAGAAAACTTTAAAACCGTGAGCTTTAAGACCCCCATAAAGTTAGCAGAACCACTTGCAAAAAAATCGATGAAACCTATTCCAATAATTGTCGAGAGTTTGACGTGAAAGAAAAAAAATTGTCACGCTCTTAGTTTTTTTTATATGGGGTGGCTCTGCTAACTTAATATTAAGTTAGTAGTGCCACTCACGAATAAACGTCAAAAATCATCACAATTGTTATGAATAATGGAAAAATATGGAAAATAATGGAATTTTACCAATCACACGCAGTTTTTCTGCTTCAGCAAATTCAAACACCCCACGACAAATACTTTTTGGTCATTTAACAATTGTTCAGATAATTTCTTATTGAAAAAATAATAAATCAACAAAATTACGTAGGCAGATTATTGTGATAATGGAATATTTTTATTATTCAGAATTAATACATAGTTTTTTTCTTGTGGAAGATAGGAAGCTTATTAAACAACTTTATATTTGTCATTAATGAGACGGAAGAAGGAAAAAAAATTATACAAATACGCTGTTGCCAAAAATGCGAAATTTCCCTAGAAACCAGGAAATTCCATAAAAAGGTATATATATGCTATAAGGAATGGATTTTTTGCGGTTTTTTTACGTCAGATGGACTTCGACAATTACTCGACAATTATTCATAACAAATGTGATGATTTTTGACGTTTATTCGTGAGTGGCACTGCTAACTTAATATTAAGTTAGCAAAGCCATCCCATAAAAAAAAACTAGGAGCACGACAATTTTTTTCTTTCACGACAAATTCTCGACAACTATTCGACAATTATTGGAATAGGTTTCATCGATTTTTTTGCAAGTGGTTCTGCTAACTTTATGGGGGTAGCTTCAAGCGAAACATCTTTCTTTGCCGTACTCTTTAGATATATGAAATAATTTTTATTTCAATTATTTAACCTGCTCAAATCTTCGTCGACTGATAGGAACTATTATAAATAGAGCTAGCTAATCAAAGGTCTAAGTTGCAAATATCATAAAATATGTTTATAGCAGAACTTGTTGACACCTATAGTTGAAGTTAAAATGGAGCCTTGATTGAGCATTCCCCTCAGCGGTGGTTCTTGGAATCATTCATAACATATCACAACATTGGTAGAGTAGATATTATATACTTTTATTCATCTCTTTATGCGACACCTACATATGATATTGTTGTTCATATTTTTTGTTATCGAAATCTGTACTGGCACTGATGACGTTGATGTCATCCGACCGATCAAAAAGATGAAGGTTTTACATATTTTGTGGTTTCAACAATTTCAAATCGAGTTCTGCTTATCAATCATTCCTATAAACAATGTCTTATCATGAACCCTGTCATAAAAACATAAAAATTATGAATATATTATATCACACACAGGATGCGGAAGCAGAGTATTCAACGAGTTTTAAAAATACACAATTTTCGTTGAAAAAATTTCATGGTCAATAATGGTAATTTGTTCAAAAGTCTGTTCAGTTACTGGAAGGATCAGATGCTGAATGTCAAATAGTTGCATTTCTGGTTCATAGATGTCAGTAAAAATGATGCACTTGCACAAGAGTCACAAAGGAAGGAAAGAAATGGATGGAAGTGGAGACGCATAATCTTGTGAAATTCACGCATGCGTGCGCATTACATTCGTACAAATCGAATCGTGGGCAAAAGGTAGAAGAATTCGTTTAGAATCCAACATTGGAAATTTTGAAAGCTATACAATCTACAAAATGTGTTTATTTCCTGAGTATGTTCTAAATTTGGAAACCCCTCGTATTATCATTTCATCAGAGCGTTGTTTTAATGCCCGGTTGAAAATATACAGCGACAAAACAAGACATTATTGATATAGAACTGTGATTGATGATTTTGATTGTTGACATTGAATATCTGGCTTATTAAAGCCACGATATCATACCATAATGAGAGGGAATACCATAAATCAGTTTCTCCGGAACTGTCGATTCACCGTATCCAAATGACACACACGCATCATGTATATTGAGATGCACATATTATTTATACTTCGTCATCAAGTGCCTCGTTGAAAAATTGGATTTCAACAGCGTCATCCAGATCGAATGATTTTTTTAAGGATCGTTTCCTTGATGACAAGCATGCTGATTCACGTCACAACTTAGCACAAACGCCTACAAATGAGTAACGACGCGGTGTTCCTCAAGGTTACATTTATAACCAAACAAATGAGAATCTGGGTCATACAGGTCAAAAAGCATCAAACTCACCTGTCTTCTGAAGGCATCTGGCATGGTAAAAGTGGAGGAAATCCAGCAATAAGTGTTGACGACATGAGTCGGCAGTCCATCCACAATGCATTGAATAGGGTTACCTACGAATTGGTTCGCAGTGATTATAAGGCTGCATGTCATCAACAGGGCACAGGTGAAGGTGTTGTGGAGTCGGAAAATGGCGCAATCCGTAACGACATCATGGTACTTGAAGTAATTGGCGAGTCCTCCTAGCAGCTTGTACATGGTCGGGCAGTGTATGTGTATTCGTAGCGATTATTGTCCTAAAGCATGTCAAATCACAGAACGGTGTCACGGACTCGAGGTCAGCAGTGTGCATATCACTGATTTATCTCGAAAACTCCGCGATTTGGCATTTTGTAGGAATCAAAACACTGATGTTTGTATTGCTGTGTATTGCTTTACGATGAATTCACTCTGTTGTGTAAGTTGCTACTGAGTGTTCCCCTCGGTTTGTGGACTCCCCACTATGGTTTACAGTCAGCCAGCGGGTTCGTTGCCGGTCTTGCTTCTTTTGTTCGGCATGGCCGGCTGTGCAGGCAGACTAATCTCTAGGCGGTACACTTTTTCTTGTGTTGTGGATTAAAGTCTGGATTCCAAGATTCGCCTATCTTAATTTCGGTGGAGGATGGCATTCATTTCGATTTCAGTGATTTCAGTGATGGGTGAGACTAGAACCACTGGATACAATGGAGGGGTGATATAGGCAGGCTCATGACTGAACAGAATATCATAATAATATTGATAATTCTCGAGATATTGACAGTTTCATGAATTCCGATAAAATCGACATCTCTTTTAGTTCTTCAAGTGGAAGGACCATGAAAGATTGTAGTTTTTGGTATGCCACACCGTGAATAGCCCTTTTATTGATACTCCTACAGATACCGATCCTATGATGATGATAATAATGAATAATGTAAGCTATGGCACTGATGATTTTATCTAGAATTGTGAACAATAATATGTCATTCAGAGTGACGTACTGAATATTAAGTTGATGTGACAGTGGTACTTGGAAATCTGTCAATATTTTTCTGAGGTCATATTTTGATATTCTGATCAGTCAGATGACCTTATCAACATTAACCCCCCCCCCCCCCATAGGATGACGTTGAGTTTTGGGACATCGTATTTAATTGATAGATCGTTTGATGAAAAAAAAAATTGATGAGATATACCCTGTTGTATACCCCGTAGCCGATGGATATTACATTTCAGAATGTCGACAAGGCTCTTCGGTCTAGTAACAGATTAGATATCTTTTTTTCTATTCAATCTGTTGACGACGCGAAAGGAAAACCTATAATGTTCATGGAACATCGTGTTAGCCAGTGGTGGAATTTTGGGAGAGGAGGAAGGTGTTGGAATTTTTCTTGAAAGTTTGGAGGTTGTAAGCATCGGGAAATACGTCACTAGGTGAAGAATTCCACAACTTCGCTGTTCTTTGATGAACGGTGCTCGGTATAGCGATATTCGACAGGTCTCGAACCTGGCAGTGTAGGAGTATGGTTTATCTACCAGAAATTGCTCGTGGTGGCATAATAAACAATATTTCTGTTGAGCACCGACCGTGGAAATATCTATGAAAAAGAGAGAGATGTTCTAGAGAGTTCAGTGATTTGGTGAGTGGTCTATCACCGACTAGGCAGATGGCTCTCTTCTGAATGGAATCTCGCCACGCTGATGAAGCTTCAGCGTTTGTTTGGGTGCTGAACTCCAAACCTGTTAACAGTACTCCAGATCTATATAATATGTGTTCTACATATGTCTATAGCCATCAAATACCTATTGCCCCATCAGAAGTTATATGCACATAAAATTTCCGAGTCAATTTCGAGTACGGAGGCTTCTGCGAATCAATGATGAACTATGTATTTCAAAATGATAATATGACAGGTAATAAGTTTTCATACTACACCTATTTACAACCACGACTTTGATATTTGAGTATAAATAATATCGAATATGTTCAATATAAGCTAATATGTACTGTCATAGAACCGTTTGAACAGAAAAAAATTTCGGTCGTAGGCTCATGACGGAAAATTTCACTCAATTTCGCTCATGGCCAGAATATTGTAGAATATCAATATTGTAGAATATCAACACATGTATCGATTGACTAGATTTTTGATTTTCTCTACTCATTTCTATATGAAGATAGCAAATATGATGAAAATGTGGATATACTCATGGTAGGAATCGGCCTTTTCAACATGAAAAATAGTAAATCATTGCAAAATTACCGGGGGAAATACCACAAGAGCTCAGATTCAGCCATATTGCACTCGGAATTTTTTTAGAGCTCACGAATTTTTCGAAAATTAGCCAGATTCATCAAACACTGAATTTTCTGAAATTATTCGTGAGTGACAGAAATTCTACAGATATAATCTTGAATCGTATTCGGTGAGAAAATTCCACGACAAATTGATCGAACTATGCCTATAATTTGAGCGTATATATATATGACTATATATCACTTGTCATTTGTTTGATATTCTTTCATGGATTTCATTATTCTAACATGGATGATGTTGGTTAACATTAGGTTCGTTCAATTGAAACGTGAAATTTTCTCTAATGTTTTTTCAATTGAAAGTATTCAGTCTTCAGTCCTAAGAACAACTATATCAATAAAATCATCATATTGTCTTCTTTCATTTTCAGGAACGACCATATAGAATATCCTAAAAAGAAAAGAGAAAGGAATGAATATTATAATTCAAACATGACTCAATAGTTATGACCCGATTTGAATATAAAATATTCATCATATATCCTCTCGACCACTTTTCTAGAATTTGTTTATATTTTGCTTATCAAGGAATGTTTTGCTTATCAAGAAGCACATGTCGAGAAATGTACGTCTGCTAGCAATTCATCATGAGCCCAATAATTCAATATGCAGATCTCATATGATATGTGCTGCATGAAAAAATATAGTGCTTGCGTCATTCTTGCTTTTTTCTGCTGATACAAGAACATCTGACATTTGTTGATAGCGTTTGCAATGTTGAAGGACAATAACACACTTTTGTGCTGAATGCAGTTTTAATAGGTTGAATCATGCAATCTGACTGGTTCAGAATTCAGGTGGATGTGGTGACATAATCCTCTTGAGTTCAAATAAGTACACTTTTTCGAAAAGGGTCGAAAAAATGCAAAATGCAATGCGAAATGCAATTCTGCTGCTTTAACTAAGAAAAGGTTCGATGATAATGATTAGTGATACTATACTTCCGCAGCTGGGTGAGTATCTACAGTCACAAGAGCTTATCAGTTATATCCTGATTTTCCACAACCAAGATAATGAATAAGCCCAATGAATGAAAGCTAAATTATATGAAAGTTGGAAATAGAACTAGATATTTCTATGGATAGAAAACTTCAATGATATGAAATTTACACAAAATCACACGACTATCGCCCCTTGGAATGGTTTCATTGCATTGCCCGTATTCTAATGATTCATTGTTTGTTATCTATTTTGATTTGATTATTCTTGCAGAACTAAGTGTTTTCTTTGATTTTCTTCATGAGCTTCATTAGGTGTAGCTGGGGAAAAACATAGTCCAAGTTCAAACTCTTAAGTAACAATAAATATACTTCAACACTAATGTTTTCACGTAGGTACTTGAAAGGTACAGTCCTTATAGTAAGATATGTTGTGCATGTGGATATCAGCGTACATCGTTCAAACTCTTCCTAGAGTAGCTATAGTTTGATTTACCTTTGTCAGTATTCTACCTAATTTCAATGAGATCAGGTAACAATAGAGATACTTCATTCAATCGTTTGCAATTAATACAGTCAAATGGTAATGAATACCAGAACAGATACCAAGCATCATACATCAATAGAACGGCAAAGTTGTGGAATTCTTTGCCAAGTGAAGTCTTTCCTGATGCTTACAACCTCCAAACTTTCAAGAAAAATTCCAACACCTTCCTACTCTCCCAAAATTCCACCGCTGGCTAACACGATGTTCCTCGAACATTATAGGTTTCCTTTTCGTGTTGTCAACAGATGAATATAAGAAAATAAGACACATTGTGTGATAAAAAACCTGTTTCGTTTTTGATTTAGCCCATCAGGTGATTTCGAAGTTGGATGCTGCAAAATATTTCAAAAATTAATGAATGAATGATGTAGATAAATATATACCAATATAAACGATGTATTACTGCATTGTATAATTGCACACAACTCGAATATTTCAACGAATAAATACCTTGAAAATCTATATGAAAAAGCACTTTAGAGTATTCATTGATGCCTTCTTGAAATGCATGTATTCAACAGCCAACATTTCCATCATAGTATTATTCTTTTAAACCTGCTGATCAGATCGAATGTGCCGTAAAAGTATCGTATTTAACATAAGAGCCATTTGAGAAACGAAAATGTTATAAAACGACGGTGTTTCAGAGAAATAAGTCTTTTTCGAGAAATCAAATGATTCGTACGATGCATATTTAATGTTCATAGTATTTGATATACAATAATGGTGGTGAATTCAAAATCAGCCAGTTGTTTCTGATATTTCGATGAACATCCTATTATCACACTGTCTGTCCACAACCAGTTGTGGTGTGAAGAATAATGATCAGAAAAATTTAATTCACATTCTACCACCTTGAGAAATTCAACATCTCTCAATAATAAGGATCACGACTTCGGAAATAATATCTATATTACGCTTTACTAATATGTTAATGGAGAAAATATGCTCCCAAATGAAGTTCCATTCGAATATCTCAGTATTATTGTGGTAATTTTGCACTTATCATGCGATGATTTTTAATTCGATTTTTTTTTGGTACTCAAGTATTTCGACCTCAAGGACCCGAATTTCACAATGAAAACGTGCGCAAACTTATATTTTTATAGATATTCCAAGAAAAAGTATGGAAATTACCCTTCTTGTTTTGGGTAGACACTATAGCCATTAGAAGTTTCATTTCTCACATAAAATACTCTTTATATCTTCCTTATACATTCTAGAAGCTGAAAAGAAGGAGAAACATCCTCTAAGAAGTTTTATCCATCGTTTTTAGTATCTTTGATGAATACTTCTTTCATATGGACGGCGCTGTCAAAATGTGCATCTGTGATATTTTGACTCACAGAACTAGTGATTCTGACGTAGATTCTCATTTGACAGCGCCGTCCATATGAAAAATGCTGGATCCACCTTCCTCCAAAATGCTGAAGAACGTTGATTTAACTAATTCGAGGATGTTTTCCCTTCTTTTTGACTTCTTGAATGTTCAAGGAAGGTATAAAAAGTATCCTGTGTAAGAAAAGAAACTCCATGCCTACCCAAAACGAGCCGAAGAAAGAAGGTTAATTTTCATACTTTTTCCAGGGATATCTCGAGAAATATAAGTTTGCGCACGATTTTATTGTGGAATTCGGGTTCCTGAGGTCGAAATACGTAAGTTCCAAAATGAAAAAACGAAAAAAAACCCATCATGCAGTAACATTATTATTAATAGTTAACCCCATGGGTATTCTGCGTATTCGGCGGGTTTTCACAATGGTGATTCGAAATTCTCGTCATGTGAGCGACCGGTTTCTGCACAACACGCTGTATGTAAATGAGAAACTCCAGTCGGCGACCACGTTTCTCATTGTTGCACAACATGACAAGATCAGGTCTGTTGTAAGCGACGAAGGTTATTTTCGTGCAGAGATTTGCGAAATTTCTCACTTTCCATCTCGTTATTCTGCTAATGTTGGTTCAGAATCAGAAACAAATGCATGCAGTATATTCAGAATTGATCATCCATTTGTTTTTTCATAATCCCCTTCTGGTGAAAAAACGGTATGAATCTCATAGTTTAATGATATTGTACGAAAGCGCTGATCGGACACGATGACTTTTTTTTTATAATTGCCAGTTTGAACTGGCAATCAGCCATGAACGCCAGTTCAAACTGGCAATCAGCCATAATTGTCAGCTCAAACTGGCATTTACCCCTGATTGCCAGTTTGAACTGGCAATTAGCCATAAATGCCAGCTCAAACTGACAATTAGCCCTAATTGCCAGTTCACACTGACAATTAGCCATAATTGTCAGTTCAAACTGGCATACACCCCTAAGTGTTAGTTCAAACTGGCAATTAGCCATAAATGCCAGTTCAAACTGGCAATTAGTCCTAATTGCCAGGTCGAACTGACAATTAGCCTCAATTGTCAGTTTAAACTGGAAATTAACCAGAATTGCCAGTTAAAACTGACAATTAGACGTGATTGTCAGTTCAAACTTGCCAGTTCAAACTGGCAATTATAAAAAAAAAGTCATCATGTCCGTTCAGCGCTTTCGTAATATTGTATAGGTATTTTAATTTCCAAAATATCGATTCGAATGAAGGATATTTATATTGATGACTAAGTCGAAAAATTTCAAATATACATATTCCATCAAATCTTTTCATTTTCACACATTCCTCGACATATTATGAATTCAGAATATAATGAAGAACTCATATATCGTTGAGAATGAGAGCTACTTCAGAAATGAAATTACCATTTTTCTATATTCAATGAACATCCTGGAAAATTACGATTCATTTACTTTATCAACAGATGCCAATGTCAACAGTCACACAAGTGTCAAGGTACAACGACTGATGTAATTGCAATACGTATTGTGTCAATTCATTCTCCAATTTCTAAACGTTTTTGAAAAACTACGTACTTCGGAAAATGTGAATCTGCAATTTCTCTCAAGAACGGTCTAGCAGCGAGCAAATCTCGTTTCTATCTCGAGTAGGTTCGTTCTATAATATTTCAGTCCTCTTGCTCGCTTTCAAGTACTTCCGAAAATCTTTTGGCTCATCGAAAAACGATCTATAATTTGAGTCTACGCAGCCAGTAATAATCAGCAATTTGCATGCATTTTGGTAACCAAAATCTCCAACCATTATCGAAGAATTATCGAAAACAAAAAAAAACATGAAAGCGAATCCCAAGCAAGAGAATGTAGAGATGCCCGCCCAAATATGATAAAAAAATATATTCGAGATGAGATGATTAAACATGGGATGCTTTTCCATGTTTTATGTTCCTTTTGTGTCTGAAATAAAGAACGGGTGTCCGGATTCTCCGCATATTGAGTAATCTTTTGAGAGATTTGGAGCGAAATTGAGAATTGATACTGTCTGTAAGTTTTTCGAGGAGGTGGTAAATTCATTTTTCAGCTTTTTGTGGTATTTTCTTCACTCATTTCTGAAAAATTAGGTGAAAGTTATTAAAAAATGTGACATTCGACAATGATGATTAGGCAGTGACAATAGAGAATTGATCCTTGTATTGAGGGAATTTCGGTACAAATCCATGAATGGGTTCGCGCTGAAGTTTCTAATTTTCGATTCTTTTATTATTATTGGGTTCAATCTGACTAAAAACAAAAACTATCCGTCTAATGCAGTTCAACATTTACGATCTCAAATATACAGCCTTACTCTACAAACCTCGTTACTTTTGGAATCTTAGAGTTCCAACAAAAACCTTTCATTCCAGATACTTTTAGAAGATTTAAAGATTTATAGAAAGCAAAATTCAGCGCCAATTCCTGAGCGATATTAGAGTGTGAAAATTGAAATGAAGTTAACTTCACCTATGTATCTTCTTGCACAGTCTCAACGAATGGAATAAAAACTGAACTTTCGGCGGATTGACACATTTGACTGCTTCATACGAATAGTGAAGAATGTGAGATATGTATCAATAACTTGCGTCATATTTTGGCAATACCTATTTACTTCATACCAGTTATCAATATTTATTGCGACAGCTCATTCAAGCAGAACTATTTCAAGGTTCGATGAACAGTTTTGCTTCAATATGTCCGAGATAAGAGTGTCTATTATTGGAACATGGGAAACAGTGATGGCTACCACTAATATATCACCATATTTTTGGGACTGAAGAATAACTAGGGAGATAAGTGGAGCTCAGTGAAAGTATCGCAGAAAACTCACAGATTCAGAAAATGGGTTCAATGTCTGGAAGCTAATGCGGGAATTTGTAAGAGGGGTTTTTATATTTGTTGCCATATTCATTTTCGATGTCAGAAATCAGTTCCAAAAAGTTTGTCATAACCTCATATGAAGTTCAATTTCAATTGTATCTAAATCTTGACCTTGGCCAAAATGAGACCATATAAAGAAATTGGTGATGATTAATCGAGAACATTGCCATCAGGAAGCTCATAGAAAGCTACTAGATGTGAAGAAGTCTGAGCTTAATATCGTAATATCAATTAAATTGAATACCATTGAATAATATTTTTTCAACAATCTTCGAAAACCAATAATAATCTTGATTTTCCAATATCTTTGTAAATGTCCCAACAGTAACACCAATTTTCAATTTTTTAACTAACTTTCATAAGAGCAACCATAATTGAATTCATGCATCATTAGCTATTTCTCTTTCCCTGCTGGATGAAATGTATCAATCTGTCAAAACGAGCACATTGGCATTAAATAGTACTCAATAAGAATTAGCACGAGATGGCAATTTCCAAATTTTTGTCTCTTATAAAAAAATCATTTTTTTTCTGCGACAATCAATGACATACACCAGATCCCACTATTTCTTTTCCCAGATACCAGCTTATACTACAATAGTGCACATTTCATGAATTATGTGTCGTTTCACATGTTACATCATGCTACGTACTATTTCCATAGGATATTTATATACTCATTTATTGGTTTTCAAATGTAGTCGAGAGATGATGCATTATCTAATATACGTTATTACATAATCTCTGAATACATTCACAGATTTGAGATTTGAATGATATGGAAAATACAAAAGATAATCAAGATTCATATGGCTTCACATAAGTAGAAAAAAACAGCAAAATCTCGAAATGGCAGCCTCTCTATCATCACACTCAGGATGGTCTCACTGGTGGTGGCTGGTGTGGATGGAATCGGCAATATAATACTGCCATTCTGACCCTGATTGCTCTTATACGGACTTGAATGTTTCCTCACCAGACAAACCGTCTGAAGAATAATTGATGATTGATAAATAATATCAATCGAGGCATAATCCACCATTTTTGCAGTGGACACCGGACGCCATGTTTGTCGTTTACCTATTCAATACGAGTTTCAATGAATGTATAATGTTCTGATAACTTTTCGAATAATCTCTATCGGTAGGGAGAAAAAATATACAGGAAAACCCTGCACAGCATTCATGAAACCAAAATTCTTTTCTTGACCATATCAGTTCGATACCTACCGATGTAGTGTATTTTTTAGCCAGTGTATCTTGATTGGGCAGGGAATGTTGGAGGCTCACGGGCACGTGTCTGATGAGCTTGTTGGTGAATTCGCCACTGATTTGACCGTCCCGCATGAGGTCAACACTCTCTCGAGCTCAAACTCGACGGTCCTCACGTTGGCCAAAGTACTCTTTGGCGGACAAGAAGTCCGCCATCGAGATTCACGTTCTTCTGCAAGCGGCATCTACGAGAGAAACGAGGCACGCATGCGTCGCCTAGCCTCGCTGCAGGGCACCGCTTGCACGAGTCTTGCATAGTGTGCATTCGCGGAAAGCAGTTTTGAGCACTCACGCTGGATGTTAGACATGTGCGGAAAATTGCGGGCATGTGTTTCCATGACAACTGAACCACCTGTTCGATTGTTTTCGTTTGCTTCATTCGCTCGATTGCCTCGATTAAAGTGAATTGAACTAGACTGATTGTATAAATAGGTTGCGAAAACTATCGCGATTGCAATAATATATCCGAGTTCAAGCGTGTTGGAATACCCTACCAGGTATCATTAGATTCCAAGTCGAGGGTGATTCTGGAGATTTTAAATATTGAAGTGGAATTACGCTCTTATGCATTTTATGTATAGCTTTAATTATGAACGCCTTATGTGAATTTTGTCATCGAGTATCCACCCTTTGATTATAAAAGTGTGATAGTGCTTACACAAACTAGCTTCCTGGCACAATTTTCTATATTATCGTATTAGCAGGAGACAAACAGATCAAGTGACGTCAATATCCGTGCCATTCGGCTGACACTCTCGATATTAATCACTTTAAATTGAAGCGAAAATTCCTCATTCATCACGACATACGTTTCGACTATATTTGTATGTCATACTCATAGTTTCTGATAGAGGAAACAAGCTAAAAATTGACAAGTATCTAGCGTCTAGCGCTAACACAGAAGGTTTACCGGGTCACCGGTTTGTATGGGATTTTGGATAGTGCTGTAATTTGAATTCGGAAATAAAGCATGAGAATTAACTTTTAGAACGAATGATGCCGTTACATGATTCTTTTATATGAGAACATCATTATAAAGGTGGTTTCAGTTGGAAACACCCACATTTCGACTGAGTCTATGAAGTTATATTGTGAAAAACTCGAGGTATCTTAATGAGATACAAGGATACATCGTGTGCCTGGAACTAAAAATAGATTCAGATCTTATAGTTCATCCACCTATGGTTGAAATTTTAGAAAGTTTGTGACAAGATTGTCATTTTTGAGTAATAGTAGTGGATAATTTTAGGTAAATTACCTCTGATGAAGCCGAGGGAACAATAGGTTCTTTTGGACCGTTCTGGGCAGGTATAGGTAGGTAGAGAAATCTGAAAAGGTTATGGCATATCATTACAGTAGGAATACAAGGTACGGGAAAAATTTTATCACATTTTATTGTTTTATTGGTAATAATGTTCTTGTGCATTTTCAGGAAGGTATAGTAAACTTGGTGCCCGTAACAGCTTCCATGATTGTTGTCAAATATTGATGAATGTTTATTTCCAAAACAACCTCATTGAAGCAAAAGAACATAGAGGATAGACGAAAATAATAATTGTTTACGTCCAGAAATGAAATCGCTTTTTTTCGGCCCCTTTCAGTTAACTACAAACAGAGAGAGTTGATTGTAAAATGTCAACCCCTGACCAGTACTGTTCCTGTCCTGTTCAGATTTTCCGAACTAGTCTTATACACTGAACGAAAAAGGTACGTAAATACAATGAAAAAATATTTGAAACAAAGAAACGTGATCATTAAATCTCAACCAAAGTAGAGTTTCATTAATACAAAGTATGTTCATTCATGACCTTGTGGCTGCAATCACTAATTGATGAACGTTCATTGGTATCACGAAAACCAATACCTTGCTAAGAACAATGCATTCACTACTTTAATGAACACTATAATATCATTTCAATGAAATGAAAGATAGCTATGATAATATGCATCCATTGCGGTGATGAAATATTATTATTGTTTGAATAAATGCAATTACCGTTTCAAAGCACATTCAATCTATATTTCAATGCGTAAGTATACGTTGATATTATGGAATTCTTACATTGTATCAATGAATTATTCCATCGATTTGATAAATATTTCTACACCATTCCGATGAATATGTTCGTTATTCCGATACCTATCAGTACGTTGTTTGAATGAACGTGTTCACTGGTTCCATAAATATTTCTTCCATGGTTCAATGAAATAATTACGTGGATTCGAAATGGAACGTACATTGTGTTGATTTATTTAAGGAATAACATCTCCCTAATTAAAAATAGTTAATTTTTCAAGTATTCTCTGAACATTATCTGGAATGATATATACAGGTTGATACATATTTTAGAGAGATTATAATTATATTAATGGAACACAGTGTATATATAATATTATAGTTGGTTTTGACCTTCATCATTAAGAATAAATCCATAACGACACTGATGGGGTTCGAAAAGAATATAGGTACAAATACTGAGAATATAATATAGCAAAGTAAGAAACACTTCCGAATGCCGAATGAGTGTAATGATGAAGAGGAAAAGTTCTTATAACTATTTTAATTCCGAAATAACAATCATAGATTGAGTGAAGACAAATTGAATTATTTTCTCTCGATCGTAAGACATAAATATCCATCAAATCGTGTAATATTCTGATATAATGAAACAATCACAGATCGAATTTGAAATAATTTCCATGAGTTGTTCGATACAAGAAACTAATTTGATTTTGTAATTATAGTTCACTCTGTATATCCTCAACTTGAGAAAATACTCCTCCGAAAATAGGAAGCATGTGTCCTATATATATATGATGATCATAATAAGAACAATGGATGGTCAATGTTAGTCACAAGTGAATTGATTGAATGCCTATAATAATGAGGGAAATAATTCGAATTGTTCTCCATATTGAAACGATTTATTAAAAGACTCATTCTACATAGGACTGTCATAGAAAAAAACCTTAACATGAAACCGAATGATCATGTTAAATTAAATAGGTACATTCAGAATTGTAGCTTGACAGTTCTCTTCATTTTCCTTCAGCGCTTCAGATAATATATGTACCTTTGGGAAAGAAAGGCTTCCTTTCATTTTATAGAAATGATGTTCAATGAAGGACCAAAACATCTCTGATTCAGCAGGAAAATCAAGATTGAACAAATATATAATTTTGAAACATATATCTACTGCTCTAACTATATGGAAGAAGGCATATCTAATATCATCAAAATAAACACATATTTCGGTGGGAGTTGTCATGTCCTCACTTACACATATAATGAATGGCTGGATAGCACTTTTCTTCGACTTCGAGAATCTTAGGTGCTCCTCGACCTCCTGGTTACTCTTCCCAAAGTGAAGAAATGATTCCTGGGAGTCTTTTATGGTATATTTTATTATGTTTCTCTTTCCACCTATATCTTTTCTGATAGCCTTGTTGGTTGGTTGATTGCAAATGAAGCACATCATCTTCACATAATATGATCAAGTTACACGGTTTCTCACTTTGTTTCTCCGTCCCTATACTCTAGATTTTTATTGCGATATATAGAAAGAGATTCAATCTGAAAACTAACATCTCAATAATTATCATGCCTAATGATAAAAACATGATAACATACCTTCTGTAATGTGAAACAACAGTTGAATTCAAAATCAATGCTACACTTTCGGCACAGTTGAGCGACCTTTCGTTTGTGTTTCTGGACTAGAAATGACCTGAGCGCGGTGTGATGACTTTATCCTAAAAAAACTTTCCGAGCGAATTTTCTCCAGGCCAATAGGAATACTTCTTTTTGATGTAAGAGTTCATCAATATATTGCATGATACGAGCATTACAATGAACCGTTCATCAATCTATGTACGCGGATACATTGAAACAATAAACGCATTTCGTTAGGATCATGTACTGGGTGATTAGTTGAAAACGATAAGATACATTGTTTCTATGACATCATAAATGAATGTACGTCTACATCAAAACAATGAACGTATTTCTCCGAAACAATGTACCGATTATTCACTTAGGTACATGATGAGCATTATTCTTATGAACCGTTCATCAATCTATGTACGTACATTGGAACAACGTACGCAATTCATTATAATGATGTACTGGATAATTTGTCGGAAGCAATTCGATACATGGTGTATATGTTAGTCATAAACTGTTCATCGATATATGTACGTGTAGATCAAACCAATGAACGCATTTCTCCAATACAATGCACCGAATAATTATACACTATCGCTTACATGTATTCAATATTCACTTCTATGATTTGATCTGAACCTTACATTATTTCGACAATGAATGCGTGCATTGTAATGACAAATTAATTTGCTTGAAACAACGTACTTGCTCTCCCATATGTCATGCACAAATTCATTATCCTCATGAAATGAATTATAAACCGATGTATTTATACAATATATTGGAAACCTTGGTTATCACTAGAATGAAAACAGTTACTTTTTTGAAACAATTGAACATCAAAGTAATGTTACACATTCATCAGTCGAAAATAGTGATGTTATTGGAAGAATTCATAAATACAATGCTGAAATCATTGAATTCATTAATGAAATGTATCGAAGGGATGGAAATATTCATTGAGTTACTGAATATTTTCGTCAGTACTTGATGAATGCAATTACATTATGATCATGAATGGGATACTTGAGTAATGATCGTTTGTTTGTTCATATCATGAAGATTACTTTCTTTCGATGTAAAGAATTATGATGAATGGTGTTCATTGTTTTCACACACGATAATTTTTTCAGTGTAAACAAGTAGTTATGCACAGCTTCGAAATAGCCTGGATAATAAGATCCACGGAACGATTTCCTGAAAAAGATAATATAGTTAATGTTGAATTTAATAGGTTGAATAGGGTAATTGGTTGTCTTTGAAGGATTCATGTTGGGTCTCTATGTCGAGGTCCAACTATTCATCGAGAATGATTTTCTGGGCACAAATATTTCCTCGAATCAATGACTAACATCTCATTCCATGTTTCTGCGAATTACGACAAGTTATTCCCCGAAAACGAAATCTTTGTGTATTCCCGCGATAAAAAATGCTGTGTATGATATTATTATCATTATGTATATCTAATACATAGATTTCCCATCACTGATTACTTCAGGTGATAGAGTCATTCAAATGTCTGGGTATTAGTTCTATTTCTGTAATGATTCAAGCTAAAAATTCCGTACTCATTGGAAGGATTTGCACCTATATGCTTGTGATTTATACTAAAAGACAATGGATTATTTGAGTTATGAGTTAATTATGTAGTACGAACTTATGAATTATCATTTGAAGCGTTCAACCTTGAAAAATTTTAAATTTTCGTCTGCAGCTCGTTTTATGATTGATATAAAACAATGGAGCAGCCAAAAAAATTTCCCGTCCTTATGCTGAATATTATCACTGTGAAATAATCTGAAGCCATGCAAGTGTAAGCGGTGATAGTAACTTGAAAATAGTAATCCCAAATATATTTTCCCACCATCATGCTATATCAAATACCCCAGTTTTGTGACATACTCTCGTTAAATCATCTATACATGATTACAAGTTTGTACGAAGGTGAACGAGATCAATTTCCCAGTCAATCAATTTTTGAGGTGTTCGAAAATTGGACCTTGAGAAAAACTACTGAGTAGTTCTGTGCGATGAAAAACAATATTTATAGATTGATATATTTCATGAAGTATAATATTTGTCACAATTTCCGCAGTCTGAAATCTACTCCAAGACATCGACTACAATGCAGATTGCTCTTCAATATCTACCCTGAAAGTCGATAGAAGCATTTTAGATTGTTCACAGTTTGAAATAATATCCATTTCGATGCAGATCGAAAATGCGGTCAGGTATTTTATGGACGAGGTACTGCAAGTATGTTCGCAAAGTCTCCTTATCTGAAATGCTGTTAGAAACTGAGATACTTCCATATACCGAGTTATTGGTTTCGAATGCTACCTATTTGGGTGTATTAATTAAGGAGTGAATTCTCAGCACGATCTAATCGTAACAAATTATGAGGCTGTACAATCAATTTCGTTATATTTGAAGCTTTATCAAACCGTTCGTGACTAACACACTAATGACGATGTTGAAGTGCAAAAGGAAAGTCATTGCATTCGGTCGAAACATTCAAGTGTTCTAGTTAAATGTATCGTGTTTCTCTTATCTCTCAGCGTGAATTCCGCTCTGATAAGAATAAATACTATTAAGGTTCCAACCAGGATACATGATTCGACTACATTTATTGTTTTCAAAACATATTATTGCCGAACAATTGTTCTTGTTGATCGTTCATAACTCATTCAAATTGAAATATTGGTTCTTATCGTCCCATAACGGAAAATTGAATTGTATGTTCAATATTATTTTTTTTTCTTCTTCATCTTTGGATACGGAACAAACTTCATCTCTACTGTCTGTAAGTTTTTCGAGGAGGTGGTACATTAATTTTCCTGCTTTTTGTGGGATTTTCTCTCCTCGTTTCTGACCAATAGAGTAGAAGTTATTAAAAATTATTTCAATATATTTGTAGTAAGGACCGATTTTGTGATCTGCCCCAAAATGTCACTGCGCTTGAAATTAAACCTTTAGATACCTAAAGAAGAAATTCTCTATTTGTCACTAGGTGTCACTGCGCTTGAAATTAAACCTTTAGATACCTAAAGAAGAAATTCTCTATTTGTCACTAGGTGTCACTGACAAATAGAGTATTTCTCTTTTAGGTATCTAAAGGTTCAATTTCAAGCGCAGTGACATTTTGGGGTAGATTACAAAATCTGTTCTTACTACAAATATATTGAAATAATTTTCAATAACTTCAACTCTATTAATCACAAACGAGGAGAGAAAATCGCACAAAAAGCTGGAAAATGAATTCCTCTCTACTGTCTGATAATTCGAACATGCTGAAGAAGATTTAGCATATCCTAGAATTGATACTTTTGTGGACATCAGGATGCTGATTTTTGAGAGCAGTGTAGCACAGCACACGTAATGTCAACCATTGAAGTAGTATTTCACGGAGGCAGATGCACTCCAATCATAGTTGTGAGGGTCGGTTTCCCTATCGTCTCAAAGAATCATTCTGCTAGCTTCTATGGTCTCAGAGAGCAATATTCAGCAGGGTTGCTGGGTGCGGATATTTACCTACCCCAACCATATTTTATTTCGGTAGACAGATGTCTATGGTATATAGGGGCGTCTGATAATTTTATGAATAGCTGTACCGGGACAGGTTGAGAAAGAGCCGGTGAATGGTGAATGTTTCACCAGAATGATGGAAACAAGCCCTTCATCCAAACCAGAAGCAGTAACTCTACATTTTCCTCCTCTCATGATATTGTGAATTCTTTGTAATTATTGGAGGAATAATTGATACGTTTTTTGAATAAAGTAGTTCATTCAGTTATCTTTACAAACTATTTTTGCAGTTGGATAATCTCTAGCACTCACCACATGGTGTTTCTATGTATAGTGTTTAATTTTTGAATATCATAAAATAATTATCCATTAGGTTGCAGCTCGCAGATGAAATTGGCGGATTTTATTATCAAATATATTGTTATACAAAGTTATACAAAAATATTGAAACTCCAAATGTCAGGATGCTTTATTTTCACAGTAACTGTACCTTTTTATACAAACACCAAGAAATGAAATCTTTAGTCTCTCACATGTACAATACCAGACAAGTTACAAGTAAACAACTATCAGTTCCATTCTACCATAAAGACTCTAATCAAAGATTTGCAAGATGTCTTGCTCCTAAAATATTCAATACTTTACCATCAAAAATAAGAAACATAGTCAACTATAAATTGTTTTCCAAAGAATGTATGATCCATATCGCAAAAAACTATTCACAATATTCAAACATTATTTGAGGATAACCTACCTCAATTGAGCTCTATATACTTCTAATTTACATTTTGTTCACCAATTCTATAGCACTATATTGTAAAAACTCACATATTTGAAAAAAAAATTGTTCTAGATTTCAGACTAGTTTGATACTCAATTACATTAAACTGCAATACAAACCATTTTAATCAATTAGTATTTTTTCTCAAGTTGCACATACAGGTCATACTAAGACCTAGGTGCTTGTATATATAAAAGCTATTAATAAATTTACTAGTTATATTTATTACCAATGTATCATTATTTTGTAAACACTTTCATTGAATAAATTGAATTGAAAAAAATTTAATTGAATCAGTATTATAGTTGTATGTGTTGTTGTATCATATGAAGTGAAAAAGGTATATGGAAATAATTAATTCAAGTAAATATATATATATATATATAGATAGATAGTAATTCTTGCAACGTTGAATATCTTTCAATTAATGTCAAATAGCTCTACATCATAGATATTCACGTAATGAAATAATGGCGACATAGATTATAGGTTTTCCAATTTGAAGCCTACATCTATATCTGTCTACTCCCACAAATGATTTGATAAATAACTTATAGAGCGCAATGGGGTTCTTCAGGGGAACCAAGGGTCTCATACAGCTCTCGCTGATAATATGTTGATATACGATTATTTGATTTGGAGATATAATATCTTATACTTGTTGCGCTTTTTCCAATCACAAAATATTCAAGAGGATTGTTAAGGCACTCTCCATTATATGAAGATTCCATCCTAAAGAAGATTTGCGACGAGTGTGAAAAAGTCTTGACAGTTTTTGTTGTTATGCATTCAATTATCAAGATTGTAATTAGGAACGAAATATATATAAAAATCTACAATTTTCTACCTATATTCTAGAGAGGAATATTCTTATATTAAATACAGTCCACCAATTCAAGAAGTGTTATCATAAGAAATAAGGATATTGGTGTCTGTATGCAAACAAAAATTAATTAGACCCTTGCACTTCTGAATTGGGATTTCGTAGCTATTGTCTAGGAACGAATTCTTCGTAGGAGAACCAGAAGAACCACGAAAATATAAAAAAATGTCCACATACGTATTTCAGTATTCATTACAATTTACGATCTTGGAGATTTCGTGAGGTGATAACAGTGCAATATCGTTTTTCTTCCAGGGATGATCAATTCCACATATGTTTGTGGTTCTTTGGGTTTTCCCTGTATGTTTCCCAATATATTTATAGTTTTTTCTTCCGGATAGTTTATTCATCCTTTGTTAGATAACGAATATGTCGTGACACATGTGTGCTTTAAAGAGCATGAATTGGATCAGGAACTGGACTCAATTTTACAATTTAGACAATTATGATAGGTACCGACAACACAGCTCACTAGGAATCCAAACTATTTCAAGCATACAATGACATTCATAACCTCAGTGGGGGTCCGAGCAAACTGACCAGATAGTCAGCCTAATTTTCCCAGTATTGGTCTGAGTTCATGAAAAATATTTCAACGAATCACATCTTCTACCAATTAGGTACCAAAGATTTCCTCATTTCATTTCTGCACAAGAAAATCCAGTACGAGTTAACGATGATGAATAATAAGAATGTAAAATCGATTATAATCATCATAACATCGAATATATAAATGTTGAAGCCGATAATGCAGTTGCGATGTCTTGTCGGCCTGCTGTTGCTAACCACGTCGACTGCGATAACTGCATCTTGGAACTTGAAAGTCAGCGGCAAGAAATATGGCAAACAGACGCAACAAGAATATTGGCCTTCTCCTCCGGCAGAAAGTTTAAAGTCCCATCGGGCACATAATCTAGCAAGAAGAAGAACTCTCACGGAATCCATTCAATATTCATATGGATGGAGTTGACGAAAATTGCCTTCAAGGTGTTATTAACTACGGCACTAAACTATAGAGAATGATTTGTTTGGTCGTCTCAAGAAAAAAAGTTCTCATGCACATATGAGCGTGGTTGCTACTCTTCTGAAATACACGGCGTTGAAGTTAAAAAATACGGTATTAATAAGATATCATGGATATCTTTGAACCGATTTGATTGAAATTTGCACCCCAACAAACAATATTGAGATAAAAACTACGCCAATGACATTTTTGTTTTAATTTTCTATTTCTTCAGATTGAGCAACTCAAAATACAATGTTTCAGTTACTTGTGTTCTCTTCATATCTAGATTCATTTCAGAGAAAGAAGAAATCAATTCACTTCAAGGCATTCTTAAAACTATTCATTGAGAACATGAAATGAAAACCAACAATAAAAAATTAATACTATAGACTTCGAAGCGAATGAGCAAAATGTCCAATTCCTAATAAAATACACGATTGCAATCAGTTTGATATTGATCATTGACTGTGGCGACCACTGAGACGCCACTGAACCTAAAAATTCCCTAGTCAGGGCTAAATAAGCGCCTGATTACTTCAAACAACTGTACGAAATTCCAACCAAAAGAATATCCATGATATATTATGAATACCGTTTTTCATTTGAAATCCAATTGCCTTTATCTCAGAAACGAATCATCCCAGTCATATGTTTATGAGAACTTTTTTTCTTAGAACGACCCAATCAATCACCTTCTGCAGTTTAGTACAGTACTTGAGAAATTCTTTAAATTGAATAGTTCAGATTGAACAGGGTGCAGGAGTAGACTTTTTCAATATTTCTAAGGACCATTATGGATATATTTTTTTCAATTACAAAAACCAAACTTATGATGAATACATTCATGAATGATTCACATATCCGTTCTGACGATATCCACAGTTGGCCCGAACAGAGCGAATATTTCACTGATTTTAGGAAACCTGAGGATGACATCTTTACGAACCTTTCTACGAAATATAATATATTTAATATATTCAATACATAATATATAAGATATAATAAAATAGAAATCCGGACGAATTCACCGAAAGCCAATTTCCTTTTCATGAGTTGCTGAATGAATGAACGGAAATGTCAAGTAGACAGTGTTGAAGTATTAGCTTCACTGGTATCTGTTGTCAGTCTGAAGATATGACGATATATATTATCTACTTGATGCACCCTTGCCCCATCGATGTATGAGGAGCAATGGAATGAATATAAGAAAAAGAAAAATTCGTCTGGATGTGAAGCAAAGAAGGGTGCAATTGCACCCTTCTTTCAAGGGTGCACTGCTGGTTTTCCCTTCCTCTCGTTTGCTGTTTCCATTGGTTGGATTCCTCCGCCTTTCTCTAGGCGCGATCTGACGTCTATTTGAAACATTTTCAACATTATTCAATAACTCACCTATGGAATTATATATTTTGATCTTTTTTGAATAGGCTCAACAGGACAAAACCATCTCTCAAACAAAGTTTTAAAATCCTTCCTTGACTTGATGGACTGAAGGCTGAACTTGAACTTATATGTCAATAAACTTCACCTAACAATAGATTCGAGTGGATAATCTTACATTATAAACTGGATTCCAATGAAAATAATTGAAAATGTCTAATCTTTTTCGACAACGCCAGCAGTCTGTTAATTTCGATCGCTGCGTCTCTTTCTTATGGTCGTTTCAATCCCTCTCTCTCTCTAAGCTCGATCTAGTAGAGAATATATAATATCATATCTTCGGTCAGTGCCTTCGGCGGTCTGACGTGACTATCTGGCATGACTGTTCCGGAGAGTTATCCTGCCTCACGAATAGTGTAAAATATTCTGTGCCCTCGCTGCGAGGATGGTTTCGAATCCAGTGGGTGATTGCGCGCACGTAGGTCTGAGATCAAGATTCGGTCACCCAAGAGCGACGACCTTTGCGAAAGAAGTGGGTTTCAGATACAAGAAGTGGAGACACACCGTTGCCGGTATGTCCTGGTTAATCTTACAACATAGCTCTTCTAGAACAGATTTGAACCAATGTTTTCTCCAGAGCTACATCTTTCTATGACCCAAACTCTTGTACGCTCTGTAAAGATACAGTGTTCGGTCGTGGGACAAGTCAAGTTGGCCAAAATTGCCTGAATTCGATATTTCCGCTAATAACTTCCGAGCAAGTAGATAAAGATAATCAGAGACCTGTCGAACATCGCTATACCAAGCATCATTCCTCAATAGAACGGCAAAGTTATGGAATTCTTTTCCTAGTGAAGTCTTCCCTGATTCTTACAACCTCCAAACTTTCAAGAGAAATTCCAACACCTTCCTACTCTCCCAAAATTCCACCGCTGGCTAGGTAAAATCACATCACAATTCACGGAACTGAAAGTCTGTTCTACTGTCGCAGCCTTACTATTCCAACCCCATAGAATCTGGAGTGAGTGGATTTGAAAGAAAAATTAATTACCCGCATGACCACTATTCAGAAATACATAATGCATAGGGTGTTGCTGAAGAAGAATATATCCGAAGCAGAATTTCGACACTAGGCGTGTATTATATCCAGAAAATTAAACTTTAGGAATTCACTTTCCAGCTTTTTGTGGGAGATTCTCTCCTCGTTTCTAAAATATAGAGTAGAAGTTATTAAAAATTATTTCAATATATTTGCAGTAAAGACAGATTTTGTTATCTGCCCCAAAATGTCACTGCGCTTCAAATCAAACCTTTAGATACCTGAAAGAGAAATTTTCCATTTGTCAGTGACACCTTGTTCTTGAAAAATCCCAAAATTTTTCCAATATCTTGTCGGTTTTGAGAGAAAAATATTTTGATTGTGTTGAGACAGGGATCAGATTCGTTTCCGAAACGTCCATCAAGATAAGTAGAGGTACTGACAAATAGAGAATTTCTCTTTTAGGTATTTAAAGGTTTTATTTCAAGCGCAGTGACATTTTGGGGCAGATCACAAAATCTGTTCTTATTACAAATATATTGAAATAATTTCTAATAACTTCTACTCTATTTTTCAGGAACGAGAAGAGAAAATCCCATAAACAGCTGGAAAATGAATGTACCACCTCATCGGAAAACTTACAGACAGTATTAAAACTTTAGGAAGTTAGGCAACACCGGTCTAGCGAACAATCTCATTTTCTACTGCAGTTTGTGGAAGTTGCGTTGACAAGTTTGTCTGTCTATACAAACGGAATTCCACATTACTTGATTAAACACGGCTTCGAGACGAATTGTAAACGTATATTAATCTTGGCGATTCCGTTGGAAAGTTGAAATCGAACCACTATATATGGAAGCCGAATTGTTCCAATCGAATATAAAAGCGGTTGACAAAAACTGGAATGGTTGATTCAACAATGACGGCAAAATCTTGTGAAGCCTATCAATGAAACAATATCAGTTGAGGTAATTTTTTGATAATGAGGCCGAAAAATGCCAAATAATGGCAGAGATTCTATACATTTTGAATCTCAGAATATGTAAATACATGTTGCATTTCAGCAAGAAATTAATGCCCACTCACAAATTCGATTTTAATGGGGTACTCCTTGTTCATGTAAGGATTTGGCACATTCATCATAAAATCACCCCATCATTTATGTGTCGATATTCATAGAATAAACAGTATCATTATTCATTTTTCAGCTTTTTTGTGGCATTTTTCTTTCCTCGTTTCTATAGATCATTATTTTCAATTTATTTATTATATCCATTCTCCTGTTTTTCTTCATTGTCATGCAAGTGATGTCATTTTTCATATATCTGCATTTTCAACATTACATCCTTGATTTGAATAAATATCAGTTCCAAACAATTTCATTTCATATAAGTTGTCATCAGTACTTTTGTTTTTATTGCAGCATTGAATATCTTGAAATTGTTTCTTCCGTTCTTTATGAAGTAGGTATATTAGGTACCTCTATTTCGAACTTCCAGTGATTAATGTTTATTCATAAATGCCAACACATGTTTACTTCTTATACAGACTTCTTATGCAATGATCTCAGCAATGATTCATATGAAGGTTCGAACTCGTAAATGTGATTTATTTTGTGCCAGTTTGACTTTGGAAGGGCATAGTTTAATACGAAGATTCAATCTTCTGTGGACTAGGATCCAAATTTTTCAATTGGTCATTGTTCCTTCCTCTTTCCCAGATATATTTACATTGTAGTTACGTATTCGAAGCAAGTCCGCAGTCAATGTTTTCCCTCAGTTAAGTTCATGATTGCATATCAATTTACAGTGTGGCCGACATAGACACAACAATGCTCGATACTGCCTATATCAACTTGTGAATGCGATAGGTAGTACCGAAATGTCGTGGTCGATTATAATTTCAAATCAGGATTGAGATCATCGCCCTTTAACACTCAAAGTTACTTCACATTTCAGAGGAAGCATGTCCATTGAACAATGAGAAAGAATTAAATTTGTTAATTACAGTGCAGTTAGCATAGCTTGAGTCACCTCAATAACCATTTCAGAATATTGAGATGTTTTTTTCAATTTCAATCATAGATATTGACAATATTTCACATCACAGCAAAAGCGTGAATTGACACGAACTCTGTTCGTGTTTAGGGAGAGACCTACGAATGGACAAATGCATTTATAGATTACCGAAAACGACGAAGACAATTCTGGAAATTTTTTGCACTATGCAGTTGTGGTTATGAATAATTTGAGAATATATGGTGGGAAGGACCTACTGAAGGAAAGGTAACCGAGTGTGGTAGATTATCACAACAAAAATTCTACTATGCATACAAATTGTTACAAAATATTTCATCTATTTGAAAAAAATAGAATAATGAGTTTCATTATTTCGAATAAGGAAATTGATGTTGTCTACTTCCTCTTCAATCGGAAGAACAACGCCACTGACGATATTCCAAATCAATTTCTTATGTCTCATGTAAAATTTTCGGAATCTTATTCAAATGGGAATATTGCAAATTGTGATGAACCCTGTATATAGTTGTCAGAAAATTGATTCATGGTTCAGTTTCCTCAGACGAGTGCATTCAGAATCATTCACAACGATTATTCTTCATTCACTTCTAATAATATGTTGTTACTCTAAACTCCGATAACTATCACTAGAGAACAATTTCTAAGGAATGCACTTAGCTGTGATTAAAATGAATATCGAGAATACTGTGTGTTAGTCGGAATTCAGTTGATTATTCATCTACATAATTATTATTCATATCATGAATTTATGCATCTGCTATGCATCTCAAAGAGTTGTATTTATGAAAAAGTATATATCCACCAGAATAATGCGTACCTACTTATTTTTCTGATACGAGATTGCACCATTCAAAGTATAGTCTGTTGATCAAGTAACATTTACTTATACCCATTACAGATAATAATATAACATGTTTGTGGTATAACAGAGACTCTTTGACCTCATTTACTATTGGTAAATAGTTGTCAATCTAGTCCACATTTTGAAGTGTTATAATTACGAATGATTTGGACAATGGAATTGATCACATGATCGAAATTGAATCTAAAATCGATGTTCATGACGTAACGATGTGAAGTCATCTATTATTTTTCAATATTTATATTTTGGAGTTAGTTATAGTTCATTTCATCTGAACTGCTATAGCAGATTCACGTGTGTATTGGAGCATAAGATGATATGCATTTATACATAGATATGATGGGTATATCAAGTATTTGGTTATGGGGTTTGTTACAATTGGCTGTCAGAAATATGAGGGAATTAAAAACTAACCAGTTTGGAGGGTAACGTAAAACGCTCGCTTATATATTATACATTATGTTTATGATTTTCTGTATCGTGTTTATACATTCATATAAAATGAACATAGAAAAATAGTATCTTTCATCACTACTGTAATCTGAAATTTTGGAAGCAGTGACATATTGGGACAAAAGGACAGTTCATCGCCATCTCTGTACATGTGACAAATTATTCCGAACTCACGAGATCATCACTAACATATTCTATGTTCCTTCCAAACATCGCTGACTATCACAAGAACTCCACAAGCTGTCAGTATTCCATTCAGGACAAACTGACGAGCTCCTCATTGTCGATCAACGGCGTCTTCATCGTCTCCTTCTCGTTCAAATCCTGGGCTATCCCAGTGAAGATCTCCCTGAACACCATCGGATCCAGATTCTTGGACAAGTACACCAAGAACAGCCAGTCGCTGTAATTGCAATGTTTAGACACTGCCAGCTCGTTCCAAGGATTCAGCCTGCCAGGGCAGGAGCTCGCGAACACCATCTTGTTGAAGGTGGAGCTTCTGGCGTGTAGAAGTATGGTCGCAGCTCTCCACAGGAGAGCGAAAGCCGAGGCTGCGAAGAGGAAGACGAACCAGAACCATAGGGCGGTGTAGATTTTGTCGTTGATGATGTTGAGGGCCATGACGCACATGGCGTCATGGAGTTGGATGCTGCCTGATGGACCGTATTTGTGGAAGGTACATTTGGTTATCTGGAAAAGAACCGGTTTATCTCAACCAAAATCTGTCCTTCAAGTGTCCACTGTAGCCCGACTGGCTAATTTTACAAGAAATAATACAAGCTTTTCGGGATTTTTCAGCATTGACTTCGTCATGAATGATATGATATCCGTTATTGTATATATAATAAAACAATAAAGAAGAGGGAACGATAGAATCTCTTCGATCTACATATATTCCAGAATAAAACAGTTCAGTTTCTGGATTTGAAAAACGTAAAAATCAGTAGTTAAAAACGGTAATGAATCTATGAGACCCAAGTTTCCAGTTGGGAAATACTGAGCTCGATATTATATTATGTCTATTTGTATGAAATCCTTGAGAGTGTAGCTGAATCATTGCTTCGAATCATTCTTGTACCTCACAATGGAGAAATGATTCAACCCTGCATAACGTGTGCGTTACTAACCTTGAAGTACAACAATGAGAAGGCAAAAAAAGCAAAAAGTCTTTTTGTGGTGATGAATGGGCATTAAAATTCCAACGTGACAAAAGATCCAAAGATCATATTTAGGTAGGTGTTTCTCAAGTATTATACGCGATCCATTTTTCTTGTGAGAACGTATCCATGCTCGCCCACATTGACCCTTCGTGAATACAGGTGAGTGATGCTTATTTTATTCGAGGATGTTGAATGGAATTGAAAAGGTTGATCCATCTATCGGTTCAAAAGTCATTGTGAACTGAAGGGAATCCAAAAATTGAGAAATAATAAGTTCTTGAATAATGGGAATATGTCGTTTTTTCATGAATGAGACTAGTTCAGTCTGTGAACAATTCTGAACTAATTTTAGAAGATGGGCCAAGGAAATTGGTAGTTTCTTCTGGCATGATTTTTCATTTTGTTGACTCTTTTCGTTGTATTGACTCGGCAGTCGAAATATCTGGAGAAAAGTCTCCAAGAGTCTTCCTAGAAAAGTCTGATTTAGTAGGAACTGATGCAGTAGTGAATCAGGCGAAAGTTTCAGAAGACTAGAAAAGATGCTCGCTAAGACCCGTTATGATCATAAAGTAAATTTACTAGTTTTTTCTGCAGGAAAATATGCAGAAGAAGTTGACACCATCTTGTGTGTAGAGGTTCAACGATGTGATATATAGAGTCCAATGCAGTCCATGGCGAAAATAAAAGTTCATCCCGAGAGATTGAATCCTTACAATGGTGGAGAAGAAGATTTTGATTGGGATGATCAAATTTAAGATGGGCAATGTTACGACCCGAGCGCACGCTACTGATCAATCATTTCTCGATGCCTATCATTTATCTCTCTAAATGATCCATATGAATAGTGATTTCTATGAGAATATTCGTAGTTTTCGGAACTCCTTCATCTAGGCATAGAGGTGCTTCAGAGCTTAGACAGAGTCCAATCGAGCGGAATATTTGAAATATTGTCGGATTCATTAGATTTTGTATTAGTATTGGAGAGTAATAAATTGTTTCAGTAATACAGACATTGTGTATTTGAGTTCGAACCCAATAATATCGTCACATTATATTATATTCACTATGCGAATTTTGAATCACAAAAGTGAATTGAAATAATTAATGGAATAGGGAATCTGCACAGCTCTCTTGATAGTTCCATATAGTTGCAGAATTCCACTATTCTTATTCTGTAAGGTACTTACATCTACACACTTTCCAATGTAATTTCTTGCTTGTAATTATTATTGAAGATATTAAATTGAGCTACTCATTAAATAATCATCATTTACCACTCAACATGTTTCTTTTCATTACGTGGATAATAGAAAATATGTAGACAAGTAATTGTGTAGTACACTAACTGGTATTTTTCATCGTTAATGAATGATTGAAAATTCTGATTTTTTTTTCTCTCCGAGATGAACTTTTCCTTTTTGTACGTATTTGCAAGCTACAATATGAAATAATCAGATTCAAAGGCTGAAGGACCTAGGTCGATAGCCTGAGGAATTGTATATATATATATATACGTATTATTATTCTGACAATGAACATTTTCGAGTCATCTGAAGCTAAAAGGCTCGCCACACATTGATTTTCTTTTGCAATATTTTGTGGAAACATCCTTCGAAAACAGTATGCAGTCTCTTTATCTAACATTCAATTTCGATCCAACTGACCATGACGATTATCTGATAGAATTGAGTAGTGAATAGCGCAACTACGAACAAATGTCGGTAATGAATACCGATCGGCTACGAGGAGTTATCGCCCGTGTAGAAATACAACACGAAACCCATGGGAAAACGTGAACTGCAGCCAGTCACTAATAAATTCTTAGACTCGATTCATTATTCGTTTCCTCTTCAGGTACAGTCTTCTCCGGAGAATATGTTGCACGTGTTCATAACCGTAAATGCTATCCGTGATATTTGTGACAACACTCGGCAAATATATACAGGGTGATCCACACTCCAGTGCATATACACGAATAGATCCTGTTCCGTTTTGTGATATCGTACGAATGGCTATAGAATACATTTAGCAAAAATTGATAAATAAATACAGCTGAAAACAATGAAATGGGGTTGGAAGAATGATCTTGGTAAAATGATACTGTATCGCTCAAATTGAACAAATAGCGTATGAAAATATTGTTCATTCCTATATTGGAACAAAAATATGCACATGTAGTAGAAGTATCTTAACAGGCTGATACCTAGCTCGTCACCTGATGAGTTTGCATGCAAAATTTCTCACTGAACCCGTAGGAAGTGACTCTAGCTACAAATCCCAGATACTCAACAATGAACAGGGTAATATATTTCAAAGAAGTGGACTGACGTTACTTTTCTCACTTCTTCACTATTTCCTTTCCAGTTATTCGATTAAAAAAAATCAACTGTGGAAATAGAATATTGGTAATTATAAATCATTCTTACCTTAGGAAATACTTCATCTAAGACATCGACGCTAGATTCTAAACCTTGTGTCCAAACATCAACACCCAAATTGTTGAAACTACCACACAGAAACTTGTTCGTGATGTAAATCTGTAGAACAATGTGAAGTAGGTTGATTATCTCGCAGAGTATCAATTTGGTGGACCATTTTTTATTGATATAAATTCCTTGCAGGAAAATATTCCTTATCTCTTGGATTTTGAGCTCCCTAGAAGGCATATTGAAGATTGTGATTACTATACGAAAGGTAACGTATCTACTGACTTGTCCTTTTTCGACGGTATTTTACCATCTGTCGCTTTTATCTCTTTCTCCTGTAAAGAGAATGCAGCATACCGTAAGCCATCGACTAAATACCGCAGTCTTCCTCCTGGAATAATGAGTTGAGCTTGATTATCGATATTGTGTGTTGAATCATAATTCATTTCATTCATCTGTGAACATTGGATAATGATCTAGAGGCGTTAACAAGAGCTAGCTAATCTACTATTGGATGAAAAAATTAACGAAGCATATTTTGGACACATATGAACCATCTTGGATTGCCCATGCAAGCATTTTTCTTTGTTTCCCAAACAATCTCATCGAAATTATCACGAGAGGAAAATGATTCTGCACCCTAGAATATCTGATGAGTTACTTTCTGCTGTTGAGCCAACAAGACTGCTTTGAGAAAACCCCTTGAGAAACCATAAAATCACATCTAAGATCTACCCACATACATTTCAAATTTGAATGAAAAGCATCAAGTGTTACGAGAACATTTTTAAATAGAATCAGTACCTTCTAATGTTTTCCAGAGCATGTGTGTTAGATAAAACATCAGTCCTTGTCCGAAAAGAACAAACGGGACCCATTGATAATAAGCATGCCTTCTGATTGGCTCTTTGAAATCGTAAGGTCCAACTCCTGGATGCGCCAAATTACCAGAATCTAATAGTTTGGCATCAAGATTTTTTATCTGAAATAATTCATTTTTATTCATTTGTTCAAGACTTGTGGAATGATTCACATTGATAACATTCCTGAGTAATAGAGGAAACCAAAGTTTCAGTGGAAAATTGGTGATTTCATATCAGGCCATGCATTTGATATGCAATGCATAAATATTAAATTTGATGAGTAATAATTGCGTGCGATAGCATATAGTAACTCGTCTTTCTATTTTTGTTTTCGGAAATATACAGTGTAACCCACCCAACACCCGGGTACCCATATTATAAAATTCACAATTCTCAACCAGTTTCAATTTTCGTTTTTCTAGCGAAAAGACTTTTCGATACTCTACGTTTGCACGATTTTGCAAAGATTTTCAGGGCATGTTAGGATATTTTCTGGCAGACTATTGACTCTAAATGTTTTAAAATGTTTTAAATGTTTTTAAATGTCTTTAAAGGATGGTGATCCCACCATGCTAATGAAGCCAAAATTCTACGAAAAAAATCGCTGATGACATTTAGAAAGTTTCAAAAATGAATGCCTTGAAAATTCACTTTCAGTCACACAGTCACAATGAGATATTATTGGTGATACAATATCGTCAGTGGAATTACCAAGAAAAAAACTGATATTTCAATGGAATTATCACAGACCCATTTCTCATTCATGGAACTGATAAGCATTCTCACTCAATCACAATACTGTGTACTACAGATATTGTTATAACCACTTAAGATAATGAGGAATGACGTGACACAACGTCAAATTATCAAATTATGAATATTATACATACTTTCGAAGGAAACGATTTCAATTTCGAGAAAAAACTCTGAAATCTATATTTTTAGAGACATGCATAAGAATATATATATATAATGTGTCATTTGAAATAATCTCATCAATCTCATTTCAAAATCATACTATAGAAAAATTAAGGAAAAAATACAACTCTATTGAATAATGTGGATTTCATGAGATTTTTCTGTTCTTGTGTTGAGTGGGTCGCACTGAATATGGAAATTGCATCTTTGACAGATATGCGATTGTTTCTCTGATTCTGATCGAAACTCTAGCTCCGCACAATGATTTATCATGACTTCAGCATCATCAAGAGTGATGATGGCGAAATATGAGAATAAAAGAAAATTATTTCTCGGTCGAAAATGCAATAATTGAACATTATCCATATCTCATTGTTTGATACTGAAAAGCAATTGTTCTTCTCGAATCATGCAGTTTTGATAGAGTTTTCAGTCATAATATATAGGACACATATTTCATGTCAAGATGACGAATTCGTGCGAGTTATGGTGAAACGTAATAATGAGCAAACCTGCAAAGTAATCTTATCCAAGTCTTCTACCGATTCTTTCTCATTTGGCTGAAAAGATAAAATAACCTGATTTTCTGTCACTACTACACATGCAGAATCTGAACGTAAGTATGTTGAATGATGTAAGATACAAAATTGAACAATCACTATAAGATCATAAGTTGAAATATTGATATCAACCCATGACAGTATGCTAAGAACACTCCATTCTCGTCTGCCTTTGAGGTATTGAGCGACTGGTGTTATTCCACGATTAAGAGTGTAATTAAGTTGTTTGTATAATAAAATATGTACTTACTACAGTGAACGTGGTGGTGAAGAAACAGAACGTGTTCATAACATGTTCGGGAACACCACCATCTGCAATACATCTGATATGTTCTCCAATGTACTGTCTTGAAGTGACCAGAACGGTACTGGCTAGAAAAAATAGTACTGTGGCCTTATAGTGTAACCTGAAGGCCAAGTTATCTATGATGTATTGCTGCGGCTTTAGCTTGAAGTTTTTGGATATTACACCAAAACTACTTATCAGTGACATGGTGAGTGTGGATTGACAGAAACTGAAAATAAAATTTTGAATGATTTTCTTTCTGAACGTTGAAATGTGAAAATCTGCTTTGCGTGAAGGTTTGATTTGAAATCACACCAAAACTACTTATCAGTGACATGGTGAGTGTGGATTGGCAAAAACTGATAATGAAATTTTAAATGATTCTCTTTCTAAACGTTGGGAAGTCAAAATCTGCTATGCGTTAGGGTTCGATTTTTCTTTATTGGCTAGTAGAAGCAGGGAAATAGATGAATTTCAATATGTATGAGTTAAACTACTGAAAAATACTGAAAAATCACATAAAACCTACGAAGCAGGTTTCAACTTTTCATCAGTGACTTGATAACGATAAAGTAGGAAATATTCTTAGTAATATCCATTTCCAAGATTTTCAATTGAAAATCAGGAAATAACATGTTCTAGCATTGGTAGCAACAAATATTAGATGCGTGTAGACAGACAGGACAGATAACATCTCAAATACTTGCATCCAGAGAAACATTTCTTGTAATTGGACAAAAAAATCAGAATTGTTAAGCAATTCCATTGCAGATTGCAGAATTTTCGAAGCTATTTCTCATTTTCAATGCATTGGGATCGAACGTGGGCAATGTTTTTCGAATATGGAATTGTTTTCCTACAAGGAATTTGAATTTCAGGCAATGAAATTATCAACGTCTTGTATACAACAAGTAGGTACATTATCTTTGGAACTCGATCATACGCTGTGCAAAAACATATGATCGTTTATCAATATTCAATGTCAAGTCTATCAAATCAATAGACGTATATGATCATAAGTCACAAATTTGTTTTCAAACAGAAGCAATTTTCTAAGATAAACAATTATTTTATTACATAAGATTGTCTGGAAGGCACTGCTGGCGGTTTCTGTGAATAAATGATCTCCTAGAATCTATATTCTTACAGCTATCGATCAAGGAGAAAAATCGCAGTATCATTCAGTTGTCTCAGTGCTGACGAATGTTTGAAGTCTGACATAATCAGCACGGGTCTTTATCCATCATCATAATGTATACACTGAATGATCTATATATCATTTGAGATCTCAAAATAAACAAATCATAAAACAGGGGTATAAATATATTTGATAGCTTGAAGGTAGTCGAATGCTATTGATGTGTTTCAGAACATAATAAAGAAATTTATTGTCCAACAGGTGATAACTGATTAGAGTGAACTGACGATAGTTGGTTTTGTATTCATGCATTTTGAGTTCAAGAAACAATTAAATCATTTCGAAATTACTTTTCAATATATTTGAAATGTAAAATGTAAAGTGTCTGTGTCAGTTAATATTATATGTGAATATTACGTTGATGCTAGATAATTAACACGTATAACACTTAAAAATAACTCACCTGTAATAACTCACGCAGCAACAGGTAGCCGACACATGGAAAAACAATAACTATAAGTTCACCTCTAGTTCGCAACCTAGTATTTAAGCCTCGTTAAATTTGATTCTATAGGCACTTGAATGCGGGACCAGCTCCACAAATGTCATCAATTACGGAGGATTAAAATTTGTGCTTTAATGGGTGGTAAGTGGACCTGCGCTGTTGTAGTTGAATTCTCATTGTTGTGGGCTGATAAGATTGATTGACGGTACGGTGAGATAACACGAACTGATGTTATTATGATGTAGTTCTCGATAGGTACAGAGGCATGAGGATGCAGATACAATAGTGATATGGTCCAACGAATGGATATAGTCCGTTCTCGCTTCATTTTATTGTACTCTTAGATATAGTTTTGTTGGTGCATCAACTCGTAATGCATTATTTTTTTCTTATTCTTATAGAGAAAGAGAAGAGTAGAGATAATGAATTTTATCATATTTTGATTTTCATAGATTTCATCTCTCGATTTCATGGACCCTTATTTTTCATAATATTTATTAATGACATTTTAGCCACCCTCACCGTCGATCACTTATTGTATGCTGATGATCTAAAGATATATCATGAAATCAACACCAGAGAGGACTGTTATCTTCTCCAAGAAAATCTCAATAGACTCAATGCCTGGTGCATCGAAAATAGCTTATTTCTCAATGTTTCGAAATGCCATGTTATGTCCTTCACCGCCAAGCTGAATCCAATTACTCACAATTATAAACTAGACAACGTCGTATTGAACCGACCTGACACTTTCCAAGATCTAGGAGTAGTTTTCGACAAAAAACTTTCTTTTGGAGATCATATCCAGCAAGTCATCAAAAAAACTTATGGATCATTAGGATTCATTATCAGAGTTGCTAAAAATTTCGGAAGGAATGAGAAAACGCTTTTGCAATTATATTTCACGTTTGTTAGATTCAATTCTGAGTATAGTCTGAATAGTTTGGGTACCACATTATCAAGTACATATATCTAGTTCAGAAAACATCCAACGAAAATTTTTGAAGTTTCTATGTTTTAAATTGGATGGAATCTATCCTGATGTAGGTTATCCACATAAGCAACTCCTTTTGAGATTTTCAATTGATTTACTTGAATGTGGTCGAAACAGGTCACATGTTATCTTTCTTTTCAATCTCATTCACAACACTTTGGACTGCTGCTGCATTTTGGAGTTGTTGAACTTTCACATTCCTAGATTCACATCTCGGAAAAATAATACTTTCTTACCTTCCGCTTTGTCACACTAATGTAAAACTTCATGCACCTGTTTACAAGATGTGCTCCACATATGGCAAGATGATTGAAACCATTGACATTTTTGCCTGCAATTTGGCCACCATAAAAAAAACTGGACTGTTCTGTTTTTTCTGATAAGTGATATTAATGTAATTAGCTAATAAGTTGAGAATTCCATACTGTATGTTCCTATTCTGTAATTGGATCTTGTATCTGTTGAATAGTGTAATAAAAAAAAAATCAGCATCAAGTGTGTCGTAATCATTGGAAAATTCGAATCATGAAACTGGAGATTGAATTGGATACAGAATATCTCACGTTTTTTTGATCTACATTTCGATGTCTCTTCGGTACAATGAGAAATTATTTTTTATTTTCATCATTGCCGCACTAAGATTAGTTTATACTAGTAAGAACAGTACTTATATCACCGAACATAATATGTTCGGTGCCTACACCTATTACATGGAATACAAAATGTATCGGGAAAAATTCCTGTTGGGCGAAAATTAAATGAAATATTCACCTTGTCCAACAGAAAATGAAGAATATTCCATTGGTATGCATCTGGTATCTATTCGTTTATGAATACAATGGTATTAACAAACTGCATTGTCATGGTTTATGAGGTGGAAAGAATGCACTGGTGTCTGGAATGTTATCTTCAGAATACTCTGCTGTGTTTGCTTTTCTCATATGGTCATAAACCACAGAAAATTCTTGTATTCATCTCGTCTACAAGCTCAAATTACAAAATTCATCAACAAGGTACAGTTTATCCGAGTGATTGAATACGGAAATGATGCATAATGCATAATAATGAATGCAGAATATATACCAGTATATACCAGTCAGTATTCCATTGTTTTTTTCGTATCTGATCATATCTGTCATGAAAAAATTATAGATAATCAAGACTGAAAATAGTTTTCTTATTGGAAATATCAAATGCACCAATAACTTCAAGTTCAATATTGCATCAAACAGATGGATTCAAATCATTCTAAATCTCAGTTTGTCCCATGAGGCGACCGTTTTTATTCTGATTGACCTCCGAAGAAAGAAATCCGAGAGAGTAAAAGGTCTGGGGATCGAGGTGGTCGTTCAATTACCGAACTATTGCAAGATATTTGACACGAGCATTCATATGAATGGTGGAAGAAAATATTATTTGATAAAAAATAGTGATGATGAATTCAATGAAGTACTTCATGTGAGGTGATACTGAATTTCCAGAATCAATGTATAGTTTTCAGTGATATTGACGACCTCTTTTTATCGAATATCCTGCGCTTTTTTTGGGTTTTTGTCTTCCGTTACAGAAATAAAATAATAACTATTTGCTATTATTTTCAGTCTTGAAATCAAAGCCTACCTTGAAAATTAATTTTCAGTAATAAATCTTTGGTTTTGCAGTTCGATTTTTGATTCTCCACGGCACATTTTTGTAATTGGTTGGGAATGAAAGATTCACAGGAGTGGTTCCATTTGGAGTAGTTCGAAATCATATTAAGTAATATCTTTGTAACCACTGACTTGACTGATTTTCACGAAAGGGCCTTCTGAATCGAGAGGTGTTTTCAATTATTTTCATAAGAAATATCTTAATTTTAATATTTTCCGATTTGGAAAAAAAAACATAGTGTGCCTTCAGAATGAATTTTGATTCATGGAATTTCATTGTATAGTATAATGAATACTATATAAATTCCCAATAAAAAGTATGACTTATCTCGTGAAAAATATTCAATCAAGTATCTCCAGTGATAATATCAAGATGAATGATGGATATTGGATGATGATGAATGGGAAAATTTTCAGAAAACTCCATATTATCATTGAAGTACTGGTAGACAAATTCTAGTGCATAAATCGACCAAAATTCTCATTAAATGGCAAAATCCAAACTGAACAGAACTAGTTAACATACAATGCCGATTCCTGAAATCATATTGGTATAAATTCATTTCTTGATAGATCTCGAATGATTTGTCGGATTATGTTTTATCTGTTGACAACACGAAAGGAAAACCTGTAATGTTCGAAGAACATCGTGTGAGCCAACGGTGGAATTTTGGGAGAGAAGGAAGGTGTTGGAATTTTTCTTGAAAGTTTGGAGGTTGTAAGCATCAGGAAAGACTTCACTAGACATAAATTCCACAACTTTGCCGTTCTATCGATGAATGATGTTTGGTATAGCGATGTTCGACAGGTCTCAAGCCTGACAGTGTAGAGGTGACCAGCCTGAGCTCGTCTGGTTTGTTTACCAGGTATCGCTCGTGGTGAGTGTGATCCTAATGGAATTTGTCATCGTGGTCCATGATGCCTTGATTGTTATATTGATAATTGAAACAGTCCACATGTCAAAATGATTGAGCGATAGTACTGAAAACACTCCACTCTACACAATCGAATGATTACCATAAAATATTAACAACGTGCAATATTGTGAAATTACGTAGACCTGGACGAGCTGTGGATATCTTGATGAAGTATAAAGACGAAATTCAAACGATATAATGGATCTTTCCGCAGAAGTATTTCTCACACTATTCTCTCATTAGACATACACAATAGACATCTTTATGAAACGTGTACACTCGAATAGAACGATTGCATGAACGAAAGTGTGTTTATATACAACTATTAATTCTATAGAGATCGTTTTTTGTACCTCTTCCACCATTGGGATCAAATAAACTAGTAGGGATACATTGGTGGTCAAATTAGTTGAAAGTTTCGGTTTTTGATGCTGAACATTGATATATGGCAAAGTTTGATGCAAACAATTTTACTCTCAAAATATGACGAAAAATGATGAATGAAAACTGAAGTGAATTTTGGTGCACAACCGAAATAATATATACAACGAATTTATGAATATTAGATTCCATACAGGTGATCTATTTGAAAAGAGCAGAAAAAGTAGTTGATAATTATGTTATTATGTATGTGTAAGAATTTCGCTGATTTTCATATCAAGTAAGAGAAATGAAATAACAGAATCATGAATATCTCACGGCTCAATTTTTCAAGACAAACACTGGATCGAAAAGTTGTTGAAGTTGTTGAACAGAATACCCCAGGTAATGTCATATCTAAGTGTTATTCGATCAAAGAAAGAAAGGCCATTTTTGCTACAGATGAACTAAGTTCATTGGAAACAATTCTGGGTTCATGGCCGTTTAGGCAGACTTACAATTCCCAAATCAAAATCGAAAGTGAAGATATTGGTTTTTATGCATTGAAAAATAATTGGGAGCGCGCCATTGCTTCACAATTTTCAAGTCTCTAGTGATAACTTCCTTCATGAAATCAGCAATAAAACAGTAAGTTGTTCATTCATGCTGTCAAATCCTTCTGAGAGATATACATTTCAATATCAATATCTCTTAATATACATCATAATTTGTTTGATTTCATGAGTAAATTAATGAGAAACAAGTAAACATACAATATTCCATGCACAGGTACATACATAAATATTTATATTTGAGACATTGAATAAAATATTTTTCAGTTCTTTCTAGACAGCGTTTTGAGATGAGGTTGCAAAGAGTTATGAATTTTCACGATACTGTAAGAGATCATTTATACATTTTTGATTTGTATAGAGGCTGTGACTAGTTACCCTTGAACCTAATGTCCAAATTATGCACATCTGTGCGATATTTGATTCTTCTGTACAAGTATGGGGGATTTTATTGGAAATGATTTTATGGTACATGAATGCACAATGGATAAGACAACTTATGACTGATTGGATTTCTCTCAAGTACACCATATATTAAACGGAGACAGTGGTTAATTTCCAACATAATTTCTCGAAATCTCGAAACATCAACCACGCACGGATTTGTTGATTCAACCAAATATATTTGGTTGAGATTGTTCGTTTGAACGAATTAAATATCATTCATTTCAATCATCAGTTATATTCATTGAATGACACCATACTATTGCATGGACGAAATGGGATTCTTGATACAATATGCTTGATCCGAAAAAATGTTGATCAAACGGAATCATCTCCAATTCAAATTGAATAAATGATTATGTCGAATCAATTACATATCTCTTTGAACTGAGTAATTCAAATTTATCTCTCCAAAACTATAAGTATCGAACGAATCATTCATCAATCCACTTTGATCAAATGGTAATATCAATTCAACTGCAATTCAGGATCGATTCAAACAATTGATTTTGCTCAATTCAATTATATATAGTAATCAAATTAAATACGTTCTTTCTCACTTCAAGCTGATAATCATGATGAACTGAATAATAACAAGGGAATGGAATGAAATATGTGGATTATGTTCGATCAGTATCAGAAATTATTGATCTGAGAATTTCGGATGAGTTTAAAAACTGATTCTGAGCTGAATTCGTGAATAACTACTAGATTCTACTTGGATATTAAGGTCGAAGATATGCAGAAATTCATTATTTGTTCTTCAAAATTCAACGACTTCTATATTTCGATTCCAATGTTTACAGAAATCTGCAAAGATGCCGCCATCTTCTGTGGAGTTAAATGCCGTTAGTGTTTTCGGCGAAAAAATCAACATTAGTGACTGCACATCGTTGTCAAGATATAAGTTGACAATTATAAGTTGGCAATTTTCTTCACCGAAAAACATGAAGGCCGATTTGTTTGGTTTCGACCGACAATATTCTGAAACACAGATGCCATTATCCAATCTGTACCTATCTTCAGACATCTCGGCAGAGCAGATGGAGAAAGCCGAAGATCGGCTGATTCGAATTCATTCCTCGTGTCGGCGACGAAGAACGTCTTCGTGTAGTTGAATTCCAGTTTCGTTGTGTCCGCCGAAAAAATCCAGTGGCTGTTGAATTTTAACGACACTTCGAAGAACGGTACGGGCAGCAAGAATGTCGCCTTTGTTGGCTCAGCCTGTGTTACCGGTACACGAAGTGATGCTGCTCCGGCATTTATTCTCCGGGTTCACCAGGCAATCTTTGTCACTGAACAAAATAATAAGTTGTTTTCTAATCGGTAATATTGGTAACGAAAAATATACATAGGACAATTTCATTGAATGATCATGCTGACTATATAACAAGCAAAATGTAGAAGAAGTTGAATTTCTTTTTCAGAGTGTCATATTCATTATCAATATATGCCAGAATAACGTCCTATGATTGCACAATAAAACCTCATTAGGATTTTCGCGGTACTTCCTTATCTCATTGATCAGATCAAATTGAACCAATTACAAAAATTTCAGAATCGTTAGAACACTATACCTTGTTCACTCTTAGTTGAGAATTACGTCATCGCGTCGAAAAATGCAGTGTTGTCGGTTGTCGGTTGAGAAAAAAAATGCTCCTATATTCAGATTTAATGATTTTTTTTCTCTTCGACGATTGTTTGAAACAAAATTGCAAGAGGGCAGTTGGTTTCTGTCTGTTATACATAACTAAGCAAATTCTAAAGTAGGAGATCTTCATTTTGACAGCAGAAATTATTGATTAATATTAATAACTAGCACTATATCACATTCACAGATTTTAAGATATTCTGTCAGAAGGAAATTTAGATTTACTGATTTTTTTCATGAATAATTACCAAACGGAAGATTCATTTTTTTTTCAAATCAATGACAGTGAGTGGAAAATAGAAAGTATCAATTCGATTTCAGAAAAGTAATCTTGATTTCTGAGAGCATCAATTGTACAAGGATGAACAATATGAGAGTTTGTGAACTAAAGAGAATATCTATTGTGATATATTGAAGTACCCGTAACTTCACTTTTAATAAATATTCAACAGAAACCAACCAATTTTTTGGTAATTATTGGTAATCTCATGTCTTGAATAATTAAGAGGTATCAAAAACTTGATATACTAATCAGGGACGTTCGAAATTTAGAGCCAATGTAATAAAAACGCTCCTGAGGAAGCAATCATAGTGAAAGTTGGATATAGTTTTTGTCAGAGATTTTCTCAGAAAATATCATTCAAACATTCACAATCGGACATGTCAAAGGAAATTTCGGAAAATAATAATATCCAGTTATGTAACCAATGTCCTAAAATTTTAAAGGAGGTCCATATAAGTTTTTATGTCAATGATTATGATAGACAGAACGAAATTCCATTCAATATGAGGAAAAGTTTCCAACCAAATTTTGTTACGCAAGTATATTTCGAGAAAGAACTCATTTGTAGGTCATTCATGTCTCGAGTCTCGATTATTATTAACTGATTCATTTAATGAATGAACATTCCGTTTTCTTTAATTTATACCAATTTAAAGCAGTTGTGATCTACCCACAGCTATCCACTCACTCTTAAACTGTATACTCATATCAAGGTTTTTTCTTCATTGGGCCAGAGGTGAAATCATACGACTATATTCCTGTTTGTCAAGTGGAATCCACATAGATTTTTTCTTTGGACACCGAAAAATATTCGATCGATTTGATGAAACTTGATCAAAACCAGTATAATGCCTCTACTGCAGGGTTGAGATTGAATGCGTTAAGATGCAACTTTTCTCCAATAAATTACATATAAAAATAATTGAAATGATTATATTTTCCCGATGTCATCCAATAAAATTGTTATCGTCCTGTATATGTATTAAAATGAGACTTTTTCAATTGCACTATCGAAACTCGGGTTTATTATTTAAAAAAATGACGATGATGTCATATCTACGACATCGATGACGTCACATGACGCACTTATGTTTCAAAATTTGTGAAACATGAAAGTTAGGTTAACGTGTTCCAATATACAAACTCCTGCCGTCCTTATTGTTTATCAATTAACGATGGTGAAAAATCGTAGTTGATGGGTATAGTTGTTCAAATTATTGTAGTAATGGACGAAATCTTCCGAAAAAAGAAAAAGGATAGTCCTTCAGTATTATCCCAATTTACACACACACACACACACACACACACACACAGTTACGGTAGCTGAGTACAAAACTTTTATGTAAAATAATAAGTGAGTAGAATTTGAGATTCAAAATACTGATTATCAACGATATTTGGATACTTGATTCAACGTTCTATTCTGGTGGAAATTCAGTTCCAGGCTGGATTTCTAAAAACCAAACTATAACGTTCATGAATCGTTAATCGGTAACATCACTTCGAAACCAAAATGAAACGTTACTTTGTCACCAATTCGTAACGTTACATTTAAGTAAGAATTGCAAAAACATGAATATACGGCTGATTCAACATTACTTGGATACTGATGAAATCAGACGTTCAATTATGGTGGAAATATAGTTGCAGACTAGTTTTCTGATGACCTAATAATAACGTTGAGGGACCGTGAATCGGTAACGTTTCACAGCAAACAATATATATCATTATTACAATACAGGAATGTCACATTCTAACAACTAATTGAGAGCACGGTTGATTCAACGTTGAAAAATAACGTTGCTAAATAACCATAGAAAAACGTATTGCCTAACGACATTTTGCCGATTTTTCAACGCTACATTTTGGTGACGTTACATGAAAATATGAACGTTACTTGCACGTTTCTATGTTTATTGGGATATTACTCTGGTAGCATTCTAGCTATATGGAAGATACAGATAGATAATATGTTGCACGCGCACACACACAAAGATTAAAATTCGCTTGGCGCCTGACGTTGCATGTTACAGGTTAGTGACATTTGCTCAACAAATAGCAGATCATTTCGAATGATTATCCATTGTGGATGAGATTATAGTCATGTGATGAAGGTGAAGAAACGTAGCGGAGCCGGAAACACGCAGTTTTCTTGAACCTGATCTCTCTATTCCTCGGATCAGTGACCATCGTGCAGGGTTCTTGGATAACTTAAATGATTCATGCTGGTCGCTATACAGAGGTGTTCAAACTATTGGAGATTTGGATATTGAACTGGAGAAAAAGCCATGAGATTATTCATACTGTACGTGTGTATGGAGAAAGTTTCGCCTTGTTTGATTTTCCCAGAAATTGGCGAAACAAATTTGGGAGCTGATTCCATGATCTCCAATGAAGTCTGTATGGCGACAGATCAAGAATTTCCTCCTGGTGAATCCTGCCTGTCGTAAGAGGCGACTAAAAAGATACACATAGGTACACATAGCCCTGTGCGTCTCCACCACATGGACAAAGGTGCCGTGACATGGGTATCTACAATGTTTCAATATTTGGTCTTCTTCCCAACCCAAACCACCCTTGTCAATCTTGAAGAGAAACTAGATATGATAAATCCTCCTAGAGTGAATCACACCGGAAGTAAAATACTTCTGCATTCTGATTTCCGGGCATGGGATGCATCAGGATATACGACCTCTAACTGTATCTGAGGTCTGAACGGCAACATAAATATTGTCCATTACGATCTACATACTGAGGAACCAGATATACTGCCATTAACTGAGAATCAGGTCAATTCATTAACTAACGCGACCTTTATGATCTGCATGGAACTAGAATCAAACAAATAAACTCGATGTAATGTGGTTCAAGTTCAAAAACCACATACAGACAAAATTTTTTTTCTTCTTTATCTATCACCAAACAAACCAACTCCTGGTGACCTCTCCAAATTTCTATTCCTGAAACAACACTTCTTCTAAATGAACCACCCAGCAGCTGAAATCATCATCATATGGGGGATTTCAATGTCTATAACTCCATCTGGCATTTGACTTGAGTTGAATGAATATAAGAAGACGGGATAGATCTGCATGTTCCAAGATGTCAGCTCTTTTTTTTTCAGCTTTTCATCATGTTCAGCTGATTGTGGCTTGTCGATGAATGTTCTATTCATAGTGTTCTTATGTTTTAGTGGTGTTTCACTTGTATAGTATACTATGAACACAATTACCTGATGGTTGTTTTTCCTTTTATTTAGGTTTGGAATAATCTGTTCTAGGAACAAATGTACCTCTATGTTCAAATAATGATCATACATGTTCATTTTCTGAAACTAGAACAGAAAATCTCGAAAAATCAGAAAAATAGAAAATTCATTACTCAAAAAATACTTATCCTGAGCCATTGGATATTTTATTCTCGGGTTTGCTTGCAATTCCCGCAGCAATTTCTTTTCTGATAATCGCATATCAGTGTCAAATTAGCATCCGAGTATGTATGAAAGCATGTATACAAATCCTTATTAGTTTTAGTAATTAACACTATATGAGTCGTTCTATGAAATATATCAACAAATTAATCTATTATGTCCACGAAAGGTACGTCAAATATTTGATGAACGTGACAAGAATGTTTCATCTTTGGTGATTAAGAAGATGATTGTGACTAAGGAGAAAGTGTGAAATACATTCTAGATTACGAGTGTGTGGAAAGTAAATAAAAATGGGAAACCTTCGTGTGATGAAATATTAAATAAAATGGTGAACATGATTGTAGACATGAATTCAAAACTTACTGTGGATACATGAATAATTACCTCAAAACTTACATAAACATTGCCAAGATATCCAATATTACACTATGATGTTCTGCCGGAAGATCTCCAAGAAGATCAAAGCTACAATATGTCTTATGAAACGTGTATTATATACTGTTTTTCTACTTCCGTATTTGTATTTGCATGAAAAAAATTATTCTTCCTTCCAAATGACGGGTTAGAGCGGTATCAATCTGTCTCTGAAGTAGATTAATCTCGTTATCATATTTCAATCCACTGAATTTTACATTGTACAAGATATCCCTGATTATTTGTGCTACTGCCAGGATTTAATGTTGTTTTTATTATAGATAATTTTATATATTTGTTTTACGTCATCGAATCTTATACATGCTATAGTTTGGAAGAGTGATTGTTAATTATGATTGGAATTTAATTCCTTTCTAAATACTTCTTATATCACGAAAACAGTTATTTCCATCGATATCAAAAAATTCCATTTTTCTTTAATTCTCTTCTGAAATTTAAACTAAATGAGCCACATGCATGTATTCAAAACGGTCCATTTCGAGAAGTCTCATTATTATAGTATATAGTTCTGAATCATGTATCGAGTATTACAAATTATATTAAAACAAAGCTCACTATAACTGTTATTCATGTGTCTCCATAAGATGTTAATTTAATAAGAAGTAAATTTTTGTCTTTTATCTAAATATGGGAGATTGGTCACATATTCTTGCACACCCTGTGATTTACTAGTTCATACCTAATTCTATCACTTCATGATTCTAGGAATGAAGTGGGAAATCCCGAAACACAATTACTTCATCTACGATTTCACAATAATTCAATTATTTGTCTGGTGATATTTTTCAAGATACACTTAAGAATTTCGATGTATCCTACTTGGTATGCTGATGGGAAGAATTCCAATAAATTCAAACAATTATACTCAATCTGGGTCAACAACAATGTGAGTTAATCGAAATATGTCAATTAAATAGAACCATTACAAAAGATAAACTGTGTTTGGAACTAATCACAAAGGACGAAGTGCCAATGACATAATCTAAAGTAAACAATGAAATTATTCCACTAAATGAAAGTATACATATTATATTTTTGTATGTAGATAATGTGTCGACACATGACTTTATAAATGGTTTATCAACACTCAAACAAAGTAATAGAAGAAAGCGCTGGAAAAAAAGGGAAAATAAACAGATTATTTCAATCGGAATTTATCAGCGATATACCTAATAATCTTTGAATAGTTCTAGTAGTATCTGGTTACTAGAAGCCGCTAATTGAGCGTTTCTATGGATTTGTATTCATACTCAGCTATTTCTAGAAGAGCTAGAAAACAGAAATGTTGAAGTCCAGATCAGAATAGTCATATTTGTTATGAAGAAACGATGAGAGAAAATTAGTACGAAATGCATCATTCAAGCATTCACAATTTCTTGAAAAAAATGATGTATAGCTAATCAGTGAGGTACTACTATATTTATCGGGAATCATTCGACTTTTTCTTGCTTTTATCATCGTTCTACAAATCGAATCTTTGCTAACGCTAGTGCGGAAATTCATTCATTCATTCCTTCATTCAATTTTTTCTCAAACTTCGATTCCTCAACCCCTGCCGAACTTCATTCACAGCTTTTTCATTCCTTTTTATGATTCACAATGCCAACAAAATCTGAATTGCTTCAATTAAAAGCAAGCTAAATTTAGATCTCATTTCGGGATGTTGGTTGAAGTTATCATCATCCTCATCCTCATCAACAACATTACACAAACATCGCAACATGAAATAAAATACGACTTTTAGATCTTTTATGATACCATAAAGTGGCCTCACGCGATGACGGAGCGACTATGGTGGGCCAAAAAAATGATGATAAATATCAAAATCTAATCAACAGTGAATCTAGGACGGAACAACTTTGCTTCCAATGGAATACTCCTCGAGTCACAATCTCACGACGTCTTCAGAACTCGCAATAAAATGAGAATAACTAATTTTGATATCTCTCAAAATATTCAAGAGCATTTGAATGCATTGAACATGAATTGAAATATTCGCTAACTCATGGGTTGAACATCTGAAGAATTATTCTCAGGTATCTACACAGGGTGTTTCATTATTATCATGAAAAATCCAAGGAACCGCCTTGCTGAAAAGTGAGGAGTTCTCAAAAACTTTTTTCAAAAGACCGGGTGTTTTCGAGAGTATAGCGAGAATTCTTTAGGTTTTCTTGACATTTGGTAGATTTGTTTGCAATAGTTATGTAATGATGGTGATGAAAATACTCAACAAATGATGTTAATGATAATAAATAAAATAATTCATTATTAGTTTTCTTTCACTTGATTCAAGAGAAAGTTTTATCTCTGAAATAAGGCAACTTAGCATAGCAAGTTAACCTTGAATTCTTCAATCTTGAAAGAAGCATTTTCTCATGAATGGAAAATAACCGTTTCAATCGAAAACTTTGACACCCTATATTCCGGACACTATCCACATGTCCTTGTCGAATAATTCAGAACACAGATGAGCTTTCATATATGCACGCCTGTGAAAGCACAATGAGCTTTGTTGTATCGATTTTTTAACACTAAACGTTGTTTATTTTCCTTATTCAGAATAAAGAAGGATTCACAGAATACAGAAAATTAAAAATTCATGCTGTCGTCTACTTTTCAATCTGAAAATTTATGAATTGTGAGCCGAAAAATTATTACCCATATTATTTTTTTGTCTAATGTAATATGATATCACAACTTAGAACAGGTTGTCATACAGCATCAATCGCCTATCTGCTTGGCCGGTTTTCAAAATGGGTCCGATGATTTCATTAACCCGATCATTTTTTTAATTAATCTCCAAATCCATTGATAATTAAGTCATTATAATTAACCACAACGATCATGTGAACCTTTTTATGAACACGCTACAAGGCGCGGTAGAGAAAAAAGAAGGCGATTCTCGATGTTGGCTGGGAAAGATAACCCCTAAAAGATGGTCCGTACTATGTCAGCAAAAGAAGAAAGAGTTCCGAGGGTATGAGATTCGAATTTGGCAGGGCTGTTGGATTGAAAAACTGTAAAATTTTTCAATGTCTTATCGATGGTATCCATCACATTGGTTGAAGTGGGTCCAACTAATGAAGATGACAAAATATAAATGCTTCTGAAAAATCAATTGTATACGAAATTTTTGGAAATAAAACTGATCCAATCGAACTCAGAATCAGCAGTAAAATCCAAAAACGAGAAAATATGAAATTTGAAATTCCCAAGTCGTCTCCTGTGAAACTAGAAGTGATGGGAGAGTAATGGACTATTGAAAAAATTCAAATTCTTGAATCCAACACCCCTTGAAGGGAAATTTTTCATATAATGTTTGCCCAACCAACAGGCTGATGAGTAAGGTGTAATCAAGAGTAATAATTTCATTGGACAATATTCCTAGCACATAACTGAGTTAGTTGGGCTTGATTAGTATACCTTCATCTTTACCTATGGGTATAGGATAGGCTATTTCAATATCGTCCCGAATATTTACAATCCTAGTATTTCACAAAAGAGACAGTTTATGCCTGCATCAAGCTGAATTTACGCAGGTAGAAGCTTTCGAATAAGAAGGTGCAAGGTGGAATGGACGGTTGTATACCAGTAATAAAATAGCTATTGATAATTAGGAATTTATCATTCACTTCCTGCACGTTAGTAGTGTCTTTTATTTTAAACGGCGAATTATCGTCATTGCTTCAATAAAGATATATACTATAATATACAATGGAAATTACTACCAAGTGGTGGCTGTCACTGTGGTTTTCAATCAAATCTACTAAGTAGGAATACCTGCAATGAAAGTTGAGACCTGTTCAATACATCATATTCATTTTCATTAGTATTATTCTAGCAAAGTTGACAAACTTACATATTCCAGATAGTACCTGCCGAAAAAGTCCAGGAAAAATGCATTTTGTAACCGGAGTCATTATAATATTGGACATAATTATCAATCAGAGATATTCCGAAACAAAAAATGATCAAAATTAATACAATACAAAATCTTGATTCTTAACTTAGATGCTCACTCGTATCAGGTGAGATTTTATTGATAACTCAGTCAGAGTGAACTGTTACAAAATCTAGAATGATCAGTTTGCAGTCAGGCAGTCAGAAAGTAAAATCTTTCACTGTTGGATCCGTTTATTAGTTAGTTCCAACGTGGAATTGTCGAAATTCGACCAATTTTGAGTCCAGTCTTGGATTTTGGGAATTTGAACGGATGAAAAAATATGTAGGGTGACAAAGCTTCCAGTGGTACCCTTGATCCTTCAAGGTACTCGTTATTATCATCGTCAGTGGTCTCTAGAGGCCAGTACTATCCTGTATCAGGTTAACCTGCCAGGTCTGAGAGTGCTGGCCAGTAACCAATGACTCAACACTTCGACAGACAAAAGCTACCCAGATTGATAGAACTGCATTCCTCACGGCTTACTTGGAATTCACAAAGAAGTGACGTACCAACTCAAGTCCGAAGCACGATTGCCAAGTTTTCGAAAAGTCTGTGGAAATTTATGAATGAAACAAATCATTACAACAATAAGGCCATTTATCTCCAACAGTTCGATGTTATTGACCGTAGATTTTGAGGTTCCTGGAATATTATTTTGCTCATTTTGTCTGATATGCGATTTGTTGAGAGTCCGACAAGATATTGAAATTATGGATTCACGTCAATATACTCATTGACTCAAGACTGAAAAAAAAAGAGCGGGTCGAGATTCTTCTCTGGTATAAATTCTGTAACATCCAGTAATATATCCTCATTCGTAAAAATTACTCGTTCATTTAAAAATAAAAATTATGATGTGATTGAAACATTTTATCTTTTCATTTCATTTGATCTGAAAATGTATAATAGGTACTTCAAATCATGTTTGATTGGAAATGAATAATAGCAAATGATAAAATAAAAAGCTTATTTCAACTGATATATGTATGAGATAATGAACAGACAACTTCATAATTATTGAAGACATTTTTTTCATAACCAGGCATTTAGAGTTGTGGTCAATAAATTAGTTATATTTTTTCGAATAAATAGGAAGGTATGAATTTCACGACCTCATCTCAAAATATTCTGACCATGAAATCAGTGGATGTAAGTTAGTTCTGAAAGGAATAGTGCTAGCCCCTACATTAACTGATCCTGTAGATATATACGAACATATTCATTGTCGATGTTCTGTTGAAATTTGGCAATGGTGCACTCTGAAGCTTGGCTCCTCGAAGAGAACGTTCTCAGAGAACCTCCTTATTAACAAGAATTCGTATCCATTTGCAGCTACTGTTCACTTTCAAGAAAGGTTTTAGGCCTTCTATCTTAATGGTGAGAAAAATATTTCATTAGGGTGCTTAGAGAAGATTTCTTGCCGGTCTGAGATAAAAGTGAATAGGTAGGGAGTCTTGAATCTATGGCAGTAGGAAGATAATCAAATTTGACATGACTGAGAATTGGAATATTCAATATTCCTTATATACCAGCGTTTCTATTGATTATCTGGTTTCCTCTAATTGACAAGAAAAATATGATCGATTCTCTCATTCGCCAATAATGAAAAGAAGGTAGTGAGGAAGAGTCAACTCTATATCAGTTCCTCGAAAATTGATATTTTTTAGCCAATTTCGATCGATCGATCGATGGATGGAATGCTATTTGAATTATTTTTTTTCAGTTTTGTTTACATCTATGCACCATGACATCAGAAAAATATATGTATGTTCGATTTTGGATATCATTACTTCTGAACCTTCCTCTTGGTGACATTGATCACTCTGCAGAAATTCTTGATTAATTGTTAATTCACCTAAAAGGAGTCTAGCTCACCTTGATAAATATACTTCGAGAGAATGAGAAGGGAATGAATTAAATCAAGACGTTTCGATCCTAACGTCTTCAGATGAATACTGATTTGTTTCGGATGTGGTTTTTACGCTAATTTCATTGGTTGGACGAAAGAGCAGTCACCATTATTTTCGGATAGAGGCGACTGAATTCCGTCCATTTATATTGTTGATTTCAATCAATCATATTTTTCATTATCATGTTGAATAATATTTAACAATATGAATAAAGGAATATTATTATTATTATCATCATTATTATTATTATTATTATTATTATTGGTGTATATCTAATTAGCCTTTGCCTCATGGGTTATTCTCTGTTGATTTCAGGTTTTGTCTTGAAATGAAACTTAAAGATCGAGTTTTATGTTTTCATAATAGTAAAACTATCGACTGTCTTTTCAAGTTCAGTAGAATATACATTTGAATCTTTGATATTGATATAACAACTATATAATATCATATTCAAAGTTTCAATATATATCAATAACATTCAATATTATTATCGTTTCAATCCAGATGTTTGTTTATTAGGTTTGTCAGATTATGTGAGATCTTGTTTGTTTCTTCGATTCTTTTTGGACATGAGATAATGAAAAATGAAGATATCTATATATCTCCGATCGTTGTTATTATAGATCGGAGATGGTAAACACTTGTACTTGTTTTTTATGTGATTTTTATACAATATTGGTTGTGTTCATCATTAGAACCACGTCTCATTGATTACCAGTTACTGACAGTAATCCCAGTATTGGGTTTTACATATTATTCCATGCAGATAACGTTATTATCACAATGCTCACTCAATCTTCCCACTAATAACTACCATTGTTTCGTTTGATGAAATGCTCATATGATTTATTTGAACTGCAATCAAATTTTTATCATTCATTCAATCATCATTATCTGAAAAATTATGTATATTTTCATGGAATAAAACTGTGCGCATTCATTGTTATTGGAAGATAGGAGATATTTATTTCTATATATCCGTTGCACGTAATGAAAAATACTCATGCGTCCGAGGAATTCTTCATCATCGTTATGTATAAACATTCGAATATATTAATTTAGTAATTTTATATCAATCAGTAAACTACCAAATATATTGAAATCAATACACTCAGAGAATTTCTATAGTAGAATTAATGAAAAAAGTATGTACAGATAACAATCATAAGATCCCTATTTGGTAGATCTTAAATTTTGTAAATATAACAGTAAACCTACTGTAAGTTGAAAGTATCCTATAGATACAATGATTTTTCTATTGGAATTACAGAATGACCATTGATATGTTTAATCGTAGATATTTGTGAATGTTACAGTTATAGTTGTTATCGACATGATATTATCAATATTTATATAATTATTTTGATGACGACATATACTGTCAGGTATAGAATATTCACAGTTTAGTGTTAACACAAGGTTACTGTTAAGCCTACAACTGGTTGATTGCAACCTCTCTTCATCAACATGACTTGTACTGTCTCCAGGACAGTTGTGATGCACATATAACAATCCTACTGGAGGTTTGATAATAGGTTATTGTTATGACAGTTTAAAGCTTCAGATATTCTGTCTTGATAATGAATGAGTTACTGTTGAGTTAACAATACGTTGCGACCACTTAACAGTGAGTATGTTATATACACAGGCTTTGATGTTTTCTATGTACTATGTATATATATGTTAAATGTAACACATTTAACATATATATATTCATATTTACTATGGGCTCTTTGATTTTGAGGGATGTTGGTAATCAATTAAAAGGCCAAAAAGTCGATAAAATAATTTATTTCGCTTGTATAATACATAGGCACATTCAGATGATGATGAGATGATGCGACTGTGATAATTTTTAATTCACACATTGTGAAATTGATAATCAGCAAAATATTTAGTTTGGTGAATTATCAAGTTATTGAAAATAAGCATTCTCATTAACATTTTTGTCCCTAAACAAAATAATTATTTCCAAAAATAGAACAAAAAATCAAAAAAGCGACAACTGTGTTCATCACCCTCTTCCAGGAATATACTCACATTTTGGAATTACTTCATCCTGACAACAGAATTCTTTGAAAGAGAAATACATAATCATTCAAGGTGGAATACAAAAGTTTCGATTTCAACTTTATTCATGCTTCTTCCAATTATCATGCACGAATCCTGGGAATCAGTGATAGTGAATTTCAGATGCACTTTTCGTGAGCCAATTTTCACTGTCTTCTTCGATGTTGGCACGAAACAATGGCAGCATATTTTCCCTCTGAAATGGGTGGAGCAAAACTTCCATCGTTCGAGAGAATGATGTTTTTTAATCCAATTAAAATAGATATTATTTGAATTCTCTCCGCTGCTTAAACATATGACGTTCCGTCAGAATATTCACTGATTTAGATTCATCTTCAACTAGGAATTTTCTATAGGTACATTACATATAGTACCTTAGTTCCACTAACGTTTGAATGATTCTCACAAAGTCGTCAAATATCATCTATCCCTCCAACAAACCTGTGGTTCTTCACATTTTCGAATTCAGCAACACAAATGTTTCGAACGTGAACTGGTTACCTGTAAAGATGATTCAGTATTCAGTATGTATAAGATATTCTGATTATTTGCAATATAAATCTTGACTGGACTTCATGAAATATAATTCAATAATGAATATAGATTCAAATATCACAACCCTGTCACAGTATGTGAGTATGCTCAGTATTTTCAGCATTATTGAAATATAAGTGTGTAGGCACTTACCAATGCATTTCTTTGCTAATCGTCTCACTTGCAGAATTCCGTTTGTTTTGAATAATGTTTTCAGCTTTTTATATCCTATAATCTTGCTGATTTTCAGTTTTTTAGCCTTCCCAATCATTTCGCAACAGGAATGAACGCGCACTCTGCCAGGGTAGCATACAAATACTCTGTTTCGGTACAATTCGGCTCCTCTCGCTTACAGTGGAATTGTTGATTAAACAGTGGTTTTATTGGGTATGAGATGGTATGATATAAAAGATATTATTGAGATTGAATGTAGAGGAGTGATGTTGTAAGCACAATAGTCAGTATCATCATTCTGAAGTTTATAACTTTGACGGTGATGTTTCTTCGAAATTATGATACATTGTTTGAATTATAGTATACCTGTATAGGGGCAACAACTTTCACTCTATGGAGCCAACACTGTATCTATTATATCTAATGTGTTACTATCGAGTATATCAATGGTATTCTGTTAAATCAATCCAATGCATATCAATGTTTGATATGAGTTTCATATTCTGGCAATAAAAAAATACATTAAGTACGATAAAGTTCTGTACTCGCAATAGGAACTCATATGTTCCATGAATAACATAAACTGTTAGTATTACTAGAAAATTAAATGTAGTATGTATGATATATTCTCAGGATCGGACAGATATCATGTTATCACAACAAAAACCTGACTCTAATCTGTTTATAAGAGGGTTCCTGTTAATTCTGCACGGATAATTTTCTGAGTGTAGAAGCATCCAACAAATAAGCAGAACATATTCATTCATTTCGTTGAGATTCATGAAAATTCACGTAAATGGTCTTGCCTACTTTTCGACAAGATTTGAGTTTCAGAGGAGATGATCTAAATGAAATTTCACTTCGTATATCAACATTTTTTTTGCATGTCAATATGCAAGTTCTTCCATTATCAGTTCTTGATAATGACCCGAATGGAAAAAGAATTCCATCATTCACTATAACAAAGAAACTATATTGTTCTGATGTTCTCAGTGCGCTTCACTGATGTGCAAATTCTATGCAATGTATAATATACACTGTGCACTATAGGTACGGACTTTTTTACCCATATATTTCGCACCTACTTTTCCTGAATTCTCACCACAAAAGTTTCAAGAAATACCTTCCTTCTCTCCCAAAATTCAACCGCTGGCTGACACCATGCTTCTCGAACATAATAGGCTTCCATCTCGTATTGTCATAATGTCATAGCTATAGGGAAAGTTATAGAGAATCGATGCAGAATCGACAACTTCATCCGATCATCCAATAAATACATGGTGCCACATTTCAGTGTCTGCCGAAATCGAATCAGAATAGAAAATGAGTAAAAAGGCTCAATGTCGAGAATAAGGCTACATCAAAGTTCTCAAAAGGATCAATATATCTGAGAATCAATTGAAAATAAGTATAGGGAAACCCGATGAAGCCAATCATGAAATTTTTTCAGGAAACAAGGAAATTGATAATATAACGGGTGTTCCATTTAAACTGAGGAAGTTGATAGTGACATCTGGTATAACCGGAAGAGATATGACCATGAAAATATGTAGAGAATGTAATTTATAACCAAGAAACCTACCATGAAAAACCCTGTATTCATTGAATCTCAGTCGGCTGATCGGTATATGAATGAAGAAGAAATTCAATGTTGATATTTTCAGCAAAATTCAGTACCAAGCGAAAAACATCCCTTTCATCGATCAATAAAGCAATTTACAAATTTCATACGCTAATTTCATTGGCGATGGTGCATGTTTGAAACCATCTCGAATGAACTTATGACCTCGGTTGCTATCAGGATTCTGACGTCATTTAACCTTAATTGTTGAGGAAAATTTACTCTAACGATTTTATGCGATTTCATTTAAGACGCAATTTAAACATAAAGCAAAATCGAGCTCTAGTAATTTGAACTCGGCCCTAGCTAGGCCAGCTTCTTTCTCTTTCAAGCAACTCCAGCAAACCGCTGACATTCGAATCTGAATCCAACGTTCGTGCGCACGACTCGAAACTACTTTCCAATTCCACGAGGCATAATAGTGTTCTCGTCTACGAGGCTATGTCGAATAGAGGGGGACCCGAGAGCCGAATGACTTACCCCTACCACCTACCATCTGCCAACTTGTGAGGTGTACGGTTAGTGCGACAAATAGTTCCTCCGAGCATACGTTAAGACACGCGCCCCATGAAATACTGCCAAAAACCACAAAGAAAGTGCGGAGTGTGAGTGTGAAGTGAAGTCAAACCAGCCACAATGTTTGACGTTTTCGGCTCCGTCAAGGGGCTGCTGAAAATCGATCAAGTATGCATCGACAACAACATATTCCGGCTGCATTACAAAGCCACCGTGATCATTCTCATAGCTTTCTCTTTGCTAGTGACGAGCAGGCAATACATAGGCGATCCCATAGATTGCATCGTCGATGAAATTCCGCTGAACGTGATGGACACTTACTGCTGGATTTACTCGACATTCACAGTGCCAAACAGGCTGGTCGGACGGATCGGCCAGGACATCGTCCAGCCTGGCGTCGGCAGCCACACAGACGGTAAGGACGAGGTCAAATACCACAAATACTACCAGTGGGTGTGCTTCGTGCTCTTCTTCCAAGCCATGCTGTTCTACGTGCCACGCTATCTGTGGAAGACCTGGGAAGGCGGCAGGATCAAGATGCTGGTCCTCGACCTCAACTGTCCCATAGTCTCCGAAGATTGCAAGAACGACCGAAAACGACTTTTAGTCGACTACTTCACGACCAACCTGCGCATGCAGAACTTCTACGCGTTCCGTTTCTTCATATGCGAGGTCCTCAACTTCATCAACGTGGTCGGGCAGATTTTCTTCATGGACTTCTTCTTGGACGGCGAATTCAGCACGTACGGCAGCGACGTGCTCAGATTCACTGAGATGGAACCGGAAGAGAGAGAGGATCCCATGGCCAGAGTGTTCCCGAAGGTAACGAAATGCACTTTCCACAAATACGGTCCTTCTGGATCGGTGCAGAAGTTCGACGGACTGTGCGTACTCCCCCTGAACATCGTCAACGAGAAGATCTATGTGTTCCTGTGGTTCTGGTTCGTTTTGCTCAGCGTATTGTCTGGGATTTCGCTGCTTTACAGAGCCGCTGTCATAGTAGGCCCCAAGATCAGGCTGTACCTGCTGAGAACTCAGTGCCGGATCGCAGCTAAGGATCAGATGGAGACCATTGCTAATAAATGCGAGATAGGCGACTGGTTCGTGCTGTACCAGTTAGGGAAGAACATCGACCCTCTGATATTCAAAGAGGTTATAAACGATTTATCGAAAAAGTTAGAAGGCAAAGAGACTGTGTAATCTGATGAGGTTCGTTTTCTATTGTGCCTTTCGAACACCTCGATCGAAAGACTTGGGAGCAACGAGTGAACGCTTGGCAGCTGTAATGATAGGCTGCGCCCAAACCTCGTTCTGAGGACATTCGAACCAATCGCAAAGTTCTGTGATGACAGAAAAGACTGTTATTCCGGCCAGCATCCTCTTGGGTTCGGCTGTGATACACCTATCGATTTTATTTAATTATATAATGGTACAATAGCTCAATTAGGTCATTCCAATCTGCTTGTATTCCCTACTTTTTCATATACTGCCAGATGCATTTCGGATGCTGTGTACGTTGTACAACAAAATGAATCGGAGAACCGATTTCGAAGCTGCATAAGATGATGATAAAAAATCCTGAAAACGAAAAGTTTCATAGTTTCTTCAAGTTATAGACGATGATATTATTTTTCTATCATTATTTTCATAACGAGACTGATTATTCTTGCTTAAGACATTACCAATGATAATTATTTATCGATCAAATTTACGAACTCTGCTCCTAAAGCGTTAACAGCTGTCGAAATCGTCCTCTCTGTGATAGTTCTGAAGTGAATTATGTATAATGAAATGATAGTTTTATGTTGTAAGTACGATCATTATATTTTCAATGTAATCTATATGTGATGAATAGAAATTAGTTTAGACTAAGTTCCATACGTACAATTCCAATCGAAAAGTCGACACGAAGAATATGCTTTTTCATAAATTGTATTTTATATTTGAAGATATTACATAACTGTGTATATTGTGAGTGAAATAGCGAACGAGCCGAAAGTGCCTTCTGAAACTTGTATGGAATCATATCGAATTGAAAATAAAAAAGTGTTGAAATTATGACTACATTATTTACGGGACTATTCATCTCACCCTGGAACTTTGAGAGAGCATGCAAACTATGGGTAATAAAAATTACTCGACTAGGTAATTGTTTTCATTCAATCATATACCACCGATCTTTCATCTGACAAGATTTTTTTTCCATTTCACAAAATAAAATATTGCGAAACGAATCAACTGCTTGAAAACATTTTTTTCCATCCTTGAATTTTCGTGCTCTATATTGTCGATTGGTTTTCTTACGCTAATGTTTCAAAAACAGCCAGATTTTTTTTAGTGAATTTTAATTCAGTTTGAAACGGTCATGGTTTTATCATATCGAAGTTTTTACTATCGAACAAATAAAGAGAGTCAGGAAGGCATATAAAAAATGTAAAGTTGGTAATGGCTATTTGAAATCGAGAAGTAACACAGCGAAAAATCAATTAATGACGTAGGTAGGTATTGAAAGTTACCACGAAGGAGTCTTATCACTTGATCATTATTCGCCCTTTTGTTAACTTCAGAAGAAATCGGAAACTGAATACATATTAGCAAATTTTGTATATCTCATCTGGTGTAGAAAAATGTTCCTCACAAAAGTGAGACAAGAAATTTCTAAAAATCATTTTTGAGATTCTAGATCGGCCGCTAGAAGGCGTAATTGTGATGTTGAACTAATCGAAGAGGTGGTATATCCATTTTTTAGATTTTCAGTGAGATTTTGTCTCCTCTTTCCTTGAGATGAAAATAGAAATTATAATAATCATTTCAATAAGGACAGATTCGTGATTTGCCCCAAAATGTCACTGCACTTGAAATACAACCTTCAGATTCCTAAAAGAGAAATTCTCTATTTGTCAGTGACACATAGAATTCACATATCATAAATCTGTCCTTCCAAATATATTGAGATAATTATCACAATTTTCATTTTCAGAAACGAATAGAGGAAATCCCAAGAGATATAAAAAAATACAAAATCGAGTTTATCTACAAAGAATGCCTCGTTAAGTTGGATCCAGTCATTCCAGACTGAAGTTATAGCCATTTTTCCGAATTGATGTTCATCCATACCATTCCTCCTTATTTGAATAAATAGAAACATGAGTATGAGGTGGAAAATTATGCAGAATTCATCTCAGAATGGCAAAAAAATATTCTTTATCCATCGTAACGATGCGCATTCTTTCAAGAAAAACTCGATTCTGCAGTTCAACATCATGTCCACATACCCGGTATATCAGGTACTCTTTCATCTGAGATATCTCAGTAACATTTTTTCGATCTGAAATGGATAAGGTTCAAATTATCAATGTAATACAAGATTAACCTAAGTAGCCCAATGAAAGATCCATCGTTTTCTTCATAACTTTCAGAAGAAACCCTATATCAGAAAATATCATATGTATTTTTCCATATTTTCCTATCACACAGACTGTTCAGAATATTGTTAGAGTATTCCACTTCCGAGTATTCTTTATATCTAGAACGTATGGTCGAAAAGACTTGACTAATGAATTTCCAAAAAAAATTGGGCCAAAGTTTGATGTATATAGAGTAACCGAAATACTTGGTAATACGGTATGGAACAAGTATATTAGATTTCATATCACGTAAAAAAGTTCATCGTAGTCTACTACAGTGAATAAATTGGAACATCTTTTTCTTATATTCCCTGCAATAAATGCATAATATTCTGAAAATTGGCGGATGCCTTGAGAATGGTGGTATTACTTACCTTCGGATGCCTTCGACAATAATTGCTATAACTGCCTATTTTGAAAAGCAGCCTGAGCTGAACTTCGCCCTTTCATCAAAGCAAACTAAATATACCTTTGTAAAAATGCAAAACTTCGATGAATAGATAATCTCTGTGGATCAAATTTGTTCACAGAATAATTCATCGAACCCTTTGAAAATGGAGGTTTCAGGTAAATTGATGTATTTCATTACAATATGGTCTGGTATCTTTCAAATCATGACAAGTCGGTGACATGGGAAACTATATATATATATATATATATTTCTATAGTTTCTGTTATTGTAGGTTCCTATGAACAAGTATCATGAACGAATAATAGAAAGGTGAGAAATTTTAATTTTGATATTATTGATATGATATTGATGTTATTTTGATTCTATAAAATCAAGTTGAATCTTCATCAGCGTCTAGTGAATATGGGTGCGTGAATAAATTCAACAAAAGCAATGAGAGAAACAATGTCATTGTCAGCTAGCATTTTATTCTCTTACTTCTACTGTAACAGAATTTTGGTTTAGTGTTTCTATTTATATTATCTTCAATAATTCATGCTGAATCTGATCGAACCTAAAGCAATTCATCTATAATCTAGTCAGCAATTCTTATATTTTAGGTACCTCCATGATGCTCTCAAATTCGTAAACTATCGTCCTATCGTTATAAGTATTCGGTAAAACGAAAGGTTTCTTTCCTGTCATTATATTCGGAGTTTATTGAACTATGAATAACATATTCTGTCTTCTAGTCAGGTACTTATGTAGCTACATGTGGGATCATGGAAATTGATATAACGGTATTGTAATTGTATAGTATGGGAATACGAATATCTCTTCCTTGTCTGATTCCATTCATCATTACATTTGGTTAGGATTGAAGGAGGAGATTGAATATCATGCACGAGTCCTGAATTGAACTTGACATTTTGAGAGAACCGATTTCGATTTTCTTTGAAAATTTTCTGATTCCCATTCGTATATATATATATATATATATAGAGAGGCGATTAATCCATACTTGACTTTGAGGTTGAAACACTATATATATTCACTCAAATTGTCAGCACAATGGAGGTCAAAATTAACTTCGTCCTAATTATTCCTATAGCACGAATTATTTCGAATTTATTTATGAATCATACGGTGTTTCAGGAATAGAAGATATGAAGATAATTCAATATTGGTGTAGGCGAAAGAATTTTGGTATTTCACTCAATTGTTGATATAAGTAGTTCATCTTTGATCTTTGTAGATATTCCAGATCGACAAAAACAAATTTGACATATTCGAACATACCCATTGAAATAAAGAATAAAAGTTACCCATGTGAATGTTATATAGTACAAGGAAAGTGATTGGTGTGTTACACATCTGGAACTTAACGGATATGAATTCATCGTCCATTATCCATTTTATTGATTGTGAAGAAATGAGACGATTTAAATGTGCTGACTGAAAATCGGTGATTTACATACGAATTACGGCAATCAATCAGCAAAAATCTGCACTGATATGATAGATAATTGTTTGTACTAGAAGTTTTGTTCTCAAATTTTGGATAGAACACCATAGGTGGATTAAACGGGTCACTTTAGTCCCGTTGTATATAATATACTATGATATATTCGTAAACAGAATATATTGAATTTCCTACTGCAAGATCAAGATATAATGAAGCTTACGGGGCCATTTTTTTTTTCATCTAAGGTGAATGGCACGCTGAATGACTTGACTGTGCAAATGATTATCTTCGCAAGTTGCACACGATTTTGACTATGGAAAATAGTATGGCGTTTGTTGTTATTTTCATTCTTTACATTGTCATATAAAGTAACCAGATAAGATAATTTCGTGCTTCGGAAGTGTCACATAGTGTCACTATCAATAGATTGTTTTGTTCGTAGATCCGCTAGCGGTTGTTGAATTGAACCTTCGTCCCATCAGAACAATATAAATTCATTTATCTGAATCAGTTGTTGAGGGTTTTTACGAGGATTTTTGGGTTCACTTGGTTCAGGAGTTGATAAACAAGGGTCATGTTAATAATGTTTCAATGATTGTATCACGTACCTATATTAAGTGTTATGGGGTGTTTTTGTAACAATTCTCCTTTCCAAATTGAAAATGCTGTTGAAACGTTACAACGATATCAATAAATGAAAAATACTATGATAGATACATTATGAACCATATGGAATAGCACCAAATGATCTTTTATATATATCTGGTATATGCACCAAGCAAAATGTTATAAAAGCTCAACTTCAGAAAAAGGTAGCTAATCAAAAAATCTAGTTCTTCAAACAGAATGCTGTAGGTAGGGAAATGTTCTCCAAATGTCAAAAGCCATTCAGATTGGCTCATTTTGGGATAAGTGATTTGTTCTGGAATCCCTTGTATATGAGTATATAGTCAAACTTGTTTGGCTCAACATTTTTTTAATTGATTTTATGATGTCTGTGATGCATATGGTTGTAAATCTATTAAACGAATTCGTCAAATTTGAAGTTATCTATGTTTACATCAACAAATATTGTATCTTCCCATTATCATTATTACACGTGAAAAATCTGACGAATATAGCTAACATCCTCAGATTAGGTATATGGCAATAATAGGAATTTTATATAGTGTTTCTCAAAATTCAGCACATTGTATAATTTCCTCATATGTACAAGAGGTATTATTATTTTTATTCATTTGAAACATGACGATGTGATGATAATGATCAATTCATTACTAAGCCAAAATCCTGAATGTAAGTTATATACCTCCTAAATAATTCCCATTAGATTTTACGCTCATCTATGCAAAGTTTACGGATTTACATAATTATAGTAATCACCTGCTCTTAATTGGATGCCAATAAATTCTCTTCACTAGTGTTATTCCTAAAATATGATTTAAGTTTCGAAAATTCAAAAACGCATTTAAAATTCCATCATCTGAATACTGCTCTTGTTTTTGTCTTTCATCTGTAACAAATATATCTTATGACTTAGGAAGGTTCTCCATTACTTTCAAATTGATAATACTATAGATTTCTTTCAAGAAAATATTATGATCGTTTATTTGTTGGATTTTGTGCAGTATTCATAGTGAAATGAATTAGTCCAGTATGTTTATAAAATGTTTGTTTCTAATTCAAACTATATATTAGCTCTTATGGATATAGAGATTGCCATGTTATCGACACCTAGAGATCCATGCACCCTGTTTATCTTCCGAGTATAATATTTAACGCACATTATTCATTTTATAAATTCATGATTTACCTGCGTTAACACTAAGCCATTTTGAATCTATCAGTACAGTCATAGGGTGAACAGGACAACACCATTTCGAATAAAGTTTTAAAATCCTTTTTTGACTTGATGGACTGAATCGGCTGAACCAACTAGGATTATTTACCAATTCTTTTTTATTCGTGACAACAAGTAAAACTGAGCCGCTTATGGATCAATAAACTTCGCTTCTGACTGAATAATCTTTCACTATCAACTTGATTCGAACGAAAATGAAAAAAATCGCAGCGTGTCTTCCTTATGGTCGTTTCAATTCCTCTTTTACTCTCTCTCTCTCCCTCTGAGCTCGATTTAGTAGAGAATATATAATATCATATCTTCGATTTCCTCATACAAATACTCAAATCGTACAATGAGAAATAACCCCTCATTTCAAGGACTTTTTCTTGCATTGCATTTTCTTGTGAAATGTCTTCTTAGGACGCCAAATCTAGTATCAATCGACACCGAAAATAGCAGAGTTGACCCGAAAAAAAATCCACATGAAACGAACAGAAATCTCTACTGAAGATACATACAATAATAAATCATCAAACATTGCTCCCAGTTGTTAACTTCCACTACTAAAACTTGGTTCAACGTAGAAGAAAAAAGAGAAACAGAAATAATAGATTTATCTGGAATACAACATGATCCAAGTAACTAGTACTTTTAAACAACTTTTGTTATAGATAGGTAAATCATGGGGAGTATAACCCCCTGTGAATCCACCCTTGATTCCCTAGCTCATCTAGTTCATTGCCTGAACTTTTGTATTGAATGTTTCAATTATGTTTTTATTTCCACATCAAATTTGTCCTTCCAAATAGTTTACATCGAACTAATGAGCAAATTGGTATTATGGTGTCGTTGCATCAAATTCCATGTTCATTGTTGTAAATTATCCCATATCATTCTATCAATGACTATAAAAAATTCATTGATTCAATAATTGACCTGTTGATGAGGCTCTTAACCTTTATGATTATTCTTTAAGTTGTGCACACAGGACTTATAACGTTCTAGATATTTATATTGATTCGAATATCTTTTGAAGAGGAGCGATTGAAGAGATTTTGTTTTCTCAATCGCATCCCAAACATTGTCGACTGATGGATAATCAGGAACATCATAAAGCAACACAGGTATATACTCGTACCATTTCGTAAACGATGAGCAGTTGCCATCTCTGCCCCCTGGAGAGGGCTTTCGTCAGCTACACTCCGAATCTTTTGGACTTCCTTTGTCTGAAAACACTGCACCAGTTTGGCAAATAATGATGAGAGACATGATGATGACAATCAATGAAATAAATTGAAATAAAATGTCGAGCTGTTATGGAAAACTGAAATTATAAAGAAGTCGTTTGTGATCAATGGCCTCCACAAGTTTCGAGAATATATATGCAGAGTAGCTTCTTTGAATTTTCTCTCGAAGCAGTGTTCTTCCTTACAGATGTCCTTGGCCATTTGATGTTAATTTTGGTTCGTCAAGACGTCACTCGCTGATCCCTGATATCTCCTCGTTGTGAAAATCACAATCTTAATATCTAAACTACACCTTCCTCTTCATACCCCAACTCTTAATAATGGATCTATCTATCTATAATATCTTGTCTTCTTCCAAAGTTCCAAAGGCCTCTCAGTTCCCCATTTGTATGATCATCACATCATCAATAAAACTAATTGTGCATTTCTTGGAAACCCTGTTCCTGTTGTGTGGTTTGTTTTTGGGCCCTTCATCTGTATCTACATAATAATACATTAACCAAAATAGGCTCATTTTGCATTCTCATCATGCAATACTCACATGTTTTTTCGATTTTTTGCTACGACAACAGTAATCTGAATTCTAAATATTAGGAAATAATGAGAATTCACCTAGGTAATTGAACTGGATTCTTTCGGAAAATAGAGAGATTCACCCTTAGTCATAAAAATTCAAGATTCTGAATTACTCAAAGAACTACAATGTTATAAACATTTATAACATTCAACAACCAAGTGTTTATCCTTTTAATTTCCAATCTTGTGACATTTTTCATGAAATAAGTAAACTGAGACAACCGCAAAACCTTCTATAATAATCATGCACTCTTTTAGAACCGGTTTTGGATCTTTTGCTTCTTCTTCTCCTTCATCTTCAACCGAAGTAGCACCTAGAGACAGAGACCTCTTAACAAAGCAGTCCTCGAGCTTGTGACTCGAAACCAACTTGATATTCTCATGACCCATGAACCCATAAAATACCTTTTATCTCACTCCACACTGAACAGGTACGCCGTGTTCGAAGTGCATTCTTGTATCAATGAGAGATGCTGAGAACCAACGTTGCCAAATCCGGGATTCAGATTGTCTCCACCAGAGCACAGTTGAGTGCCTTAGGCCCTATACTGTGACCAGAGTAACAAATTCAAATACTGTTCTAACCCCATTAAATGGACTACTTATAATCTTTCTCTTTCTTGAGAGCCTGTCATTTTCGTATCATCTTATTGACAGCTAGAATAATGTGAAAAAATCGGCAAAACGAAAACTTGCACAGAGTGTTAATTGGAACTATCACAGTATGATCTACATTTCACATCAAGTATGAAGACCTACACTACGATATAATTATTGGACTCCATCTTAGGACATTTTTGGAATTTTTCCTCAATTCATCAATGGAATCAAAATAATAGTCATGCATTTTTTGATTTTTTCTGTAGAACCAGCGATCAAATAATATTAAGCATCGATGCCATTGATAGATAACAACAGAAATATAAACAGTATTAGTTTTATGGTTACCTAGATGAATTTATTATACCTACATTCTCATCCAGTTGTTGATAATACCTAATGGAATTTGTGATAATTACAAATAGCTTATTAGGTATATTATGCAGGATACTCCATATACTAGTATTAAATATTCGATTCCAAAGTAGGTACCTATTTGGAACCCGAAGGCTCATTATGTAAGCAAGTCTAGAATTGAGTAGATCAGTGACTTCATTGAAATGTACACTTTCGAATTGGATTATCCTCCCATAGATTCAGTATTGAAAGAAACTATTTACCGAATGAGTGTTGATGTTGATATTTAGATTTGCAAAATTGATTTTTCCTTCTTTTCTTTGAAATCTTGTGATGATATCTGCTCCTGTTATGACACTGAAATGGATGAGTAGGAGACGGGTGTGTCAATGATATATGCTATGTTTTCAATGACTTCTCTTGAGTGTTCGTAGGAGTGACATTTCTTTTTTTTTTTTATCTTTGGACAACACGAAAGGGAAACCTATGATGTTCGAGGAACATCGTGTTAGCCAGCGGTGGAATTTCGGGAAAGAAGGAAGGTGTTGGAATTTTTCTTGAATGTTTGGAGGTTGTAAGCATCAGGAAAGACTTCCCTAGGCAAAGAATTCCACAACTTTGCCGTTCTATTGATGAATGATGCTTGGTATAGCGATGTTCGACAGGTCTCGACCCTGACAGTGTAGGGGTGACCAGCTTGAGCTCGTCTGGTTTGTCTACTAGGAATCGCGCGTGGTGGCATAATAGATGATATTTCCGTTGAGCACCGACCGTGAAAGTACCTATAAAAAAGGCAAAGATCGCCGACCTTTCTCTTCTTCAACTCAACCTGCAATTTTCACATACTTCATATATGGAGAAATGAATATAAATTTCATAAGATCTTCAATCAGTCATTTATTTTTTGATTTCCATTCAATCATTTATTTATTTATTCATCGGTCCACACAGGCTCACTAGCCTGAATTTACATGGATCAACTTTTATAAAAATAAATAACATTTAAAATGTATACAATATCGCTCGTCAACGTCAAACAAATTATGAAAAATCATGCCATGATACTTTTTGAATTTAGACATTTCAATAACTATTTTCATATTGGAGAAGTGATTTTGTTATTGTTACTGTTACTCATCTCCTTAGTGGCTGAAGCAACCCTCAGAAGCCCCGAAGGGCTTGTGCCAGTGAAGGAGTCGGAGATCTACAGTTTATACATATGGAACCCAAGCCACAGTGGCATTTGGGATAGTCCTGTGTAGAACTCTATGAAATTAACCCAAATCCAATGGCCAGTCAGGAATCGAACCCACGACCTCATGATTACTACGATGTCGATCGACCATCTCGACCACTTGGACGGCGCTGTCAAATGAGAATCTGTTCCGATTCACATAACTAGATTTTCTGAAAGCGCCTTTCACATGGAAAAAGTTGAATCAAAATTCCTCCAAGATGCTAAAGAACGTTTAATTCAAATTTCACGATGATATTTTTCCTTCTTATGAAGGAAACTTATTGAGTATATAATTGAGTATATATTGATTATATATTCAGAATATATTGAGTACGACTTATTGAATGTATAATGAAGGTACAAAAAGTATTTTGTGAGAGAAATGAAACTGCGATTGGCTATGATGTCAAGCCAAAACGGGCCGAAAAAAGAAGGTTAATTTCCACACTTTCTCCTGGATTATTTCGAAACATATGGGTTTGCACACGTTTTTATTATGAAATTACAGTTCCTGAGGTCAAAATATGTGAGCACCAAAAAATTTTCGCATGATACGTGAAAAATTACCCATAAGTTCACTATACAGAATCCCATTTATCATCCATGAATTGCCTGAACATTTTGTGCGGGTCCGTGTGGGTGGTTGAATAAGGAACCATATGTTGATCTGAGATTTGACTATCATTCATTGGCCTGCGATGGTGGTTTCCTGGTTGGTTGGACATTTTCATGCATCTAGCAACATCGCAGAAGCGGCTCGGACCACTCTCGAGTCTCAGGTCGCATACATTTCTTCTTCGTCTGCTGAAGAGGGGCGAGAAGAGGCTTCGGGTAACACGGTAGAAAAGTGGGTGGAAACCGGTCGTCTGACTGATTGTGAGGAATGGTCGATTCTCGAAGACATTTCTTAGGTGTTTGTTATAATCACGGGTTAATGTATTACTGCCAACTGGTCCATGCAGCTGCCTCTTCGTGATATGTCCATGTTCGGTCATACGAGCGAAGAAACGATGCTAATCTCTTAAGATTCTCGTAGAGTATTCAAAATATCCTCTCAGAATATTCTCCTACATTTCATTTCTATGCCTGTCAATAAATGCCAGTAATTTTCAATAACGATTTATGAATATAGACAGCTCACAAAATACAAGGATGAGGTATGCCGAATTGGTAGGTTCAGAATAGAAAACAATCAGAAGTTGATTTTTGAGGTCGAAATCTTGAGTTAGGAGTTGGCCAAAAATGTGTATCACTCGACTGAGGAATATAAACAACGCAGTTAATAGTTATTTTTGTATCTAGTGCGCGAAATGCTACTTTGGTGAAAACTGAACTTTTAACGACTGATCTGTACAGAACATTTTGTAACTATTGAAATATGCGACACAAATGTCTCCTGCTGGTGGAAATCAGTAGCCCTATGATTAGATCAACTGTCGAACAATAACAAAGACAAAACAGTTTGCACCGCAAATAATACGGCAACAGCTTTTAAGTGAATCCGTTTTCCTTCTTTCATTTTTAAATTCCTGATTTTTCATAAACAGTAAATTCAGATTAGGTTCGTAGAGATAATTCAGATAGAGTTACTATATTCTGAGGAAATATTATTATTTATTTCAAAATTCCTCTGCACAAAACATTATATATGAGCTTCATCGCCCAGTGATTTTGGTTAAAAAAATGCACCTGTTCTATATTTTTCTGTTCTTCTACTTTTTGTTGAATTTTCCACCAGATATTTGGCTTTATTAGGCTATATATTCTGTTCATAAATAACTCCTTGAAACCAAATATATTATCTCTTTCTTTTTCAAAAATGTATGTTTATATTGAAAACCTTCCAAGAAAAATGTCTTCGAATCGAAGAGATACGGTTGAAGAATATTCAAGATGCCATATCAGAACAAACATATTGCATTGTGGGATTGTTGTGGTTTCTTCGGTTGTTCGAAACGGATATCTACCTTTCTTGAGTAAATATTTGTCTTTATACACAAAACTGGGTTCTCGCTAGGTACTTTTCTTTCTCTGTCGCCAGTAATCAATAGTAAAATTTTGGGATCCTGTGAAACCAACGTAGGTATTTAGGATAGGTGGGTATCTAAGTAAATATTTAATACTATCATTCGAATATAATTGATCAGTCTTCTTAGTCATGATAGCGAATCGGTAGGTATTCAACTGTGAACATGTCCAACTGTGTACATGCAATGTAACGGTGTAAAATAATATCGAGTATTGTGTATTCTCCAGATGGAATTTTTCAACCCCTCAATTATTTTTCAAATAATTCAGTTGAAGGTCAGAGATGGTAGAGATGATTGAATTTTATGAAGATGATAGTGTTTTTGCGGTTATTCGAATTTCATTTGATAAAAATTTCTAAATGTCTTTAATTCTTTGATACAGTGAACTCTCAATACATTCCCATGAAAGTAGATGGTTTTTCGTATTGCTAAATGGCATTGCAACGCCAGATGGAAGATGGAAGTCATCATCTAAGATGATTTCATCAGTGCAAACAATAAATATTTCGACGATGGCAATTCTACATATACATCTCTGTATCTTCAAGGACAAAAATAATTGTTCCAAGATAATTTGAATATATTAAATTATGGAGAGAATATGTGCCAGCATCGATTGCTTTCTCCTCATCCAGTAAGATCATTTGAGTAAATAAAAGATTGTTTTATTCTCTTAATTCATTTTCTCTGTTCCTGCGACAATAATTTATCACATGTAGATAGTATCAGTTCTATCCATTAACGCTACATTCGTAATTTATGCTTTTGACAAATCGATTCCTATGTATATAGATAGGTACTAATACTAAAAAAACTGTGTGTTTTCCAAAAATATTCACACCTGATTCTCTCAAAGTCCCGAAACAAATATTGCAAACAGTGGTCGTTACGGCAGTTGAGCATTTTGAATTTCATAAGCATATTAAGGAAGTTAATTAATTTTCAATTTGCATTCTCACGTAAAAGAAGAAGCGGATTCTGGTAGGTAACTATGGCTGGGTACGTATACCTGTCCAAGCTTGTTCACCAAGATAAGCATCAACTAACAGCTAACCCGGATTCCATCACCATCAAAAAGTAGCAGGACCGAACTGAAAGTTCACTATAGAGCCAAATTTCAGTTCTATTATAGCCATAGAAGTCTTGGATACCATAAGTCGATGAATTGCAAAGATATAGGGAGTGTATTTTTCTCTCTTTGTTTCTTTGTGAACGTTACCAACAAATTTTCAAATCAATATATTGGTTTATGTGCTCTGCAATGTATAGCTATAGTTATATTGTCAGCAACTGATGATTAATTTTTATGTCTTTGTGATTAATAATTCGAAAATGTAGGTATCTCTTACATAATTGTCAGTATCGTTTATATTGTTATACTTCGGCTTGGTTACAAACAAGAATTGTTAACGAATTCACTTTTTTGAGAAATAGTACAAAGTACCCTCACCTATACTCTATTATATTCAATGCAAAGCTCTAAGCCGAACCTGCATGTCGACATGATATTATGATATCGATTGAAAACTGTGGGATTGAAAACTTGCTTGATGAGTTTGAGATTCGGAGATCTGCAAGACACTATCATGTTCTATTAGAATCCGATCTGACAGAATGATATTGGTTGAACGAGGTGGCTATTCATATATTTCATCATTTCAACCTACTTCCTCAAAATGGACCTTAGAACTTTTTCATCAATTCTATCGATATTGCACTTGATAAAACTACGGTAACATACAAGGCGAGCCAATAGTGTGTATCCAAGCAAGATATGAATACCTAGGAATAAAGCCACATTATTACTAGATGTTGAAATGTGGCCAGGAGTCTCCAGCGTTTGAAATTCAAAAAAGTTGAAGTTTTATTTCGAGACTACCCTATATATTTTGAGGGAAGGATGAAAACTTTTTGAAATAGTATATGGTGTTGACTATCGATTGTCAAAAAATTTTAAAGAATTCTCGAAATATTAAAGTAGAAAACTTCATTCAAATGACGGTCCTGCATTTGAGGAGAATCAAAACTAAGTACTACCTACTATATACCTTGTTGCCACAATCACGAGTGAACTTGAGAGCAACTGCATTCGCTCATTCAGTTTTTAACAGATAATTACTATCGAATTAATTTTTTCGACTTAATTGCATTTCGGAAATATTCAACTGCAACTTCATAAGGAACTGTTCCATGACATTTGTTATACTCTTTAAGGGCTGATTCCTCAAGGCCGATAGACGGTATAAATAGTGAAAGAAACCTTGCCATGTTGAACATCACGAAAACGAAGATAAGGAAGACCCAGGACATGCATGACCCAGTATAATTCCTCGAAACTATCCGCCATAATTTACATTTGTATTCCATTTTTTCTGGAAATTACGTATTTCTCGAAAATACTTCTAGAATACCAATATCAAGAAACTTGCTCTCATACATTTCATGGTCTTATTGTATTCATAAAGTAGACTCACAAACTCATTTATCAGCCCTATGTAGATAACTTGTCATCCTTCGTTCTATAAGGCGCATTAGGCAATGATAAAATACCAACGTATCCTAGGCATTTTATAAAAACCTATCCCCAATACTTCACGGCTGACAATGTTATTTATCTACCTGTATCAAGTTACTGAAGGTATCGAGATGGTTTTGTAGATTTAATGTTAATATTTACAGGGTGTCCTTAAACAATACAATACAATACAAGCAAACTTACCTCAGTAAAAAGTTGCTTAGTTTGGGCGCTAGACGGCTCTGAAGTTGAAATTTTCAAATCGATTTTGCTTCATAACTTTTGAACGGCTCATGAGATTTTTTTCAAATTTGGTACGTTGGCATAGACTCATCGGGCAATGAAACTCATATCATAATCATAATGAATATCATTCCATGGGCGTAGAACTTGATTTTTTCAGTAAATAAACATCTAAAACTCCTACGCCAATGGAAAAAAATTAGTTTCAATATGAAATCAAAATTATTCAACTCATTCACTACAAAAAAGGTACTCTTGACAAAAGTCGATTCCTCTCATGGTTTCGACAAAATTTTAATTTTAGTGATTTAGAGCATAATTAATAATAAAACGATTAATAGATATTTCATAAAAATTGTTCAAAATGTTCACCATTTTCACGTATACAAAGATTTATACGACGCAAAAAGTTGAGATGTACTTTTTGCATAGGTTATTTCTATTGAAAATAAGTAGCACTGTTTTTTTTTTCTGAAGACTATTATTATCTGCTCGAAAACAGTGATATTCACATTCTTGGTTTCCATAGTTTCATCTGTGTTGATTTGTCGAGTTTTATTGACGTTGATTGTTGATATCGGACTTTTCTGATTTATCATGGCCGTACAATACACCAATGAAGAATACACCGATATGTTATTGGTATTCGGATATTGTCAAGGAAATGGTCGAGAGAGTGTGAGGGTGTATTCGGCAAGGTTTCCAAATCGTCGCGTACCAAGCCACCCAACCTTTGCTGCAGTTGAGAGACGTCTTCGGGAGACCGGTCATTTTGCTCCTAGAACTGGTGATTATGGAAGACAGCGTTATGTAAGGATTCCCGAAGTCGAAGTAGAAATTTTAGACCGTATTGAAGAAAATCCAGAATTGAGTACTAGACGGATAAGTAATGAACTAGAAGTTTCTAGGAATGCCGTTCATGAAGTACTAGGAGAACAATTATTATACCCATACCACAAGACGCCAGTTCAAGATTTATTAATCCATGATTCACAAAGTCGTCTAATGTTTTGTAGGTTCATTAATTTGCAAAAAGAAATGAATCTGAACTTTGGAAAGAATATTTTGTTCACTGATGAAGCCTGTTTCACGAGAAGAGGAATAACTAATTTTCATAATGAACACGTTTATGCAATTGAAAATCCTCATTCCATTAAAATAAACCATTTTCAACACGAATTCAAAATCAACGTTTGGGCTGGAATAATAGGAAATTTTATAATTGGTCCTGTCATACTTCCACAAAGATTAACAGGAGACATGTATTTACAACATCTACGAAATACGTTGCCAAATTTGTTGGAAGATTTACCACTCCAACATCGGGTAGATATGTGGTTTATGCACGATGGAGCTCCACCACATTTTTCGGTGGATGTTAGGAATTTTTTAAACCAACAGTACCCAGACAGATGGATAGGTAGAGGTAATGATGCACCCGTGAATTGGCCACCACGTTCTCCAGACTTAACACCGATGGATTATTTTGTATGGGGTTATCTCAAGTCTACGGTTTACAAGACCCCTGTGAATACTGTGGAACAATTATGGCAACGTATCCAACAGGCGACGAATAATCTTACAGGCGATGAAGAAGTTATGCAAAGAGTACATTTCAACTTTTTGCGTCGTATAAATCTTTGTATACGTGAAAATGGTGAACATTTTGAACAATTTTTATGAAATATCTGTTAATCGTTTTATTATTAATTATGCTCTAAATCACTAAAATTAAAATTTTGTCGAAACCATGAGAGGAATCGACTTTTGTCAAGAGTACCTTTTTTGTAGTGAATGAGTTGAATAATTTAGATTTCATATTGAAACTAATTTTTTTCCATTGGCGTAGGAGTTTTAGATGTTTATTTACTGAAAAAATCAAGTTCTACGCCCATGGAATGATATTCATTATGATTATGATATGAGTTTCATTGCCCGATGAGTCTATGCCAACGTACCAAATTTGAAAAAAATCTCATGAGCCGTTCAAAAGTTATGAAGCAAAATCGATTTGAAAATTTCAACTTCAGAGCCGTCTAGCGCCCAAACTAAGCAACTTTTTACTGAGGTAAGTTTGCTTGTATCGAATTGTTTTGGTCTGAAGAATATGTGGTAGCTTTTTGTAAAGACCTTTTAAGGACACCCTGTATATTGAACAACTTCATTTAATGACCCCACAATATTGCTCTTTTCTTTATCTAACGTGGTTGTATGTGAACATTCCAAATGTGTATTCATATGACTAAAAATGTTATATTCTATGCGAGCTTTACATCTAGAAAACTATTATAACAGTTCCAGGTGAGTTGTTATTTCCTCCATCAGTTTGTCAAGGTGGTCTAGCGATATGGTTAGTAGTCATAAATCGCGGGTTTGATTCCTCAGCTTTAATTTGGGGATATTCATGCCCTGTAAAGTTCTACATAGAACTAGCACATACGCTTCAGCGGTTTAGATTCCACTTGCATACACTGTAGATTCCCTCCTCCTTTACACGCGAGTCAAATAAGGGCAACAGCAATGAGATATACAACTGGAATGTTTCTTGAACAATCTGAATAGTGTGTCATTTTGTATTCAATTTTATTCAGTATAGACATAGTAGATGTTTAAGAAATAAATAAATAACAAAAACAACAGTTAAATAATTCTCATAAAGCATAATGATTATTACAGTGATTAAAATGTTCATAAACTATTCATAATATGAAAATTAGGAATGGAGGTAATAAGTAAAATGAAATAGACCCAATCACATCCTGATTTGAAACCTGCCAGCCTTTGTGATGTACTTGACTCCTTTGAATGGCTTGTATTTTTCTCCATACATATCCAACCGACTCACTTTCAAACCACTGACAGCTAACTGGCTTATTGTGAAATGGACGTTCACAGTAGGATTTATTTCTGCTGTATTGGACCCACTTGCTATGGACACCTATTAACCATTCAAAAATTATTACTTCTCAAAAACCTTAGTCATTTTGAATTTTATAAAATATTTTTTAAACAAATTGAACACATATAGGATGATTAGCTCTCCAGCTAAAATGACATAAGTTTATGATTGAGTTCTAGTGCATTCAAATGAACAAGACAATGGTCACAGGTTGATGAAGTATGAACCATATTGAACAAATATGAGATATATGGCTCATTAAGGATATAAAGAGTAATTTGTTCAGATTCCATCCTATCTATATGAGTAGTATGGAAAAGTACAAGACAAGAGACTTTTATAGACTTTTAATAGACTTTTCTAAATATTGTTGACGTTTTTTGCCAATATGAATATGTTTTGTTTCAAGTAGTCAACAAAAATCTATTCTATTGAACATTGGATTCCAATATATACTCATTTTCCAAACAGGAAAATTATGAGGTAAATTTCAACTCACCGATCCTCTTATATTTGGCAACTTGGTGACATCTATCTTCCCAATATCCCAATGTAGGATTTTTGAAACAGGATCAAAATTATATTTTCCTTGATTTGAAGTGAGAACACAGTTCAATATACACTTTGGCATGAGAACCTCTATTTTAACAGCTGAAATCAAACAAAACTAGTAGAAGTTACAACTCAAAAATATATAATAATAATAATTTTATTTAATTTTATATGATATTTTTATATAAATACCCTCAACAGTTCTTCCCATCGTCTGCTTCGGCCCTACTGTTAAATCTAATCGCCCTTGTTCCCCACTTTTGATAGACAAATTGTGTCTAACATACACAGGTATCGCTACAACACTTTGGCTGCTGATATGATAAGAAATCAGTCGAAAGTTACCATCTGGAGGAATGAAAGACAAGAGTCTTTCAGCCTGAAACATGAATTAACTTTGCCTTCTACCAAAATCAAAGTCAAAATTACGACACATTACAATGAGCACTTCACTGTACTAGTATGGTGGAGTTTAAAAAATCTGGGCGCGTTGAAACTGTATGTTTGCAGAATAATGACAAACCAAGAGCCCTAAAATCAATATCCGTCCAACCTTTGCAACACTTGCTCTTCAATAACATCAATGTCAGGATAATATCTATTTTTTAGTATATAATCAGCGTTATGGGTATGTGAGGTGTATGGGTAGGTGAGAGATTTGAGTTTTCTACATTCATTCAAGGAAGTTTCATTCAACTGCTGTCTGATATCATTTGTATGCAAATAATTCCAACTTCCCAGACAAAGCAATACGAATTTATAATCTGCTACTTGAAACTAAAGAGAGGTGAACTTCTCAAAATATATTATGTTATTTCTATTGCAGATATTGAAAACAGCTATGAGTACTGTCTGAAAGTTCTTCGAGGAGGTGGTATATTCATTTTTCAGCTTTTGATGGGATTTTCTCTCCTCGTTTCTAAAAAAAATAGAGTAGAAGTTATTAAAAATTATTGCAATATATTTGTAGTAAGGACAGATTTAGGATCTGTCCCAAAATGTCACTGCGCTTGAAATTAAACCTTTAGATACCTAAAAGAGAAATTCTCCATTGGTCAGTGACACCTTGTTTTTGAAAAAATTTTTTGGAAATACAAATATATTTAATAATAATAAAACCTCTACTTATCTTGGTGGACGTTTCGGGAACGAATCTGCTCCCGTTTTCAACACAATTGAAATATTTTTCTTCGTAAACTTTTTTCGATGTTTCCGATTTTGACACTGAAAAGTGACAATTTGGCTGACGGAGGAATTCTGGTTACAAGGTGTTTTCATTAATTGATATCGAATTTTCAATTTTCATATTCAAGTTTCAGAAGTGGATGCCAAGTTCTATCTATATCAACTGAACAAGAAGCAATATTATTGTCTCCGTTCAGGAGAATGCAAGCAGACTCTTTGATTTTCCGTTTTTGGTTGTTGTCTTCTTTTCCTATGATCTTAATATTACTCCAATCGGCCATATGTTGTCCATTCTCAGTAAGGAAATGCTCAGCTAATTTTGACTTGTCAGTATATCTTCTCTTTATATTGTTCTTATGCTCTTTCATCCTTACTGATAGAGGCCTGCTGGTTTCACCGGTATAATATTTTCCACAAACACATGGTATACGGTATATACAATTTTTTGATGACTGTTCTTCATTTCTCGGTTTTGTATGAGTCAAAATCGATCTCATTGTATTTTCTGTCTTGAACACTGTTTTCACTCGAAACTTGTCACCAACACGTTTAATTTTTTCAGATATTCCGGGAATGTATGGGATTACATTTGTTATCAGTGTTGGTTGTCTTTGTGTTTGTTGTATATTCTGTCTGTTCTCAATTTGGTGTATTGTTTTGCCAATGAAATGTTTCGGATAAGTGTTGAGTTGTAGAACATCTTTTATATGGTTCATTTCGGTATTGAAAATTTGGTGGTTCAATGATATGGATTTGGCTCTATCATGAAGTGATTTGATTATTCCTTTCTTTATACTTGTATGATGATTCGATTGAAAATTGAGGTATCTGTCGGTGTGTGTATTTTTACGATATACACTTGTTATCAAATTGTTATCTGATTTTTTAATGAGGACATCTAAGAATGGTAATTGATTATTACATTCGATTTCTAAAGTGAATTTGATTGTTGGTTCGATATTGTTTATATAATTTAGAAAATTATCTAGTTCCATACGGTTATGTGGCCAAATAATGAAAATATCATCCACATATCTCCACCAAGTCTTTGGTTGTTTACTGAATTTTTTCACAATATTCTCTTCAAAATCTTCCATGAATATATTACTTAGAATAGGAGATAATGGTGAACCCATGGCCATACCAAAATTTTGTTGATAAAAATCATGATCTAATTGAAAGTAAGTTGTTTTGAGACATAGTTCCAAAAATTCTAAAATGCCTTCTACACTCAGTTTAGTTCTTTCAATGAGTTTTTCATCATCTTCCAGTTTCTTTTTCACTATTTGTAAAGTTTTTTCTATAGGAACATTAGTAAATAAACTCACTACATCGAAACTTACTAAAATATCATCTGTATCGAGATGGATGTTATTTAGTTTCTCCAAGAAATGAGCAGTATTTCTAATGAAACTTTCACTATTTCCTGATAAAGGTTTTATTATATCTAAAAGAAATCGTGATAAATTTTGACAAGAAGATCCTATCGAACTCACGATAAGTCTTAATGGATTGTTTGGTTTATGTATTTTTGGAAGTCCATAGAAATGTGGGGGTTTGCTATGATATCTGGATATATGTTTCCTATCTGTTAGTGTAAGTTCATTTTCGTGTTTTTTCATTATGTTTCGTATCTTTCTCTCTATGTTTGCTGTTGGATCTCTATTCAATTTTGTGTAATTGCCTTCATTTATAATTTGTATTATTTTATCATTATATTCATTTTTGTTCATAATGACTGTAGCGTTGCCTTTATCAGCTGGAAGTATTTTGATTGTATCATCATGTTTAAGATTATTAAGTGTGTTTTTCTCTTCTCTTGTGATGTTTGGTGTTATTTCATGTTTTTTCTCAATAATTATTTTATTTCTGATTCTATATTCATTAGAAAATTCATCAGGAAGTCTTTGTGCAGTTTGTTCAATAGCTGTTATCAAATCTAATTTTGGAATATGATTCGGGGTGATTGAAAAATTCATACCTTTTGACAGTATTAATTTTTCAGAATCTGTTAATGTTCTTGAGGATAGGTTTATAACAGTTCTATTCATGAAATTTTGTTGACGATGTTCTAATCTCAATTTTTTTAAATTCCTTTCTTCAATGAGTTTATTGAATTTCTCCTATGTGTATCAATTTGTTCTTGTCATTCTCTTTTTTGTATGAGTTGTTCACAGAAATGAATATATGTGTTGAATCATCTTCGTGTAAAACGTTGTATAAAGTTTGTTCTAACTGTGAGATGATATTTCTTGTTCTTACCTTGTTGTATTTGTGGAAATTTATTCTTTCTCTTACCAATGCCTTACTTGCTTTCAGAACTATCCATTCACATTTCGTACTATAAAATGGTGCTTTCAAACGTAACCCTCTTGGTATCACTCCATTGTCACGACATTTACAAAGAAAAGTTAAACTGTTTTCGGTGTGAGACAGTTTTTTGTTAAATACTGTCTGTATTTAACAAATAGGTATGGGCCTAACATCAATCATCAGTTTCGGAATCTTGAAAATTTATACATAAAACTGTCTCACACCGAAAACAGTTTAACTTTTCTTTGTAAATGTCGTGACAATGGAGTGATACCAAGACGGTTACGTTTGAAAGCACCATTTTATAGTAAGAAATGTGAATGGATAGTTCTGAAAGCAAGTAAGGCATTGGTAAGAGAAAGAATAAATTTCCACAAATACAACAAGGTAAGAACAAGAAATATCATCTCACAGTTAGAACAAACTTTATACAACGTTTTACACGAAGATGATTCAACACATATATTCATTTCTGTGAACAACTCATACAAAAAAGAGAATGACAAGAACAAATTGATACACATAGGAAAAATTCAATAAACTCATTGAAGAAAGGAATTTAAAAAAATTGAGATTAGAACATCGTCAACAAAATTTCATGAATAGAACTGTTATAAACCTATCCTCAAGAACATTAACAGATTCTGAAAAATTAATACTGTCAAAAGGTATGAATTTTTCAATCACCCCGAATCATATTCCAAAATTAGATTTGATAACAGCTATTGAACAAACTGCACAAAGACTTCCTGATGAATTTTCTAATGAATATAGAATCAGAAATAAAATAATTATTGAGAAAAAACATGAAATAACACCAAACATCACAAGAGAAGAGAAAAACACACTTAATAATCTTAAACATGATGATACAATCAAAATACTTCCAGCTGATAAAGGCAACGCTACAGTCATTATGAACAAAAATGAATATAATGATAAAATAATACAAATTATAAATGAAGGCAATTACACAAAATTGAATAGAGATCCAACAGCAAACATAGAGAGAAAGATACGAAACATAATGAAAAAACACGAAAATGAACTTACACTAACAGATAGGAAACATATATCCAGATATCATAGCAAACCCCCACATTTCTATGGACTTCCAAAAATACATAAACCAAACAATCCATTAAGACCAATCGTGAGTTCGATAGGATCTCCTTGTCAAAATTTATCACGATTTCTTTTAGATATAATAAAACCTTTATCAGGAAATAGTGAAAGTTTCATTAGAAATACTGCTCATTTCTTGGAGAAACTAAATAACATCCATCTCGATACAGATGATATTTTAGTAAGTTTCGATGTAGTGAGTTTATTTACTAATGTTCCTATAGAAAAAACTTTACAAATAGTGAAAAAGAAACTGGAAGATGATGAAAAACTCATTGAAAGAACTAAACTGAGTGTAGAAGGCATTTTAGAATTTTTGGAACTATGTCTCAAAACAACTTACTTTCAATTAGATCATGATTTTTATCAACAAAATTTTGGTATGGCCATGGGTTCACCATTATCTCCTATTCTAAGTAATATATTCAGGGAAGATTTTGAAGAGAATATTGTGAAAAAATTCAGTAAACAACCAAAGACTTGGTGGAGATATGTGGATGATATTTTCATTATTTGGCCACATAACCGTATGGAACTAGATAATTTTCTAAATTATATAAACAATATCGAACCAACAATCAAATTCACTTTAGAAATCGAATGTAATAATCAATTACCATTCTTAGATGTCCTCATTAAAAAATCAGATAACAATTTGATAACAAGTGTATATCGTAAAAATACACACACCGACAGATACCTCAATTTTCAATCGAATCATCATACAAGTATAAAGAAAGGAATAATCAAATCACTTCATGATAGAGCCAAATCCATATCATTGAACCACCAAATTTTCAATACCGAAATGAACCATATAAAAGATGTTCTACAACTCAACACTTATCCGAAACATTTCATTGACAAAACAATACACCAAATTGAGAACAGACAGAATATACAACAAACACAAAGACAACCAACACTGATAACAAATGTAATCCCATACATTCCCGGAATATCTGAAAAAATTAAACGTGTTGGTGACAAGTTTCGAGTGAAAACAGTGTTCAAGACAGAAAATACAATGAGATCGATTTTGACTCATACAAAACCGAGAAATGAAGAACAGTCATCAAAAAATTGTATATACCGTATACCATGTGTTTGTGGAAAATATTATACCGGTGAAACCAGCAGGCCTCTATCAGTAAGGATGAAAGAGCATAAGAACAATATAAAGAGAAGATATACTGACAAGTCAAAATTAGCTGAGCATATCCTTACTGAGAATGGACAACATATGGCCGATTGGAGTAATATTAAGATCATAGGAAAAGAAGACAACAACCAAAAACGGAAAATCAAAGAGTCTGCTTGCATTCTCCTGAACGGAGACAATAATATTGCTTCTTGTTCAGTTGATATAGATAGAACCTGGCATCCACTTCTGAAACTTGAATATGAAAATGGAAAATTCGATATCAATTAATGAAAACACCTTGTAACCAGAATTCCTCCGTCAGCCAAATTGTCACTTTTCAGTGTCAAAATCGGAAACATCGAAAAAAGTTTACGAAGAAAAATATTTCAATTGTGTTGAAAACGGGAGCAGATTCGTTCCCGAAACGTCCACCAAGATAAGTAGAGGTTTTATTATTATTAAATATATTTGTATTTCCAAAAAATTTTTTCAAAAACAAGGTGTCACTGACCAATGGAGAATTTCTCTTTTAGGTATCTAAAGGTTTAATTTCAAGCGCAGTGACATTTTGGGACAGATCCTAAATCTTACTACAAATATATTGCAATAATTTTTAATAACTTCTACTCTATTTTTTTTAGAAACGAGGAGAGAAAATCCCATCAAAAGCTGAAAAATCAGCTATGAGTGTTCTAAAATATAAATGAAATGTGAAACTTCAACAGATAGTCAATTTTCAGTCAACTATAAGACCTAGATCAATGAAGATATTCAAATCTATAGATTAACTCTCATAATAGTTATTTATGCACCAAGTATGTCATAGGGATGATAATGCCATTTCTTCTCTTCAATTGAGTAAGCTGATGTGACTGATCTGACTGATGTGACTAATCATATCCGAGGTATTACAATCAAATAATACACAGGTAAAAAAAGTAAAAAATTCAAATATATATATATATATATATATATATATATATGTCGCAAAATAATACTCTTTATGGGACATTAACTTGAAGGACCTATATGAATCAATGTTATTCAAATTCCTACCATAATGTATGTAGGTGTATGAATGTATTGATGTTTTTTCTTACCTCCCATCTTTTGAACCTTACACAAGGATGGAAACTGACATCATCGAATAAACGTGGATTAACAAATGACAAAGTGAGATCTGGCATTCCACTGAGTTTAATACAACAATCAATCTAAAATAATACAAACATTATTATTCATGCACGAGAAAATTGCTTTATAATTCAATATTTTGCAACATACATATCCCTGAATTTCAGCAAAGACAGTTGCTCCAGATTTATCAATAATAGCATCAACTTCTTCAATCACATCAAAATATGCCTCATTATTCGTATATTTTACTCCAGACCTCCTCCAAGGAATGTTTGAAAGTTGGCCAGTTGGTAATATATCACTAACACTACAAAAAAGGACAGCAATCATAAATTTGTTATTAACTCTATACATTTCAATGAAATAATTACTTGGTTTTGCCAGTCACAGTATTAGCTATGGTCCTGAGTATATTTGGAGGTTTGATCAACTCTTTTAAAATATTACTTTCAGTTGCAAGGGGAAAACCATTATCTAACATTTCATCTAAAAGCTACATACATTTTTCAGAATGAAATTCTATTACCTTCTATATATTTTTCCATTACCTCATATACCACCACATAATTTTCCTTTATTATACTTTCAGTACAGTCTGAAAAGTAGTCCTGAAAAAAATAAATAAATATTCATCTAGACAAAAGTTATCAGACATTCTATTTTGAGGGTTTTTATTTGTTAATTATATATTTCATTCTTCAAAAAGCTGCTCATACTGAATATAACAATGAGAAATCAACTTCACTTTTTTGATTTTCTGTATTTTTGCATGAATCAGATACATTACAGCAGCAATGGTTGATTTTACCATTGTATGTTCTTTCGATGCAACCAGCCTCAAACCAGCTATGCATTATATGCCTAGGTTTTTCGTAATCTGATTCAATGATCACATAATGTAATAGGTGTGCATAACAGCCATGGTAATTTTTTTATTTCTATGCATGAACAATGGATATTTTCATTACACACATGAATATGAGACCTGAGAACATATCTTGGAACATATATTACATATTAAAATACCCACCTGGAATATATCCACAACTCTGTGCAAGAATTCAATGACAAATAAGGGAGGTATTTCTTCCATACAGACTGCCACAAAACTTACTCCTCCCCGTTGAATAGAGATGAGATAATGATGTGGAGTTGCTATCACTGGATTGATATCATTACCATTAGCCCTCTGGGCTTCTAAATAATAATCACATACTGATCGGGGTATAACACTTCTCCAGTGTTTTTCTAGAAAAACATCTCTGAAAGTATACTACTCAATTAGAAAATCAGTAAAATCAGGAGGAATTTGATTGAATTTACTTACCCCTGTGAATTTATTATAAATAAACTGTGGATCATTATTTATGTATACAACTCAAAAAGTTAGGTTAAGAATAAATAAATTTCATACTTCATCATCATGATACTATAAACTATAACTGAGTTATAGCACAGAAGAGGGTCTTTGGTTATAGTATAGTTATAGTAGATATAGTTATAGTATCATGCTTCATCATCACAAGTCCATAGAATCAAATACTAATGTAACAGTGCACCAAGATTATTATCCATTCCACAGTATATATATATACTCTTTGACAGTGTACTCCAAATGTGACAGTACTATGAGTATACCTTTCTCTTTTCATACTTATGTGATGAACAACACAAAGATCTACATTGAGAACGAAAGAATTTATATTTTGACAGAACGTCAAGTTATATTGTTCTGTGTCTTGCTGACACTACGTGACGTAAGGTGCCCTTAAAAAATTAAATAAACTAAAAACATCGGAAAAAATGAATAATTTGGTTAAGACTGCCAAAATTTCCAAATCTTGGCTGAAAGCAAATCCTATTATACTCACTGCTTTTAGGAATCGTGAGTTGGTCCTCCGTAAATCAATGTTATATAATTGAAAACAATCTCCTTTTCAGATTGGAACAAGGACTTCAAACCAGCACCATATCCATTGACAGGAAATGAAAGATTGGCTGCTGCTGAAAAGTATCAACTAGAACCTGAAGAATACAAACCTTATCCAGATGATGGATCTGGACTAGGAGATTATCCTCAATTACCTGATATTTCTGCAGAAGCAAAAGATCCATTTTACCCATGGGACAATCCTGAATTAAAGAGGAATTTCAATGAACCTGTAAGTATCATGGTTAGGTATCCACATATGGAATATCCCGCGAAAATAAGCAATAATAAATCAATAATATGTAAAAGTTAAATTATCAAATTTCCATTTTCAGATGCATGCCCAATTTAGTTTGATGACAGAAGACAGATATGATGTCAGTGCTAAGTTGAGAAGGCCCCTGTGGTTCCTTTGGGCTCAATTCTTGGGTGTGATGTTTGGATGTTTTGGTGTATATCATTTACTAGAGAGAGTCAAAATGTTTCATGCTGTGATTCCAAAACAGTATCCCAATCAGGGAAAGACCCATTATACTTTTGAAAGGGAATGATTGATTTGTTATAACTAGGACTATAGGTTGAAATATGGAATCAAATATTTATTAAATATTAAAATTAAATATAATGTCCATGAGTAATTTAGATGCAATAGTCTAGAGTTGAATACCAATATAAGAAAATGTGGTGAAATGTTAATTTCAATCATCCTAATCAACCCAATATGGGCCAACCATGTGATAATGAAATTTTGGATGAGCAGTTTCTGATGACTTGATCATTTTTTCTTTCTTTGAATGGGTACCACTAAAATAGTTTTCTCAACTATCCCAGTAGATGTACATATCTCACAAAGGAGTACAGGAGAAATCAATCAAGTATTCAGTAAAAATCATCTTAAGAGGCAGAGTTTAAAGTGGTTCCAGCTGTTGTTGACCATTTTATGAATCCAACTTCAATTTCTGAATTCATAAGTGTAGTAAATAATTGTATGAGTGTATTAAAAAAATCATCTCACTACAACACCTCTTGTGAGGTTAAAGGGGCTGTTAGGCTTTCTTTGACCAATTGATTCAATGGTAGTCAGTTCCATTTTTTATTCCTTCAAAACTGTTCATTCTCACCTCGGATCAATAATGGTTATGTTTCTTTCCACACCTTGTACTGTATACTTTTTCACATACCTTGAGGTTACGACAGGATAAGTATGGATTAAATTCGATATTTTCAGTACATTGAAATAATAAAACAGAATACTCTCATTTCTCAGTACAGATAGTCCAACAAATTGTTATCGTTACTGATATTGTTACTCATCTCCTTAGCTGCCGAAGCAACCCTCAGAAGCCCCAAAATTTTGTTTTTTGTATTCCCAGTCATCAGAAATATACACGAAAATACGTATTCAAGTGGGAGCAAAGAAGACTTCTTTTTTCAAACTCCTGTATTTTATTCCATTTTCTGATAGGGTTATGTCAAAGGTTTCAGAAATATTGAGGATTTCGTAACAAATATATCAAATAAATGTGAAAGAGAAAGTGTTCTGGTGAGTCGAATCAATTCTCTGTCAGAATTCTCAATATCTGCATATCCTTTTGACAACGATGTGGGGAACACATACATCGTTCTTTCGGCATAACACTATCTAACCTTGTCATTGGAACTCAAAAATGAAAATCCCTATCTGCCTATGGAATGAAATACAGAGGTTTTCATTTGAAAAAAACTGTCAATTTTGGTTTTACACAAATAGGTACGTTTCCTCCTGCATGAGTCTGATATCATCCAAAAAGTCTTTGCAAACAGACTATACAAGAGAAATTTGGAATTTACTTCATCCTTCATATCATTGAACTATAAGAACAGCTTTGATGCAAAATCGTACGTCGATCTAGCCTAGATCTATGATAGATTGACAATTTATTATGTGCATAGTGAATGACCAAACTGTGAAGTGCATTTTGGAAATATTGAAAAAAAGCAAGAACTGGTAAAAAAGAACTATTCCTATGCAAAATGAAAATAAATAATATATAGTAAAAATAAATTTAATACAAATAAACAATATATACATACATAAATACAACTATAAGAACATAATAATAGAACTTACATGGACAAACTGTTCATAATTTAATAATACTATACACAGACTAGTCTTCAACAGATTCTCTGTCGCAACTATACCACAAATGGTTTCTTTCAATCATCCCCGACAGTTCATGAATCACAGCATTTTATTTCTTGTTCTTCAAGACCTGAAGTGAAATTAGGGAAAATTGTATGTCCGATTGCTTTGAAGCCATAATTGGTCCCAGAAAAGCATTCGTCAATTTCCGACTAGAAATTTAGTTTGGTCAATTTGGTCTACTAGGCTGGGGCCTGTCAGGTATTCTTGGAGGGATATTGGGAACTGGCCTACTGAAATAACCAAAGCGAAATAAATTTCCAATAATTAGTTATACGTTTTCAGCAATCTGATTTATGATTTATTTGGTTTCTCCAAAAAAATTCACCCACTTCATTGATGGGATTTATGTTAACAACATTGAAAAATGAAACCGATTTTAGGTAGGTACTCTGGACACAAAATTTCTAATTCGTCTATTGTTCAAGGAGGTAAGATAGCTTAAGAACTTCGAACAACATTTACAAGGTGTTAAAAATTCGATTACATTTATGGAAATCGCGAAAACCGTAAAATATAGTGATGAGTAAAGTTTATATTCTTACAGTGAAAAAACATTTCACATAATATCGCTTTTTAACCCATTCTATAGACCCGTATTTTTCAGGTAGTGATGAGAAAGGGTCAACTTTTTGAGTATATATGCAACTTGCCTCAATTTAAACTTTCGTTGTTTTTCTCACGATTCCCGAGATCCCACAAGGATGTATTTCGAAACTTAACACCATTTTGTAATACAAAATTCATGTTACAACTATTAATAGGTTGATTTGAAAGGTTTCATAAATCATTTTTCGCCTCCAGCTTCATAATGTGACATGAAAATTGCATTACCCATGAAGATAGGAGAACCATGCAATCAATCCAGATTGAATCTTAATGGATCACTCACTCTAGTTTCCATTAGCAGCAAATAAGCTGGAAGCAACCATCACCAAAGTAAAGAGAAGCAAATTAATCGACAATAGGATTATGAACCAGTGTAGCTATTGAGTAGGTTATGTTGGTGTGAAGAGGGAAAAAAGAAACGCCTTTATGGTAACCCTATATTTACACATTCAAGAATAACTACATCAACAAAATGTGCATCTTTAGTACACACCAACTGATATCTCAAAAATTATTATTTCCTCAGCTGGCCCAAAATAGATTCATTTTTGTTTATATACAACAATTGAACAAAAAAATAATGAGAAGCTTAATTATTACATTATACTGTTCGAAAGCGGAGATAGCGAAGTTTCATTTTTTTTTAAATAAAAGTTGATGTTTATTATTTCGTCTCAACAACTTTGGTTCTTTCAATTGTTATATCAAATGAATGTTCATGAGTTCTTTAATTGACACGTATTAATACCAGTTGTTTATTAGTGCTTCATAGACAATCGAATCGAACCTGTCGTATAATGGCAGATCACATCTATTGACTAAGACTGATCTAGAATACAGATACGCCTACTTGAACTTTTCAAACCCTAAATTGTTATTCATCCTAAATTGTTATTCACCAGTTCACCGATGATATGCGAATGAAATTCGCAACTAAGTTCATGTGCAACAATTCTACTTTATGCGTTTATAGATTGACGTGAACATCGATAGGTTATTGAGAAGCTGGGAAGGAACAAACATGTTCGTACCATTCGAAAGATGGAAGATTGAAAAAATATTCCAAAGCCTAATCGAGGACACCGTCATGTATTCATTCCATGTGCATTATATGGTTCCTCAGATCAAACACAACGAAATGGTTCATAAATGAGCCTTTGTTCCATCCAGAATCCAATATATAATTACACAGTGTGTACAATTTACAACCCGAACATTATTTTGAGAGTGACCGTTTTGGAGCAATAAAGCCAACCACATTTATTCGTTATAATTATTGAACTGAGCAGTCGGCTATACTTTTATATTGTTCTTTCTTCAAGGAAAATGGGTGTAGATCGATGGACATTCAGCTCAGGTATCATTATAAATATACGGAAGAACAGTTTTCCTACAATGTGCTATTTTCTGAACTTAGCACACTATCTTCTTACACAATTTTAGTTATAATATTGATGTGATAATATATGTAAGTATAATTTTAAATTTGGAATGTTATGTATGGTATTTTCTCAAATGTCAACATCGCTAAGGCAAATTTAATTATATATATATATATACAATGCTAACAATATATTAATGAATAATTTTAAAGAATACTGTGTGTATATCTATAAGCGCAAATTCAATTTAGAATGTTTCCAGAGATACAAACAGTTCATTACTGGAATGTATGTTCAATGTCCAACAGATTTTAAATAAATATGCTAATGTGACACGAGATTTTTTCTTAGGCCAAAATGATATGTTTCTCAAGACGAAAACTTAACCAAAACATGTTTTTTCTCATGCAATCCAAAATGCATTATGGGGAACGTGGAAATGTACAGAGAGCATGTATAATCATTATGAAACTTCAATGTCAAGTTACTATCCAAGTGACAATAGCTTGGGTCACATCAGCTCACCACATGTGAAAATCGGAATTCATGCTGAAATATTTGTGAGCATACAATATTCTATTTCTCTCAAATCCAGCTAGTGAAGAATATTCTTTTCAAACCTGAGAGCACATTTTTACGAAGTTTCAGAGTGTAAACATGGTCTAGCAATATTCCATAAGGGCATGTTCTCCCAGTTGTTAGTATGCAGAGAATGTTAAATCAGAAAAAAAAATGTTCACACACTAAAACAAGAAAAATATTGTTTACTTTTGGAATTTGAAGGCATTGGACAGTTCGTTGATTGCAGCATTGGTGACTGCTCGTCCGACGGCCATCTGAACTTGTTGGGGCACCTGAATTCCACCCTGCTGTTGCCCGGCAATCCGACTGAACACATGACAGAGAATTTTCTTAGCCTCTGACAAATCTAATGGTGCATGTCCATTATTCAACATTCCATTCGATAAGTTCTCAACTATTTTCACATTATGGATACGCCCAAACAGTTCCTTTCTTGATTCATAATTAGGAAGATCTGCTACTAAATATGACATGATTCAAGATGTCATACAGAGCGAATATGACATGAGACATAGAATCCAACGGGTTTATTGAGCTTCATGTGATTTGTATGTGAACCAACCTTGCATATCCATACAGCGAGAATAAATCTTCATGAAACAAAATGTTGAAAAAGACAAAATAATTTCTCAGCAATAGCAAAAAATAATGCCACGCCCGTTTGCTTCAGTTGTGTTACAATGTTTAGGTGCAACATGGAATGATTGTTTACAAGCACAAATACAGTAATTATAAGTAATACTTGTATATCGCAGCACTTCATAATGTTTATGAGAATCAAGGCCTACTTCTCTTCATTGAATATACAAACAAAGTTAAATATACAATCATCAATTAACAATCATATATTGTATTTCACGACACAGGTTCTAAGTGAAGCAGAACAATATTTAACAAACATAGCACCCTAGTTTTATATTTTCGACAAGTAACTGCATAATTGATTTTTGATGGATTCATGATTCAAGCATAAACACATTTATCATCAGTCAATACAATGAATAGTATATGATTCTTCAGTATGGTATGTGTTGTGTGAGAGAGTGAATAAGATAATGATGGAACAAAAAAAACAAGAAAACTTTGGAATGGATTCACACACAATGTCTTTTGTAATGGGTACACCATAAAAATGGTGAACTATGAATCGCAGTGAATTTGTCATGATGAACAATGGAAGCACATTGTCTTCTGAGATCGAATATGTTTCATGCAATGCATACATAGATTTTCAACTAGTACTGGAAGGAACTAGGGCAGAAGTGACATTGTTACAACGATGAGTATTCAAAGAGTAAATCAACCCATCACAGAGAGAATACCTGTTGTAAGTCTATTAATGAAATTTTCATGTATGTTACAAACCTGACAGAAAATGTAAGAATGAAGATATGAAATAATATACTACCTATGTTAATATCCCATTGCATAATCGAGGCGAATTTTAAGCAGAACGCCGTGAGGAATGATCAATTGTCTGAATATTATATGGTCATTCCACTCGAGTTATACAGTATACATTTTTTTCAACTAGAATTTCTTATCAGGAAAGTTACGAAATTATTTCCATTCAGTCAACTAGAACTGTCTGCTCATAGATTGTAGTAGTTAAAAAAAATGTGTAACATGCTTTATATACCCTAGTTCCGTATTGCACTTTATGACGCAAAAAAACGAATACCAGTGAATCTAAAGTGAAATATAAGACGACCGAAACAAATCTGACCCAACATCTACTTTTGACAATGTGTAGAATGCTGACCCTGATCATATTATTTATTGTAAATATTCATCAGTAATTTTCGTCCAAAAACGATAACCAGATATGAAACACATTTTCTTCAGGGAATTCAATGCAACTTTGTACTAGGTTATGATTGTTTACGATCATCCCAAATTTCAGTTCCAGATGAACTGGCCTTACTTTTGATATTCATTTGAACACACCCTGTATGAATGAAATGAAAATCATTTATGCAATCGTGAAAAAAATGTCCTCTATACAATTGTGGAATGATCTAACAATGCAATGGAGAATAATAGTTTCTTAACGCCTCCTGAAAAGAAAACCACAAGCTCAAACTAATGACTCCCGTGGCTATATTGGTACTCAACAAACACAATGTGATTATTGCCAGGCACGTCGATCAATCATTGAGAAATTCATTTGAAAATAACAAACTATATACCAGGATGGTTATCTGGTTCCATAAATGAAAAAAGTTACTGGGTTTTTCCAAAGTGATAGCCGCAGAAAAGGAAAGTGATTGCTTCTTGGAGAATCTGTATTTTAAAAATATAGTTTATTTTGTTGATGAAATCATTTGATCATGAATTTGTGAAACCAAAGCATCTCAAAGCTGTATATATTTTTTTCCAGATTCAATCCGGCTCACAACATAGTTATGAGTGATAAAAGTGTCATAAAATCATTAATGTTTCAGATCTCAATTGAACCTGTGAGTTGCTTTGTGAAGCAAAAATGCACACCAAATCTTTTATACGATCATTTCTGAACGTTCCTGACGACTAATTATGTATATTAAGATGTGGTGAGGGTGTACCCAATCATATCATTATTATTGTGTTGTATTGGAAGTGACAACTTCGATGTTGTAGGTTCCTACTGAAAGTAAAATGTGTGATTTGTTTTTTATATTGAAATAGATGAGAAAATTGTGAAAATTGAAATTTCATCCTACTTGAGCCTTTAGAGGTGTCTATTGCCTGGCAACACCTTTTCAATTTATTTTCTGCTTGTCATTACAACTGAAAAAACGTTGGCCTAAATCCCTACCTTTCTTTATGCACCTATTAGAAGCACGTTATCGTAACTTTGAGTTTTGAGATCTTAGAATCTATAATGTTATAGTCTATATCTAAATAACTATATTTCTTTTCACGAATTATATTATATGTAACTGGTACTCGGTTAAGTAGAGCAGTTTTTGACTGGACTTCGCCGAGGATAATTAAAATAAAGACATTTTATTATTATTATTATTATTATTATTATTATTATAGTCTAGTGCATTATAATAATAAATGAACTTCAAGTAACGTTTTCGGTTTCTGTACCGATATTTTATTGTTCCTTCTTATTTGTTGAAAACACAAAATGCTTTCTATCATCCTGAATACGTGTGTCTGGTCATTCCACTAACCGGTTAGAGCTAGCAATATTCGTCAAACTTCGCGCATCAGTTTGCTTCTTGTACATTCGATCTCTGGATCGAATCATGTTTACCAAAGAATAGTCATCAAATAAAAAAACTGAACGCATGGAACAGATCAGATAGACCAACTGGTTTGCTCTGTCAATACATTTGAAAATTTTTTTCTTCAAAGTTCCAACAACAAAACAAAATTTGTATGTAGATTGAGGAAATAGTGCCTGGCAGAAACCATATTCAGTGAATTGATTAATCGTCACTCATGAATAGTTAACTGAAATATTGTACTCACGTGGGGATGAGTGGAGCAGGTAGAGCCTGTCCTTGAGGTCTGCCTGGGGGCATCGGTGGAGCACCGCCACCCGGTCTATTCGGGATAGCGGGGGCAGGTCTACCTGTGTTAGGTGGTGGCGGAGGAACTCTAGATCCCAGTGAGCCTGAAAAAAAAAATTGGGCTAGATGAAGTTGCTTACAGCGGCAAGACTCAGGGGGCGGAAAACTTCCGTATATCAATTCAAGTGACCCATATTAACAATATTCAATTCAGGATATATTTATTTATTATCCATTCAATAAAACAGATGATTCTTATAGCGTGGGATACTTCATTTACAGTGTGTGAGATTTCAACCAGCAACACCATTTTTAATTTGAAAACAAGTTCACCGATTTTCAAATAGAAAAAAATCAATAACATAGTGCTTAATGCACTCTCTTCGGAAATGTTGACAGATCTGAAATATTCATATTTTCAAGGCCTACTATTGTTTGCTGAAGGGATCGAAATTTCAACGACAATTAGACAGTTCTCAACCTATTCAATTTAGGTACAACTGAAAAAACCTCATGAAAAAATTTAAAGCAATAGCTCATATACGGTGTTAGTTATTTGATAAAAAAATTACCATTACTTGCTTTTTCGATTCACCCTGTATTGGAATCTGAAGAGTTTATATGACCGGTTAAATGTTCATATATGAAAGGAATCCATTTTAATACTTAGATGCCAAGTATTCGATAGTTTCATCTCGATAACTTCTACAGGAAAATGTCAACCCAAAATCAGTTGAACTATCTGTTCCAAGTTAAATGACTAAAAATATTTGGTTAGAAACAGGGTTGGTCGCGTATCAGTCAATTTGGTTTCTGCATTGGTTGACTAACCTCGATAATTTTTCGTAAATAATAAGATATACCGTGGAAATGGATCGATTCTGAGTGGTTTTCGGAAACTGGCTAGGCGTACGCATCGCCATTGGTTGATAGAACTAAAACGTGAAGGTTTGACATGTGAGAAACCTGATCGATACTAACCGCTAGAGCCCACAGTTCCCATTTGTGGCGGGGTTTTTCTCGGTCCTCCGGGACTTGGCGGAGACAACCTCGGGTTCTCCGCTCCGCTCGCTAGCCAGTCGTTCTTCACCGGTGGAGGTACCGGAGTAGTTACGGTCGCCATCGAAACATCTCCGATGATGTGCAGTGCTTCCTTGCACGCGTGGTACATCCTGAACGAATAGAATAATGCATTCAGCGATATCCAAACACAAGTGAAACTGAGTCACTTTGTTTTCACACAGTTATGGATCAATGAACTTCGCTAAACAATAGATTTGAGTGAATAATCTTACACTATTATAATGAAAATAACTGAAAATGTCGTATTTCTCAATACAATGCCATGGCACATCAAGATATTTGACATGTTATTTTTCACTGCCGAGTCTCTTTCTTACGGTCGTTTCATAAGAAAGAGACTCTCTAAGCTCGATCCAGTAGAGAATATATATCTTTGGCTAGAATTCAATGAATGTTGGCCTTTTCAGTCTGACAAAACAAGTGAACCTACTAGCTAGTTCATTACAGTTCATTCTAGTATGGGCATGAGATCGCTATGTTTCCAAGGGTTAAATGAATTCAATAAACTAACTACAAATACTAATACTAGTATCATAGTAGAAGTATGTTAGGACGCTATGATTTTCAGAACGTCTATGAATTGTATTGGAGTGTTCATAACATCTTGGTGAACAAATCTTATTTAAATATTATTTCTTCCAGGCTTATTTTTGCATGAAATTTGTATCGATAGGTATCTGTCGACTATGTTAATTTTCAATTTTTTAGTATTATTGTGATAACTTACTGAATCTTTGTCTTGTATAAATATGAATTGCTCAGGGTGTTTTTGTACTTATATTTTCAATCTTATTCTCAATATATACTAAAGATGTTTGTATATTATTCATTCCTATTTCAATAAACCACTACTAGTACTACTACATCAATATTTCCACCACTCCGAGCTCCGCTCCCTTCCCTACCTGAGCATCTCCTCTCGCTTCTGCGCTTCCTCGGGCGCCTCTTCCATCATCTGCGACTGGTCGCCGCTGGCGTAAATGTGCGCCAGCAATTCGCCGTTGATGAAGTCCTTGGTGTCGTTGATGATCATGTACATGATCGTTTTCGGCACGAGGTCGCGAGTCGTCTTCGTCACGATGCGCATGTAGCTGTCGACGAGGTTGCGGATGGTCTCCACCTGCCGCTCCAGCTGCGGGTCCATCGAGCTGGTTTGGCTCTCGCCGGAAGACTACGCGAAAGATACGTTACATGAGATATTTCTAACAATCTTTTGTTTCAACAAATTCAATTGGTCTGCTAGGTCTTAGTTTTAGAAATATTTATGGCATCAAGTCATTTACCTGAGACTTCGGAGAGAAAAGAAGAATTTGGCTGCCATTAGAGAAAGTGTTAGCAAAATTTCAGAGCATCATGAGTAATTTCATGAATGATTATTATAAAAAAAAACCACTCATGCTACTTTCGATCTGGATCCACACAGGTCTAATCTGTGAAGATTCAAAAGCTTTTGATTATGCTGAACATGGAATAACACAATATTGCTGCAGAAGCTGGGTCACTATGGTTTCAGAGGAATATTCTACCAATGGATTCGCAAACAAATTGTGAAAACGTAGCTTGGGGTTCCTTGGGGCTCTTTTCTAGGTCAAATTTTTTATTTACGGTATGTAAATGATTTGACCAATATTAATACCTGTGGTAGGTTCACATTATTCTAATGAAGTTATCCTCTTCTCAAGCAAGCCGAACACACGAATTTACGTATTCCCCATGTGTTACCAACTGCATCGGAAACATCCTTCCCGCCATATGTAATAGTATCATCACAATGCTTGTCGCTATGGGTGGCGTGACCATTGCTTGATGGTAATTAACAATAATAAGGATTTTTCATTTAATCTTTGTTTTCCATTTATTTGCTGAGGAATACACTGAATGAATCTCCACATTCTTAGATATACCACTCTGAGAGTAAAACCTCAGAAACGAACAGGCAACGTATACGGGACAGTTCCCTTTAGCATTTCGGAAAATTGGACAATAGTTCTCATCACACTTAGAATTTGCACTTTTTTCGATATCTTATTTCCGGAAGGAATCAATAAACTTAGGTTTGTATTGATTTATGAACTTTGAAAATAGCTATAATACTTTGAGAAAATCAGTATATTTCAACTAACACTGGGTATGAAGACCAATACATGATCTACATTTGCGATGCTGCCTGGTCTCAGGCTCTCTTACTATCCTGTTCATCGAATACTACAACAAAATCGTGAATATCATGATAGAAAAGATTAGCTTTGATGTACTGTGATTTAAACAAAGCTGCAAACTGCAGTTCAATTGATTGATTCTTTATCAGAATCCAGGATACCAGAGAGGTGAATGTCTTTGAGCTTCAGAAAATCGCGAATTCATTAAACAAATCACTACTTAATGAATTTCTTTCTTTTCTTGAAAAATCAACAATACTGAGAGGATGTTGCAATTCATTCTTTTATATATAATCATTTTATATCAGTATATTCACTGTAAGAAATTGGGAAATTAATGATATATCGACCTGTCCGCTCAATGGACTATACTAATGAGAGAAGAGGGAAATGGACAGACATGAACAAAGAAAATACATAGTAGAGACAAGCTTCAAACCATTTTCGAACTGAGAAAATCACTATTATTGCAGAAAATCCAGAAAAAAGTTTATAAACAATGTACAAAACGTACCTATTCACTTTTATAGTTTGAAAAGAAAAATATATAATGGATGAAATGCTGAAGAAATTGGCAACATTGCATATTAGGTACCTACTCCTGAGAGCTTCTCATGATTTTCACAAGGCTATGATATGAATGTTAACTTCTCATGTCATTTGGGTGCTACTACTACTACCAATGTGAATAATCGAAGTAGAAATGATTCTATTATCATCATCATCAGAATTCTCACATTGTTGAATTCTGTTCATTTGGTGCACTATAAATTGTGTTGTTTTCTTTTTCAAATTCACAAACCTGGTAATCACCTCCCTGCAGCACCCAGGAGCAAAACACACAAACACATTCAAATTAGTAGCAATAAAATATCATAAGGTATGAAAAGAATGTTGACTATAAAATAAATTCTGTACATCATTACCATATACATAATACATACAAATGAAATCATCAAGTACATATAGATTTTGATACGTTTTGTCAAATTTGGTGTGCAAAAAATATATTGCATTTATACCTCCATTGAAAGCATGAAATAAATTAGCCTACAAAATGATAGCAGGTGATTTTTCTTTGGTAAGAGCAATGTTTCATTTCTTTCATTTCATCATCTTCATCATTTCTCCATTGAATTTGGACTACAGAGTATTTTTCACTTCTACCCTGTCTTTTCTATTCCACTTTTGAATCTCAATCGGAATGGTTCAGTATAATTGATGGACCTATAATGGTATTTCACGACAAAAGAAAGATCACCAATCAATATTTTAAGAAAAAAGCAACAGAATCTATAAGCCTTCAAGCAATTTCTAGTCAGAAGTTGAACATAGGAATTGAATAATCATAAGCAATCTTGTGTGTGTTTGTGTGTATTGTAATAGGTATAATTCAACAAAAACAAACATTTTATGTCATGCAATGATAATCGTGACAAAACTCACCTCCTCGCCATTCAAAGTGTCTGTCGTCTTTTCAGGATAAACCCCTGCCCTCAAGAATGAAGCTTTCCAAGAATCTACTTCATCCAAAGTTTCACAGCTCAGTTCCAATTGTTTGTAGTCCTAAGAAAAAATATATAAATGAGTTATTCAACTATATTTCCCTAATATAACATATAACTAAGTATCAATCACCATTTTTTTTAAATATTTTTATTTATGTTTTTCACACTTACATACATTTTCACCAGAGGAATGAGAAATATTTATATGACACTCACCTTATATACATTTCTGCCATCAGGATTGAAAATAGCAAACATGTGTCTCCTGGACATGAAGCCCTGCTCGATGTCCCGTAACTTGATGCCGTCCAGCGGTAACATGTATTTCTTCTCTCTTTCTTCCTCGTCTTTGTACCATGATATGTTTTCAGATGTAAGGACAAACCAGTAGTCTCTCGAGCCGCCTTTCATTATTCCCAGATTGTGAATGCACATGTAGCCCTTACGGATTACCTGGTTGCCGAGGGTACCACGCGTGCCTTTGGCTGCTGCATTTTCTGACTGATTTTGAGCGCTAAGAAAAACACACTTTGTTGATAATACTTTTTTCACAGTATTCCTTTGGAGTTTTTATGCCTTCTGATAACTCATTTGATACTGTTGATTCACTTACTTTGCAAATCCAATAAAATCCTCATGATTTGTGTTCATGTAAGCTAATTCACAGTCAATCAAGAGACAGAGCTGTTCCTTGCAGAACTGTTCTTTCTGCCTGATATGAGTGGTAATAATCCTTTCAGCTTCTTCTCTCAATCTTGGATAACGTGCCATCTGAAAGATGAAAACAATTGGAAGATATTATATTATTATTTTGTAATGATTCATTGCTGGGACTTTGTTGGGTGCCTGTTTCATATTTCTCTCACCTTATCTGTACATAATCTGACAACATTTGATAATTCAGTTACAACCAAATCAACACATTTCAAGGATGGTTCTTTCAGCCTGGATATTTGCTTTTTTACAATGGCTTCAAAAGCCATATCAGGGGTGAACAATCCGACCTAAAAATGTTTATTGATAAATCAATAATGTACAATATTTTTAGAAGAAATAATCAACCAGATTTTGAACTCACCCTTATACCATGTATGTTTCTAATAGCAAATGCAATTTCTCTGCGTAATTCTTTTTCATCAAACTCCATCTTGACTATTTCAAATGGAAATCTTTCATGGAATAATCGATTTATTTTAGCACCACCAGAGAGCTCCATAGTATTGATTTGTGCTGAACCAGATCCTTCTATTGTTCTATCAAAATCTACTTGGAGCTGCTGAATCATCCTAAAGAAGAAAAGGGTAACTGCTATGATTATAATTTTTCACATTGTAAAAACTCAAAAGTTGGATCTTCAAATAAAAATAATTTTCAGTATTTGTCAATACACTACAGGAAAATCAAAACTTCCTCAAATTGTTTATTAGAGACAGACAAAAATGTAACTTACTGTAACATCGCCTTAGTTTTGATGGCCGGATCGTCCGGCCTGAAATGTCTGAACTGATCCACATCCTTTTCCAAAGTGAGCAGCTGTTTCTGCAATTTATCTCTCAAACTCGGTAGAGTCTCGCGAATATGATTCGTCAATTGCTGATTCAGAACTCTTTGTAAATAAGGTGTTCCCAGACGATCTGCTATGTGACGGTATGAGGGATGGCTGAAGACACAGAAGACATATGAAGGAGAGTATGATTCATAATAATGAGTTGAGGTTATATTATGGACATTTTGAATAGTATTCAAATAAATTAATAAAAGTTGCATGCTGATGATCAAAGGTATAATTCTTGAAATTATCATTTGTAGGCTTCATTACAAAAACATTAGATATGGTCTCAGAGTCAAAAAGTTGTCCATGTATGTCCAAATACTTTTGCATCTGGAAAATTGTAGTTCTGTTCACTTGGAAACCATTTTTCAGTGATCTCAGTGATCCTGATATTGCTTTCACACAACAGAATTTTTTACACTATGTTATAATTGTCAAAAATTTTTTTTAATTTCATTAAGTTTTCCAATATCAGGGGTGCAATTATTGCAGTTTATGTTACCTGAGGAAAAATTTTCTTTCAGCAGCTAATGCAGCATTGATGTCTTTCCTCCCTTCAATATCTTTCTGTGAACGATTAACAACACCAATGTAACCCCTTCTCAGAGGTAACAATTTATTTTCTAAAATATCACGGGCATCTGTGCCTTCATCCATAAGATCAAGTTTTGTTATGACACCTATTGTTCTTATGCCTAAAACAATAAAGAGTATACTATATCTGATATAAAGAATAAAGTTTATCAAATGTTTCATGAGCACCAAAACTTTCAAACAATTATCTTCCAGCAGGGTTATGTTTGGAAAAAAACAACCACAAACCAGGAATTAGGTACAGATGAAATAGAGAAATACCAATGAAAAAAATATTCTTTTTATTTGTAACAGAAATATGTGAGAGTGTACCATGAAAATAAGCATCTTAAGAAAATTATGATTCTTGAATTGAAGAAATCAATAGCAATACACAGGAATCAAGTTCCTTGTTGTCATACCTTGAATATCTACTTCTTTGGCCAACTTCAAAGCATCTGAATTGGCAAGATCAGTATTAGCTGGAGTCACAGCAAGAATGAGACAAGATTCCCTCTTGATGAACTGCATTATCATTCCTTTGATTTGTTGTTCAATATCTGGTGGTTGGTCACCAATTGGTACTTTGGTTAAACCAGGTAAATCAATGAGTGTCAGATTTAATACTGAAAAAGAATAATCATCAGAAAACATGAGAAGTAAATGGTTATCCTTTACCATTTGGTGAATATACTCTCAAGTTAATGGGTATGTTAGAGATGCCCTTATTGCTTCCAGTGACCCTGTCTGTTTCTGCTTCAATTTCTTTGCGAACTTCTTCAAAGTCCACAAACTTCTTTCCTTTGCAATGTAAGAATTCAGCATATTCTGTAATAATACAAAAGAGAAAAATTGGTGACAAACTATCACATTAATTTATTTAATTCAATAGAACATGGAAGATAACACAGAATCATCATTCTTGAGTTGAGATTTTTTTTCCCAAAATTTTTCTTCCACTTAGATGACTGTTCATGAACTGTAACATTAAATTATCATATCTGAAGAAAATCAAAATTTGCAGATGTGAAAATTGCTGTTTTAGTTGATTATCATGTATAAAATAAAAAAAAAATAATTTGCTCACCAGTAACTGAATGGATCAACTGTAAAATGAGTGGTCGCCGAGTCACAATTCCAGAACCTCTAGGCAGGAAGTCTCTGAAAAAAGATAACTATGTCATTCAACTCCATATCACATCTATACAAAAAATCAATAGTTGACCCACAACCCACATGTAAGAAATCCACTGACATATATTCACCTAAAAGAATGATAGACTAGATGGAAGTGCAGATAATAAGGAATCAAAAGGTCTCGAGTGATGCAAAAACAAATAAAGTGATCATTTCATTTGTAAGAAAATTTGAATGGTTAATAGCCCAGGTCAATGTGTCAAAAGTCAAATTGGAATTGATTAAACCAAAATTCAATCAATAAATAAATTAGGGTACACACATTATAACAGTGTAGAAAAAGGAAATCCAATTCAATAAAACAGATCTTTACCTGCCAACGAAATTTTCCAAAACCGAACTTTTTCCTGCAGACTGTCCGCCCACTACAGCAATTTGAGGCAAATCCAAAGTCATATGAACACCCAGCTGTGTGAAAGCATCTTGCAGTTTATTCACTATTGGAATAAGCTGCTCCATTCCCACATTCCCCGCCATTTTAGGCAAGAAATTCCCGAAATTTCACAAAGAAAACAATTCAAAACTTCACTGATGAAGAGCTATCAACGAACATGGCCGAGTGAGGAATAATAAAATTAAATGATTCTGGTGACGATATGCGCATGACTCATAATAATAGACCTATGGGAGTTCCTCGCTGTTTGCTGTTATATTCTATGCTCTCCATCTCATTTCAAATCCGTATCAACTATAATTTGGTGATATATCTAATATAAAAAAAAATGTGAGGAACTTGGAAACATTATGATTTGAGATTTTAAATCAGTTCAAACGCTTTTTTGAAAAGATCCGCGACTAAAGATCACAGATAACAGACAGGTGTTAATAGTGTTATTGGCACAAAACCAATGTTTATGCAAGCACAGAACACGCGTCACAGAATACCCTTTTGGATATTGTATACTGTCATGCCAGATTTTTATGCACCACTACCATGATGTAAATAAAGACTGGTGTCTCAACTCCCTATACCCAGCCACTAGAAAAAGTTGTAGACCTTCGCCTACTTGATTTTGTCGGATTTCAATACCTTACTAAGGATTCCCAAGATCGAAACTAGGTGGCGTCACCTATGCCGATCTCGAAGGTTATCTTGAAAATGCTGGAAACACGATGTGGATTTGAAATCCAACATAAATGTAAAAACTGAACTGTTAGCTATCCATCACTGTCAGGTATCCGTCATTATCAGTAAAAGCGGATTTGACTTCACCGGATCGACGATCGTATCGCCATCTATACTCAAGTGGTGCGGCCTTAGTGAGGTCGTTTGACAGGTCTACATGTTTCGGAAAGAAACAATTGAAGAGTTATTTCACCATCCTATATCCACCTTGACCACTACCAACATTTTGAAAAGTAAAATAATTATTCTCCTCAAAATGATTTCCGATAATCGAAATATTACATTTTCTGAGGTAATTTTGCTTGCACTTTTCTAGAAGTAATGAAAAAATTTGAAAAATAGCATTGGCACTATTCACTGAATTCCGGTCCTTTCCAGAACATCTACACCCAACAAGCCACCTTAAGAAGGCCACACCACTTGAGTATAGATGGCGATACGATCGTAGGCAATGGCGATTCGATGGCGAAGAATAGCGCCATCTTCTAGGGAGTTTCATAACTTTAATTGTTGATAGCATCAGCATAGGTGAGGACATCTAGTTTCGATGTTGAGTAGCCTTAGTAATAAAATTCAACATTTTTTCAAAATGGAATGGCTTGTTTATCACTCTATTTGTTTTTAACTTCTCGGTAACCTCCATCCACTCAATATAATCGACTATGTCTCAATCACTAGTACGTTACGATTTTTTTTGTCAAAATATTATAACATTTGCAGATTCATACCTACTTGAAAATTCGGTGACTTCATGATTATCAATATTAGTAGGAAATATTGATACAACTATTAAATGAATAGATTTGTGATATTTCTGATCCATTTCGACGCTTCATATTTGTACAGGGTAGTAAAAAATGATTTTTCAATTCGGAATATTTTGAATTGATTTGTCTCCGGTTTTTTCACTTGGAACATCATGTGATATAGAATCAGAATGCGAACATTTTCTGTATCAATGCCAATTTAGTCATTCCTAACCATTTTCGAGTTATTTTATTGAACAAAATTTTCACTGATACACAGAGAAAAAATCTAATTGTTCACGGCTATTAAATTCAGTTGTGAGTTTTGAAACTTACTAGGATATGCATGGGTGAATTGACAATTGAGTTACTCACCTGCAAAAGTTCGAATCTCTTGTGATCAATTGAACTTTGTGCGGATATCGATAATTTGTTATGGTCAGAATTTTTTTGCGCTGGTGGCTAGTGAAATATTAGAAACGAAATAATCATATGTCCTTTGTTTTCTCAGTTTGCATATTTTCACGCACATTCTATGAAAATAGCATGGTTCAATTTTTAGGCATAGTAAATTCAAACTTCCTTCATTAACAATTTTGTGGAAAAAAAATTAAATCCTTTTGTTCTATTGCATTTTTAATGACTATCAAAACAACTCTGCATCTGATTAATATGAAAAACCCACCGAAATAGTGCTCATCTAATAATTTCCCATGATGAAAATAATCTGATTTAGGTCGTGGGTATTGTCGGACTATGAAATCTGGTTTGTGTGAGTGGTTCTAAAAAATACAATGCAATAATAAGTTACTGGGCTCTTTTTCATTCGTCCCCATAACAGTCAGTCATTTTTTATATCAGTAAAACGAATAACAATTTTATTGTCAAGATTGCAGCCTTCAGCATCTGATTTTTAAATGATTCTGATACCGAGATGGTTGAGGTCCATGCAGCTATCTAAAAGCTATCTGAAAACTTTGAAACATCGACTCAATAACATACTCTGACTCTACTTCCATTCTAAGAGCTGAAATAGAAGAAAATTGTTTTTAGAGCTATAATAAATTATCAAGTGAGCGAATACACACAGAAAAGCGTCAAAGCACCGAAACCTACCAAATATTTTGTCTGAGCAGCAACAGTCAACCGTTTGCTTTTCTCCAACATTTCTGACTGCGCGCTGTTTCTATGGAAAAGATTATATTCAAAAGCGGTTGACTAATCTTTTACCTTACACAGAGATAGTAAGATCAAACAGAAGGAACAAATGTAACATAAATTTTCACCAGGGCAATTTGAAAAAATAATCAAAAGTGTAAGCACCAAATAGCACAGCATGGATAGAATAGGTATATCCAGCATATATAGAATGGACAAACACTGTGAACACTGAAAAGATATTGAATGAATCTTACCACGTCTGATTTTTTGTAGCCAAAGTTACTATGGAATTGTTAGAACAAAAAATCTAGGAATAAATTTACTAGATCTTCGTGATGATAAATTTTTTTCACTTCCGTAAGGTCGAATACCTGAAATCAGCACCGTTAGTTGATGAGCATCAATATATTTATTAGAAAAATTTAAGATATCATGAAGTGGAGTTCTAACAAATTTATATAAGACTATGTTAGGTACTTTTGATCTGTGGTATAGGATGGATCTGATATGATTTTATAAGTTTTTCTAAATCCGTTCTGGAATTGGTGGAGGCGTACCTGGCGGAGGTGGTGGAGCTGGTCTGTTTGCTGATGGTGGAGGAGTCGATAATCTATAACCTAAGAAAATGTATTCCTTTAACTATGCAGCAAAGTAGTAGACTGACTGCCAATAATAAGTTCAGCCAAAGAATATACATATATTTCTTTTTATACCTACAGTACCCAACATAAATCCATTCAATATTTACATATGTATATATATTTCAAAAATAAATACTATTTAAAAAGTGAAGGTATATTATATCAAAATCTGTGCTCATTAATTGAAGTAATTCTGTTAGAAAACATTTGTGCGGATATAAAAATTGATTGTTTTTCTATCGATCAAATGAAAATAACTGCTTCCTTTTGAATATCTATTTCATCAGTATGTACCTACTTTTTTTAGTAACCGCTGGTACGGAAGCAGTTTTCGCTCTTCTGTTATTGACGTCTTCCTTGATGTTGAAACTTTTAGTTGACATGTCCAAAGAACAAGACCCGATGATATCTAATGCTGATTTGCAAGCTTGATACATGGCCATTTTTTCGTCTCGTCTCTTTATTTCCAATGGCGATTCTTCGAGGAGGTTCATCTAGAAGAGGGGAGAGATCAATATCTGAAAGCTTTCATCATACGAATACATTGAATTTTATCTTATGCAGAATCTGAATCATCATATCGAATCAGTGAACAATATAGAATGGCGAATATATTAATGAAACTTCTTCCTGAATGCAACAAATACTGGCACAATATGGCTTCATACTGCAATTATTGAAGTTTCACACTCTGGTTGCTTCGACTAGGGACAAATTATTGCACAAATAAACTACCTATTTCAGTAACTCTGTTTTACTAGAAGTCGTATGATGAAGTAGTGATATAATTAATACATGAATATTCTTAGTGAAGTATTGTCGAAGTGAGAAGAGAAGTAGGTACGTATTTTCTCTCGAAAGACAAACATTTTTCAAAACCTTTGTAACAAAACGTTTCGAACTCTCCATCCTCGCCGGAAAGGATAGGATAGGATAGGACCTGATTAATATAATGGGAAAATGCACAGTTTGCGTCCCAACGTAAACTAACTTTTTTATTAATGAGGACCCCAGGTTGACGCCATGAAGATATGTTCTTCATGAAGATAATTAACATCTTCTATCATCATTCTGGAAAGTAAACTTACGAAAATTTCGACCCGAAATATCTGTAATGACCTGTCGTTCCAATTGTTCTACCATAGTTTTAAACTCATATTGATTCATAATTCATAGCAATATCATTTTTGTCATGGAAAATATGACTTTCTCAACTTTTTCTCTTAAGACATTCAAAATTATACATTGTGTTTTTTTCTGAATGACTTATATTTTCAGTACTTTAGCCAAAAGTTTCAAGCAGGCACATGATAGTATTGTGAGAGTCGAAAATAGTTGTTCATTCATTTCCAGGATTCCAGGAAATGAGGATATAGAATGACTAGAAAGAGAAAAAAACGGTGTCTTACGCAACTTGATGATTTTAATCAATGCAAGGGGATGCCATATCTACTGATTGATTTTTATGTTTCGAGTTAATATATGAATGACTTCATTCACCTGGTCTTCGCTGGCATATACATGAACCAGTAGCTCTTCAAAAATGTACTTCTTCAAATGATTTAATATCATATGCGTGATAATTTTCGGTACTAAATCTTTCGTAGACTTCGTCACTATTGACATGTAGCTATCGACTAGATTTCTTATTATTTCTACTTGTCTCTTCAGTTGTGGATCGACTTCTTCATTTACCTGTAGCAAAAACACTATTTTACCATATTATTACCTGTTGCCAATATTAGCAATATTCGGAAATGTACTTCCCCAAGTCGAAGTTCATACAGTTCATGAGTAAAACTACTATTGACATCAGGCGAATAATTCAATGGAAAATTTTCGAATTGAATAAGGATTACCTTAACATCTTCGTTTTCTTCAAAATCCTGTTGCTTTTCTGGATATACTCCGGCCCGCAAAAATGATGCTTTCCAAGAATCCATGTCACCTAATGAGTTACAGCTCAACTCCAGCTGTTTATAATCTTTGTATACATTAGCACCACTAGGTAAAAATAAAGCGAATGTTGGTTTCCTTGACATGAACCCAGTCTCGATATCTCTCATCTTCAGTTTATTCAGAGGAAGAATATAATGAATTTCTTTTTCAGTCTCATCTTTGTACCACGCTAAACTATCTGAAGAAAGCACGTACCAGAAACTTCTGTCTTTGATAATACTGAGATTATGTAAAGTCATGTAACCTTTGCGAATAACTTGGTTTCCTAAATTATTATTGTGGGTAGGCGTTCTCTTATTCGCCTGACTTTCAGCACTGCAAAGAAAAATATATTTATATTTTCTGAATCCTTTATTTCGAATACTTACTTAGCAAACCCAATGAAATCCTCATGATTGGTGTTCATGTAAGACAACTGACACTCTACATATTTAGACAACTGGTCTTTACACATTTGTTCTCTTCGTCTCACATGTAGCGTGATATTTCTTTCAACTAGTTCTTTCAGCCTCGGGAACCTAGACATCTGAAGAATTAGTTATTGTATTCAAATATAAAATAAGAGCTTTCAATGGTGTTCACCTGTTCTGAACAAGATTGTACTATATTCAATAGTTCAGTTACCACAAGATCCACACATTTCATGCTTGGTTCCTTCAATCTTTCTATTTGTTTCTTCACAATGGCATCAAAAGCCAAACTTGGTGTGAAAAGACCTATCTAAAGAATTATTGATAGAGGTTTTGCAAAATGTATGATTTTCTGAAAAACTAACCCTTATTCCGTGGATGTTGCATATCGCAATAGCTATTTCTTTTCGAAGTTCACTCTCATCGAACTCCATTTTAACAATTTCGAATGGAAATCTCTCATGAAACAAACACCTGATTTTAGCACCTCCAGAGAGTTCTGTTGTATCAACATCATCAGATCTCGTTCCTTCCAAAACTTTTTCGAAGTTTAAAGCAAATTGCTGTATCAGTCTGAAAATAATATTAATGATAATATTTTTTGTGAATCTCATGTCCGAAAATAATATTCGTGAGGGATTAGATATAGACCATGACAAATAGCAGACATTTTCTTCGTCATAATTCTACCGAGAGCATCTTGTATTTTAACAGATTTATGAGACCGTGAACAATATATATAATAATAATAATCTTAGTTTATTCAAATATCCACTGATATCGCATATCATGTGACTAAAACCATGGTTACCTTATATTTCAATATGTGAGTTGGATACACTATAAATAATGAATAATCAAATTCATAATATAATAAAGTTGTGTTTGTGGCCACATCAGTACCAGATATAACTATTTAATGAAAGCACATGAAAATTTATTGGAATTGTGCGGTGGTTGAGATAAAAAAATGGGACCGGATCATATTGTGAGAAGCTAGATTACATCATAAAATATTTAGTTTTCTGATGAATAAATCATTAAATGATAGAATATATATATATATATATATATATATATATATATATATATATATATGAGATTTTTGGCCATGTACAGAAAGGAAAATTATGGAGTGACTAAGAGTGAGAATGAGAATCTAAAACTGGATGTCACACCAGAAGCAGCTGCAATTGATACTTACGACGATAGTACAACTCAAATTTGAATGAGATGATCATAACAAAGCTGTGAAGCCTCGAGAAATAGACAAGTAGATCTTTTTGCGTTAGCTGATTTTTATCTCAGCTGCACCAATTTTGAACAGATACATTTCAATGAGAATGAAATACAATTGAACAGCTGAATCACTCACTTACTTCAGACTTTCTGAAATATATTTCTCAGAACGAAAATCCTCAATCATATTTATTCAAATACTTCAACGAAATGGCTGCCTACATTATCGCAAAATTTCTGGACTAAATAGCCATTACTGTCAAATCGAAATGATTTCCATCATAATCGAAATGGTCCGATGTCATGTAATACTCATGTGAATAGAGGGTGATTCCTCACATGTTATGTCGATATATTGTGTCTATTGAATGAATCAGCCCTGAATAATTTAGAATATTATGCGAAAAATATTGATAAGAATACGTCGACATAATGAAGAATACATGATGGTGATCACTTACTGTAACATAGCCTTCGTTTTTATGAGAGGATCATCAGGATTGAAATTTTTGAAATCTCCTAGGTCGGTTTCTAATGCAGTCAATTGTTTCTGCAACTTGTCTCTTAGAGAGGGTAAGGTGCTTCTTATGTGCTCGATCAACTGTGCGTTCAACATTGCTTGCAGATAAGGCGTTCCAAGTTTGTCTGCTATATGACGGTACGCTGGATGACTGAAAAATCAAAGGTTGAAATTTATCCGAATTTCTGTACCTATACCTGATTACCTAGTGAAAAATTTTCGTTCTGCTTCAATTGCTAGTTTGATATCTTTCTGGCTGTCGATGTCTCGCTGTGATCTGTTAATGACGCCAACGTAGCCTCTTCTAAGAGGCAGGAGTTTATTTTCCAGAATATGTCTACAATCCGTGCCTTCATCCATTATGTCAAGTTTCGTTATGACACCAATAGTTCGGAAACCTGGTAAAATAGGATATACTTGGTTGATACAGTGAATCAGATATAAAGTTGGGAAACAGATACGTATCAATAGAAGCCAATAATTTCAATGATGACCATGCAATGAGAGCTTATTTCAAAGGTTTATACACTATGCGTCCAAGATAAGGATGCACAGCAAATGTATCTCGGAAAAACGAAAAGAAGTTGCGCATTCATTGGGTCATAGCTTTTCCAATATTATTTATAATTTTCTATAGTTATATCTCTATTTCATATTGTTTCACCGTTATTTTCAGAGATAGAAAATACTTCTTTATAGGAACGTTTGATATGAGACGTTACGTATTCGTGAAATCATTTTCAGCTTCATTTCATCAAATACGGTCCTGATTATGTTTTCATAGATTCTGAAAGCTTTTTCCATTCTGGATACACCCAGACTATATATAATAAGTTGAGTATGTTTCGACGTAATTTATATATTATCAATTTTATCCAAAACACTAAATCAAAAATATCATCAATTCCACTTGTTTTGAAGAAAAATGAGTCAAGAATACAGTTTCTGAACTTTCAGTGTCGAATATTGATTGACTAGTAAGGTAATACTGAATAGTATTTATTATTTGAATAAGAAGATCGTGCCACTATTGCCGGGCCCTGTATGTATACAATTAAAAGGCATAGTTCAAGTTCAAATCATGACACGTATTAGGTGACACCAAAGAAAAGACATTAGGACACGTGTTCTAAGGTCTATGGGGGGCACAATAAGAACTTGCTCTTCCACTCAACTTAGTGCCCAGTAATGTTCTCTTCTTGAAAATAGAGTCCAATGACCGTTAATAAGAATTTCTGCATACTCATCAACTTCATCCAGTCTAATTATGCCCTAGCTAAATGAAAACGATGATGTCATCCATTGAAATGAAAATTGGCTTGGCCTGAAAACGTACGTAATTACATTGTGTTTCTAGGAGTACTTCTTTGAAGTATGATTTTTCTACAGACTCACAAGTAGTTTTTGGACCATATTTCTGCAATCGTTGAATGAACTCTTATAAAACCATACATTGTTAGATTTTTAATATTCCATAACTAAATACAGAGGAATACTATTTATTTGAAAAATGGAAATAATTGTAAAATATGAAAAATAAATTGGGAAATTTTCAATATTTTATCTTCATTCATGTTCATCAGATTGGTTGAAGTGTATTCTACGCACTCTAGATGCGGGTCCAGATGTTCCTGGAAAATCAAATGGACTCAAATGAATCGTCCGTAAAATTCAACGAATAAACAGGGTGTTCTATTTGAAAGTCTATTTGACGTTGGGGTCGTTATTTTAGGTGGAACCGCAAGTATAGGAAAATTTTACAATTATTGAATCCAAATCCCAAGAGAAACGAAAACTAATCTATTAAGGTGTTCTGTAGTTGGTCTCATACCCTGTGGATCGACTTCTTTGGCTATTTGCAGAGCGTCAGAGTTTGCCAAATCGGTGTTGGCAGGAGTGACTGCAAGAATGAGGCAGGATTCCTTCTTTATGAACTGCAGAATCATGCTCCTAATTTGAATCTCGATGTCTTGTGGCTGGTCTCCTATAGGGAGCTTCGTCATTCCCGGTAGATCAATCAGTGTCAGGTTCAATACTGAATGAAATACAAAAAATAGTCATGTTGATGAATAATTTTCTATTCATCAAACAAAATACCAGCTTCACAAGGTGGTCCAGTCTATAGTAGCGAAACCCCAACAATCGATAGAATATCTCATTCAAAGTACAAAAAGTGTGGATACGAAATAAATAGTTAATCAAAAACCATAATATCATTTAGAAAAGTCTAAATACGTAAATATGAAAAATAAATTGCACTCTCCAGTAGACCTAAAAATTCAATAAACCGTCACTCTCGATGGTAATTACTGGAGAATATCTTGTAATATATACTGAGGAGTGGCTATTCTTTTTTACTTTTCAGGTCTACTGAAGATGGCAACTTAGTTGCGAAATACGTATTCAGAATTTTCTCCATATTATTGTGTTTTTTCGGGTTTCTATTTATTTTGTATTTGAGTATTTAACCATAGTATCCGAATCGTAATTTTAAAAAGTTTAAAGTACAACAGTGATCGTAAAACGTTTCGTTCGTTCAATTTGGATAAATTATTGATTTATTTTCAATCACTGTGGAACAGGAGTACGAAAATTAGAGATTCTAATGAAATACTCAGAATCTGGAACCGCATGGATCTGTAGTATTTTCAGCTCATCTGAATACCAGTGGAGCCGTTGAGGAATGTTCTCATGAAAAATAAAATAATTGGCGATAGAGAAATCTGAATTTCATATGAGAATATGAAGAGTATCACATTTTCTGGAAAAAGATTTTCATGTTGAAACGCAATAAACCAAATTCGACACAAAATTTGGAGGTATAAGTCGGATTGTAGACCGCTAGGTAACCAAGAAACGACCATTCTGAGATTCAGACGCCCCATATCGTTCCTATTTTCTTTGGCACAAATGAAAGACAATTATTATCAATTATATTATTTTATAATCACCCTAAAGACTGAGTACAGAGTTGTCATTCAGAAATACGTAACGATACTTCCGTTGAAATGAAGTCTTCTATCAGTTGTTTCGCCACCATAAAGTGGACCATCCTGTATAGGAAGTTGATTTTGTTTTTCACCACATGGTCTATGAGAACACTGTTTTTCTATATGAAGTGAATATGAATAGCTACAACAGAATTGAGACTGATTATTCAGATGATGTAAGTAATGAATAAATTGCAAAAAGCTGATATTCAATATCTTAAAGGTCGTATTACACTTGATATAAATATAATTTGAATACCGAAAAAATCAACTTATATGAACGCATACATTTTGGCTACATTATGAGGCCAATGAGTATTCAATAGTACCAACACTATCCATAATGATAACTGGCAATCGTTAAAATATTTCAAAATAATAACACCTGATTCATGACAGAGTTCGTGACATCACGGTTTGTATGAGAAAAATGTCAAATAAGAGTTATGCTAACCTTACTTCTGAACTGATAGATATTATAGGATTTTAATCAAATATCATCAAATATGAATTACTAGTATCGCCTTCATATGCAGGTAATAGTGGTAAGAATAGCATAATATACCTAAATTTTTTGACCATAAAGTATTAATTTTCTCATTATCACTCACCATTCGGAGAATATATTCTGAGATTGATAGGTATAGTCGATATACCTTTATTACTACCCGTAATTCGATCTGTTTCTGTCTCAATTTCTTTCCGAACTTCATCGAAATCCGTGTATTTTTGTCCTTTATTGTGCAAAAATTCAGCATACTCTAAAAATAAAGAAACATGTCAAACAGAAGTTTGAAGCTAGCAAGAACTATTCCAAATAATTATTAAAAAAATAGAAATGACGTTGCGTGAAGTGAGAGCCTTGATGGTTAAATCGCAGGGCATTTTGAAATTTTAGTCGAATATTTCGAATATTCCGATATATCGATATATTGCAAATATCGAAATTCGATACCGGATTTTTGATATTGTATCATTGAATACATTGAATATTCGAATTATTCGATATTTGATATCGAATATCCGATTATTATTGAATATTTGAAATATTCGATATAAGAAAATTCGAAGATCGATTATATCCGAATATTCCATACATCGATATATTCCACACTCGATTCCAAATATCGATATGTTTTATATTATATACATTCTTATTATACGTACCAAATTTTGAATTGTTCAGCTGTAATATCAGTGGCCTTCTAGTTACTATTCCTGCCCCTCTTGGTAAAAAATCTCTAGAAAACGAATCAATAATGGGAGAATTGATGTAATCAATATACAGGGTTGGGATAAAGTATGGAACCAAGTGAATATCTTTCAAACAAATAGAACGATATTCATGGAAATTTGCAGGTAAGGGCAATGGAACAAAATGCATCTGATGTACCTTTTTTTGTTTCTGGTTCAACCGGAAATGCTATCAACTTCTTTGATTTAAATGGGACACCCTATATATTTTTACAGATTTTGTTATTTTGAATTCATACATACTGAGTTTAGTGTGAAAAAAATTGTAAAAACGAGGAATATAGCACTTCAATCAACCTCCTTTGAGTTTTTCGCATAGGAGCAAAAAACTATTTAGATAAACTAATTGATGTTGTTTGTATGCATGATAATGAATAAACGAGTACTGTTTAGTACGTCTTTTGTTCTCCAAGTGTCAAATTCTAATTGACGGAAATAAATTTCACAATTTAGAGTGGTTCAATTGAGTGAAAAAGAGCGTATGAAATGAAATATCATATCTTCAATAACTACTAAATAACGAAATTATTCCTGCACTTCAACAGAATGGAGCACCTCCCTACTATGATAGACGGGTTAGGATTTTTCTGGATGCGAATTTTCCAAATCGATGTCTTGGACATAGAGGATTCATAAAGTGTCCTGCTCGTTCTCTGGATCTTAGCCCTTTAGATTTTCTTCTTTGGGGTTATCCAAAACAGGTGTTCACGTTAGACGAACAACAAACTTGACAAAAATTGAGACAAAGAATTATTGATGAATGTGAACTAATAGGTGGAGAAATCTTGGAAAGAGTGACTCAAGAATTTGTTAATATGATGGCATACTATTGTCAGCAAGTAAACGGCGAGCATTTTGAATATTTGAAGTGATTTTGTTTCTCATTATTGTAAGATAATGAAATGTACACCTATTTCACAACTTACAGTTATTCCTCGTTTTTACGATTTTTTTATACTAAACTCAGTATGTATGAATTCAAAATAACAAGCTCTTACAAGATCTGTAAAAATATATAGGGTGTCCTATTTGAATTAAAAGAGTTGATGGCATTTTCGGTTAAACCGGAAGTATATTATCAACAAAAAAATGAACATCAGATGCATTTTGTTGCATTGCACTTACCTGCAAATTTTCATTAATATCGTTTTTTTTTTTTCGTTCAAAAGATATTAACTTGGTTCAATACTTCATCCCAACCCTGTATTTAATAATGCTCAACCATGCCCCAAGCCGTATTACACATCCTCATTGCATGAGTATGATGGTAAAACATCTTTGTGCATGTATGTACCTATATAATAATATATACCCACATAGGTTTAAATAGTAGGTAGTATACTATGAATAAAAATAAATACTTTTTCTCGGTGTCTACCTAGGTTAACCTCGAACACGACTGATACAGGGTGTCTCAACAGAAACCGAGACGAAATCTAGCTATCCTGAAACAGTATTTCTGTATGAATTCACAGGTGACATAAAAAACTCGGAACTCGGGAAAATTTATAGAAAAAATTATACATGGAAACAAACTCCTGTTGAAGGTTTTTTAGCTTTTTACTCACTCATTGAATAAAAGGGTCGAGAAAAGGGTATATCGTCGGGTATATCGTATCGTCGGATCCTTCATATATAGATTGACTCATTTTTTTTCTCTCCTGAAGATACAGATCATAGTAAATATTGTTTATTTTATACAACATACCGAACAATGATTGGATTTGGATACAAATATGATCATCATTATTGTTGGCTGAAGTTTTACAATGTTTACCCAATACCTGATAATAATCTTGTTTTTATGGCGTTTTATGACAGTTAATTACTGCCATATGATATTGTATATAGTTGAAAAAAATTATTGAAAAAAGTAAACATATTTGCGTGGATGTGGGGTACTATCATTGTTCTAAACATCCTTAGACAATAGCGGGTTATAAAATCAGAGTTTATTGATATGATAGGTACGACATTCTATCAATGTTCCGTTTCAGTAAGAATACCTCTAAAGACAATCTCTGAACCCGGTGGGTATCGTGGAAATATCTCGCGAAAGGCCGTCTGAAAATATGAAATATATTTTTTTCAACTCCTTTTCCCTTCTGTTCGAAATTCCAAGCTCAAGAGATTTGCCACTGTATAATAATTGTTAATTTTCTCAGAGTTTATTAACTGAGTATATGCCATATATACAGGGTGGCCCAATGAAAACGAAACAAGGCATGCATTTTCTTGAGAGATCGAGGAACTGACATTAAAATAAATGATTCTTTATGTAATGTTGGATAGGACACAGGATTTAAAAAAAACACATAAGGCACTTCTTAGATGAACATCGTTCTACCTACAAAATGAGAAATAGTGATGAAAGGGAAAAAAGCGTTATACTTTCCATCACTAGCCGATTATTTTCACAAACGTGTTTTCTCGAGCACTACTGCATTGAATTCCAAAAACAAGGAAGCGTTGGTAAGAGATTTCGATTACCTTCAAAATGATGTATCACTTGACCCCTTATCTCATTTGAGATTCAAGTGTTGGAGATCACCCCTCCGAGGGGTTTGAAGTGAAAAAGTTGAAAACATGCACGAAATATTTCCCCCTCGAAATAAAAATCGACCGATTCCATCGTTTTTTTGTTCCGAGAACGATAACTATGTCAAATCGGCCTTGTTTCGTTTTCATTGGGCTACCCAGTATTTATTTATGGCACTCTACTTTCTGGAGTGCCAATATTTTATTTTTTTCGAATCTTAGGATACAGATTTCAATTACAGGATCATCACTCTGATCTATCTGTTTCGAGATGATTTAGCCAGTTGGAATGGTGAAACTCATGGGTAGTCATCAGACTACGAGTAAAACTATAATAAGCCCAATAATTATCAGGTATAAACAAATTAATTCACTGCGGGAAGCTGAAGTTGACGCATAAACAAATTTTAATATCGCTATCATGATCTCACAATTCCAACAAGACGGTAGGAATTTTGGTCGGAACTGTATTCTGATTGGAAGAAACTGAGTTCAATCGGTTACCTGCCGACAAAATTTTCCAAAACAGAACTTTTTCCTGCAGATTGGCCTCCCACCACTGCGATCTGCGGCAAGTCCAAAGTCAAGTGTACTCCCAATTGGCCGAAAGCATCCTGCAATTTGTTGACAATCGGGATCAGGTGTTCCATGCCAGTATTATTGGCCATTTCGGCACTTTAACTTTCACTAAGCGCACAGCACGTCAGCACACTCTCAAAAACAATAGATTTATGATCACACTTGTTGCTACTAATAATGCTACTTGGTATGTTTGTGGACGCCCAATGATGACTAGAATGCAATATAAATTGGAACTGGAATGTGACTCACATAACACCTATTATGATGTTCTGTTCTGATACATCTCAGATAAGAGAACACTTGATACCGATACATTTATCTAAAGCAAGGTTATTGGCTCACGCATACACAGTAAGCAGTTTGAATGGTTCGTAGTTGACTGAGCAGAGGTCTGATTTGGGTTAGTAAGGCATTTTTATTCATGATAATAAACAATGAATCCGTAGACTCCATCAGAGTATTTGTAATTTTGGTTGCCTAGCGCTTGGTGTTGACCTGTATAATGTACGAACGCGGTTGTTCGCTCGAGAAAATATTCTCAAAAATTTAAATAATCGGGAAAATATTCTCAAGAATAAAAATATAATCTTAAAATAATTGCCTCAAAATTTTCTAGTATAATTTTTGTCTGAATCAATTATTTCCATTCGGTTCGATAAAAGAAAGAGTCCAAAATTTAGTTTGATTTTATAAAATATTTTTAATTTTTTAGTTAAAATTTTGTTGAATATCGCATTATCAATAACTGAGATGAGCATTCGAAATAAGATTAATGCTGCAAATTTTCTTTTCAAATAGGTATTATAATAAACGTGTTTCATAGGCTACCCAATAGGCTACCACTGAGGTCCTTCAGCATATTGCTTTTAAATTCCGCAATCAGTTATCTCATTGATTTCAAATTTATATTAATATTGATATCAGTCGATTTCCTGACTGAATGGAAACATTCCGCTACTTTCTTTTCAAAAGCACAATTTGGTTTGAAAATTGGGAGAGTCCTTTACAGGAAATATAGTTTCATAACCTCATGTGAAGTGTGGAATTTGTGAAAGAGCAGAGAGAGGATAAGTAGTAATTTACAAATTACATTTTTTTCCGTGGAATCTTGAACTCGTATACAGGCAAAAAAAGGAAAAAGTATTAATAGAAATAGATATTAGTTTTCTAGGAATATATACCTCTACATTTATTCTTTCTACAATGTCACATTTATTCATTTCCATTAGACAATTAACATTGTCTCGGTACAGTCATTCGATGAAATGATGATACAACAGTTGAAAGAGTAGAAGAAATCACCTATTTACAACTCACAAGTTTTACACTATACTATACTATAGGTACAGAATGAACGAATAATAATACAACAAATAGTGTCTAAAAAATTTTCATTCATATTGCAAAAAAAGTTATTAGGCAATAATGTTTTCAGTTCGATTTTAAAATCAACCAATAATTTACTGGTTTCCACGCAGTTTGGTAACTTGTTGAATAATATCAAACCCATTAGATCAGATGAACAGTGTGATAGTGTATGATTTGGCCAATAGACTTATCATCCAAGGATAATAAGTCTATGATCTCACCACAATCCTTTCCTGTAGTATTTGTACAATTTTCAAATGATTTTCAAACTCCAGCAATTCATCTTCTTATATTGCAGTAGGAGAATTCACGTGACTTTATGGATTGCCATAATATAAATTGCTACATAAACAAACACAATACCCCAAATTAATAATAATGAATGTCTCTTTCAGAAGGTGAAATGGGTCTGAGTATAATTTATCGCTACCAACCCATTTCCTCGCTTCTTCTATGACGGTGAATATCATAAAACTCAAGAGTCATTCAAAAAATTGTATGGTGGTGAGCTAATTTGATGTTTCGTGATACAAGCCCATTTTCAGAATACCTATACGTGTATCTATTCCATCTTTCCATTGATGACATTTTCTGAGACCTCTTCGATGTTATCTGACAATACTTTGTAGGTTTCGTCTATAATTCTTGGTATATCTACTGACGTGCATCCTTCTGTTGAGATTGCAGGAAGAATTCGGATTTTGATGTGACCTGAAAAATAAATTTACTCAACGAAAGTTCAAAAAGTTTTTCAACGATGATTTTCAGAACATTTTCGAACATTTTGGTATACCAGAGCAGTTTAAAAAAAGAAGTAGTGAACAGTTAGTCCATGTTCGAAGGAATATCACATACTCACCATTATCAAATCGATTTTTTCCTAAAAAGGAATATCTCGAAACTGCGACAGGTTGGATGGGACACTGAGAAGCTACTGCCAAATAGAATGCTCCTTTTTTGAAAGGCAGAAGGGTTTTACCACTGTTCCTAGTACCTTCAGGAAACATGAGAACTCGAGCCTGTAAAGAAAACTTCTCAGAATATTCTTTAAATATGTTATTTCAGCTAAACTGATCACCTTTCGGGTCCTGATGGTTTCTCCAGTTTTATTTATTGCTTTCTGTGCATCTTTCGGTTTCACCCTGTCAATGAAGATTGTGCCCCATAGCCATGAAGCAAGCCCAAAGGGCTGTATGTAGAAAATTTCTTTCTTGGAAATTACAGTCGAGTTTGGTAATAAAGGCCATAGGTATGCAAGAACTGAAAAAAAAACAATAATGCTTTCAAGACGATGGAAAAGTTTGTAAGATTCATACATTTCGTATAATAACCTACTTTCTATGTTCAGAAATGATGTGAATTGAATTATTGGAAGATTAAATGATAATGGGAAATGATGATGATGAACAATATTAACGAATTACTTCAATTGAGGTCAGGCGTACCTATTGGTAAATTATATGTTAAATTCTCATCATTATATTTAATATCATGAATATTATCACTTGAATATTATATTTTCATTATAACATGAAGCAAACGACATACATCTACCTTATATGTAGTTAATAGAGGATTTTCTAAAAATCAATCGTGATCAACAAAAAAAATTTCACACTTGAATGTAGATAATGGGTATTACCCTTGGGTAATCAAGGGTATTACTCATGGATGAAGATATATTCGGTTCATTTCAATGGATACTGAGGTTAAGCACTGATACTTACTGATGAGGTCGATTAAACTTTGGTGGTTGATCAAAACAACACCTCCACTGTCTTTGACGATATTTTCCTCTCCTTCAACTGTATACTCTAACCCCAATAATTTACCGAAATATCTCAATAAAGCCGCCGGGATCCTGAGAGAGAGAAAACAAAGTATTCAAATCACAAGTAGTTCAGGATCCAATAATCAAATCAATCATTCTATAAAAATTAATCACTGGGGCAGATCTACAGGGAGAAATTGTTAAGGTTGATGATTTCTCACTTACAGTGCGTTTCTGCTATCCCTAGGCTTTAGTAGCATCAAAGGAATCGGCCCACAAGCGAAGACAATACTCGCCAAACTGAATATTGTAAGTTTGATCCAATATTTTGCCGCAGTACTAATTTTAGCCAGTGCAAATATGAAAATCACCAGAGCTGCAGTGTAGTACCAAAACTCCATAGCTGCAAGTTACGATAAATTATGATTGTGATTGTTTTCGAATCATAGTGCCGATCGATAAGTTTGATAATGAACCCTATACATTTTTCCTTTTATGTGCTAAGCATGTGTAAATCATTTTCTCTCCATTGTATTCAATGGATGAAATATATACACATATTTCATTCAGGGTGACACGTGAAATTGATGAAAAAAAACATTACTGAATGATTTATAATAGCTATAGCTACAATCTGCACTTTTCCTAGATCAATACTTATTTCTATTTGAAAACTGGATTGTTGAAATCACTGATTTATAACGATAAATCTTCATTAGCCATCGCGAATCCATTTATTTTTCCAAATCGTGATAGCAAACTTCTTGTAATATTAGTTCAATTATTATTACTAGGAATTTATTTATTTATTTATTGTCCAAACAGGCACAAAACCCAATTTCAGGGCAGCTTTATCATTTGAATTACAACTGAAATGTACAAGGTGACTCCCTTTTGTGTGTAGCGCAAAAAAATGATATGTTCACTCACTTAGGTGAGTCATCCTGTACATTTCAATTGTAGTTGTAATGACTCGACCTGTCCGATCATAATGATCATAGTGAGTTTAAATAAATCGGATAGATTATCGCGCCAAAAATAGAAATTTATACAAAATATGTATATTGAATTTGGAGCTGAAGAATTCAACAGAATTTAAACGTTTTCCATCTTCTCCTACGATATCATATTTTTATGGTTAAAAATATTTGGAGAATTTTATCCATTCCATTTGAGAGCACAAAAGTTGTGAGAAAATATACTTCTCCCGGTCGTTGCATACCCTGCACCTGATGAAGTTGAACTAAATCAATTATATGAGTCTTTACCTTGTGCATAGCCACTTTACATGATACAGAAACTAAAAATACCAATATAACAATCCCAAAATGTACCATAAACTAATTGAATACAAACTTTATTTGAATAATTATTCATTGTTTCAACATTATATTGTTATCTATTTTACAATTTGATGTCGATGGTGTCTGCCCGCCTGTAAAAAAAGCGAGAATGGCACCCACGTGATGCTTTGCGGCAACAACCAAGAAATAATTTCAAGAGGAAACCGGCGATAAAAATATCTAAGCAGCAATAAAGTACACTTCACACATAGAAAATTTATGAATGAGGAAACATTTGGACGAGATTTCATTATATTTGCAGTATTCAGTAAAGGGGTACTTGTTATGAAGGAACAATTATGGAATGCTAAATTCACCTTCTAAAATGTACTTTCTCAATATGAACTCAAAGTAAAGATATTCATGGCTTTTAGAGATTCAGGAGGATCGATATATAAATTCTCACAATCATAGGTGAAAGATTGTAATACTATTCCAGAGAGTACTATATCGCTCGAAGTAATTCAAAATGCCAAAAATCAATTTCAGACAGGCCTTATTTGTCGCCCTTACATTATTCTCAAACACATTGTCACAATACTCTATACTCCACTAATATTCTCTAATAATATTTCTTTGAATACTACCAGCATTGTTATCGAAAATTCAGAATTAGTACATTTGTTGAAGAGAAATCGAAATATTTTTTCTGATAGAACCTTTGGGTTTTGGTTTGACAAAGGTGGCACTACATCTAGCTCAACTCATTGATATTCTGTATCTTTTGAAAAAAATATTGATCGTGCTACTTACCCACTTATGTCATTTCTTGTGATGCATATAAAACAAAAACCACAATCTAATGCTATGCATTTTTCAAAGTTGTATTGCTCAGAACACCGTTCTGACCGGATTGACCGCTACCAATGGTGTGATCAAGAGGTCGCCTATCACGATATTGTGAGCGTGAGTGCATCATTCAAAACACATTGACGATTTTGCACAATCTGATTGGGTATATCGCGTGCCGAAAATGAAACTAATGGAAACACAATAAACTCTTCATTACATCATTGTATAGATAATGCTACCAATTATTTTTATAAGATAAGTGCCGAAGTGATACTTAGGTATTGCCCTCAATAAGCCGGCAACAACACATATTTATTCTGAGATTGGAAAATGATGAAGTTTTTCATTCAACTTCAAAAACAAACAAGACTAACATTGTGTATTTCAGGAAATAAGAACAATTCTATAAAATTCTTAGACCTTCACGTCAATTATATCGGTATAAAAGGAAAATGAATATCAACTTACAGGTTAAAGTGCAAACTATATAGCATGAAATTTCTCTGATTTTATAAGACAAAATACAAGAGGATATGTTTCAGAGGATTAATCCTCCATCATTAGCAAATATATAGTATGAAAATGAAATTCATGATGGAAAAATAATATAATTGGCATAATTAGAACAAACTGCAACACAAATGTTAGGGAATCATTATAGTAATGGAGTCGAAACACAAGAAGTTCATCATCAAATTGAGTTGATATCAGGAAATCATCATCACAAGACTGGAAACATCAATATACTTGATTTTAATGAAGACGTCATGGTGGAGTTTGAACTCCATGTGGCCCTCAAGTTCACCTTGTGAGTTGATTCTTACCTCCACTGAAAGATATGTTGTGATTTGACAAGAATATATTTGTGAATAAGTCATTCTCTCCAGACAGAATATTTAGAATAAAAATATCATTTCACTGATATGAATAGGCAAGGTTTCTGAAAACCAATAATGAAGTCAAAACTGAATTTTTCATATTGACACCTTTGAGAACACCGAAACAGGTTATCATTTTCTCAAACCAAGCAAATGAATAATAAGTTATATGTCCTATGTGCTTGAACATTTTGTAGATGGTCCGGCCATGCCAACTTCCACTCAACATCGGATATCTCTGTTTGCTGATATGACAACTGTAGGCTGTATATGTAGAAGAATTTGGTGACAAGAGGGTAGATATATCGTTTCGTTTACATTCACATATCGAATTGCTATCAAAAATTATTGTATTGATACACTGAATTGAACCACTTACACAAATTAAAATTAATAGTTTTCTATCTACATACAAAGCGCATAATCGACCTGTCCTGAAATACTGTTGACATATTTGGAGTTCAGCTCCCAGACATACACTGAAGCTCTCATATCCTCTCTAGAAGAGACCTTTTATCCAAGTCGTCGATACTATACACTCGTCATCGAAATCATTCCACTACAAGCAATTACAGGAAATCGCTTAATGCTCACCAAGTCAAAATGAACGACAAATTCACAAAGACAACATAGTAATTAGTATGGTCAGTGTTTTCATTCACAAAATGTCAACAAATTGTTGTTGTAACCTCAGTTAGACACTTAGCACGAGTCACCGCTAGGTAGTATGCACTCATTTTCTATCGCGAATTGTGCGCATTTTGACGACCTGAAACTGTATGTTTTGACTTTCGCGAAGGAATTCTGAAATGCTTGTAATGAATCATGTATAGGTATCAAACGTATTGTTTAGCCAAGCTATGGTTTCTAGAAGTCCGAGCAGGTTAGATATGAGCGACATATTTTCCAACAATTGAATTCAACACCCCTGCCAAGTATGAATCCCATGCACTCGAAACTCTGGAGAATATGTTGACACCTAGTATACTTGTGAATTATTGTTACGACATGAATTGAATCTCCACTGATCCCATATGAGGACTAAGAAATAATTCATCTTTATTATCAAAATGTATATTATAACAAAAACTTCTAGTCTAAGTATTTCCAAAAGCAACAACTTAAATACAGATTATATCTAGCTACGCTAAATGTTTGTAGATCCACAATCATCTTCATTATTATCAGTCTTTACTGCGTGAGTTTTCATATGATGTTGGAGTCCATCCCTTCTGTTGAACGTACTTTCGCACATCGTGCAGTTGAAACTCTTTTTGATATCGTGAATTCGCATATGTCTCATCAGTTTATCCTTCCTTCCGAAGCTTTTATTGCATCTAGGGCACTTGAACGGTTTCATTCCTGAGTGAGTCACGAAGTGTCGGTCTAGTTCTCGTTTTCTTATGAAAGATTTGCTACAGATGTGACAGCTGAAAGGTCTCTTGTCGGAATGGGTTGCTTGGTGGCTCAGTAGATTCTCCGCCTTCGAGAACCTTTTGGAGCACTGACTGCATTTGAATGGCTTAGCCTTAGATTCAGATGGTTCAAGGCCGAAACCGGCTTCCGTTTTCAGATCGCCCAGATCGTTAGCAGCTTCGCCTTCGAGAGAAGTGTCATGATCGTTCTGGGGCTCATTTTCCGAGTTGTCACCTGGTTGGGGGGTGGCTCCAGCGGAGAAGTTATTGTGACTGAATGGATCTAGATTGATCACCATGTTTTCTGGAATATAAAATATCATTCAGCATTGAAATATTGAAGATTAATGAGAGATATCGTATTTGTATCATATACGAGGGAATTATTGTCACCTCACGTATCAAGAGTTCAAGAGTTGTACCTGTTTTAGTCATCACAAATTACCTAAGTGGCAAATCGGAGATGAAACAAAGTTTTCGAACTAGAACAATTAACTAAATGATTATTTGAATATTCCTTTATTGTAACTATTACAAAATATGCAAATATTAGACAATGTTTTATTTATTGGCCGAATTATATTTTCAATTTGCTCTTGGAATCACTCTAGTGGTTCATCTATGATCTAGTTCTAGTATCTAGACGATCGTTCATATTTCATCTCGAAATAGGCCATATTCTATCAGTTTCAAAATACATGGCATGAAACAATGTTTACTATATTGAATAATTTCGATGATTTCGTTATTCAAACTATGTGACCTATTTGTTTGTGATATATCGAATGGAAATTCAATACATCCAAGTACAATGACCATCGTGTTTATAAAATATTGAAATCGTCTCATTTTTTTAACACAGTTATAGGCGTATACATATGCACTTGATTTTTCAATGGTCAATAATGTTCTATTCTATATTCTATTCTGCTTCATTCCGAAATAGTAACAGGAGCTGAATTTTGTGACTTGAGTATCATCTTTCATTCAAGTATGATGTATTTTTACATTTTTCTCAAGCAGTTTCAGTTCATTATTTATTGTGAAATTACTCCACTCATATTCTTGCCCATTATTAACACACTACATATATTCTTCATGAACTGGGGATTTCCCAAACAACTCTTGGAGAAGAAAAATGGATATTGTCAATTTTATATCATTCACTCAATCGCAGTAGTTCCATTTTCTATTTGATTTTTGATCTGAGAGTTTCATGAACTGTACTGAAATTGAATCGAACGATACACTATAAATGTCTAGCATACGATATTATTTAACATCTCGCAAAGAAAATCACCTTGTTTTTCATCAACATCCTCAGGCTTCTGATCACCATTCGCCTGCGAATATATCGACAACGTCTCCCTCATCAACTGCAACTCCTGCGACTTGTCTTCGGAGTTCTCCTGCGGAAAGTGCCTCTTCTCGTGCCTCTGCAGCTTATCCTTCCTCCGGAAACTCAGATGGCAATAATTGCAACTGAACGTCTTCTGCCCCGAGTGGATGACCGCATGCTTGGCGAGATCCGCCTTGGAAGTGAAAGTCCTAGGACACTTGGGACACACGAATGGTTTGGTGCCGGAGTGGAGTCTCATGTGCTTGGATAGATTGGTGTTGCGAGAAAAGGACTTGGAGCAGACTGTGCACGTGAAAGGCTTGACTCCGGTATGGACGATCGTGTGTTTTCTTAGATCTGATCTACGGGCGAACGTTCTAAACAGATAGACAAATAAATAATAGACAGATAGATAGATAATATAAAGGGGGATCCGATAGCAACTTCTGTGATGCTTGGACTCTTCAGATTTAATTGGAATTTTTGCAAGTTCTATGTATGCTAGGTGAATATTTTCGTGTCGTTGTGAAGATCTCGTCAAATCTGATCATTCTGATGTTGTTTAAAATTGAGGTTACTGAAGTGCAACTTTAGAATATCGTGTGAGATCTGTGATCCACAGTCCTCACGAAGAAAGCTCAGCTCCAGCTCCAGATTCTCTGTATAGTTGAATGGATATTGTGACGAGATTGATGTTAAGAGTCGTCATTCAGAGTCTGACGGGTATCTGTGTGTGAGCACGATTGTAAAAGTTTCATAATTTTCATTAATATATTTGCATCATTCGATCACACCATCCTTATTTTCGCCCTTAGGAATCATTTTACAACATTTGTGAAATACGACAACGGTGAAAGTACGAGTGTTTGATATGATCTTGAATGTTTGCATCTGATATGTTTTTGTTCAGTTTCAATTCTTCAACAGATGCTTACTTATTGAAAGGATTTCTGGTTATTGTTTCTAATCAATAGAACTATTATTCTTACAGAACAAAAAAGAACCAATTTTTCAATTGGGAATATTTTTTTCTGGAAAAATACTGGAAATTTTGTGAAATTGATCACTACTTCCAACGGAGGAGTTCTAACAGATCTGTTTTAATATCTGCAAAGTCTTTCTATCCATGTTCACTTTCCCGATATGAACTGCTTCTAGTCAATGAAAACAGGACGAAATATAAGGAAAGCTGGTTTGCACTCAAGAGAAGATAAAGGGTAGCAAAATAAGGAGACATCTGGAAACGCTTTCCACAAGCACCCTGAAACTTCCTAATAATTTCTTTCGATCCATTTACCTGTCACATTGCGGGCAGTTGTAAGGCTTGTCATTTTTGTGTATGCTCTTCAAGTGCGCCGAAAACACCACCCTGTCGGCGAACCCCATGGAGCACGTGTGACATTTATATGGCGTTTCCGAGTTGTGGACCGTTGCCTCGTGGCTAGTGCATTCGGCAGAGTCTGTGAATGCGTAGTCACAGTACTTGCACATGATGACGCCTCGGCTTTCTGGTTCCAAGTCGTTAGATTCGCCATTCTCGACGTCGCTTTGGGGTTCTTTCTCCGAGTCGAAGTCAGATTCGTAGTCGTAGGCATGAGGGTCCACGACCATGACTACGTTTTCATTTTGATCTGTGAACAAAAAAAAATTATAGTCTTTGGAGACATTATTGAATACTTATTACCCAATCGATACAGGCCCCGACGCCTGTACGTGTTTTAGAGGGGCTATTAAGTAGTTTACCGATTTTGCTGGCAAAATGGCTGTACCTATACTATGGAAATGTAGTGAATATACCTGAAAAGACTATATATGGAAAGATGGCACTGATATGGGTATGATTATATGAATCTCTACAGACACTCAAAAAGCCACAGTAGGGACGAAAAGAGCCAAAAGTCGCTATGTTTAAGCAAACGAGAGATTGAGTTGCTGATGTTTTTTTGTTCATACAATGATTCGATCGCAAAATAGCGAAACAATGACATGATAATGTTTTGATTTCCGAACAATAACAGGGATCACGGTCTACAAAATAAAAATCCCTAGTTGTCAGCAGGGATTTATAATGCCCGTAGTTTCATTCCACTTTAGTTCGTGAATGTGGACAGGAAAAATCCAATGTAGGACTTACCACATAACTCCTTTCAAAACTATACCATACTACAAAAGTCCAAAAAAATCGAAGGAAACTAAATAGAGGAATTTTCTCATTGATTTTGAGTGGTTAATCTATCAGTTCATCTCTGTTTGAGGGAGGCAGCCGAATTACACAGATATTTTCGTCACTAGATCCGTTCGTATCCTGTTGATATAGAAATCGCGAATTTCAATAATTATTTAGAAAACGTAGGAAGTACTCAAAGAAGAACGGATTGTGCCAGGAAGCTAGTTTGGGCACAGTTTAATAAATATAGTAGTAGTGTAGTAGTAGTAGTAGTATAATAGTATTCTCTATACTGTGGTTTGGGTGAGTACTATCGAATGAGGAAATATTTTCTTTCGCTAAACATAACCAATACCATTGTTGTCACTGTGTTTCATTGAGACACTGTGAATATCTCATTTTCCACGCAGAAAATCTATGTTCGCATTCATATTCGAGTCTTTAAGTATTTCCAATTTATCGGCAAATTATAGGCGCCTAATGAGGCCTCTGATGGGCCGAAACAGATCTGTCTCCGACGAATTGGAAACATATTCAACTAAGATAATCAAGTTTGATGGTAATGTGGCCTTTCCACAGTAATAATTCAGCTATCTTGCCAGCAGAATCGGTAGTAGGATTTTAGAGTTTCTTTAGGAAATTTACCTCAGATCATCAAATTCGAGAATAATCAAACTCGTTCTAAATATATTCATTTTATGGATGAGAAATGAGAGGAAAAATAAGCAAATTTGACTAAAATCTTCATGTCCCCAAATAAATAGTAGAAATTTACATATTTCAAATTATGCAATATTTCATAAGGAATGGTGAATGAATGGCTACGTTTTTACAGAGTCAATAAAATGATTTTTTTATTTGATGTAAATTATTGAATGCATACCTCCTGTTACCAACTGTTCATAAATAGGAAGCTGAGAGTTGCCATTTGTCCCATCATTTTCCTTGTTCGCCGCTGCTAGTTGTCTGAGTGTGGCATCGGACATAAAACATAATTGGCGAAATTCTAGACAAAATTCTATCTTGTAGAGGCATCGGTGACAAATTACGTTCGGCAAACCATCTCCGTGTGAAATCTGAAATCAAGATTTTGAATTGATCAAATTCCTTGAGTGGTTAGAGAAATAGTTTAAGGTCTAGAACTCGGATCTCAAGGAAGGTAGAAATACGTGGAATTTGTGGAATAGGGATTTTTGGATAGGGATTTTTATTGAGTACGTTCATTACCCCGGTAGTCGTTACATTCACTACTAGATATAATAAATATATATAATTTTCGTCATGGGAGAAATGCTTCAATTAATTATTCCCGGGATATCTGAAAAAATTCAACGTGTCAAGTTTCGAGTGAAAACAGTGTTCAAGACAGAAAATACAGTGAGATCGATTTTGGCTCATACAAAACCGAAAAATGAAGAAAAATCATCAGAAAATTGTATTTACTGTATACCTACCATGTGTTTGTGGAAAATATTTTTTTTTTGTTTGGTGAAACTAGCAGGCCTCTATCAAAAAGGATAAAAGAGCATAAGAACAATATAAAGAAAAGATATACTGAAAAATCAAAATTAGCTGAACATATCCTTACTGAAAATGGACAACATATGGCCGATTGGGGTAATATTAAGATCATAGGAAAAGAAGACAACAACCAACAACGGAAAATCAAAGAGTTTGCTTGCATTCTCCTGAACGGAGACAATGATATTGCTTCTTGTTCAGTTGATATAGAGTTGATCAGATTTCCGGAATTCCCGTTATTCTCGAAAAACCTGGCACCATTGCGTAAACGTTGACAAATGACACGACACAAACGACAAACGCCAAACGCGGACAATCGGCCAAACAGGAAACTGCCTTATCGATAAGCTTTACAATTGTATACCACATTTTTATTGATAATAATTTTGTGGAAATGTGGAATAACTGGAAGGTAAATACTTAAATTTGGTATATATTCTCGGCCATTCGTTCATAGCAAAACAACTTTGGAAGCTGTTTAAACGCTTCCTCATGGCATTACTTGCTGCCAAATGTCACGTAGATAAAGCAAGCAACTCACCTGAAGCGCTGTGCAATCGATTATTTTCTTATAAATGCTCCTATCCTTTCCCTGAATGTGATTGAAAATACCCAGCATGAAGCCGTCCTTCTGCAGGCATAGTCGACATATCGTTGCATAACTCCGCCAAGTCTCCATCTCTTATCATCGAATGCGGACTTCAACAAACGCAAGGCACTATATAACTATATTTTTGGTGTACGAACCACGAGCAAATAGTGATCCCCTATATATCAACTGTCTTATTCTAATCTGTTGTTGACCGAGAGAACCTGGCAACGAAAATACGTGTTGTGGGGCACCGCGTGCTGCAACGCCGACTGAGGCCCGATTAGGGCGGGTGCACTAGACCTGCGCTAAAGCGGCCCCCTTCTTGGTGCTCCTGACAGCTGTTCCGAATGGCGGTAGGTTCGAATTCGAAGATTTGTGTAAGCATATACCTGCGTGACGAGTAAAAGGGGTTCCTCGAAAAGGAGGATTAGACAAGGGATGGGTTTATTGTTAAGATTTGAGTTATAAAAATCGAGCTTGATGCGGCTTCTAATTATTTCTATTTCTACTGAAATTAATTTGGAATTACCAAATCAAAGAGAATGAATATATATAAAAAACAATTTCAAAACAAACTTTATCAGTCATGTTTTATGTAGGTTGCCAATATTATATAGGGGGATACCCACCTATAGGAGGTTTCCAAACGGAGAAATAAATCAACTTCTAGAGCAAAGCGCGCGAGATAGATTTGTGTACATCAACCGTTCAAAATATTCCGTAGGTAGCTAATCACATTAATTGCAACACTCGCGAGAACAACAGACACTTTTTAACTATTTATTTATTTCCTTGTTCCCATTTGCTTTGTATATTAGGGTGCATTATTTTTAATGCTGCTGCTTGACGGTACTTGAAAAAAATAACTAGATAATTAGCTACTAAACAATAAAAACATTGGCTACATCGAAAATGTGCAGAAAAGCCTACCAATAACCCGACCCAAGGTCACATGACCTCGAGTCCCTCATATTCACCCCTTTATCGACTCTTCTTATCGAACATGAATCCGTTTGTCGATATCTCTTACCGTTTATTTTGAAGGCGAATGGTTAATGTGTAGGAGATCCTCATCTATATGCATGCATATGCAGGGTGAGGCAAAGTTAAACCGCCAAATATTCAGAGTCAGTTATTCAAGTGGCAAATAAGACTTTTTTTTATAAATATTCATCCCGACTTTTGCTTCGTTTTCGAGACACGGAGTGAAATCTTTCTGGAAAAAATGATTTTTTATTGACTGTATATGTTCAGTTGACTGTAGGCTCTCCAATTACTGATGATTCTCAACTCATTTTAGAATTAGGTTGGTTCGAAACATTTATCAGAACAAGCACAACGACTTTCGGATGATATTCCGATTCCAATTACAATTACATCTCACTGTTCAAATTACTTCTTCAATTCTGATTGATCTTATATGGCTTATCTTATTTCCAAGAAATTGAGCTGTACCACAATGGACCATATTGATAATGGTCGGTATATTCTATGGAGTCTGGACCTAAATATAATCACAACTCATCTGTAGTGAAATTCATGTACTGTGTCCTAAGTATATACGTAGGCGTATGAAGGGCATCTGGTATTTTCTTCTTGAATTCGGGTCATAACTCGAAACTACGGCTAATTTTGTGTTAACATCAATTTAGGTATTGTTGTTACTTATTTTCAAAAAAAGGAAAACTTTATAAGAGCACTTCCTTCGTGACATAGATAGAATAATAATTGTGATTAGCTCCCAAGTCAAACACTGTATTGTAAACATTGTGTTGTGTTGTTAGTTACTTATTTTTAAAGAAAGGAAAACTTTATAAGGGCCCTTCCTTCGTGACATAGATAGAATAATAATTGTGATTAGCTTCCAAGTCAAACATCTTTTCAAAACAGACTATCTTTATACCGCTCATAAAAACTATTATAACGGCTAAAAGAAATTCCTGGATAAGTGGTGGGTATCAGCTAAATTGGGACAAAAATGTCACTTCCATCATATGAATAACAAAGCGTTTTTTTTCTAAGTTTGCCAAAAGTAACGGATGATTTTTATTCATTTTTGGAGCACCTTGAAATGTTATTATATTCTGAATGAAAGCAATCCAATTTTGAAGTACTTTGTGCTGAAAATATGATGGTAGACAAATGAATAGTTTAGGTAAAGATTCGGGCAAAGGTAAGTATCTTCATAGAACATAGAACAAGTTTAGTGATTCTTCATCACATCAAGGAGATCCAAACAAAGAAAAACTAAATTGAAAATACAGAACCGCATCCAAAATATGTAAGACAAAACTAATTTAAATTTGATATCATTTTTGTAAAGGAGAACCGTCCATAATTATTGGATGTGAGTTGAAATTTCAATGAAGAAGCTTATGCTGAGGAAAAGAGTTATTTTGCTCGGTTTCATATCAGCATTGAGAATCTAAAAATATTTCTTTTCAAAATAAGTAGTAATTTTGAAATTTTTATAATCTTTTCGTTTCATCATTAATGCAGCTTATTTCCTATTTGATCAAAATTGTAACCATCAATGTTTCCGATATACCTACCCAAGATATATATTCTCACCTTAAAAATACAAAAACTCAAAACAGAGTCTTTCATCATGAATCTGCTACGATTTTCCCGATTTAACATCTCTTTATCTCTCGAGCCCGTATTATCCTCCTAGCAGTCCGCACAGAACAATTAAACTATGCAGGAGCAGTTTATGAGACGAAATCATGAAATACTTCAAAAACGCAACAGTTTATTCGATACAAAATATTTACAAGGAAGGTCGACTCAATTTATTTTGATACTCTGGAATGGCACAACCGGTAACATTTTCGATACTATCGCAAGAATTGGTGAGATCGTTGAAAGCCATTCCTTCGCCGCAGTTGTACAATCTTGGTTTATTATCCACGCAAATGTAGTACCTCTGGCAGTCCGATGGTGATCTGAAAGTTCTGTATTCTCCCTGGCCCAGACCGAAACTTTTGGCGTCAGGAGGGCACCGGAATCCCAAATAAGCTGAAATACCAATAATTTTGTTACAATCTGCACGGATAGTAGAAATAAGTAACAGCCGTTTTCAGGTTTATATAGGATAGGTACCTATAGTCCTGGTGATATTTCACTGAAAGTTGGATCTTGGTTGACTCATGGAAAATTCACCAAGGCAGTAATTTTCATTCTGAGCACTTCTTATATTTACACACGCACATACGTTTTGGATCATGTGACAAATTCATCCATGGGTTAGAGGAGAAAGGATGATATAAAGAAGAACCCCATGTTGAAATGAATATTTATGTTGATTATTAATTTTTAATGGCTATCTTACATACTTACATAATGCACGAATGTTCGAAAATTAGGCTTCTCTATAATCATGTATGTACATATTATATTCTGATGATTGATCCGCCCCATCATTTGTTTTCTTTCACGCCTGGTTATGAATCTTTAATATGATTCAACACATTGTAATTTATTGTACGTCGCATATCGCTTTTAGTGTTATTGTATTGTGGGTACTACACAGTTACATAAATTATAACATTAGTACCAAAGTATACAGAATAGTATATATATAGTATTTCCATACACAGATTTTCATAAAATGACCAGAATAAACCTTATAGCTTTTTTGATGTTATTCTTGTATTGATGGTATTCTTGTATTATCAGTTTTTTTTTCGAAACGGTCGAAGGGAAGAAAATTCTGTTAATTTATTAAATTTTTTGACGATTGTGTTGAGAGTCAAAATATCGACAAGCTATCCATAAGTACCTGAATAAATTAATTTCAGTCTCATGCAAATCGATGAAATCATGCGTGGTCACCCAACTAAAGGAGCGCATCAAGTTCTTAGTGAAAAATAAAATTTTGTATGCACTATATAGTGTTATTACAGAAAAAAATTCAGTTTTTCATCAAACAATCAATTGAAACAAAAGATGAAATGAGTCTGATTTCTGAGACCTGTTTTCACAGAAATTTGAAGTTTGTCACAAATTGATGGGGTGTACTGAAATTTTTTTTTCTGAAATTTCTCAATTTTTTTTTGAATGTTTAAACGGAAATAATAGGTATTCAAATGATACTAGAACCAAAGTGCATCTGATAACCTTATTTATATGTTATAAAAAATAAATAAATTGTTACCCAAAATAATAATGCGCTAAAAAATACACTGGGTTCCATTGAAAATTCGTTAGGTACTTTTGCCTATACTTCCAGTGAAACTGGAAGAGATCTTCAATTCAATTTCGAGGCGTCGTTTACCTTCAGAATCACATGATGCAACCATATCCGGCCAGTCGCATCTGTAAGTTTCACCATTGAAGGCTAAACCTTCTGGACAGTCGAAGATGAAAGCCCTTCCGTCCACGCAGTTCTTGAATTGGCCGCAGTTCTGAGGATCCCCCATTAGATAGTATCCATATTGATGTGGGCATTCGTCAGTTGCTTGGGGTGGTTCTGAAATTGATGAAGATTCGTACTATCAGAAGAATGATATCTTTATAGTAGGATATTCGATAATGAGGTGAATGAATAATAAATAGAATAGTAGTTATTACAGAATATTTCGCTTACGGGTTTGCTCTCTTCCAGTACAATCTACGTCAATTGGATACTGACATGGGAACGAGAAAATTCCAGCTGCTGGGTTGAACAGCAGTCCATCTTGGCAATTTTTTTCTTCGGCGATACCGTCGACACATTCTATGTACCTGAATCAAATTGTATTGTTGGTTGTGACAAAACCATGTTTCGAACAAACTTCGAATTATCATGTAATGGATAGAATGATTTTTGTTGAAGGGCTAGTTTGAGTTGACAAAAGGAGGTCAAGAAAGTTATTCAATCGATAGCCTCATGGGGATCCTCGTTGCTGACGCTTTATACTATCATATAACTGCCCCACGAGTTGAGAGTTTCATATAAAAATGTACACAATTCCCACAAAAACTTATTTTCTGTTTACTCACCCATCACAAGTCTTGGTCGGAAACCTTCCATTTTTTTCTGGGCAACTAGCACTAGAATGTGGTACTTGAGGGACATCTCTCACAAAGTTGCTGCTTTGTTGGCGGTTCTGTTGGTTATTGGAACGATAATTCTGGCTGAAAACTAATAACAATAATTATAGAATGCTATGCTGTTGAATTTTTCCCTAAGGCTTTCACTGTAAAGTCTATGTAGTGATATGCTAATACTCAGTGTTTTTATACAAATCGGTTCCAGTTACAATGGCAGTTATAATGACCAATTGGTTATGTGTGAATCTACAAAGTGACCTTCAGTGATGACTTTCTCTTGATAATCATATTATCGTTATTCAATGATAATAGTTATTTAATTGTGGGCCTATACACTTCAGGTTATGAATTACTTTCTTCAATACGAACACCCGTTGTGTTCATATTCGTAATATCTTCGGTGATCATGCATCGGTACTAAATGTTTCGTAAGGAACCTGTATCCGAGAGTCGATTTCACAAATGATATCCATCTAAACTGAATTATGTATTATGAGATAAGGCAAATATATGTTTTATGATAGATGTACGAACATTCAAATAAGATGAGGGGACCTTTTTCTCCCAATTCGAAACCAGGAAATGTTTGAAGAAATTACATTGGAACTATTCTTTCAGAACCACTCTGTATATAAGATGGTGTGAGAATCAATAATGCGTGTCCATTATAGGTTCATAACAAAGATATTCATGATTCGCATATCATATCGTATAGGTGCGAAGACCGAGGAATTTTTGTTGGCATTATTGTTATATAATATTTACATTGATATCGACACTATCGATGTTGCATAGTTTTGATGGAATAAATAGTTGGAGAGTTCGTTCAACATAGGTAAGGCTAGGGTTCAATGGTGGACACTATGAAATTATTGAGAACGAATTATCAACCCTTACCAGAGACAATTCATTTTCCCGGTTGTACCCATAATAAGCGGGTTTTTTGTCTGTTGCATAATTCATGAGAAAACAATACTAATTTTTCAGATCTTCTTCCTCTACAATTACCATAATACTTTCACATTGGTATATTTGATTTAATGAATGAAAAAGGTCAAGGTATATTCAGTTTTTATGAATCGGAAACTGAGTAGATTCTATATGCTGATATAACTGACTATACATATAAACTACAATCAACTGTTGATCAATGAAAATAATGTTCATCAATGAAAAATTGTTGAAAATTATCCACAATACTACGTATACTCATTATATACGTAGAGTAACTCATTCGCGATTATGCAAATTGATAAGTTTATATACACAGGGTGATTGATTGAAACAGTTCATTAAACGTTCTGGGCGAATCAGTCAAGGGATCGTTTTGATAGTTGGGGTGATCGCATAAACGAACCCGCTCCATCTTCATAAATTAATTTCAATACTTGAACACTTCAATACGCTTCTACCAAAAAGAAGTAGCAATTCTGATATTTCAACTGGAACACCCTATATATAATATTATTCTCAGAAGGAGATATCGAAAAAAGTTATCTGAAAAAGTTACGTATAATCCAATTTTAGACTCGTATACAGATTTTCAAGCAAATATATCAGATGTAATAGTACATAAAGTTCAAGGGGCTTATGGTTTTCAAGTTATTCAATAGCGAAGTAATACGTTCTTTCAAGATTATCAGTGAACCTTGAAGACTATCAGATATTCTTAAAATGTGATATCATCATAATGGCGATACTTTTCATTTGAGTATGAAATTTTGAGCAACTTTTTCTTATAACTTTTTTCGATGTCTATCCATCTTACCCTACTTTTTGCCTATTCATAGTCATTTTCTTTCAATTTTTTCGCTATACCAATGATCACGTGGCATGTAACAAAATCGATTTTCAGGTTGTCGGACATGCATGATAGATCTCCGGAAGAAAAATTTGATACTTCGATAATAAACTTTTTACTCATATGTTACGGACTTCATGGATGACACTTTATATCATATTGAATTGGTCTAGTTTTGTCTAAATTTTGCGATGATATCATTGCCAAACCTGCTGGAAAATATTAAATTTCATGATGAGATGTGGGTTTGTCGCAGGAGTAGGTGGATTCTTGGATTAAATTGATATCACTATATTTGTTTACAAGGTTGTACGAAAGCACATGAGCGGAATCATAAACTGAAAACATCGAGATTATATATCAGAGATAGTGACTAAAACGGAAACATACATTTAGCTATACTGCATTGCAAATTAAATAATTATTGTGAAGTAAGAATAAAAATCACTATTATTATATTTATCTACATGATAGATTGTTTATGCATTATTCAGTATGTATGGGGTACATGGAATGTGCCATTTTATTTCACATTAATCGATACATTTGAACGATGATAGAATATGAAAATATTTCCACATTATACTATACAGAGTATTACAAATTCTTAACGAAGCTTGGGAACATATGGTCCCGAAATAGATGTTGGTGCAAACTTGCGCCTTTTGGTTTTCAACAAAATGCTGCCCCCAAGATCGAAAAATTCGAGACAATTTCGGTCGAGTAAAACGCTGATTTCTGTGAGATAGATTCATTTTCATCCATGTGACTGTGCGTTACGATTAGCGGTCATTTATTACTGAAACATATCACAGATATCGTAAACAACATACACTCTTTGAAACGAACTTTTTAAAATTGTCACTCATGGTGCATATTTCGCACTTCCAATTTTCGAGGCTTTCACATTCAAAAAGTTATATAGTTCTAAGCAACTTCTCGGTGTCTTCGTTTTTTTCATTGACAAGATATTGAACTACCCCTAATGCTCACAGTTTGACAGATCCTCCTAAAAAAGTTGGAGGATGAGTCGAAGAGATCAAATATATACGTTTTCTAGATTTTCTGGGATTTTCTCTCCTCGTTTCGAAAAATAAAAATGGAAATCACCTTTAATTATTACCTACCATGTTTTTTTTTTCAAATTTGCCCCGAACGAATCTGCATCCTTCTGAACGGAGACAATAATTCTATTTTTATTGTGCTGAAAACGGAAGCAGATTCGTTTCCGAATAGAGAATTACTCTTTCTGGTATCTGAAGCTTGAATTCCAAGTGTAGTAATACTGCGGGGCAGATGATCTATCCTCACTACAAATATACTGAAATAATTATCATAATTTCTATTTTTATTTTTCGGAACATTTTTGTGCATGAACATTATTTCAGACAAAATTATCAAAGAAATTGATTCTAGTTTGATTTTGTCTGAGTGTATAGCAGAGCAAGATCACACAGACAATTAGAGTTACAGCTCTTTGAACACTTTGGTCAATTCTCTCCTCCCCGCGAGCAATCAGAGCAATAGTAGGAATAACTAGGGTAGAGAGTTGCAAACCTTGGTTTATCAATCTTGGGATCCTCACTTTACCATCAGCTGTAATATATATCAATCTTCTATATGTGAGGGAGAACATCATACAGTTCCAAGAAGTGGGCTCTAATCATAACTATAGTACTCGAAATAGACAGAATCTTCTCATTCCTAAACATAGATTGACCAGTACAAGTCGTAGCCTACTAGGCATAAAATTGTATAATAAACTTCCATTACCTTTGAGAGATGCTAACCTGGAAACATTAAAAAAACAATTGAAAATTATATTACTGCAAGGAGCCCATTATGAGGTCAATGATTTTAACCCTTGCTGATTAGATCATCTTTAAATTTCATTAAATTTTATTATTATTTTGCCTCGTAGGGAGAGTTGTAATGCATAATTTTAATTATTTGTAGGTGTATGTGTATATCTGTATATTTGTTATGTAGTAGGTTATAGTTTTTGTATTTTAATACTACTATTATTAATAGTTTTTGACCTATCCAGACACCAAGGTGTATTTGTGATCAACAAAGATTATTATTATTATTATTATTATTATATTATGTTCCTCGATCATTTCTGTATGTCAGAAAATTGTTTCTCATTTTTCGCGAACATATCAAGTGCGACTTGAAATGCAATTAGGTAATAGCTCACCCTGTATGACAAATACGGCACACACAACCACTACCTTCATCGTCCACATGGTTACCGCACTCTGGTGAAATGAAGACGATCCGTCACGTCTCTCGACGATATTAAGATTTGCTCAAGGACTCTTCTTCCACTTTATCATAACACGTTGAAAACAATATAGCCAGACGTTTACAATGATTACATAACATTCTAGAAAAAAAACTCACCGCTAATGCAGAATTATTTAGAACTAGATGGGAGTGAAGAGGGAACTGGAAACCGAGGTCATTATGATAACTTTGGGGGGCCATTTGCGTTAGTGAAAGTGAGAAAAACTCAGTTGCATGAAATTTCTATAATTTCAATCGATTGGAAGATTTTGTACCTATTAAAAGAATAATGGCATACTGGCTGACTTAAGTGACTCCTTAAATCCCAAAACAACTACTTGAATCACTTTAGTTCCATAATCTATTCGTTCAAGGTAAAGAGGGTCAGTATGTTTACATTGCAAATAAAAAGTGATACACGGATTTGATCGAATGGGGCAAAACTTACCTGATTCAAGGACCCACAAAATGTGATTTGGTTTGATAGTGATTAGAAAGAAATTTTTTTTATAAATTTCAATTTATTTGGCGTTGATAGTGGACTGAAAAAACTCCTTCTCCTCATTTGCTGCTTTCAATGTTCATCAATCATCAAATGTTCGAGGATGGTTCAGAGATGTTCAAAATGACTACTGTTTTTCCACATGGTCAGTAAAATGAGTCGAAACTACATAGTCAAAATACATATATAGGTGGAATTCTTGATGAAATAGGGGGGTACACTCCTATCGAATTTGAAACTCAAACCACCTTTGTAATGATGTTTTCATATGCAAACATCATGTAACGGCATCATTCTATCTGAAAGTTAACTCACATAAGGTATTTTCAAATTTCAGCTGGGTATTTGGCAGGTCGGAGGTTGAGTAAATTTTCTTCTTCTGATGTGTATTCAGATCGATTGCTTCTCGCCAGTTTTGTTCATACAAGAGTATTGTTATCTCTGTCAGAAACTATGAGTATTACATACATATTTAGTTGATACGTATGTCGTGATGAATAAGGAATTTTTTGATTGATTATTCTAGCAGTACACCTCTGCTTGAGGTTGGCAGCCGAATGGCACGGATATTGACGTCACTAGATCTTTTCGTTTCCTTCTGCAATGAAAATCGCGAATTTCAATTATTATAAGAAAAAGAAGAAAAAACTTAGGAAAAAAAAAGAATTGTGCCGTGGAGCTAGTTTGGATGGATACTGTCAAATGATGGAACACATTTTTTTTGCTAAACATCCCTATTACTTATCCAATGACGTATCAAAAGGTGGGTCATTCCATTCCAGAATTCTGAGGAGTGGTGTATGGAGGGTGAGTGATACGCATTCCAATGATACGTCGAAAGATATTCTGCTAGTTGACGTGTGTCATAAATTCTGAAGCACTGTATTATTTTCAGAGATATTCAGGGTGGTCGCTTTCCAAAAATTCACCCTGTAAATATACAAAAAACAGATCCCGATAATCCATCTGCCATCTGATAAAGTCTGAGATGTGAGTAAAATTAACTTTCAGTAAAATGCTGGTATCAAGAAGGCCGTACTAATAGACTTGCGAACGAAAATATCAGATTTGTAGATAATAGCCTATATTTCCGGACCAACTAACGTACTTATATGAACTTTTCTTGAGATGATGGGAGCTCATTGAATGCCATTAATACAATAATATATCAGGTGTCAACGTATTCTTTAGACATGCTATGGTTTCCAGAATTCCGAAGGCATCGGATTGAAAGATGACATGATTGACAGGGTAGTGGAATAATAGGAATATTTATCAATATTTTATACTCTGCCATCACTTCTGGTTTCACCGGAAACGACCTCAACTTGTCGGTCTACGGTCGATTTCTGAGTACAATACAATCACATAGTTTTGAGACAAACATTGTTACATTTGATTTCGCGTAAGCATTTTTAGTTTTGCTTGTAGAGTGCGTTGGATGCACTTAAACCAATCTGATGGACATGAATGATGGAATATTGAAATTTTTTTCATTCTTGTGGTGTTATATTGTCAAAGTGTATAGGGACATGGATCAGAATAATTGATTCCTTGCATTCGATGAATTTAAAATTATCATAAATCTGCTGCAATGTACGCAATTCAACGACTCTTTATTTCTAATAGTTGATTGTTTCCTTTTGTTTTATTATGATCTCTACATTCTCAACCTGCATGAAATTAGTTACCTATTCACGTTTTTCATCCTCTAGTTGGAGTACAAGAAACTTTTCATAGATGCAATGAGTACTTCATTTGATAAAAAAATATTCACAATGATCTCATAAGCGTATATAATTTCATTATTTTGTTCACTACCGTTTCTGATCTATATATATATATATATATATATATATATATATATATATATATATATATATATATATATATATATATGAACTCTGTGATACCATAACCGGTAACATTTCCGATACCATCGCAAGAAATGGTGAGATCGTTGAAAGCCATTCCGTTGCCACAGCTGTGAAATCTTGTTTCTGCATCTTCGATTTCCGGCGTTAGGAGGGCAACGAAAACGAACAGTTGAATATATATTTTCAATTCGTGATAAATATTGAAATCGCTTTAGCTGTTTTCGATTGGATGTGTACAGGGTATATCTTCAATAGTTGACGCGATCTATAAATATATAACTAAGAGTAGCATGATTTTGAGAATTTGTAGAGACCGTGAAGGAAACATTGGGAGTCCAACTTCAATATTCTCGTTATTGTGAAACTTCCCGTTTCTGCGTGGAAGTGACCTTGACATCTTTGTTGTTTTCAATAGGGCATCATGCAAAAATTCCGGATCCATCTTATGATTCGGATTCAATTTCATATATATATACATCCCTATAACTAAAATGTTCAACCGACACTGAAAGTGATAATGATGTAGGGACCCTATCTGTAAATGATGATCATCCTACATCAATTTCCTCAGTTTCACTTATGTCATTCAGAAATTCCTCCCATCAACAGTATAGTATGCGACCAAATTTTCTAAATGTCCTACATACACTTATCCATTGATCGATGTATACCAAGACGAGGTTACGTGAATGACAACATTCTAGAAAGATATTCAAATCTAATGCTGATTATTCAGATGGGATTGAAGACGAACTGGTGACAAAGCTCGAGCTCATTTTGATAATTCTGTGGCTATTTTTGTTGGTGATGGTGAGAAAACCCCGGATTTATGAAATTCCTATCATTTTAATCGATTGGAGAATTTATTACCTCTTGAAAGAATAATAAAATAGTTTTTGTAGGTATACCAAACAACACTAGAACCTTGATATCAAACGACTCAGCACAAAACTATTGGATTATTATTATTATTGATATATGTTTTGTGACCTTTGCAAGAGTTCTCTACATTCCTACCCACACACGTGTAGTATTTTTGCCTGTCCTATAGGCACGGCTTTTCAATTTTCACGCCATACTTCAATCGGTTTAGAAGAAACGGATCAAAATAAGTACCTTCCGACATATATATTATATATTGTCAATCAGGGATTGAATGAAAGGTCCAACGATTTTCAATATTTATTGCACGAGTATTCTTCACCATCTGATCCAATGAAGACCAAGCAAGACCAAAAATACGATGGCAAATTCAAGTGCCTTCGATGTAGAAGCCTTCAAGGTCAAGGCCCATTTGTGACATAGACGCCTGCGAAGTTGGCATTTGCAGACTTGCAGTCTGTGGAATCGATGCCTAAATCCTGGATCCAGATATGACTGTTAAACTTTGTTGGGAGATGAAATAACAAGACGAAACATTTTCTTTTATTTGTATATTTTGCCGGACACATTCTTTAAATACATAGTACAAAATCTATCGTTTTATATACTTTCATCACCACATCAATTCGGTAAGGCACAATCAATGGTAAATACAGCAGGAAAAATAATATAATGAATAAATTATCTTAACACGACATCTAAGTACAAGTTCGAGATTGAAAAATTCGTTATGCTAAACACTAGGTTGTGAGCAAATCATAGAAAAACCCGGGTTTCTTGAAGGAAAATTATCTTAACAGAAAGATCTCTTGAGGTTGATATCTTGAGCTTAAATCCTAAAATACACGTAGAAAAATATATACAAATAACTATTGGTGATTCTTTAAAGTGCATGATGAACTTTGAGTAAAACAAATCACAGCACAATCTAAACATAGGTGCTCTCACTACATTTTCAGTTAGACTGTGCAACACCTAATCTTAAATAATATTCACAAATTGAGTACGTCAAAAGAGATACTGACATAGGTATTTATGTGTAAATAAGGAACACTGTAATATTACTTTAGAAGCTATTAATAAAAATATGAAAATCTGATTTTCCTCTTCTCAGTCCTGTGATATTTCATGTAGTACGTTTCAATGATCCATTCTTTGGCTACCACATATTAATTTTCTGAATGAAAAAATGGCAACGGGTATATCTAAGAATATTGAAAATTCAAATATGCAAGAGGATGTGTAAAGGAATAGAGATGAAATTCTTCAACCTGATCAAAATTATATGCCAGATTTTGTACAGGTACGGAATTATTTTCCGAATATTTCGATTATTTATTTTGATATAATGAGTGCTCAGATGGAAATAAAATAATTTCCACACATTGAAATTGTCATTTTCCGTTTCTCAATCCCAACCTGGACTGATGAAACAGTATCGATTGTCTCTTTCAATGAATTTGGTGTTATAATCCTAACCTGGACTGATGAAACAGTATCGATTGTCTCAATGAATTTGGAGTTATAATTCAATTCCCGATTTTATTCAGGTGGAATTGGTACAGATATGTATTTCTTCGATTCGGAGAAAGTGAAAACATCGTAATTTTTCATGTAAATTCCAATGTTAGAGCTTCGATATATTTAGCCAGATTATTTTATCCGCTGGCTTCATAGCTGAAACTTATTATCAACTTCTGATATAACTAACGTGAGACAGTTTTATTTCTAGTAAATCGAAAGTTTCAATCGTTGAGTTGAAGAAAGATACGAATATTGAACAATATGTGCAAAATCTACTCATTAACCAATAGATCATCAGTTCAGAAAAAAATGCAAGATTCAAGGGAAAGTTTTGCAAAATACAAAATAGATCTCAATTATATCTTCAGGAAATGTTATTCGATAAGAAAATTATCTCGCAAATACTACACTGGCGTAATACACAAAATATGGCTATGATACATGATGATACACCACTCAACTCTTTATACTGCACAGCCTTTTCTAATGCCATAGAGAACCTTGAGTTCAGGGAAAATTATTTTCTTGATCAACTGGTTCGTTTTGGCCGCCAGCATCGATCGCCTAGAATCCTTCTTGTATACCTTGATCCCTGGCTTATGAACTAGGAATGCGTTGTCTAGGATAAGAAAGTCGTAGTTCATCACACAGAGTGCGTAGCCCTGAAAAATAAAAGGTCAATGCATTACACGAATCGTATTGAGTATAAGAATATACAATAGAATAGGTACATATTGTGGCATTTTATCGGCAGAATATCAATGTAATATAACGTGATAATGTAATATATGCGACAATTTGTGAACAACTTTTTTTTATCGGTGGACAACACGAAAGGGAAACCTATAATGTTCGAGGAACATCGTGTTAGCCAGCGGTGGAATTTTGGGAGAGAATGAAGGTGTTGGAATTTTTCTTGAAAGTTTGGAGGTTGTAAGCATCAGGAAAGATATCACTAGGCAAATAATTCCACAACTTTGCCGTTCTATTGATGAATGATGCTTGATATATCGATGTTCGACAGGTCTCGAGCCTGACAGTGTAGGAGTGACCAGCCTGAGCTCGTCTGGTTTGTCTACTAGGAATCACACGTGGTGGCATAATAGATGATATTTCTGTTGAGCACCGACCGTGGAAGTATCTATAAAGAAGGCAGAGATCGCCGACCTTTCTACGATGATCTAGAGAGGTCAATGATTTGGTGAGTATCATCGACTAGGCGAATAGCTCTCTTCTGAATTGAATCTAAGAGCTCTAGCGTATGTTTGGGGGCTGAGCTCCAAACATGTGAACAGTACTCCAGGACAGGTCGAATTTGTGCTTTGTAGATCATAAGCAGTTGCTGGGATGTGAAGTATCTCTTCGTACGGAAAAGAAAACCAAGTAATATGACCATGTGATATGATCCAAATCGTGAAATAAAAACTAATTACAATAAATTAAATCAAGAGAAATGATTTCCAAAAGCATTATCCGATGACAACTTCTCACTTTTCAAGAGAAAACTTGATAACTAGATTCATCATGGTATCATACACTCAACAAGCACATGGACAAAGCCACCGTAAAAGCTCTTTTGCTCCTCAAGAGATGTTTTGAAGAACATTTGGAAAATAGTCTGAAACTTCTAGGACCAGATCTTCAACAAATTTTTATGCTTATGGGTCATTATTATGTATACTTAACACTTCTGAATTTGAGTGAATATTTGTGAAAAATTATCAAATAAAATTTTCATTATGAGACGCATGAGAAACACTATCGAAACGATTGTTCTGAAAATGTTATATTTCTCACTTTTTCATTTCTGTATAAGCTGAGGCATGATCTTACGGGGTAACTTTAGTCAGGCACATCGTGTTTTTACTTTGCAGAAGAAGGCAGTCAGGGATATTGCCAAGGCAGGATTCAGAGGCTCTTGCAGGCCGCTTGATTCAGGCAATCAAGAAATCCTAAACTTCCTCTTAACACTTCTACTGAAAATTCCGTGAATCTGAATATATGTATACAATAAAGTTATAAAAATCACAGTTCCTTCAGATTCGAAATGGCAATCGAGCAGATTCTACTGGGATGCATTTTTTCAAATAATTTTGATGAAGGCTAGCAATTACACCGCTGTATTCATTACGCAACCACCTGACATTATTTCGTAATGTCTGACTTTATTTGAACATGTTCGTTTTGTCTTTTCAAACCATCTTTTAACACTCCTCTGATGATGATGAATTTCGTTCGATTCCTGATTACTCTTACTGTGCTGACTTGTATAATGATTTTATCATCAAAAACACCGATGAATTCTATTCAATTCTATTCTATGCCCATTTTCCACCTGACAACATCACTCACCTGTGTCATTTTATCGCTTTTCCCCTCCCAACTCAACCGCTCGTCGTACAAGGGATCCGCATGCGTTCCGATGAAAATGGGCTCCCAGTGCACGAATTTTCCGCTCCTCTTGCCGACGTGGAAGATGTGCAGACCGCTGGTCTCGTTCGCCATCTGCCACTCCTTGGCCTTGGGCACGCTGTGGCACCCCGGACAGAGCTTCTTGTGGAAAGGCAGGGCGGTGCCGTTGGCCAGCATCTCTTTCAGCGCGGTTTTCGACTCCGGTACGGGCTGGTTGGCACTCACTTCGAAGATGTGCAGTGGGTACACCTGCAGGATGAAACGATCGATGAGGAATCAGCGATATCGTCGGTGTGTTATTTGAGAAGGGGTGCAGATTTCTCTGCTCGATTCTGAACTTGACACCACGTCATGTGAATGAAGATATTGTGGGATCGTCGGGTGACAGTGGTCATCAAAAAACTAACGGATCATTTTATTGTATAATGGAATCGGCCTCAAATCTGAAACTGTCACTAGTAAATAGAGTTTTTGTTTCTTCGTGACCGCTCCATTCACGGCCGTGAAAACTACAATCTACATCTATTTTCGAATGTAGCTGCTCAGTTAGGATGGCAAATATAACGAAACATGGTATACAAGAGTTCAGTTTTTTTTTTAAATTGCAAAAAATTGACATGTAGGGCATTGAAAAAATGCATGGGTATATAAATATATTCTGCGAATGGCTTTCATTAACCTGTATAACTTTTTGATTCAACTGTTGTGTCTAATGTTACCCAGTTCATTCGGTGGATTTACAACTTCGATAATATTCGAAATATTCAACAGACAAACACTTTTGGAACTGTTTCTCATAATAGTTAATTGAAGGAAATATTTCATCGTTGTTGAGGATTCCATTGAACGTTTGAATTTTTGAGCATAAACTGGGTGTTCCATTTAGAAAATTTCAATGAATCTGATTCGCGCAAAATCGAAAAATCGAACTATCAAAATATTTGTGATTATAATTCAAGTAACCTGGAGAGTGAGCATTTATTGAGAATATTTGGATATAGTGTTAGTCGATATTGCAGAAAATAATGTTCAGTATGCGAAGAATGAAGAACTGTTAACTAACAAATTAATGGATAACGATTTTTAACCTAAGTAGGCACCATTCTCTTCATCGAGACTTTCTGTTGCCTTCTCTGTTTTTGTCAACCTTTCTGTCCGTAAAGTTCTTTATCTACACTTCTTCATCTTTACTTCATCACATTACAATACTACATAACTCTTGTCCCTGCACCAAAAGAACTTTATGGTTTCATCAAACCTCTTCCACAATTCGACAGCTGCTATCATTTGCTACCATCGATGCATAAATATTTTATCGTATGCATGATCGCGTAGTGAATTTCGTTTTAGCATTTAATTGCAGTCAATGGAAAAGGAATGTTTCACCTTGAACTGTCGTGAAACCTTATTTATCTTATAATGAGTGCACCCAAAATTCCAAAATACGAATATTCCCAGAGGAAATCAATCGATTAACCCAATCAGTGCCACATGGCTTCACAGTCCAAACAGAACATTGAGATGGCATGACGTGATGATCTCTAGGGAGATCTGATCAATGCCACATACCTCTATAGCCCAGTTCAAGAAGGTATCACGACTGTGCTAATTAGTTCGCATTATAAAAAGAAATATTCGTGACATGAGTAAAAGATGATATTTTTTCTAACAAAGAGAATCAAGCAATCTTATTCGCGATGAACAAGGATCATCACGAAATAGTTCGGACCTTATATAAGCGCTATTCAGTGTAGTGCATTCACATACAGGGTAGCCCAATGGAAACGAAACAAGGCCGATTTGGCATAGTTATCGTTCTCAGAAAGGAAAACGCTCGAACCGGTCGATTTTCATTTCGAGAAGGAAATATTTCAACTTTTCACTTCAAACCCCTCGGAGGGGTGAGCTACAACTCTTGGATCTCAAATGAGATGAGTTATCACTTCATATACATCATTTTGAAAGTGATCGAAATCTCTTACCAACGCAAAACACGTTCATGAAAATAATCGGCTAGTGATGGAAAGTAACGATTTTTTCCATTTCATCACTATTTCTCATTTTGTAGTTAAAACGATCTTCATCTAAGAAGTGCCTTGTGTGTTTTTTCTTTAAATCCTGTCCTATCCAACATTACATGAAGGATCATTTATTCTGATGTTAGTTCCTTGATCTCTCAGTAAAATGCATTCCTTGTTTCGTCTTCATTGGGCCACTGTGTCTAATGGTTCTCGAACTAAACATGTGTATAGATAAAGTTAAATAGGCACCATAGATGAACTGATTTCTATACTCCAATCCAACCAATCCACGATATATACCGATTGATAAGGTCTAAAAAGTCAAAGTGATGAATCGAAACCTGTTACACTGATTCAAAAATATGCACAAAGTTGGAAAAATAAAAAAAAATACTTTTATCACACAATTTCATCGCGTGCAGATATAACTCAAGAATATTACGTGAATAATAATGTCGGGGGCAGTTCGTTCAATAAGTTATGCTATAATCGAATACATTTGATGAAATACGAAAGCGCTGAAAGGATATGATGCAAATAAAATTATAATTGCCAGTTGGAACTGGAAATTTATAATTGTCAGTTCAAACTGGAGCAATAGATGCAAGAATTCTTCGAAGAGAACGCGATAAATATTTCCGTTTATCTAACCAATGAAATAAGTGTCTCCACTGGGACTCTTTCTTTCCTCATTTCTATTTCTTTCCACTCTAGAGGAGTGGGTCTCGAACTTTTGTTTATTTTTGTTCGTGTCTCGAATTGTATGTTACCTTACTGTTCAAATTGAATGAATTCAAAATTAATAAATTATATTCTACTTTGTAGCACATACTTTTGTCGATATTGAAGAATTGACTGCATTTACATGCATGACGATATTTCCCTTCTTTACCGATGATGGACGCAAGATGGACGCTATTCTACGGATGGAACGGAAATTTAATTTTGTACAGTTCCGCCCATGATACTATAATTGAGAAGGTAAACCCATGATACTATAACGTCTCATCATTGTGCTTCTAAACTACTGTTATTACTCTCGATCTTCTGAACTTCTTCTCGTTAGTTGATAAGAAGCAAAAATCATCATCCATGCCGGAATTGCATGCTAATTTTCATCTTTTTTCACCCCGTAGAGTCAACCCTGCCATACCTCTTTCCAAAGATGTCATCTAGTTCTTCATGACCCTATAATTTTGCCTCATTGTTTTCATCGATAACGAAATAAAAAAATCTCTGAAATATACTACTTTTCTCGATAAAAATACTGAATATTTAGAGTAACAAGTTCAATAATCAGAAGTACACGTCAAATTTATCTTACAAGCTGTTCAAAATATCCGCCATGAATATTCTTGCTATAATAAAACCACCCCTTCGGCAATTTCTAGACGACAATCTCAGAGGACATTGGACTTGCCGAAGAGGATCTATTGAGTGGCCTCCAAGGTCACCTGATCTTTCCTTTCTTGACTTCTTTTTCTGCGACCATTTGAAGTCTACCGTTTATAAAACACAGCCAGCTTCTCTTCAACCCCAGCTACAGGGTCAACGCTGAAAATTACTTTCTCCTGGAAATAAAAATCTATGTGTTCGAGTGTTTTCCAAAAATTCGATTCTAAACTCTGAAAATTAGGGTGGAAAATTTCCATTGGCCCACCCACTATGTGGTGAAGTGAATTATCGATTATCTGTGGACTCCAAATCTTAAAGGTACATCTTATGACACATTGAAGCATATAATGTCTCGTATTCAGATGATCATTTCGATATGCTGTCAGAACTGTTTGTGAACGTATGAAGACCACGACCACGAGTAGCTCATCGTAGCTTACTTTCGGATTCTTGCTGAGTATCGGCCCGCTGTTCTCGGCAATCATCGTTAGGAACTTCTCGATAATATCTGGACTAGGATAGAGTTCGATGTCCGACGGCAGGATGAAGTGCGTCTGCGCCGTTTCTCGGGCAACGTTTCGACCGACGTTCACCGGATAGAGCAACTTCTTCTGCGCCTTGTACATAGTCTCGCTGGACACGTTCGAGTATGGCGGTGGCAAGGAGCAGTTGTACGGCTCCGTGTAGACACTGCCAGGCTTAGGAACCTGCGCGAAAGCACCATATATCAGTTGAAATAGGTAGAATTTGAATTCAAACCATCGCAACTTCAGAGACTGAATTACCTATTATCAGAGAAATGCTTCAGATAATAGTTATTTATGGTACTAGTGTGTTATGTTGAAAATAAGTCACGTAAGAAAGATTTATAAATATAAATAAGGTATAAATTCTCAAGTGACTTAGGAAACATAACACACGAGTGGCATACAATGTTTTATCCAACAAGTCGAAGAAATCATTTTTTTATGAGATAATAATTAATAAGTTTTGTGATCAAATCAAAGCTTCTTGCGTCTCAATACCCTGTATATGTCAGAATGACTTGACAGTGCCTTTTATACATTTTGGTCAAGGTAGGTTGTTTGTTTAGTTGCCAGGGGCATAACATATTGTTGCAAATGTTCAAATAAATTTTGACACTTTTTGAAGAAAAAAACGTATAGAAAATGGAGGAAATCGATGAGGATATCCTTACGGAAGCGGAAGAAGCAGCGATGCAGATTTTGCCAGAAAAGTCCCGAGATGCTTACGACAAGGAGTTCAAAATGTTTGAGTCTTGGATGAATTCACGGAAAATAAAAGGTATCGACGAAAATGTTCTATTGGCTTATTTTTTACATTTGCAAAAAAAAATTAGCCCCATCGTCGCTGTGGACCAAATACTCGATGCTTCGCTCGACTATTCACCTTTATAAAAAAATCGACATTTCGAAATATGGCGAACTAACGAGCTTTTTGAAAAGCAAATCACAAGAAGTCCAAGACATTAGAACCACCTGAAATAGAGAAGTTTTTAAACGAAGCTCCCGATGACGAGTACTTGTTGATGAAAGTGGCTTTGATAATGGGGATTAGCGGTGCTTGTAGATGCGATGAATTAGTCAATTTGAAAATAGAAAATATTCAAGATAAAGAAAAATATTTTCACATAGTTTTGCCAGACACTGAAACCAAAAAATCGAGAAGTTTCACCATACTTGAAGAAGGATTTCCAGTCAACCCGATCAATTTGTGTAAAAAATTCATGTCTTTGAAACCGAAGAATACTAGTTCTAGCCGCTTTTTTGTTTTTTACAAGAATGGGAGGTGTACCAGCCAGTGTGTGGGATTAAATACGTTGTCGAAGATACCTTCAAGAATTGCAATGTTTTTGAAATTGGAGGAACCAGCGCTCTACACCGGTCACTGCCTGAGAAGGTCTTCGGCGACTCTTTTGGCCAATGCAGGGGCTAACATGACTACTTTGAAGCGTCACGGAGGATGGAAGTCCTCGACGGTAGCAGAAGGATACCTAGAAGAATCGGTGCATAACAAAATACAAATTGCAGAAAAAATACAAGGTTCCAATGTGTCGGCGTCTTCCAGCACTATCATCAGCTGTAGCGATATGGGAGCGTCTGGTTCCAATGAACCAACCAATTTTACAATAACTTCAAATTCGAATAAACCGTTAGTTTTTTCCTTTAATTTCAATATCAATGTGAATTCTGCTTGAAATGGTAATAAATAAATAGAATTCTACTTTAAATATGAACGTGAGTTATAATCCATAACTCACTAGTGAGTTATTGATTATAACACACTAGTGTGTTATTTGAAAGTTTACTTATCTAAAATGACATTAAATAATGACAGTCATAACTGTCATGTGTTGGATAAATACGTTTTCTTCCTATTACTTATTCACTTGATTTTATCAGGAAGTCAATGAGAATAATACTATTCTGCCAATATTGAAGGCAACACTTCGGAGAATTTTTGGTTATACAGGGCTTAAAAAACATGTACTTTGTTCCGAACTGACTTGGCAGCGATGAAAATTGGTCATTTATTATTTCAGCAAGATAACTTTAACGATTCATAACTTGTGGTTCAACTGGACACAGACTAATTTATATTTAAGCCACGCAACTTGACCCCTCTGACGTTGCCACTATACCTTCTCGCGAATTATCAAACAAAAAAAAGTCGATACATAATTTTCCGATACGAAGATTTTAAACAGAATCCTCTGAAATAAAAATTCATACAGCATATTCATGAAAGGAAAAAAAAAGTTCAAACGATATTGATTTCCAAATTAACAGTAATACGTATAATTATAATATGATGAATGAAGGAATATGCTAGGTTGAAAAACTCAATGAAAAATTATGTTCAATAATAATCATTGGAATATAGCTATAGGGGCGTCTGTCTCGAGTTATTATAGAGACAATTGGAATTTATTCTGCGATGGAAATGTTGAACAAAATGTCGCTGTATACTCTAACTAAACAATAGATCTGGAATTGATCACTTCCTCTTACCATAACTGAAACGACCTTAGAGAACCGAGAAAGTCATTTAGCTATTCAAGATTATCTTCACTCCATCTATACGGAGACATTTTACATCCACACCTATTCTAGCAAATGTCAACTCCCTGCTGAGGTTAGATTTCTCCTCCTATGAAGAACTATAGAATTTGATGTGAATTTAATACAACTATTCGAGGTCTGAATTATTTCTCTAATGTGATCCTCTATCATTGTGCATATGTATACCAACATCAATCAGTTAGTGCTTCAATTTTATGTTTGTTGAATTTATTATTGAGATTTTTTGTGAACCTACATAAGTTTAACAAGGATTTCAGTCAGCAAAACTGATGATAATTGTATCTGACCGTCGTCAACAAAATTGATTAAATAATCTAGTATCCTGTACAAAGAATAAAAATCATTTCATATTCCAGTGATATTATAATAATAACTAGCCTAACAGCCTCACATTGACTGATGGAGAGATGTGTCAAATTACACCAAACTTATCATTATGCAGCTTGTATTGTGGGTCTGGAGACCGTTAAAGTAGTTTGGACCAATAATAAATGGATCACAAAATCCTATAAGTATCATTTTAGAAACGTCTGAATACGATTAGAAATTATAATTGTACCTATAGTATGGACAGATATATGATCTGCCCCCAAACGCCACTGATTTTAGAATTCAACCTTCAGATACCTAAAAGAGGAATTAATTATTTATTAGTGACACCTTGTTTTTGAAAAAATGTTTGAAAGACACATATATATAAAATAAATATCAAAATTTCTACTTATGACCATGTAGTGGACGTATCGAGAACGAATCTGCTCCCGTTTTCAACACAATGAATAAATAATGACACTAACAAGAGTCGCTTTTAGGTGCCACAGAAGAAAATCATGAACTTTATTCGTTATCAGTGTTGGTTGTCTTTGTGGATGTGGTTTATTCTGTTTGTTTCCAATTTGGTGTATTATTTCATCAATGAAATATTTTGGAGAAAAACGAAATAGTACTGTGGCAGGAACTTGTAACTAGCAGAATTATGACCTTACCTCTTTGGGCACGTGTTTGGTGCTGAAGTAAACATGGAAGGTGACGAGCTGCCTGACCAAGGAAGAGGTGCAATCCCGCAGATAGGCTATCGAGTCGATCGTGAGGGCGAAATCGCTGCCAGGGGCGTGAAGAGCTATGCTGATGGGACCACGCCATCGTTCCAGCAGCGGCACCAGGTTGTCCATGAACGAGTAGTCGGCGTGAGTAGTGTAGGTGATGCTCTCGTGACATCTGATGAAACAAAGTTATCGCTGCCATTATTTCACTGCATTTTCATTGCTAGCGTTACTCTAGAACGCAAATTTCATGGTACTCTTCTGGTATATCAGAAACAATAAGAGATGCAATTTAGGTTTGTTCAATATTTTGACGTCGGATTCTGTATGGGACCTCCAGAGTATGTATATGTATTGAACACCTAAATGGAATAGTTCGAAATGATCATTAATGTACCATGAAATTTGCATCACCAGATGGACCAAAAAATTTCCATCACCAGATGGACCAAAAAATTTCTACGATGTTTCTAAAATGAAGATTCGCAATTGTCAACGTATTTCGTTGAGAAGAATGAATCGAATATCGAATATGTTTGGTAAAGCCTGAATACTAATTTCGGCAACTAAGTTGTCAGCTTCAATAGACCTGAGAAGTGTAAGAAGTGGACTTCTATATGTATCTTTCAAGATATTTCCCAGAAATTGCCACTGATAATGATAATTGCGAGGATAATCGATATTAACCTCAGCATGTTTGGACATAAAATCTTTTAATGGATCTTTTACCGTCAAGACATAGTGAACCATTAAACTTTCACGAATATTGCCAGAGTTGATCGAACAATTATGGAATTTGGAATTGGATCAAGGTCCTGGTTTCAAAAGTTGCCTACTATAATGAATAAGGAACTATTCAATTCAAGTGTAGGTTAAACTAAGCATAGAAATAGTGTTCGTGGAGTAACGTGTTAAACAATATGAAAGTTGTTAAAGTTGCTTCCGATCCTGAAGTCACGAAGAATTTGAATGGCATTTTCAAAACGCAAAGGTTCATTGTAGCTGTGGTGAAAATTACCGTCCAAAGTTTATTGGGTAACCTTGAAGACAGCATTAATGATGATGAGATGCCAGCAAATCATGAAATATATTGCGAGGATTTCAACATGAAATATATTTGATAAACTAGTTCACACATCGGAACCAAATTCGAAGAAGAACATCTTATGTATAATGGATTCGATGAATAATATAATTTTCTTCTAGCGATCCTATTCTCAGGTGATTCGGAACGATTATATACTATTCTAATCTATATAATAGTTACGAGAGTATTTTCATTCATTATAATATTAACAACTAATGAACCAAGAAATTGATTCTATTCCGAAATCCATATTGTTCGGAATGCTTTGACAATACCATTTGACCATTTGAGTGGCGATGGTTCATTGATTCATGGAATGATCACTCGATGGTGATTTCGAATGAATGGAATGAATGTGTACTGTTCGATGGGTGTAATGAATGACGGATCCAAGAAAAATACATCTACGTGAAATTGTTCACACATGTTGTCCACCGTAGACATCCGGCATGTGAATGTCATCTCAGCTGTCCCTCAGTCATGTTTTTACAAGAGGATGACTGTCTTAAGGATGTTATCTGAATCTGTGGCTGAAAAGCTACTTTGCGTACTCATATATACTCAAGATTAAACACACCTGGATGACTTTTGGACAGTTGGTATTTCTCATATGATCGAATGTAGTGACTATTCGACTTTTGAATGAAACAGAGGATCCCTTGCATTGTATACCAATCACAAGGTTCATAACTATATAATCGAAACAATATTTCAAATGTCTAGAGGCTTTCGAATGATCTACGCATGAGTATTTTTTTTTCTGAAATGTATTCGATTATCATGGAAGTAGGTGTACTACATTCAGATCATTTCTAATCTCTTCAGGTGGCCAATTTAAGCATGGTGTTCTCCAGAGATCCATATATGATGAGTTTCACAGTTTGAATCAATTTCCTCAAATCTGTTGTCTGTTGGCAATACCTACGTTTGATAAGGCTCACAAAGTTGAGTTGATATATTATTATAGTCAACATTATTCCAGTCATATGAAAGGGGTTGATATATTAGGAATTATGTTTACACCAACCTGAAGGTATTTTCAGCTCTAACGTAATTGTACAGAACCCAATAGTCACCGCGCTGCTGGGTCTTTGGCACCAAAGTTTTGTCCAAGCAATTGGTAACGTTTCTTACCCTCTCTAACACTGATGGAGGTTTCTTAGGAGCGTCAGTTGGAGCCTGAAACAAGAAACATTGAAAATTGACGAAATTCAATAGGATTGGAACATTCAAGATGAACAGAGATGAATTATACAAAATGGCAAAACAACACTCTTCTTATAATGAGAAAGAATATTTTCTGAATGAGGCAATTAATCCTTTCAACGTTAATGAGAATAAAACATGAATTATCGATCAGGAAGTTATATTACTGAACGATGGAAGTAACTAAATGGGTTTTTTCGTACCGGCGATAATCGTTCTCCTGGAAATGGAAGGAATATTTTAACTCGGCTGTGATGTAAACTCTAAAAGCTGCTGTGGAAGTGATTGTACTCTATCGATTGATGATAGAACATCAGGGTGATTTACCTAAGAATGCGAATGATTCTTTGGTAGCTTGCCCCAGCCAAATAATAAAAATTGATGCCTTATACATTTGGAAGCAAAGTGCCATAATACATACAATTTATCACATATCGCGGAGCGTCCGAATTTGTACGAATTTGACTAAGTTCAGTCACAAAAAATTGGAGAAAAGAATTCTGTATGGAATTTTAATTTTGCAAAGAATTCTCGACTAATCAATCATCATCAGTGCTCCATAATGAAAACATAAAGTAGACGAATTTCAATAAAATAATTGAATAGTATAACAACTAATCAGACCTACGGAGATGAATGATTCGAATTCGTCACTTTTCGACATATCATTAATTTTCATCACAACTCTCAGAATTAGAAAGAGATATCATCACTAAATGGGCTAGGAATCATCATTTTGTACTTATGATTCGGAAGACTATATATTTGTATGTAGTATAAGCGCAATAGGTCTGATAAAGAAACTTTTTCTGGCAGGTCAGTCAACTGCGATACACAAATTGCGCAAATGAAAAAAAAAGGTGGTACACATCTGCAAACTTCTGACATGATACCATCAAACCCTAATGGAGATCATGAGTATGGAATGATAAACATTTGAAATTCAAAGCTTGTCATCACTCCTTGTGGGACCGGAAGTGGAAAATCAATTATTAGTATGTCAAACAATAACTGAATACTATCTGTTTGAAATTCAACTTGTTTATGGAATATATTAATTCCGTTGAAATGTGTACACCCAAGGAGAATTGAAAGAAAAAATATTTGCATCATCTAACAGAATATTCGAACGAGTCCGTATTCCATCGAAAGGACCGTGAAAGAAAGGGCCGATTTTCAAATAGTTTGATGTTAGTTATGCAATGTTATATGTTTCATGTTGTCAGTTGTCATTTTTGTGGATCGCTGGAAAAAATATATAGAGCACTTATTTATGAAAGTGAATGAGGAATTTAAAAATAATTTTTAGTTGGGAAAACTATATGCGTGCAGTTTGAGCTGAAAATTTTGTGTGCATTGAAGAACATCCGTCTTCATCAAACGTCACAACTTGTTAAAAAAAATTTAGACTTTAAATTCTCAAAAATTTTTGGACCATTCCTTGTGAAACAAACTATCATCAAATACTGTCTGTGGAATAAACTATCATTAATTTCCCATGAAAAAACACACCCTCGAATAATCGCTCATCGTTAAGGAACACACTGTATATGACTTGAGATTTCTGAAATTCACATCAAATCACAAGTCAATAGTGGTCAGTCACCTGAATGGTTCGATGAGATACTTTTATGCTTTGGTAAAAAATGCAAAGTCCATGTAAATGGCAATTCACCAAGTTTGAAACGCAAATAACATTCAACGAGGATCAATAATGCGCATAAATAATCGATTTTAACGGGTCTCTACACGTATTCAAAAGGATGTTCGCATATCAATCGACTAAAGATCTTGAAATCCGCCAAACAATATTTTCCCATGATATCTAACAGTAGATCCGTTGAGTATGTGGATCAAGAATGATAAAGGCTCAATAACATATCAATAAAATGGAAATTAGAATACTAGAATAGAAATTATGTGAGAACGGTGGATCTAATTGAAATTAATTATTTTGGGTGAACCTAATAGGATATATTCATCCTCCAAATAATTGGCGACATTTTGAACCCTTTCCTACTATTGCGTGTCCCATTTTCATTCAGACGTATGCTTATATGAACTTTTTTCCATCCTCCAAGCCAGAGGGAACAAATTCAATATTTTCCTTATACAAGAATCCGATTTTGTTCATTGATGACGTTTTTTCTTTATTCAAAAATATTCACGATGACACCTTTTCGAGTAGAATCAAAGTTGACAGATTTTTAGTGAGAAGGGAAAAGAGCCATCATTCTCTCGGACACTGGGATGTGTCAAATTCTGGAATGACTCGAACTGTTCTAGTTGTCGGGTTGAGAGATCCGTTTCCACTGATTAAACTTAAGAAACAGTCAATATGAACAACGTTCTAATTAAATGCACATATTGAATGAAGGTGTGTTATTGAATGATTATATCTGATAATTGCTTGAAAGCAGTGGCAGCTCAACCTTACCAGAAAATACGGATGCCCTTCGGTGTGAAGAAAAACCTATTATCATAGTCGAATCCGTCATGGACATGAAAATGATTATCATTGAGTAGTAGTAATAGCACAGCTTAAGGCCTTATGCTATGGTAAGGATGCCTTTTTTGCCCCTTTTTGAGAAAAGAAGAAAGCTGCCAAAAGATTGATGTCAGCTGCCAAAAGGCTCGATTTGAGTTCTGCTTATATGACATGGTTATGGACCATGGTTGCTTATGTAGACTACAAAATTGGGCCAAATCGTCACATCTGTATTTCTTCGGCAATCACCCATAAAGAGAAGCGAACATGGTAATTACTTGAGGAGGAGTGACAGCGCAAAAAAGTGCCTTATTTATTTATTCATCTCTTTATTTATTTATTCATCACACAATATAAGAGAAAAGTAGATCTTTCTCCAACAAGTCTGCACAGTCAATTGCATGGTTTACGACTCTACTAAGGATGAGGATAGAGCAATACTGTTTTCTCACATGCAGGCTTACAAATTTAAAAGTTTCGAGAGTTTTTTCATGCGGTGTTCCTATTGGAGGGTAGGTATGTACCACATAACCTGTAACAGTTTCTTTTCAAGACGATCAGTATTGTTCTGATAGTCTAGGCTCCAGTTTCTTAAGAGTATCTATCTCTTTGAAATCACGACTATTACGAACTATAAATCCGAATGATCGATATGCAGATCGAAGGATTGCGTCAATGTGTTCGCTGAAAGATATAGATCAAATATAACGCCAAGATCTTTGAATGTTCTAGGTCTCACACGAGAAATATTACCAATTGAGTACTTGAATACGATTGGATCCGATTTCAGTGTGAAAGACATGACATTACATTTGATAGGATTCAGTTCGTATCTGTTATTTCGACAACCACTCGACCCAGGTTATCAGCCAGTTGTTGACAATCATCCATGTGGCTCACGTGACCATATAGCTTCAGGTGGTCCGCATACAGCAGGGAATTCATGTCATTATATTATCTCATTGTTCGCTATATATTAGGAGTGACATCTCTGAAAATTGACTATTATGATAACTGAAACAAGTCAAAACTTCTCTGAACAACTCTTGAAATGATTTTTGGAGAAAGTTTGCCAGTGGGCTAAAAACACCTTGAAATATACTCCGAGCAAGCAGAAAAATCTCACTTTACGGAGAAAACCCCCACCTCTAAAAACAATGTTCGTTGATTTTTCCCCGATGAATGACTACTTGAATTTTGAGTTGTCACACTATCGATCTCAACGTGCGTGTTTCGTCCCCATTGTTTGTGTTCATTACCATAAGTGTAATAATAACGATAATTTTCTCTATTCTGATATATGTAGTCTTAATTATTGAAATGAATATAAATATTGAGTTGTATGGGTTGCCTATAGTGTAGCATCAATAATGCGCGTATTCAAAATAATTGTAAAGCGCGTGTCTGAGAAGGTTGGTGGACAGTACGGTAGTACCTATGGGAGGAAGAGATCTTCTGGCGATCGAAAAAGACAATAAATTGATTCCATAACAATTTTTGTCAGCGTGCTAAATATCGCATCATTCGTCGTGTTTCGATAAAATCCAACTCAGCATACAGTGACTTTGTCCGAGAAGAGGAGTTGCAGGGTAGGCCTACCATATCCACGTCTGACCCGAACATCCAGGGCCAACATATACAGTCCACTCCAATGAGTCTACTATAAACATCAACCTTCCCTCATATTTCAAGTTTTAGTTCGTGCATTACGCATCAGTGCGAAATTCTGTCTCACCGCTTTCTCCTCGACCTTGACTTCTTCCATCTTGACGACAGCCACCTTGGTCGGCTCCGCGATGGGCACCGCCTCCTTGATGTCCGCGTCCATGACCGCCGCCTGGTCCAGATTGCTGACTCCGATGGCCGCCAGACTCCTTCCGGACTCCTGCATCTCCCTGATGACGGGCACGGCCGTGTTGGTCAAAACGTGGATGCATAAGTAGACGATGCAAACGGCCAGCGCCAGCTTGACGACCAGCGATTTCCGGTTGCTGTACATTGTTTGTTATTGGGCATGAGCTGGCGACCTAGAAGGCACTATATGATATTAAAATACTCATCACACCCTCTCGTATTCGATTGGAATATGGGGGGGGGGTCTTCATTATGCTGATGAAATCGAATGAGTCAAGGTTAGTTTTTCAGAACGTTCATCATCACTACCTAAAAATACTTCAGACTACTTTGTTCGCCTTGAAACGCTCTCAATGAAACATTCTCATCTTATTTACAAAACATCTATCTCATATTACTTTGTTCTCAAATCAATGAACAATTCCAGAGCACCTAGAGTCTGTTTTTCAAGAATGCTCAGACGTAGATCCAATCATATTTTCCAATTATATATAAAAATCTTTCACAACGAGTAAACGTTCGAAACTATTTCAAAGAAGTACTCCCGAAAAATACATGACTAGAATAATTGCTCAGTCAAGGATAAGAAGAAAGTCATCATTCAGAATTATATTTGATCAAATACTCAACACAATTAATTCCGAAGAAGAATGTACTAGTTGTGATATCCATAGAACACTTCCTTTCTGAAGCCATAACCATAATCATTTTTCAGCTTTTCATGGGATTTTCTCTCCTCGTTTCTAAAAGAATAGAGTAGAAGTTATTAAAAAATATTGCAATATATTTGTAGTGAGAACAGATTTAGGATCTGCCCCAAAATGTCACTGCGCTTGAAATTAAACCTTTAGATACCTTAAAGAGAAATTCTCTATTGGTCAGTGACACCTTGTTTTTGAAAAAATTTTGGAAATACAAATATATTCAATAAGAATAAAACCTCTACTTATCTTTGTGAACGTTTCGGGAACGAATCTGCTCCCGTTCTCAACACAATTTAAATATTTTTCTCTTCGTAAAATTTTCAATGTTTTCGATTTTGACACTCAAAAGTGTCACTTTTCAGTGAGGAGAGAAAATCCCATGAAAAGCTGAAAAATGAATGTACCACCTCCTCGAAGAACTTACAGACACTACATAACCATAATATTTGAATCATGTGCATTATTATTGCAAGTTACATCCACTGTGCATTGTCGGGAACTGTCATACAACCCACAGGATCACCTTATATAGTGGATAATATTTGAAGAAGATGGCCCTAGTTAGGTGGGAAACCCTGTAAACATAATATCATCACGTTTCTTTTCTCTTTTGACTGATACCAAATATTCGTATTGCGTCCTACAACAATTCTCTTTTATTAATATTATTAGTTCTTTCAGATCAATAGAATTCTCGCCGTATGGTTTTCAAATTCCTTGTAAATTCACGCGAGTGCAATTTCAGACCGATTGAACAAGAATATCAAGTGTCCAGTGAAAGTGAAATTACTTTAATTGGAAATAATGTTACTATAATCAGGTACGATGCCTTTTGTTTTTCGCTACTCTAGATAATAATTGTTGTGAAAGGATATTTTAATGATTAGTTGTTTTTACATTTTATTCGAGCTAAAACTGTATACAGTCCTCTACTACCTATATTACTGAATGATAAAGTCAATTTTCTGGTATTTGCAAGGTTTTTAGTAGTCATTTGATTGAAGTTTGAATGCATGTTGTCTATTCGTGGTGGTTTTGTTACTTGTGAACAAATTGTTCCCAGCACTTTAGTCATAACTTTTCGATTATTACAGATATACATACATTACCAATAACATCTATACACACAAAAATCCCATAAACATTTCATATGAATCAACAGTCAGAGTATTTTATGTTCGAAACAATAAATCACTAGTGCAATCTTTTCAGTCATGATTGATTACCTCCATATTTCGAAATGCAAAATTGAGTGTGAATTCGGATTGGGACATAATGAATCATGATTCGATTAGTAGAAGTGTAATCTTCATTCTATGGATCAACGAATATCCTTGCATCTTAACATGTTCTACTTTTTAGTAAATGCTGAATTGTATAGTAAATTTATTTATCCAATTAACGGCAATTGAAGTAATCACATATTTGATGCTTTGAATAGCAATTTCATACAAGATACATGTAAACCACAAGCGTTTGTGCTAATTGTCACGATTCCATGGGCGAAGAACTTGTATGTATTTTGAGTATCAGGTCAGTATGGCGGCGAATGAAGGCAAAGTTGCCGATTTATCATATTTCACATATATGATAAATTGATTTTCGGTTCGATATATGGTAGAAGAGCAATCTCGAACCATGTTTTTATTTGCTATCAATGAAATCAATAATTGTAATTTTTTTTATTTTCATTTCTCTCTAGAATTCCGAGTTGCAACTCAGAATATTACTAATTTTCGAGTTGCACCTCGGAATATTACTGAATTCCGTGTGGCAACTCGGAATTTTACTGAATTCCGAGTTGTTTATGAGAATCCTGCTGTAACATATACAGGAAGATTGTGAATTATGTAATTATGTGACGAAAGTTTCATTTACCGACTGTATAGCATACTTTTTTTGACCAGTTCTGAATGAGGCTAGTATTTCATGGGATATTTTCACTCTCAGTTTTTTCGAAGAATAACTTTCGTTTTGTTCGAAACTAAAAATAATCCGTTATCCATGTGAACTGCTATTACTTGCGATCATTAAACTAATCCCATCGTTATTCTTTATTTTGCTTCATTCGTTTACGTTCAATAAAACCTCTTTAAATAAACTGGGTGTATTAAAAGCTCGTCTACATCGAGTAATGTATACACTTACAGCGTTAACTTTTTTCTGCCAGGCGGTCTCGAATGAATATAGTCGCGATTTCTTGATAGGCCCATTGATCAAGACTTCCGCACTTCATGGATTTTTTTCACTCGGCTTCCTGTCTATCCCTGAAACAATAGAAACATGATGCCAATGATGTTTTTTGTCACTTCCACCTAATGTAAAAAAATCAAGGTTCAATCAGTGAAGGTATTCTTGTAGATGAGGTGAAAATACAATGGCCCTGATGGCAAGTGCATGCAAAATCTAAATGAGTTGGAAATTAGCATTCCAAGACAGTTTGACAACATATGCTCTTGATGAATTACAAAACACACTCCTTCAAAAGCTATCATCAGTTATCAGTTTGGTCTTTTGATGGTTCAGGACGGCGTTACTGAAAATTGTTGGACTTATTCTTCAGTAGTCGCCGCGATACCATTGGATAACTCGTGAGCTATATAAAATCATGTACAATGTATTGCATCAACCATTTTTGTAAAGAATAAAAGAAATATAAGTGCTAAATCTATTTCTTCACAGCCACTATGAGGCAATATGAGATCTTACATTGTGTCTTGGCCACAGTTGATGTACAGGTTCGAAATAAATAATTTTTCACCTCAGTGGTGCAAAAAGGGTTTCACAAATATCAAAGTTGAAACTTATGAATGGCAAAAATTGACAATTCTTCACAATTTGTTACACTAGTTTACTAATCATGTGAGAATGACGTGTAGGAGAAACAAATCTTTCATCTGAAGCAGTTGAATTCTGTAGTGAAACGTGGGTTTATTTATGTTTTGAGATGGTGAAAATGGACTGTATATACGAGTGAGAATGAGAATTAGAACTTGGTGCCACTCAATACCTGGTGTGTGTAGATCTTCCGGTCTGTCTGAACTTTCCGGAATTGCAGCTTCAGCACGCAAGGATATGATATTCTGGATCCTGTCGTTCCCTGGACTGGACCGAATGGGCACTCGATACACCAAATTGAACAAAATGACGCGCGATCGCGATTATATTATACTTAAAAGGCACCGTTCCTGAGCAAGGAGGTTTCTTGGCCTCGTGTTCGTGTTCTGGTAGTAAAATCGTATTTTTGTTGATACATTCGGATGATTCCGGTGACGGACTCCGAGGATACGAAGCTTTACCAAGTAGAATGGGAGGGAGATATGACAATTTTGAGAAATAGTATTTTATGGCTTGGTTTAAGTAATGAATGATTATTGAAAAATATATAACATACAAAATGACAAACACATAAAAGTCGACGTTGACGCGACATACCGCCGACCTTTAAAATTCATTTTAAACTTGCAAATCTGATATGGGAAGAGGGGCTAGCTTGACTACCGGTCTCTTCAGGACTCCATTTTTTGTGCGAATGGTAACGACCCTAATGACACCATCTTCGCCAGGGTGTAACTCCACAATCCTCCCAAGAGGCCAGTGTAGAGGCGACGTATTTTCATTTTTTATTAATACCATGGTATCGGGCAAAATGGGAACTGAGGGATCAGTCCATTTGGACCGCTGTTGGAGACTGTGGAGGTACTCTTCATGCCAACGAGACCAAAAGTCTTGGTGAAGACGAATCAATAGTTGCCACCTGCTTAGGTGATTGAGTTTCAAGTGCTTCAGATCAGAGTCTGGAACACATGATAAGGGTTCTAGTGTCAAAAAATGACCCGGGGTTAGGACTGAGAGATCCTGGGGATCGTTGCTTAATGCAGACAAAGGACGCGAGTTGAGCACTGCCTCTACTTGGACCAGGACCGTATAGAGCTCTTCGTAATTTAAAACTTGTTCTCCTATGACTCGTTTTATGTGTGTTTTCATAGATTTGACTCCTGCTTCAATCAAACCGTTGAAATGTGCTCCGCTAGGAGGGTGATGTTTCCAGGTGATGGATTCAGACCTTGCAACCCTTTCCATGAGCTCTGCGAAATATCGATGCGCACCAATGAAATTCGTGCCGCAATCACTAAAAAGTTGACTGCAACGTCCCCGACGCGCTATAAACCGCCGAAAGGCGGCAAGGAAGGCTTCAGTGGACAAATCTGACGCTAGTTCCGCGTGCAAGGCTTTCGTAGCGAAACAGACAAAGAGACAAATGTAAGCCTTAGAGAGGGGCGACCGCTTTGTTTTACCGAGTTTAATGGTTAGGGGACCAGCATAGTCCACCCCTACTACGGAAAAGGCCTTGACCTGAGAGATTCTACATGCCGGTAAATTTCCCATAGGAGGTTGAAATGTGAGAGGTTTCAGCCGAAAACATTTCATGCATTTATGAACTATGCTACGAATTGCCCTTTTGGCAGAGAGAATCCAGAAATTTTGTAAGAGTAAAAATTGAAGTGCCTGAATGCCTGGGTGCATATTTAAATTATGTGTTTCTTCAATAATGAGTTCAGTCAGTCGACTCATACGCGGCAATAAGGCGGGGTGTTTTTTATCGTACGAAAGTTGAGCTAATTGCAGTCTACCGCCGACCCTGAGAATACCAGCGGTGTCTATAAAAGGAAACAATTTTCTGAGGGGTTTAGAAACGGGTAACTTTTTTTCGAGACGGGAAATATCATCGAAGAAGCATGTTTGTTGAGTGCGTTGTAATAAAAGTGAAAGTGCTTCTTGAATTTCGAATTGATTCAAAAATCCGTTTTTTTTATCTTTAGGGAAGCGCGTATTATGAATAAAGCGTAGAATGTATGCCACAATTCTTTTGACTTTTGCGAGGGATGAGAATTTGTTGAGCAGATGATCCAAGGAATCTAACGTTATGACCGCTATCAACGCTAATTTGCGCTCTTCTGTCTCAGAGTCATGGCTAGAACTCGGAATAGATAAAATAGGCCACAAATCAGATGACAACTTTAAAAATTCCGGGCCAGACCACCAAAGAGGATGATTACATAGCTCCGTGGGAAATAAGCCACGACTAGCACAATCCGCTGCATTGAGCTTAGTGGGAACATGCCGCCAATGGGAAGGGGAAAGTTTCTCTTGAATATACGAACTTCTATTACTAACGAAAGTTTTAAACTTGTGTGGCGAACTTTTAATCCACGTTAGTGCCGTCGTAGAATCAGACCATGCATGAATATCACTAAGCGTGATCTTGTCCTTGTAAGTGTCACTAACGAAGGCAATGAGCTTTGCTAATAGAGCTGCAGAGCATAATTCTAGCCTGGGAAGTGAGATCCGTTTGAGAGGGGCTACCTTGGACTTGGCACAGATTAAAAATACCTGAGGTGGATCGGAACCAAAAGGGCAGAACCTAAGATAGACTGCCGCAGCATATCCTCGTTCAGAGGCATCACAGAAACCGTGCAGCGAATATGATCCAGGTACACTCAGAAGAATACGTCTGGGTAGCTGTAAGGACGATAAAAGCGGTAGTTCGTTGACATATCGCTCCCAGCTCGTTGAGAGTTCGGTAGGAGGATTATCATCCCATGATAATCCAAGAGACCAGAAATTCTGGATGAGAAATTTTGCATAAAACGTTAACGGTGCTAAAAAACCTAGAGGATCATATATTCTGGCGAGTTCAGAAAGGATAACACGTTTTGTGCCGGTGCGTTGGAGAGGTTTGACATTGTACGAAAAGGAGTCCGAGTAGGGGTGCCATTTCAGTCCGAGAATTTTGATAACATGATCGTGTTCAAAATCACATGAGAGAGACTCGTTTTGGAGATACTCTTGGGGTATATTAGAAAGAAGTTTCTGATCATTACTTCCCCATTTACGTAAAAGAAAACCACCTGCAGCCAATAATTCAATTATCTCCCTTTGCAGGGAGAGCGCTTGGTCAAAAGAGTCGCAGCCAAATAACAGGTCATCAACATATAGGCATGTCTCCAGCGTGTGGGCAGCATCAGGAAATCGTTTTCTTTCATCATTACATAGCTGCAATATCGTTCTAATGGCGAGATAGGGACTGGAGGCAATTCCAAAACTCACAGTTTTCAACCTATAATCATCGATAGGGTCATTGGGAGAGAACCTCCAAACTATTCGTTGAAAATCTGTGTGTTCAGGTGAGACTAAAATCTGCCTATACATTTGTTTTATGTCTGCTGACAAAACATATGAGGGCAGCCGAAAATTTAATAATAGTGAAACAATATTCTGCTGTAATTTGGGACCAATCAAGAGAGACTCATTCAAAGAGGGAAAACCTGGCACCCTTGCTGAGGCATCCAGCACTACACGCAACTTAGTCGTAGTACTTTCGGGTTTGGATATTCCATGATGAGGGATATAAAAGCTATTTTTTGTTGAGAAGGAGTCAATAACCTTCTCCATATGATCACTTTCTAAATAATCTCTCATGAACGCAGAGTATTGTTCATAGATATCTGGGTTATTTAGTAATCGTTTTTCCAACGACATAAATCTACGTAATGCGAGGGTGCGAGTGTCTCCAAAATAAGGAGGACATTGACCCCTAAAGGGCAAAGACACTACATACCGGCCATTGTGGGTACGCGAGATATTTTCAACAAAATATTTTTCGCATGCTACTTCGTCCGGGGAAATGTGAGTGTTCTCTGGAACTTCCTCAATTTGCCAAAATGATTTGAGAATTTTGTCGAGATTATCTGACTCAGAAGTACATAAAAGAGAGTTGTGATGTGGTGAATTGATTGAGATACTGGAAGACCCCATCAAAACCCACCCAAAAATAGTTGCAAGTGCCATTGGCTGATTTTCATTACCAACCACACTATCATTGAGAAGTATGTGAGGAAAAATATCTGCTCCCAATAACATATCAATAGAGCTTGGAGAGTTGAAGTTGGGATCTGCAAGATTTAATCCCCGAACATGTGACCATGACGAGTCACAAATGTAAGAACTAGGTAGTTCTGAACAAATTTTCGGTAAAATCATGGCATCGAGAGTAAAACAGGGGTTGCCTTTACCGACAGGATGAATGCGACAAATGACCGAAGTTGAAACTGGATTCATTTTCATCTGACCTATGCCGCTCACAGAGATTGGCGATTTGAAACGAGTTAATCCTAATTGATTCGCGCATTTCTGTGTAATGAAATTCACTTGACTTCCACAATCTAGTAAAACCCGGATCTGGTGAGAGTTATCGAAGATATCGTTGATTTCAATTCGTGCGGTAGCGAGTAGAACGCCCTGTACATTGGGCACGATTCCGGCAAAAGAGTTGGCAATCTCCGCCGCGGCGCCGTTGTCTGCTGTGTTGTTTTGCCTGACGCGCGAATCGATTGTATCTCCGTTCGCCTGAGTCGATTCATTTCAGAATTCATGTGCAACAAGGTATGATGTCCTCTTTTGCCGCAGGTTCGACAGTTGGACCTTGAAGTGCAAAATCTTACGTTATGTTTGGTTCCTAAACAATTTAAACACCAATTATTGGCTCTAACGAAATCATTTCTTTCCTTTGCGGATTTTGACAAAAAGTTTTGGCATGTATAAATAGCATGATCCGAATTTTTACAAACAAAACAATACGATTTAGTCGCATTATTCGTAGTCGACATGAGCGCCGAAGCTCGAACTGGATTTTGATAGGTATTATACGAGGGGCGAGAAAAATGTTTTTTATCGGCTGGAGGCAGCTTTGTCAATCGCTGGCTGGCCCCTACGGTTTCTAGGGCATTGCATCGCTGCGTGACAAAGTCTTTGAGGGATTCATAAGAAGGGATATCTGTTGAATTTTGCTTGAATTCAAATTGAGTCACCGTATGCGAATCAAGCCTCTTCATCAACAAAAAAAATAAAAGAAAGTCCCACTTGTCTACCGGAAATTGCATATTCTTAAGAGCTGCGATGTTTTCATCAAAGGTATCTATCAATTTGCGCAAATTATATGAATTAGCGTTAATATCTGAAATTCGAGTGCAATTATCAATCTCTTGAAGGTGAGCCGTCGCAATCAGTCGTTTGTTATGATATCTTTTATTGAGCGCCTTATATGCAATTTCATAATTGTCTCCAGTTAGAGTAGTACATTGAATCAATGATAGGGCTGGACCCTGCAAGGAGTTGCAGAGATGAGTGAATTTTTCAATATTTGATAGGTTAGGGTTATGATGCACCAGTGAATCATAAATATCTATGAAGCCTCTGAATCTTTTATAATCCCCATTGAACTTGGGAACTTCAATTCGGGGTAGTTTAACGTTGGGTTGTACAACGATAGGGGCATTGTGAACGCTCTCTGGATCGCCAAAAAGTGTGTAATAAGTAGTTTCGATCGAGATGGCTTCATCTTCGAAAGCCTTTCGAATTTTTTCGTGATCATCAAGATTTGTACCGTCGACAATTGAGCCAAAGGTGAGAACATTTTGATGAGCCTTTTTAAATTCTTCACGAATAACGTCGAAATGCTTGTATGCGACTTTGAAAGCGCGATGATAGGCAACATTTGTTTCAGCCATAGTTGCATGTTGAAAAATTGTTTTTAATTCGTTGACATTCATGTCACGAAATGCTATGTGTTGCTTGAGTTTATTCGTATTAGTAGTCATTTTCATACACTATATTATAGATGTGAGAGTATCCAATGTAATATTTTCTTTGGAGAAAATTCTCAAAATGTCACCGAATTATGACTCAGCGATCTAAAATAATTCTACACCGAAAACTAAATTCTGATAAACAAATCAACAAAATAAATAAACAACCGTCTAAGAGGTGAACGTCGCAAAAAAAGGGAGTCACGAACGTCTTGAGGATTCCCGAAATAAAAACAGTCAGCCTTGGCGATAATTTACCACAGACCTATTGTTTTTACACTTTAGTGAATTTCTGCGAATGCGAGATATCGTAGAGAGAGAGAGAGAGCTATTGTGTTTGAGAGAGAAAAGGACAGCAATATGATATTATAATATTTTCGATTTAATGATTAAATGATCAATTAAATCAAGCCAAAAAATACCATTATTTTCAAGAGAGCATCCAATGGCTCGATGGACCAAAATGTTTTGAGATGGTGAAAATGGACTGTATATACGAGTGAGAATGAGAATTAGAACTTGGTGCCACTTAATACCTGGTGTGTGTAGATCTTCCGGTCTGTCTGAACTTTCCGGAATTGCAGCTTCAGCACGCAAGGATATGATATTCTGGATCCTGTCGTTCCCTGGACTGGACCGAATGGGCACTCGATACACCAAATTGAACAAAATGACGCGCGATCGCGATTATATTATACTTAAAAGGCACCGTTCCTGAGCAAGGAGGTTTCTTGGCCTCGTGTTCGTGTTCTGGTAGTAAAATCGTATTTTTGTTGATACATTCGGATGATTCCGGTGACGGACTCCGAGGATACGAAGCTTTACCAAGTAGAATGGGAGGGAGATATGACAATTTTGAGAAATAGTATTTTATGGCTTGGTTTAAGTAATGAATGATTATTGAAAAATATATAACATACAAAATGACAAACACATAAAAGTCGACGTTGACGCGACAATTTATATTCACCAATAAATGTAAAAGTTTCTATTGAATCTCTCCATACATGTCGAGTTCACCCAACTATTTCGACATATGCGTCATAATGAACATTTCTGTGAATTTAATCGTTTATTGAACGTTATATATGAATTGAAATATCACTTGAGAAACTTGACATTTCAAACAATTTATATTCAACAAGTTTGCAAAACCAAGACATTTTGAAAAGCTTCGTAATAAGAGTATCTATCTGTCACAAGTACCATCAGAAGACGTCAGTTTTTTTAATGATATATATCATATCATATCATCATCATTCAAACATCTTCACAGAAACAGTTTTTTTTTTATTTTTCATAGTCAAGTTCTATTTTCATGTTTTCTTTGTTTTTGTGCTCACGTATTTTGACATTGGGAACACGAATCTGACGTAATAAAAACAAGCCAACCTATATTTTTCTTTCCCATCTCATTTTCCGCCCGTTTTGGGTAGACATCATAGCCATCGGAGATTAATTTCTCACACATGTTATTTTATACATTTTTATAATACATTCAAGAAGTCAAAAAGAACAAAAACCATCCTCGATGATCGATCTTTAGCATCCTTCTTTCATATGGAACGGCGCTGTCAAATTAGAATCTGTTACATTTTGACATGATTTTGACTGAAAGAACTGGTTGTTCTGTAAATTAAAACACAGATTTTCATTTGAGAGCGCCTTCCAAATGGAAAATGCTGAATGAATCTTCCTCCAAGATGATAAAGAACGTTGCTTCAACTTCTTCGAGGTTCTGTTTCGAAAATTTCGGTACGCTGAATGAACCTTCCTCCCAGGTGCTTAAGAGTACCAAAAGAATTTTGGGTCACTTTGGCGACGATAGTAGTCTTATCAAGGGTTTACCCTCGGGTTTTCTTAGCTACACACAGCCTTTCCATGACTTCTATACTAGTTTCCAGTAATACTTTCCCGACTTCCACCAGTATGACCTTGTTTGAAACCTACTCATAAATGACCAAATATGTTCAACTTCTTGGAAAGTTTATGATTTCCTTGAGAGCTAACTGAGAGACAAACGAATCTTTCTACATCGATAAAATATGAATCCATCATATCATTTTGACATACTGTTGTCCATTCGAACCATAAATAACTGAACAGTCTCTACAAATATTGGCGCTATACCAAAAAGATCGAGGAACGAAATGCCCTAGAAGAATTTAGGTCCCGCATTTCAATAATTCACGTCAAACTCTGCTGTCGCATTGTCTTTGCTCGACAACAATTATTATTAGGAATGTAAATATGCCAAATTATTCGATCGTGACTGCCTCTGCCGCATACAAACTTCTGTATTATTTCGTATTCACCTTCGAGGTTCGCCTTAAAAATTGAATCGATACAATGACACATATTTTAAATCATTAGTGAAGAATGTTGAATATACTATCGCCTTCGATTTTTACTTGCATTCACAAAGCGTGTTGCATAGTCGGTTATGAATAACTTTGGAATTAAAATATGATGATCATGAGTTATTTCCATCACTAATATCCTATGGATAGTGATAATCAAGAGTATCAATTAATTTTATTGGTGTCCGGAAACACGTTGCCCAAGGACAGTAATCAAAATAATTTCAATAACAATACTCGAAAGCACGATGCTGTACTGATATTGGAGAAGAAAATAGTGAATGAATGAGCGTCTAGGTCTAGATATACAGCATATAGCGACAAAACTGTGATAAAAGTAACAAAACTAACAACGTAACAAAGGTAACAATAATCAAATAATTCCAAATAGAGTTTGGCATGTATAGAGATGAAGAATGTAGAAAGTACAGGAATGTATAAGAGTTGATTTTATTTTTCATTTATTCCATAATAATATAATGAACGGAACTGGATACTCACCTACGTTAGCTGTGATATATTTTTTATATGCGATTTGTATTTATCTACAGTCCAACATTCAATAATAATAACAATGGTTGATGAATTTGATCAATAAGTGAATGGTATACATGAATAGTATTTTCAAACAAGTTTTACTGTTATACTGTTAATTTTTTTCACAAATTTTGTGGTGTGAATTTCGTGGTGTGATCTCAACCACATTTATGGTACGTCATAGTCATCATTGGGAATCCTGTAATGCTGTCAGATATTAGGAAGCAAATGTCAAATAGTTTTCTATCTATTCGGCAGAACTCAATATCTTCAATCATCAGAATTGTTTATTACGATGAATGAGAACCAGAAGAACTTGTAGTTAGTTCAAGATAGGTATATGAAAAAATCCAGAAACCTTGCATACATAATAAGACAGCATTGATCAATAGATCATCCGTAGGGAACCCGGAAATAACATCATACTCGTTATGTATTATATCTTGAAACTTGAAATATGTGTTTCATATCGATGATATCACTGCATGACAGGAAGACAAAAGTAAATAATATCCCAATTGCAAATATCATTAACGAAATTGAATATATTTGAAGACGACCGACAACAAAAGGTCGTTCGCGAAGGCCAATATTCTCTAATCTTAACGTAAAGTAATGATAAACAACAATAATGCTCATTATATTTGCGAAGATTAAAAGCCAATTGCATTATTCGAAATGATGGGAAATACTGTCAGAAGATGGAGTGATACAAGGACGTGTAATTTCATTCGAAATCGGTGTTCACTTCAGATAATGTGAATATGTGGAAGTAACTTCTTCCTGATATGTCAGATAAAAATCTTCCTCACTGTTGATTCTATTCTTCCATTATCAACAATCAATTTGTGAATCAAATGATATTATGATACGGCCCATGATGATGGGAAATCATTCAGAGATATTATATGCATACAATAGTCGAGTATTTATTGAACTACAGGATGGATTCATATACAGGGTGAGTCAAAAATGTGTACCGAGCTTTCTGGGGGTGATAGAACATTGAAAAATAAGTGTAGTTTGATGATTAAACTCATGGCCCAAAATGCATATTAAGGGAGATGTATCCTTCCAAAGTTGATAAAATTAAAATAATTTCTCCGCATAACTTCTGACGATGAAAGCCACCCGATTGAAATTTTGTGCATGAATGTATGTTGTCAGAATACATTTTTTCGTCACACTTCCACATTTCTGATATTGTTATAAAGGGTGTTTTCAGAGGGTGAGTCATGATTTTTTGTAGAAAACTTTTTTCCTGTATTATTTTCGGTGAAAAAACAGGAGCATTTGATGGAGCGAAGAAAATTACATGAAAAAGGTACTCTTATTCAAATACAAAAAATTGAGCCGTTCGTGAGATATTTGAGTTTTTGTAGTTACATGATATCAGCAGATTGATTTTATTCATCGCGAGATTCATCGGTATAACGAAATTTCAGCAGCATTTGCATTTCCGAAGTACTCGCCAAGCATTAGAAGCATATCAGTTTGTTCAGAGAACGAATAACCTGCCATATTTCTTAAAATCTCAGTTGATAATCGCAGTGATGAGTGACACAGAAAAACCACACGAACAAATCGACTACAACAATGTTGACTCGAATGTTGATGACATGAACGTCAAAATTGAGAACAAAATTAATCATCATGGCCTGCTAAAATATTGTTACCGATGAATCTCGCGATGAATAAAATCAATCTGCTGATATCATGTAACTACAAAAACTCAAATATCTCACGAACGGCTCAATTTTTTGTATTTGAATAAGAGTACCTTTTTCATGTAATTTTCTTCGCTCCATCGAATGCACCTATTTTTTCACCGAAAATAATACAGGGAAAAAAGTTTTCTACAAAAAATCATGACTCACCCTCTGAAAACACCCTTTATAACAATATCAGAAATGTGGAAGTGTGACGAAAAAATGTATTTTGACAACATACATTCATGCACAAAATTTCAATCGGGTGGCTTTCATCGTTCAGAAGTTATGCGGAGAAATTATTTTAATTTTATCAACTTTGGAAGGATATATCTCCCTTAATATGTATTTTGGGCCAAGAGTTTAATCATCAAACTACACTCATTTTTCAATGTTCTATCACCCCCAGAAAGCTCGGTACACATTTTCGACTCACCCTGTATACAGTATTTAGCATATATACAGGGTTGGGATGGAGTATGGAAGCAAGTAAATATCTTTTAAACGGAAAGAACGATATTTATGAAAATTTGCGGGCAAGTGCAATGGAACCGAATGCATCTGATGTAAATTTTTTTGTTAATAATATACTTCCGGTTCAACCGGAAATGCCATCAACTTCTTTAATTTAAATGGGGCACCCTATATATTTTCAGAGATTTCGAAAGAGCTTGTTATTTTGAATGAATGAATGAATGTTTTATGCAGTCGGCCCTCAGTATATGAGTTGATCACAAGTTCAGTGTAACAAAACGTCGCTTGGTGCCCGTAGATACATCTGATTGTCATGTGATTTTCTATTCAGGAAATAAAGACAAATTATCATTTTATGAATTACTCGTATGAAAAATCTACAGGAAATTAAATTCTATCTATATCTATCTTAATTTTTACTACATCTCATATTGAAAGTCAATAAATAAATATAGAAAATTTATGAAACCTGGACAAACCGTATCTATGAACATAGACATCTCGAATGTGTACATGTTAGACTCTTCTTCTGCTTTGCAGTGAAGAGTTTTTCTGACTTGATTGAGTGAGGTAGAGGTACGTTTTGTCTTCACAGAAATACCTAATGCTTTCATCAATTCTAACAATTCATAATCTATGAATTGTATAATAGCTTCGCGATAGTTATGTACAATCTAACTATCCGACTTGCCTAAATTGGTATTATTATCGGAGGCAGAAGATTAATGACAACTGATAAGTTCATTGATGTGGTAATACAGGAAGAGAAAAGCAGACAACGACTTTTATCTACTCCCGTTTTGGGTGGGTGAACGCTGAAGAATTGAGAATAATCACTGCATGGAATGAAATGCCTGAACACAATTTGAATTGCCAAAACACTCAACTGTCATTTATTAAATTCGAGATTTCATTCTCATGGGAAGAATATACTGTTTTATCTCTTCTCTCGTCGAATTTCCATGGCTCAAAGTATGGAAAGAAAGGTTAGTGGATAAATAAATTTCGATCGATCATTAAACCAAGAGATTCTCATTTTGAGACACCCTGTGAGTATAAACAAAAAACGCTGAGATACTATTAGAAGGCAGATCTTGATTCTTCATTTCAGATTATTATCCAACCGACAATTTTTGCAGGAGAATGACTTTCAAAAAGAATATAATCAAACGAACTACCGTGAAATTAGTTGCAGATTTACTTACATGACTCAATCTTTTTATGGTACGTACAGTGGTGTGAGTTTTAATTGGCATCGAAAAGTGTCTGTGGATACAGGATGTAGTTGAAATATAAGCGCAAACAATTACAATTGGATTTTCGCAGAAATTACACTCGTAAGAATTATCTTTGGAGTGGAAGTGGAAGAAACTGCTCAGAAAAAATGGAGCTGAATATATAAAATATTTGTAGTTTCCATAATGTGCTATTCAGATCCACTCCTCTAGCCGTTTCGTGTTCTTTTTGGGTTATGAACCATATTATGAATTATGACTTTTTTATTACATAATAAGCAAACATTTTTTATCCAAATTTCGATCTGAAACTCTTCAGAAAAAACTTATTCTGATAACAAATGAAATGAAAGATGAAAAAACCAAAATTTTGGCAAATTTTCAAAGAATGATATACATGGTACTTTTATTATTCAATCTCTTGAATTTTCAGTCTTGAGACGAGCAGACACGATTAACTTGAATATTTTTTTCATCAAACATTCAATTGGTAATCACTATATACTATACCAGGTGTCCACGTATATATTAAATAGACGAGCCAAGGTTTACTGGGTTCTGAAGGGTATGGGATTCAAACTTGGCAGCGGCGATAGATTCAAGAATTGGAAAATTTTTCAATATTTCACAATTTCTATCACTTACAGTTCCTCTAGAAGTTTTTCCAATTTGAGAAATTCGAATGGAACATCCTTCATGTATATTTTCACTTTGTTGGATTCCGTGAACGATTCTGAGAACAATCGCATAATTTTTAGACAAAAAATTGGTACTACGATTTTCCAAGAATACTTCAATGTTCGCCTCTAGAGTGCTTTGGGCTCATTTCAATCAATCTGATGGACCTGAATGATGAAATACTGAAAAATTTTTCAATTCTAGAATCCAACACCTCTACCAACTATAAATCTTATGCCCTTTGAACACTGGAAATCACAGTTCATGTAAAGAATACGTTGATATCTGGTAAAGAATAATTACGGAAGAAAATGTTGAACAGTTGAAAGAAAACTTAGCATCTGATGTCTAATGGCGATTTATTCGATATATTTATGAATATACAGCTATTCTTATTGATAACCTTGTACGGTGCGACAATTTGAAAACTCAAAATTTGCTACATGGGAAACTGAAATGACATCATTACAATCCAAAAACTCACAATCTCTCACAAACAAAAGATAATGCCCGAAAATGCTTAAAACCGTTCAATGATGTATCACAAGTAGAGCTTCACTTTTGAACATTTTGGGGTAATGGGACCTAGGGGGTTGATGGGGGTGAGTTCTCTCTTATGTTATTTTGGACTCCTCTCCTTAATCTAGACACGGTCTCAGGCATTCATTGAGATCATCTTTCGTTTGTGAGATATAGCCCCTTGTAGGTTTTTGAATTGTAATACCGTACGTTGAAAATATGAACGGTTAAATTCAAACTCTGGAGTAATGAACTCGAAAAGTTGAAAACAAAAGCACAGTCTGTATATTTCATACAGTACATTCGTCATGGAACGAACCCAGTATATAAAGATATAGATTCTTGATCAACAAATTCATCCAAGAAGTCATTTCACATTTTCTCATCTTTCACTAGTTCATACCAAAAACCATTTCATGGTCGGCGGGTGTGAAATATGTTTCGATTAAATCTACCACGAACCCGCATAGCCTACCTAATTACCTAATGGTTACTTCATTTTCATTACAACTTTCGATTTTCCGCGCAATGTCACGCCATGCCATGGTCCGAAATGGTTGACTACAAACAACTCCACAAATTGTCAGAAATATATAATGAAATATGCTACCAAAGAATCGAGCTTTATCTATGAATCAGAACATCCAATTTTATAGTAGCAGAGGAAAGTGAAAAAAATGTAGGCCTCCTATCGGACGCTAATGAATTTATATTCATTCATTCACTGATCGCGGTTTTATTACAGCTGTCAAGCCAGAGAGATTTCCAGTTATTAATCGGTGATTTTCTAATACATACAGATGGACGTTTCTATGGAAACGTTGCTATCATTTTGTAGTAATGAAATACACGTTGAATATGATTTTTCTGTAGGTCTCATACTTCGTTTGTTGATGTATCAGATGGAATCATGCCAAGTTATTGGTGTCGTTTTTAATTTTTTTATTGTTTTGTTGGCCAAGATCACAATGAGGAATTGGCCTCAGACTACGCAAGAAGCTTGGGAAGAGATTCCATCAATGAACAGTAGTTACCGAAGACATTAAAACACGGGTAATACAGTTACACAATAACAACAACATTAATTAGATTTATTTTATTATCTACTGCTGTGATTATCGTTTGCTATTCATATTTATTATTTGAAATCATGATTTTTTTTCACCATCACGCTGTGAACGGGCTGTGTTATAAATACTATTCTTATTAAAGAATTAAAGTGTGGGCCTTTTGCAATATTTCTATCATGTACAAAAAAAGTTAACCCGTATATGCAATGAGAGGGATGATTCTGTTTGTCCCAACTGAAAATATTTTCGAGCAGAAGTATGACTGGGTCAAAATAATTGTAAATCAAAAAATCTGTGGAATGAGAAAAGTATATGCAACTACATGTATTCAAAGGTCCATGGAATTCATGGAATCACTCAAATCCTTACAAATATTCAAAAATCTGTTCTCACTGACAGCTGGGCGATTTGGATATGATGCTTCAAATTCTTTTTTCGTCGATTTTTTATATTATTGTTTTACACATGAAGGGAAAATAGTTCAAACTTCACAGCTTTCATTCAACCAATTTTGAAATCATACGAACAAAAGTCAATTCAACAATATTGATGCTATCATGGATCATAAATCGAAGCCTACTACACTCATTAGCTTCGGAATAATGTATGGATGCAACTAGACCTCTCTTACTCTACATTTTTGAAATCAGCAGAGCAGTATCTTTAAAATATGTGAAAACATATATGGTGTTCAATTTATTATCATTTCAATTCGTTTATCACATGACCTAGGCAAGCAATTGTTTTTTTTTCTTTCGTATTATTTTAAGAAGATATATATGAAACCCTACAACTTCTTCATTAAACTTCCAGTTGAGCGGAAAAAGATAGATGAAATAGTTGAGGGAGAAGTCAAAATATAGTTACAAACCCTGTACATTGATAATGAACATTATAGTTGTAGATTCAATCAACACACGGATCAAAAACTTCATTGCTCTGATCATTCGTTCAAATGTTTTTGTCCTTGATCAATTTGCAGATGCAAATCGAGCTAGCGATTTCTTGAAGCACTTACGAGAAATAACATGTACTGAATTTGATGACCTCTATTCGTTTTTGAGTAGTGCCATTGAACTTGGTTTCTGTGACTGTGTTTCAGTATGATATGAAATAAATATACTATCATGTCATGATTTTTCTCCCACTGAAAATCAATTCATGGAAAACTCTTATTTCGCATACAGTGTGGACCATTTGTTTTCGAGTCAACACGTAATATCTTCATTAGTTTTGCGTTTTGACTGTTTTTTTTTAATTGTTGACTTTTAACTCTGATTGTTAATTTCATGTTAGCAATTAAAAAAAAATATGTACGCTGTCGAATTGTCTACCTCTCAAAAAGGGCCGACACCAAATTTTATCGGAAAAAGAGTGATAATGATTGTTTAGCCAAATCAGAAATGCATCATACTTTCCATTGATTTAATATCTATTACGATATTACTTTTCTCGATCTTTTTCCGCACTTTCATAATGACCTTTCGTATATTCCGCCTTTCAAGAAGACAACAGGGTGACACTGTAGATACAAACATTGATAAATTGGTGTCTCCCTTTTTCCTTGTAAAAAATTTATTTCACTCATACACAAACTTCAAAAAAAAATTAAACCTGTGGAAGACATAATAGGATAGACACATATTTGATGTTTTATTTCATTTTACTATCCAAATAGTCCTATAGTGTACTATTTTGGTGAATGCTGGGTATGTCTAGCAATTATTTCAATTTTTATGAATTGAAAAACATCAGATATGTGATGTATCGGTGAGAAATTTCGTGGAAATCTATCAATAGGTGCCATAATAATTATATCGATATAGAGGGAAAAAGACAATATATGCCAAGTAAGAAGCGGTCATGAATTGACCGTCAAATCATTCACCTTGAAATCAAATAACATCAAACAGAAAGCTTGGATGTTGATCAGAAGCTCTACTGGAAGTCAGAGAAGCATTCCAAAACATATAGCTGAAATATGTTAGAAATTCGTCGAACTAACCAACCAGAAGCAGACAAGTTTTTATCCAAATGTCTGCGAAAAAAAACTAAAAATTATCCTACCTATCAGCTTCCACTATTCATATAATGAAACATATGTCGATTGTTCAATCCACCACTTTTTGTGCATGTCTTCTGCTCCTGAATCGTCAGATGAAAAAGAACAATGTAAAACGAAATGCGAAATAATGAATTATGTGTCTCCATTGGAGCAGCATTTGTTCTTGAACTCCAGAAACTTGAGAGCTTGTTATAAGAAAAGACATGGCCCCTGTCCATGCAGACATAACACGACAGCTATCATATCAGCTGTCTTTAATGAATCATTCGAGTTCAAGACTGAACTCCCAGAAAAGCGATTGTTCGACTCATTATCATCTTAATTTACTTGAATTATTGTTATGACGCGCTTCTATCAGCGAGTCTCCTTTAAACTTCAGTTTTGGTATTCCCTTATAATTGATTTGCAAAGAAAGAGGAAAATGTACGCCACTTTTCGAATTTTATATCTTTTTCAATTGAGCAAATAAAAACAAAACTTTTATGATGTGTCTGCATTTTCCTTTGTATCTCACTTCGTTTTCGTAGGAAAAAAGTAAAGATCACTTCATTGCAAGTCCGTAATAAATTTTTAAAAACAGCTACAATAAATCAACTGATCTTTGCTACTTATGACAACAAATTTCACTACAAAATTTCGAAAATATTGACAAAAGAATATTTGTAATATTAATGAAACATCCATTTCAAGAAGAATCATAAAAAAGAAGAGACATATGTTCAACTGAACTTTTCTACTCAAAATTGTTACGAATACACACTTAAAGTCAGTACATAGTCTCAAATAACAAATATCTCTTATTATATTTCTCGTTTTCAAGACCTGAATAAGGTATTTTGTGAGTATGAACTCTTTGGTAATCACCAGAATGTTGCTTAGGCTCGGCTACATAATTTTCTGATTCTGTCGACTAAGTTAAAATTTACGGCCTTGATAAATGAGTTATCTATTGAATTCTAGGATTGGTTGAGAAATAACCAATATACAGAGATGAAATTCATTAGGTGAATCGCTTGATGCATCATCACATATTAAATCTTAGTAATTTTCGTTTATTTAAGGAATTCTGTTGATTGGAGGTCGCAATGGTCAACATAAATAAATTACCATATAAAGTCAACATTTTTTGTTACGCTCTCGAAGCTTATTATGGCGAACTCATAGTATTACGCATTCACCATTTCTCTCATCACGTCATAAGAACTTGGAATAATTCGACATTCGATATAAAATACCAATTTATTCATTCTCGTGGGAAAATATAGGGCTGAACAAATATCCAAAGTAGCTCTAATGGAGGCAAAGCTCATGGATTGGTGACTATTCAATTGACAATTCAAATAATTTATTTTTTTTTTTTTCGAATTATACCATGTGTATTCAGAATTGTCCATTGTAACACTGTTCCTATGAGGTCTTCAATATCCATGCTGGTTGTCACCACCAACAGCGCTCTTTCATGGGACGATCATGTGAGTTTCATTGCAAGAACTGCTTCATGAAAAATTGGCTTCCTGTTCCGAGCGAAGAAGTACTTTGGACCCCAGCAACTGCTCAAGATCTAGATCTTCAGCTCTCGAACATATACTGAAGCTCTTAGATTCTAGTCATGAGAGAGCTATCCACCTAGTCGGTGATATACTGGCAGTCCCGAATTCATTGAGCTATCTAATAATCGTGGAAATATTTGCGTAATCTTCTTTTCCATAGATATTTCCATGGTCGGTGCTCAACGGAAATCTCGTCTATTTTGTCACCACGATCGATTCCAGGTGGACAAACTAGACGAGCTCAGGCTGGTGAATGTCAACTGATATCAAACTTCCGAGTTGGTGATGTCTACAGCATCATATATGCCAAAATTAGGCTTTCCTCATGAACCAAAACATAGTTGCATGATTATTTTTTATTCTTCATTCCAACAGAATGGCAGTTTAGACACGCCCTGTATATCTTAAAAGCGCGTATTTTAAGTATTATGCATTAATCTATGGAAAGAGAAAACGTAGAAAACAAAACTTGTTAAGGAAATACGTATCTAATTCATTGAAATTCAAATAGAGAAGCAATTAATTTCGAATCGAGAATTTATTATATTAAGCGGTCGATTTAAATTTTGCATATATGATGATATATTAGACACGGCATAATGAGTGGTTATCAGATGGAGATAATTCAATACCATTCACACTTTTTGGAGAAGGAAAGTTTTGTCAGAACTTACGATGATTGTAGACTGAATTTCTCCACATCATAAATTTTCCTACTTCTATTTGGACAATTTTCTTATTCCTTCACGATTTATCTAAACTAAATATATGTAGGCATTTCCAGTTAACTGAATGATATGAATTCATATCCGTTCACATCATATAAAATCCACCATGGTAACCGGTTATATCCCGTTTTAAAAGTCAAGAGTATAATATGTCTGTCGACAATTAACAAACTGCAAAAATTCAATCCACTCTCGAATTTCGTCTTCGTGCGATATGGATATTGTTTTACAAACTATATCATCCTCGACTTGTTCCCATAACATCGCTGTTATTGATATATGGGAAAGCCTTACGTTCCACCTTCTTCTTTTCATCTGTTGACAACCCGAAAGGGAAACCTATAATGTTCGAGAAACATCGTGTTAGCCAGCGGTGTAATTTTGGGAGAGAAGGAAAGAAGTTTGGAGGTTGTAAGCATCAGAAATTTTGAATTCACATATGGTGAATATCCTTAAATGCGAAACGTAAAGGAACATCAACGTAACTGATCCGGCAAGAACCATTCTGCAGTCTTGGAAACTCCTATTTCCGAAAAGGAATTATTTACGTTTCATCAGGTGATTCCGGAAATATTGACCCATTTCCGGACTCCCTGTAAAATCCTCGAATGCAAGACATTGTGTACGTCCTCATGGAACCTTTTTCTTGAGAACAAGTGATCAACAGTAATATTTCGTAATGACCAGTTCTCAGCAATTTCAAGCAGAAATATCCGCCATAGAAAAGTGAATTCAGTTCAACCTCGACAGGAAATGCCGGAACAAGGAAATCGCGATCCTATCCGATACCCAAGCGTTGAGGTCTCCTGAAATCACCTCGAAGATGGTATGAGAATGCTAGCAAGCAATAACTGTTCACAGTCATTGCTTGTTCCAAAACCATTCAGTCCCTCGGGCTGAGCGGATTAGTAGCAGAAAGCGTACCTTAAAGGTCGAAAAGTTCTGCTCCCATATTTAGGTTCATCGCAAAAAAGGTTATACAGCTCAATGGATGGAATTCTTTGATCAACTCAGCTAACTGGGCCAAAACCATTTGGTCTAGGAAACTCCTATCTCCAAGAATAACTCTGTAGAGCGGTAGGAGATTTAACGAAAACTTCCAGAACTGCAATAGGCCAAAGATCTCCTCGGCAATTTTAACACTAATTAATAGGGCATTGTAGACCCAGATAACAACTAAGAGAGCTAGGCTTATGAGAGGACAGCACCTGCAGATTCCTCTCTTTTCAGTTCAGATAACTGGAAATCAGTAAACACTTCTTATAGTAAAAGACCATATCGATGGCGTCAGCACATTTGCATCAAAACCGTCATTTCAATTCAGTTCGAGTTCAGATATATATCGGCATCTATAAAGTAATAGATAAAACCTCATTATCATTAGTTGTTCGACAAAAATTTACAGAAAACAGCAGCTAACACGATGTTCCTCGAACACTATAGGTTTCCTTTTCGTGTTGTCCACAGATAAAAAAAAGCTCGTGAATAAGACGATGCAATATATTTTCAGCATTCCGATAAGTAATCTATGGGGCATTCCCTCGTTCACATGACTGGAGGCTGCGATTCATAATAGATACTCAATACAGTTATTTGCTCTCCTGTGCAATTTGAATGTTGTGGCTTACGAGGTCTTGCGTTGACGTTGGCGATGTCACAGCATAAACAAATTTTGAGGTTATTATTTCATGTCCATCTTTCTTGCTGGCCTATATACGATGTTGCCACGTTAAGAAAACGGTATGTCAATCGTTAATTACTCGGAGTTTCATCATGAATCAATTATCAGCATGGAGTCAGTGGGTATCAGGATGAAGTGTAATAGTTCACATTTCATCCCACTGACAAAACACAATTCATTCTGATGAGATTCTAGATGTATTTGGAGACTTGACCGATTGAAAGAATTGAAATCCATGTGCAAGAAAATCATTCAGTTTGCAAGCATTGTGTATATTGTTAGTCGGGAATGAGAAAAATAATTATCCATACGGTTTGCCTAGAACTCTTTATGAAGGCAACAATATTCTACGATTATTCTAACTGCCGCCGAACTATTCTTACATATTTTTTCTCAATTGCTGACAAGAACCGTTCCATCTTAATTTGGGTATCCGTTTTGGCATGCAGCATATTGAAAATATTGACTAAGCACTTTCTACCGAATAAAGTATGAATAGATGATTTTCGCTTGGTTGAAGCGGAACAAAATGTCTTGGAGCTGATCGATATTTTATGAAGCTTGATATTAGGTACTGGTTATTGAGTTATAACTCTGCTCACCAAGGTTTATTTAGAGCGACAAGTCACGTAATACTTCAGTATAATATCGTGTTGCGTTTCAAGGTGAAAAAGTTGATTCCAATGCATGTTTAAGATTCCAGGCGAGATTCAACGAGATAATCTTGAGAGAAACTAGATCATTCACAAAACGCTGTTTCATTTTCTTCATATTATCATTTCCGAGAAAGATGAATGATAACATCATTTTGATTCAGTTATCCTCGATGAAAATTGTTAGACAGACTAATGCAACAATGGAAGGATATGATGAAGGACAGACAGAAGATTGTTTTCTTGCGACCAATTCTATGAATGGTCATAGTAACATGAAGTACAATAATATCCTCATAATTTTTGCATCTCGCCTGTCACGTAATGTGAGTCTAACGACTGGAATCCATGTATTCAATAAAAATTCGTTCAGAAGGTCTGGTAGCAAAGCAATTCATGATACGTCTATCGATATTTTTACCGATTCAGCAATCAATGACGTGTCCATTCATTCGGTGAAAAATCATGTGCTTTGGAATGATGTGGCTGATAATATTAACAGTTCGCCGAATATCCAGTTAGTGATTAACAGATACCCTTGACAAAACTCAAATAAAATTACTTCATCTTTGTAGAAGTGGATACGAGAATTCGTGCTGATCATTATTATAATTATAGTAATTGCATCTTCGTGATAATAATTATTATATGACTGAATATGACGAATATATTGTGATTATTATTTTCAATGCTTAGAAGTCTTCCGTATTTTTGCAGAGTTCAATAATGATTGATTCTTCCCGTACCTGGTGTATGAGATCTAAATATACACATACAGTGTTTGTCGAGAAGGTGTAGAATCCGCAATGATTTCGTCGCTATCTATAGCCGTAATTCAAATTCCACGTCAAAATCTGGGCTGCCATTAGCATAATATTATACGGGGATGGAACGAAACACACGTTATGATTATCTCTAATTCGATCGACTGAAACGGCTGGAAAGGCTAGGCTTTGTCTGAGGTCTGTGTTTCGTGCTTACAGACGTTTTCCTTCGCCACAATGGATGCACGCAGGGTATGGGAATTTAGCGATAAGCGTGGGACTTTTCTCTACCCATGAGTGAAAGAAAAAGACAAAATGAATGAAGCCACGCGATTGACAAAAATAGGATTTGTTGAAATTTGATTCATACATAACCTTGTCATAAATGATAAACGCGTTATTTTGAGGTAATAGTGCATGAAACACTGAACATCGTGTATAAATCGAGGGAATCCGCATAATATACCGTCAAACACCTGAGACTACTTTACAATTACCAACTTTAGTTTCCCTTCGTCAACATAAGTTCTATTATCAGTACTGTTTCAGATTGATAACTTGAATCATGATATCACGGTCATGAAAAACTAAACCACTACTAGCTATTTTTGGTGGTAATATTTATTCAAATAATCAGTGCAAGAAGTGTGTATTTGTTGCACTTCGAACTCCGATCTGTTCACATTCATTTTTGCGGTTCATCTCAGAAACATACGCTGAACCTCGATTTCAATATGATTGAACCAGAAATGGAATCAGCAAGGAATCCAGGAATTTTCGGAACGGAAATCGAAAGAACACTGACTGAAGAACTATGACATCATCTTGATCTATTGAATTACCACGAAGATAAAAACTATACAATATTTCCAGATAGTACAGATAACCAGATAGTCTTGCAAGTATCAATATGTTGGATCTATGAATAGAATCAATATCCTTACACATTTAGAAATATTTGAAGTGAATAATTCAGTCTAAAAAGATGGGAATATTTTGAGAGGAAATGAATGAACATTCAATAATGAATCGATAAATCGTACTCATTTATCACGATTGTTTTCATCCAATATCTGTTCCACTTGTATCTTGTTCAATCATCTACTGTATCATAATTAGCTACTATTCACTATACCAACGAATCTATAACCCCCCTCAACAATAATATCGCTTCTTGTTCAGGCACCCACTTTTGAAAATTGAATATAAAAATGGAAAATTTAATATCAATTAATGAGAACACCTTGTAACCAGAATTCCTCCGTCTACCAAATTGTCACTTTTCACTATTAAAAACCAAAATTTTAAGAAGAAAAGTGTTTCAATTGTGTTGAGAACGGGAGCAGATTTGTTCCCGAAACGTCCACCAAGATAACTAGAAGTTTCATTCTTATTAAGTATATTTGTATTTCCAAATTTTTCAAAAAACAAGGTGTTACTGACAAATAGAGATTTATTCTTTTAGGTATCTGAAGGTTTGATTTCAAGCGCAGTGACATTTTGGGGCAGATCACAAAATCTGTCCTCACTACAAATATATTGAGATAATTTTTAATAACTTCTACTTTATTTTTTAGAAACGAGAAGAGAAAATCTGACGGAGAGCTGAAAAATTAAACCTATCGGATACTGCGATAGTTAAAATGTCAAATAAATGTTCATGATGATTCCCCAATCCATGAGATGATATCTGCAAAGATCAATGTATCGAAAATGCTCTCTTAGAAATATTTACATAAACAACATTCACATCCAATTATCTACTTAAAACAGAATATGACAAAACCATTTTAATTGTATATACTCATTAGGAAATCTGCATTGGCTAGCCTGTGCAACTCAAACTATCTAAGCTCGTTATTTCACTCAAAAAATTACGTTAGTATACGAAATCGTATTGAAAACAAGGGCCCATCTTTTGTGGTATAGGTATAAGTACACTTCATATCTCCGTAATAGCATTCAATGAGGCCAGAGATGCTTCAAATGATGAAATTCTGAAATGGGGATCGGAAAATCTAGTTGTATTCAATGCAACATGAACTCAAGCTTGTATCTTTATCAGGCAAGCAGATCACACAATGCCCAATATCATTATGTCAGGTTCCTATGAACGCTTTTCACGTAAAAATAATTGCATTTACTATTCAATCGGAGGTTAGGAAGAGTAATGCCCAATTCCTGATTACCGTACAAAAAAATAGTACACATCAAATACAAGTTTTCTCATTTGATGTGAATACATTTCCCTAATCACAGATTGAAGCAAAGTTTCATCAATAATCTCGACTTGCCTGCGTCGTACACGTCTGGTTGGATAGAATTGCAATTGATCATTAGTCGATAGATAATTGAATTTTGCGTCTGGTTATCGAAATCTCGTCGAGCAGATGACATTTTCTGACTCATTCGATAGGATGATATAATTGGAATAATTTTCTACATTCAATGTGTAGAAAGCAGTCAAGGTTGAGAACGAGGATTGCAATCTGATTGGAAAGCGTGCTTTACAGATTTATCAATTTGAGTTAACGATTTTGTGTATTTTTCTCCTTCATCAACCCAATTACCGAACAGCATTCCGCAAGTGGATGTTGCGACTCAGTTTTCATCTAGGCGTAGCTAGGTGCCAATTAGGCGAATATTTATAATGAAGTATTCTCTTTATATTCCTTCCAATTATACAGCGCTTTGATTTTCGTAGTGATTGGCTCCTTTGTAGTTAGAACTACGGTCGATACAAAATGATTTAGAATCAGATAATCCTTCATGTTTGGTCGAATGAAATTTCGTATTTCAAATGGCTGTCATGGGAGATACAGGCAAATTCGAGTAGAATAGTTACAATTCTATCGGTGTGAAATCTGGTGATCCAGCAGGCCAGTAAGTGATTATTAGAATCTTCGAGAGTACGAGAAGAATTCAGATGAAATAATTCAAAGAATTTTCAGCACTAAATATTGAACAGATCTGGAGAATTCCGGTTTATAAATTCAGAGATCAACCGCGGTTAACTTCTCGGTATTATTCCGTAGTAACATTTCATTGCCACAATATACAATGATCAATATATTCTGAAGAATTATAGTACATTTCATTCTGTAGTGTTCTCTATGTCATATAGAGTAACACCATGGAAAATTATGTTCAATATTTCCAGCAAGCCAACATGCACAGTTCCAAAACTGAACATGGTAGTGCTTGATATTTCCTTGATCTAAATTTTATGTGTGGACCGATGCATGAAATGACCAATGAGTTTTTAACCTGACACCCCCGGTGTTTTCAAAATGAATCGTTATTTTGGAAGTACGATTCCGAATAATATGATTTCGCACTCGAAGTTTTCGGCAAATTCGACAATAATTTCGTGACAGTTACTCTACAGATTTCGCAATGAACACAGAATTTGTAAGCTCGTGCAAGGGTTTTTGAGGCCTTTTTGGTAAGAAAACTTATTATATACGGAATGTGTACCTGGATACGCTGTTGTTCTTATTCCATTCATGAAGCAATAATCTGCAATCTGAAAGTTTAACAATAGGCTTCTTCTAAAACAATATACAAAAGTCCAGCAGTTATTGTTGCGAGAATATCAAAAATTGATTGCTTCTAAAGCAATTCTCAGTCCATTCGTGTTTTATGACTTGTTTGATTAATTGCATGATAGAAATTTAATATGAAACTATTTCAATCAAAATTGAATCTGAGAAGCTCATAACAATCTTCCTAATCACAAATAATGTATAGGGTGCGTAATTCAAGTCATTTCATCCAACTTTCACATTCACCATTTTATAATGTCTTCAAAAACAAAACGGTTATAAGGAAGGGTTCAATCCCAAGACAACCTCTACGTTGGTTAGTCATTTCATGTCATTGTGATGATTATTGAACATGGTTCATACAGGTATTCAACAATGAACCGTGTATTCGTACTTCAGATTATTCAATCAAATTAAATATGTGTTTCACTCACAAAAAAAAATTATTAACATCTTGAATTATGTGAGTTCTGAATCTGCTCAACTCGCTAATGCAAATACTTCAAGAGTATAGGTATATACTGGGTGGCCCAATGAAAACGAAACAAGGACGATTTGACATAGTTATCGTTCTCAAAAAAAAAACGCTCGATCCGGTCGATTTTTATTTCGAGGGGGAAATATTTCGCGCATTTTTTCAACTTTTTCACTTTAAACCCCTCGCAGGAGTGATCTCCAACCCTTGAATCTCAAATGCGATGAGGGGACTGATACATCATTTTGAAGGTAACGAAATCTATCACCACCGCTTCCTTGTTTTTCGAATTTAATGCAGTAGTTCTCGTTTATGAAAATAATCGGCTAGTGATGGAATGTAACGCTTTTTCCCTTTCGTCACTATTTCTCATTTTGTAGTTAGAGCGATGTTCATCTAAGAAGTGCCTCATTTGTTTTTTTTTTATCCTGTCCCATCTAACATTACATGAAAAATCATTTATTTCAATGTCAGTTCTTTGATCTCTCAGTGAAATGCATACTTTGTTTCAATTTCGTTAGGCCACCCTGTATTTTTCATCCACAGTATGGTCATTCAATTTTCAATTGGTAGGTACGTTTCATCGGTCATATCCTTCCTCAACGTGAAGATCGTGAGGGACATTCAAATTAGGTAATAGAAAAGTCAGTGTCGTCAACATACACAAATATAATCAATGAGTTTCGATAGATTCCATCAGAAGTAATAATGAGTGGACAGGAAGTGTTAGAAGAATCGATGAAGCATTTTCAAATTCATGCTCATATACAAATATAATCAATGAGTTTCGATAGATTCCATCAGAAGTAATAATGAGTGGACAGGAAGTGTTAGAAGAATCGATGAAGCATTTTCAAATTCATGCTCATATACAAATATAATCAATGAGTTTCGATAGATTCCATCAGAAGTAATAATGAGTGGACAGGAAGTGTTAGAAGAATCGATGAAGCATTTTCAAATTCATGCTCATATACAAATATAATCAATGAGTTTCGATAGATTCCATCAGAAGTAATAATGAGTGGACAGGAAGTGTTAGAAGAATCGATGAAGCATTTTCAAATTCATGCTCATATACAAATATAATCAATGAGTTTCGATAGATTCCATCAGAAGTAATAATAAGTGAACAGGAAGTGTTAGAAGAATCGATGAAGCATTTTCAAATTCATGCTCATATACAAATATAATCAATGAGTTTCGATAGATTCCATCAGAAGTAATAATGAGTGGACAGGAAGTGTTAGAAGAATCGATGAAGCATTTTGAAATTCATGTTCGCAAATGGTGGAAACAGATCACTGACATTACAATAAGTCCTAGATTACGATCTCAAGTTGTACACTAACTCAATTACATTTGGTAATTAAATTTCTTCACCGCTATACCGATGTTTGATGTCTTTATTAGAGACAAAATGACAGTGTCCTTTCCATATTCTGAACACGCATCCTTATATTTAACTGTGTGTTTATTCATCGTTCACCCATTCGTTCGAATTTATAATTAAAGTGTCTGTGCATTGTCTGGCCATGGACAGAAAGGTTAATTGTCATGACTCTATTCAGTGCACACATAAACCAATATCCACCTAATGCATTAAAAAAAATAGAACATATCTTATGTTGATGAAATTCGACCACTCGTGAGATCAGGTAATTAGGACCCCTAGATCACCTGATATCACACTCCTATATATTCAAACCCGCCGAAGTTCTGGCGAAAAGTTCAGAAAAAAGAAGACTAAAAGCATGAAGTTGGTCAGCACAATGAATATTTAAAGGAATGATGCACCAAGATGTTCGGCTTACATCTTTATCCACCACGAACTCTACTTTTACAGCACACAACATACACACATACCCTTTTACATACACAAAAAGCATTTTGGTCCAAGGGAGGTGAATGAAGAAAAATATGCATGATTGAATCCGATTGTATAACTTCTCATTTAAGATGTTGAGTTGAGAAATAGCAGTTTCTATATTGTGAATATAGATTGGTATAGAAAATCATATTTGAATGCATGCAAAATATAAAGCGTTATACATGGTTAGAAAGGTAGGTATATTTGATAATCGGATTGAAAAAAAAGGAAATACAGGCTAATGCCTTTGAGGTGATTGGGAGTGTCTCGATTGTTCTCAGATCAAACTCGAAGTTTTTGTAGCCTTATATATGTATGTACTGAATCGTGAGAACTTCAAATATGAGACTCCTGGTATATAGTGACGTTCACTATTGTGCACAGGTACTCTAACTTTATTTATTTTCATAGATGTTTTGACATACCGTTTTCATAGACGATATCAAATGAAGCTGGAATTTTCTCATATTATGAAGTTATGTTACAATAATTGTTTGATATCCAATTACTAACAATATGCTCATTATTATGTAGAATAGACTGATATGAATAACTAATTGCATCATAACATTGTCTAGTGATTAGAAAGTGTAATTTTAATTAATTTGAGTACTTCATTTGTTCCGTGATGACAGTTATATGAAATAACAGAATATTTTCAGAATGATAATTTAATTATATTGAATTAAATTTTTTCCAACATGTAAAAAATATTTCACTTTGCCAAGCTTCGTATTAGTCCTGTTTCTGGAATAATACTTTCTGATTTTAGTTAGTTTTGGTCTTTATTACTCTGAGCTGTAAGTGTAATCAACAAAAATCAGAGCCTACGCTGAGAATCATTTTTTTTTTAATGATATTATCTCTGTAAATGTCTTTTTTGTGATTCTCGATACGAATAATCTAGTTCTGATAATGGATGATACTCGTGTGAGGAAGATTTTTTTTTTTCAATTCAATTTTCAATTTATTCGTAAACCATAATAACAAGATATTTGTATACATACAATTTATGACGGTTATCCTTTATAACTCCAAGGGTTCACCTAAGCACTCAAGGTGCTTGTTTTGTGCAGCTCCTTGGAATAATTTAGGATATATATTAGATAGATAAAATGAATGGTATACATATTAATATATTATTTACAATGAAAATATGAATAATTGGAATTCCTGCTGAAATCGATACTAATTCTAGTTTATTCTCTCTCACCTTTCTTGGGAATGGTTGATGTGGTAAGGATCCATATCTTTATATAAAGATGTATATTACACGTTAAGGTTCGTTCATATATCCTCATATTTACATACACGTGTAGACACATATATACGCATACACATATACATACATATACATTGAAGAACAATACAAGAAATGACGATTATATGGGGTATGGAAAACTGACAGAAGATCGAATCAGCAAGATTTTATAGTAATGTAATGATTACAATTCGAAAAATTAATTACAGAATATTCATTTTTAATTCTTTGGACGGTTTTCTTGAATAAAATATGGAAAAATCAACATGTTTGGCCACATGGAGAAAGCTGAAACCAATCAGACGAAATTTGTGCTATGATGGAGTGTTGAACCCAAATATTAGATATTGAATTTTATTACTTAGAACATTTGAAGAACTAATCGAATTCTCGAAGCCACCTTGTTAACTATGTCGTGAAACAAATGCGGGTGAGTTCAATCCAACCAGAAACTTAAAACACATTGATATTACCACGTTGATGAATATCTTTGGATATGGCGAAAGTGAAATTCCTCGTGACTCTCCTTTCCGATCTAATGGCTGGGTTCTATTCTGCAAGTTTATAGATGCAATACTACGAGGTAATTGCAATCTTTCAGAAACAAATAAGGTGTGACGGAGTGTATGCAATTGAAACGGACAAGTTTTCCTGTTCTACAAATATTCTTTAGAAATAAACTCACCTGACTGCTGTCATATTGTTTTTCTCTCATTTCCATGAGGCAACTGAAAAAAAAAAATAAGGTGACTGAAATGATGAAAGTGGAGAGAAACATAATGAAGTTGAGTAACCTGATCCCGATCAGCTAAATACCGCTAATGAAGAAAACATTGTTGACATATTTTTTGGCGACGAAAAATTATTGGATTTGGTGAAACAATCCAAAAGTCGAATTGATCAACACATGACCAACCAATCCCGTTTTCCAACTGACATCGAGTTGCCGTATGTAGCTACACAACGGTGTTTGTGGTTCAATCTTGACGAATAGAATATATTTTTCTTCAATTTCAACATTGTCATTCGAAAGGAGAACTCAATTTTAGAAAAAAGGTCTCATAAACTCATTATAGGTTGAAATTGGAAAAAAAGTTTTGGAGTTGGTCTGGTATACAGCATAATGATACCTATTATGGTTAGCAAATGATCGAAATGGACGTCTTGAATGGAACTTTGGAGTCTCATCAGATTTTTTATATTCTTTTTTATCTTTTGAAAATAACGAGAGTGAAGTTTATAATGGTCGAACAATATCGTTTCAGCAAACGGGGGAATTTTGGGAGACAAAAAAGGTATTGGATGTTTCAGCATCAAGGAAGCATCAGGAAATACTTCGCTAGGCAAAGAATCCCACAACTTTGTCGTTCTGTGGATGAATAAATGGAAACAAACAAGAACAAGAATATGTTCTCATCGGAATATGAATCAGATTCATCAATATATAGCCTACATGTAATATATGCAGCAAAGAGTCATACTAATAGGCATAAGAGAAAAATTTTATTACATTACACAGTGAACAAACAATCTCTAAACAATAAACCGTAATTAGAAACCACCGTAGACCCAAGCCTATAAGCTTCTCATGAAATGACGGATTTTGTAATAACAATGCACAGATATATTTTCAATGGATCTTAATGAATCGTCAACGACATTATCGATAGACGCACCCAGCGATTTTACTGATGAAATAGTGTAAATTCATGAGAAATGGAATCTTGCAGCAATGTCACTGTATATACACACCTTCAACAGAATTTCTTTGGCATTCTTTCGAACCGCTCTCATCTTTTATATTACATATCGATTGCTTCCTAGCTTCACGAACGCATACACATCTCGCTAGAGGATAATTAATAATTTATTCGTGTCAGTCCGCCGAAAGCAGGAATGAAAATGGCGCCCGAGGAAGACAAAACCGTTCCATTCAACTATGAATAGGTTATTGCCGTATCAAAGAAGTTGCACATAAAAAACCGAAGATTAATTATTCATATCGATTATATTTGGATATGAGAAGGGATATGATAGCAACTTGAAGTGCCTTTTACAAAAGAATGAATACGAAATGGACCGTACTTCATATAATTTACATGACATGACAAAACAAAGATGAAGAGATGAACGAAAGAGAAATGGACAAATCAACAAACTCGGAAAATGAGTATAAAAATATTTTAGGGTGCAGATGACCTCAGTCTGAGTTGTAGTAACCCCAAGATGCAATTAGAGGATAGGAAAGAGTAACCTCGGAGGTTACTGACGACATAGTCAACGACAAGGCAACATAACTCGAAATATCCCTGAATTTTTGTTCTGTTACATGCCATCGGGATGAGCAATTATCGGAATAACCATTCCATCCCAATGAAATCCAATCAGACTTGATGTTAATAGCTTATGAGATGTGAAGTGCAACAGAAATATATATATAAGGTATCATTATTGCTGCAGCTTGGAAAGGAATATACTATTACTGCTTTCGACGATATCGTTACTTTGTCGCAGTACAGACAAATAAGGAAAATGATGAAAGGAAGGGAAGAGCGCTAATAGATAAAACGATGGAATTCTTTTCAAACATCAAAGTGCTAATTGCTAATGACAACAAAGTTGTCCATGAAATCTCAACCTTCTCATATATACCTACAATGCAAGCAATAGTTTTAATATTGGGTGAAGTCAAACAATGCATCATCTCCGGTAGGTACTCACGGATCCATTTGCTCGAATTGAACATTTCGAGTGACATTCAATTCTATTTACCGATCGATGTTGTATAGCTCATTTGTATTTATTAGCAATCGAGTTACCATTCGGAGCCTTGGAGTTTTTTCTAATGTGACATGTGACGTTGAATACATCGTATAATATAATAATATACGAATATAGTTTGACTCGAATTCACGATTGCATGCATACAAGAAATCATTTCATCCTTTTTCACAATATTCTGTGGAGCCCAAAAATCACAGCAACGAATCATTCTATAGGGGGTGATCTAGGCTCATGAGCACCACTTCTCTGAATTATTTTGCGTTATACAGGATGACTCAAAAACGCGTGGCGTATCAGAGTTATACTTTTTCTTATGGAACACCCTGTATTTCATGACATTTTCAGATTCTCTCTGGAAAGCTGAATTCGTCGATCTATCATACTCTACAGAGATATGAGATATGAGTTATGAAAAATTGAGATGTCAAGAAGAAAATGTCGATTTTTCACATCCTATATCTTTGTAATTATTTCCGCTAGACCCCAAGTGTGATAGATCGATGAAATCAGCTTTCTGAGGGGGATCTGAAATTTCATGAAATACAGGGTGTTCCATAGGAAAAATTATAGCTTTGATACGCCACACGTTTTTGCGTAATCCTATGTATAATGCAAAATAGAAATGTGGTGCTCATGAATTTTTCTTCTGAAATGTTTGTTCATCTATCTCAAACATCCAACCCGTCATCTCACATTTCCACACTATTGGTCCACCCTGTATATACCTCAATGAAGTGCAAGTCAACTCTTAATTCTTGGGATTGTGAGATATTACATTGGAAAATGTTCCTCGAACATTATAGGCACGATTATAGGTTTTCTCGAGGGTTTTCTTTTCGTGCCGCCGAAATCAAATTAAAATTTGTTATGAAACGTGGTCACTGGGTATACGGCAATCATCATAATGTCATTCTGTTTATTTTGATAATGGAAGAATGTCAATGCCACAGATGTTTTCCCACTTTGGCCACACCTTGCGTGAAGATGTCTCCGAGGAGAATATCTATTAGATCGTGGGCCCTTCGCAAAGAAATTAGCTGAGGATGTCGTTCTCTCGGGCTTATCTTTGACATACGATAGCCACCATTCGTGATATTCTTCGAAATTCCATCCTCTACCATCCATTAGCACGGGAGTTGAAGGACGAGTCTGGAGAATTAGTTCTTAAAATAGAATAGAGAAATTCCTAGTACGATCGGATCTCATGAACAGCAATCTTAAAACGACTTATGGATCCAAAATCCAGTTCAGTTGCGAGTTCATTGTACGATGTAAATATATATAAGCAGCCATCATTGGTCTGACCAAAATGTACTTAGCATTTATAATGTGCATTATCAATTCTGGTGTATGTAGTCATATTCTTGTTTGGGCTGATGAGGAGCTACATAGAAATTACCAGCGTTGAATTGAAAAGTATAATCTTTCATAGTTTTTTTTTAAGGATTATGGATGTAAATTGTCATGAATTGATCACAAAATCACATCGACAAATGCCAAATTTTCACATATCAACAGCATATACAGGGTGAGTCAAAAATGTGTACCGAGCTTTCTGGGGTTGAAACATTGAAAAATTAGTGTAGTTTGATGATTAAACTCATGGCCCAAAATGCATATTAAGGGAGATATATCCTTCCAAAGTTGATAAAATTAAAATAATTTCTCCGCATAACTTCTGAACGATGAAAGCCACCCGATTGAAATTTTGTGCATGAATGTATGTTGTCAAAATACATTTTTTCGTCACACTTCCACATTTCTGATATTGTTATAAAGGGTGTGTTCAGAGGGCGAGTCATGATTTTTTGTATAAAACTTTTTTCCCTGTATTATTTTCGGTGAAAAAAACAGGAGCATTCGATGGAGCGAAGAAAATTACATGAAAAAGGTACTCTTATTCAAATACAAAAAATTGAGCCGTTCGTGAGATATTTGAGTTTTTGTAGTTACATGATATCAGCAGATTGATTTTATTCATCGCGAGATTCATCGGTATAACGATATTTCAGCAGCATTTGCATTTCCGAAGCACTCGCCAAGCATTAGAAGCATATCAGTTTGTTCAGAGAACGAATAACCTGCCATATTTCTTAAAATCTCAGTTGATAATCGCAGTGATAAATGACACAAAAAAACCACACGAAAAAATCGACTACAACAATGTTGACTCGATGTTGATGACATGAACGTCAAAATTGAGAACAAAATTATTCATCATGGCCTGCTAAAATATTGTTACCGATGAATCTCGCGATGAATAAAATCAATCTGCTGATATCGCATGTAACTACAAAAACTCAAATATCTCACGAACGGCTCAATTTTTTTCGTATTTGAATGAGAGTACCTTTTTCATGTAATTTTCTTCGCTCCATCGAATGCTCCTGTTTTTTCACCGAAAATAATACAGGGAAAAAAGTTTTCTACAAAAAATCATGACTCACCCTCTGAAAACACCCTTTATAACAATATCAGAAATGTGGAAGTGTGACGAAAAAATGTATTTTGACAACATACATTCATGCACAAAATTTCAATCGGGTGGCTTTCATCGTTCAGAAGTTATGCGGAGAAATTATTTTAATTTTATCAACTTTGGAAGGATATATCTCCCTTAATATGCATTTTGGGCCATGAGTTTAATCATCAAACTACACTTATTTTTCAATGTTCTATCACCCCAGAAAGCTCGGTACACATTTTTGACTCACCCTGTATACAATAAATATATCTCACATCTGGAAAGATATTTTTATTTTGATATCGATAATATATACGTTATCATTATAATTTATTAATAAGCTGACTTGATACAAGAATTGATTGGATTCGACGATTGGAACCAGAAGTAGGTACTCTACGAGAACTAATGCGACTATATCTCAAGATATGCCTAGTGAAACCAGTGAACTATACCAGATATCAAAGTAGTGATAGGAATATAATCTAATTAATATTGGAGATGCTTGGCAACACTGGTCATGAGAGATTTATTCATTATTATGTGTATGAAATTGAATTCCGTAATTTTCGAAAGTGATGTGGAACGACTGGAGATTAGTGTATCAAATAAAAAAAATTGACGATAAACATCTGGAGGTTGACTGACAATTCAGTGATACCATGTCAAGAAATAAAAAATTGCGTATCGATAGGGAAGCTGTTTCGATTTGCATTTAGGTCATAATGACTCCAGTGTCCCGGGAAGATATCGACAAACTTCAAGGGGTGATAGTGAGAAGTTTTTTCACTCGTTCTTTTATTTAGTTATCCACAATCATTTATCACAAACATTTCGAAAATTCATACCTTGGGGTCTTCGTAAAATTCATTACTTGTGCCGAAATAATATCAACTTAGTTGTCAACAATTCAAAAATTTTGCATTTGAAATGGCGTTTATTTTCTCATTTAAAGATAGTAAAGCATAATTTACTTGTTAATGAAGCAAAATCGATAAGTAAACAGTGATTCAATCATTGCGCAATATAATAAGTACCCAAGTAAGTTTTTATTTGCTCTACAGTTCAAACGGCTCTTTTTGCGGACATATATTTAGATAAAAAAAAAATTCTTTGTCGGGACACCCGGTGCATTTCAACTACCTTTATTGCTAAAAATCGATCAACGCGAATTCAGCGACAACTAATATGGTCGATGCATTCAACAATGCCATCCAAGCATTCCGAAACATCTCGTTAGAAAGACCAAAGAGGAAATATTTTGTTCGTTTAATTACCAAATTTCCTCTTAGCTATTGGCTCTTGGCCTATCATTGTCCCAATCTATCGTATATCGCTTGAAACCATGAATTCCTGGAAGTTGAAACTAACTGTAGAATTATTGATAGATGTGTAACGAGAGCAGAAACTACAGCATCGATAAACTCGAAACACTTCCAGGGAGCCAAGATCCAAATCATCGTCCACAGGTATTCTAATTAGATCTAATCAGATACCTATTATGGCCGATGTCCACACCATGGGCCAACTTCAAAAATGAATTAACAGCTGGAGGCTTAGATTGAGCCAACAACACTGCCAACGACATGAGTTGCAATCGAGCGTAATCTGATCGAACTTTCCGCTCATAGATCTGATAACCTTTTATGAAATTTTCTCGCTGGATGAATGATAGATGGTCAAAAGGATATTGCTCGGAATCTCGCATCTCGAAAAGGTAGCACGTTTTCAACTAATTATACATGAAGTTCTTCAATCGTTCTAATTCAAACGAACTTCATGGGAGGGATCCAGAGAGTACCTCTCCCGAAGTCATTACTGTTGAAAAATATGCCTATGCTATGCTAGGGAAAATTTCGGTTCACCATTTTTTCTCTTGATATATCAGTAATCTAGGCTTCTTATCGATTAGTATTTAAATTTTTAGTTACATAAAAATACAAGAAATGTAACACTTCATAGAAGGAATTCTGATAATGTAACTTGAAATTATTGTAATGGATACCTCATTTCAAAGACAGCTGTAGTACCATGAATCCTATTTCATTTATCAACCATTAGTAGGGTATTAATTACATGATCTATAGTACTTAGTTGTTGAATGGAGGGTTTCTTATCACTTTTACAATTCTCTATACATCGTTGAGATCAAGTAAAAGGAGGGCTTTTCAAAAATGTAAAAATTCAATCTGGAATCTAAAATGCCTTGAAAATACACTGACAGAATTAGATTCCTCGTAAAAAAGTTCCTCAAGACCGTCCCAGTTAAAATCGACAGGTTCTCTCAGTTTTCGCTTGAAAAAACATAAAATGAAAAACTCAAATTGACACATCAGATAATATGTCTGAATGAAAATGCGCGACTTCCCCCCAATTAAACCAACCTCGTATCTCTTATAATAACTGCATGAGATCCCCTTAGTGAATGAAGCTCGAAAAACAGGCACCCTGTATACAAGTAACTATTCAACTCATACACAAATGAATTTCATACACAACTTGATGTCATCCCGAACCAATAAATTCAAGGTATAGTTTGGTCCAATTTTCAGAATGTTGATAGACTCAATATGCTGGCTGACTTTTCAGTTATTGGAGAAGGATCTAAGAAAAATTGAGTGAGTTCTCACCAGTTATTCACGCCCAGTCTCACATGTCCCACTTGCAACACAGAACCTGTCAAGGAAAAATCCAAATACCGCAGATATTCGAACTCCGAGAGGAAGAAACACAGAAGAAATTGTCGAGCAAACTTATTCTGCTTCGCCACCACGGTCACGATACGCTCCGCTATCAACGACGGTCAGATCGCGAGTGGGCTATTTTCAGATTCCTTTCACACACAACGGATGGCGTCTAGTCTGCACCACTCCGCAGAACACTCTTACTATACCTTTTGGACGACGTCGACAGCCGAAGATGTAGAAACGTCCCTACCGGATGCCGAACGATGACAAACTACCACTCGAGTACGTGGTGAACTTGAGACTCACACAGATAGTCCGGCGAATATCACGAAATCGCGACGAAAAAGGGTTCGACAACCAGAATATCTAGGAGTTACAACTGATATTTCACAATTACAAGTAAAGATTCTTCCTGAATTCAAGAATGCTCCACTTATGAGGTGTCGGAGAATTTCAGTGACGGAAAAATGAAAAGATTGCTTCGACTGTATGCACGAGATACTTTTGGTATATACAGGGTGTTCCGGTGATCATGTTACAAACTTCTAGGGAAGATAAAACAAACGAAAATAAGAAAAAAAGTTCATGTGAACATGGGTCCGGAAACGCTTCTTCAGGGAGCTAGGGCCCCTCGAAGATGACCTTCAAAAACTACTTTTCGTTTTATAGCTTCGGTACTACTGCAGCTATCGCAACCAATTTTGGGACATGAAATCTAGTTCGTAGGTTCATCAATTTGAGCCTTCCGGATTTTGCCGCCTTTAACCAGGGGCGTACAAACCAGGAGGGTATTTGGGTAAATTTGACCCTACTCCTCTTAGACTTTAATTTCTTACCATTTTTATATCTGATTATGATTCTCCAATGCCTTTTACATAAAAAAGATACTCTTGTAAAAATCGCTATCTGGCACTGTTTCCTCCGAAAATGGCTAAATTCAATCAATAATAAATTATTGGTCTTAAACCAATTACGTTGAAATATGAAAATGAGGTTCAGTACAGATAGTGAGCATTATTAGTTAGTCAAATCTTCTTCTTCAATGAAAATAAATTAGATTAGAGAAATTTATTGCCTTTTCGAGATTGGGGGTATAAAAAGTAAAAGGGAACGTATACGAAATATTTCAAAAAAAAACAATTAAACCTACACAAGCAAAACTAATAATAAATTTGCAATAAATCATTCACGAGCACCAATGAAAAACTTGAAGTTTTGAAGTTTCAAAAGTACAAAATAAACAAGTAACAGAAACAGGTTTAACGAGTGAGTCAAGGATGAGGCAGAGTAAATTTTTGCCTTGAAGATGAATTTACTAACGCTGTCGTTGACTGACCCTGTACGTACCAAAATAAATTCAAAATAACAATTGCTGAAAATGCCTTCCACCACGTTCAATACATTTATTACACCTACGTAGCATATTCAAATTGACCTTTTTCATGTAAAAGGCATTGGAGAATCATAATCAGATATAAAAATGGTAAGAAATTGAAGCCTAAGAGGAGTAGGGTCAAATTTGCCCAAATACCCCCCTGGTTTGTACGCCCCTGGTTAAAGGTGACAAAATCCGGAAGGCTCAAATTGATGAACCTACGAACTAGATTTCATGTCCCAAAATTGGTTGCGATAGCTGCAGTAGTACCGAAGCTATAAAACGAAAAGTAGTTTTTGAAGGTCATCTTCGAAGGGCCCTAGCTCCCTGACGAAGCGTTTCCGGACCCATGTTCACATGAACATTTTTTCTTATTTTCGTTTTATCTACCCTAGAAGTTTGTAACATGATCACCGGAACACCCTGTATATAGCTAGACTCATAGAAGATCGATTTGGGCAGGCAGTGCTTGAAAACACGGCAAAACATCAGCAAAAATGATCCACGCTCACGAAAAGATAATGCGAGTTAGCTTTATACTTGCTTGAAGCCAGAAGGCATTGGAACTTGGGAAGATTACACTTTTCTGTTTTGGTAACTAACGCACGATTTTTGGTTCATCGTTTTCATCAGCCTCATTTGAATATAAGCAGATTATCATCATCACTTATGGAAATAATTAAAAATTAATTATATCACATCCAGATACACAAATGATGGTGAGTGAACTTAACCAGGAACTTGAAGAGATGAAATTTGGTTTTTATATGAACACGATTATGCCCGAAACTGAGGAACTAAGTGTGACTTGAGAAATTTCTGAGTTAACACCTATCACGAATTTTGATGAATTGCATTTTGATGTACTATTCCAGAAGTAAAATTTGCGAGTGACTGCCAACATTTGGCAATTGAAACTATTGACCTTGTCAGAGAAACAGCTATAAGGCATTCATCATCGGAGCATTGACAAGTTCAATAAAGAAACAAACTGGTTTATATCGACCCTTCTTAGTAAGCGTTGCCCTTCGGACACAGCAGACAGGAAAATAAGTAGATTTTGCTATAGAGTAAACGACATTGTCTGCCTGTGAATTCTGATGGAGCTTGATCACACCTGAAAGGAGATGCAGAAGCACAACCATCGTTAATTAATTTGAGTGCTTCATCTAATCAGAGCTCGTGCTAGGATATGTCATAGGTCAATCATTTCAATTTATTTTTTTTTTTCAAAGTTTGTTGTTTTTCAACTCGGCATGGATGTTCTCGACTATATTTTATTGTCCAGTTACAGTCCAAAACAATTTTTTCCAACTGATTCTTTTGGATGACAATCACATGACAAAATATTTTCTTGATCTGACGCGTATATCATGAGTTTTCCAGAAATTCCTGAAATGAATCCGAAACGTTTCAGTGGATATCATCAGTCGATGAAATATGTAATATAGTCATTGAAAGTGCGTGTAAGAATACCATAATAAGCAGCTCGTCGATTTGAAAACAAGACACTTTGTATAAATGGAACTCGAACTATCAAAGAGATCGAATGAAACGGTACAACTTATGCATTCAATTTCTTTTGTAATATGTGAAATAAAGAAGTTACGGGGGGGGGGGCTTTTGGTCCGCACCCCTTTAACCCGCACAACTTACGATGACTGTAGCTATCGGGGTGGGCTGCGTTTCAGAGGGATGTTTTCTACCGACTCATTTGCTTACTTAAAACCATTTTATCGATCTTTCAAATTCTCAATTATTGTCTCATTTGACTCTCTCAATATCTCACGTTACACGAGATTTCATCATTGAGAAACGACTTATTTGGTGCCTGTACAACAACCTGCACAGCGGTCAATGAGAAAAAGAAATAATTATGTGTTACAGAAAAATTCAGACTGACCTCGAAAGTAGCTTCCACCGTTACCATCACACCTAGTTTTTAAAAAAAATATCTTCGGCCGTATAGCAATGGTACGAGAAGTGTGCACTTGATCTGATTCCAAATTAATGCCTATATCCATGATGTAAATATAGACTGGTGTCCCAACTGCCTATACCCAGCCACTAAAAAAAGTTGTTTACTCTCGATCAAGTTAAATTTTTCAATGCCCTACTAAGGCTTCCTAAGATCAAAATTGTATGGCGTCACCTCTGCTGATCTCGATAATTATCTTTGAATTTGGTATTCGACACGAATGCCAGATCAGTAAAAGCGGATTTGACTTCATAGGATCTACGATAGTATCGCCATCTATACTAAAGCGGTGCGATCTTAGTAATGTTGTTTGACAGGTCTTCATGTTTTGGAAAAAAAACAATTGAAGAGTTGGTTCACCATCCTGTATCCACCTTGCCTATATCTAACCTAATCTTCGGATGATGATTGAGTTCCATTCCAAATGTCCCATTTTCATCAGGAATCTCATTACCTCATCTCATAAAGTCGGGAGAATGCACAGGATATTCGCTCTGAAGGAATGATTGCATTTCTTACAGAAGAATTCAGGTTTTTCATAGCGATTCCTGCCATTCGAGAACGGGATCTCCTCTTTTTTATCGCCTTGTTGATGAGCATCAGGTGAGATATCTCCTCTTTGGGTAAGTGTTGAATTATTCAAGCACAATTGAGAAAATGAGGTTGCTGAAACAGTTGGAGTAAATGAAATTTCATTTATATCGAATAATATGTGTTTGCAGATGAAAACCAATTCAATATTCACTTATTGTTGACTAATGAATTACATTTGGTGTCAATTTATGTAGGAGAGAGTACTCATTCTTTGGATACATTCCAGGATCCCTTTAGAAATTTTTGGATTCATCTGATGAACTGTATTCAATGTTTTATAGTCGAGTTTACTCGAAATAAGTGCATCGTATCGACATGGAACAATAGTGTACCGTTTTTGGGAGGTCAGAATTACAATATGCTGTGGATAAATAAATAACAGGAACTAAAAACGTGGAATTGAGTTTTTGGTATAGGGGTAATAGAGTTCGTACCGTTTGGCACTATTCATTGTTCGTTTCATGTAATTTCTTCATTTCTAAGATTATTTATTTTTTCAGAATAGATCACTGTTTGCCTTGAAACACCCTGTTCAAGTTCCCGTCTTCTCTCGATATTATCCTAGCAGCAACGACATGATTAAAAACAAGCTGCAAGTTTCGAAATTGCCCTGGCTGCACCTGAGAGAAATCGTTTCGCAGAATACACTGGTATTATTTCAGGTAGGCACAACATGCTCCTTCGTATAGGTATAATAATTGAGTGGCCTACACTCTACATGATTTCCAGATTCTGAAATCGTTTCGGCATGCATCAGTATACCTTTTTTCAGATACATTATTATTAGGACTACTGCATTTACAAGGTGCCCTGGGTGCTATAGTATTGAATAGTTTTATAATTCATGACCAAGCGGAATCCGTTCACAGACATCGCCTGTCGATATTTTTAGCCGAGAAAAGTAATGAATTCACGCTACAGAAAATACGAGCAAACAAAAATTCAGATATGTAACAGATTCTGGAATACCTAATCTGAATTTTCCCTCGAAATTAAATAACACGAATTAAATACCAAATTTTATAGATCCATTTTATTTTTCCAAGAATGTGATCTCATTTGACGAACATATGAAAACAAAATCGAGTGATATCATCTGATCAAATTGATTGAATAGTTTTGCCTCAAATAAAAAAAATAAAAATAATAGTACCTAGAATATACGTAGAATAGACGTAGATAGATAGAATAGACGTATCATCCTATGATCAATGTCAGCTACTGTCATATTTTCATTTTTCGAACTTTCATTTTTCCTATAAAGTAGAATTTTTTGAAGTATTGCTGTGAATAAGTATTTTTCCGAAACGTCCACGAAGATGAGTATTGGATATACATTTTTGAATCTTTTTGTCTTTTATTTTTATCTTTTTTAGAAACAAGGTATCACTAACTATATCTCCATTAAGTATCTCGAAGATAAATTCCAAAATCAGTGACATTTTCGGACACATCATGGATAGAGGCCTGCTAGTTTCACCGGTATAATATTTTCCACAAACACATGGTATACTGTAAATACAATTTTTTGATGATTGTTTTTCATTTTTCGGGTGTTGTATGAGTCAAAATTGATCTCACTGTATTTTCTGTCTTGAACACTGTTTTCACTCGAAACTTGTCACCAAGACGTATAATTTTTTCAATTATTAATAACTTCTACTTTATTTTTTAGAAACGAGGAGAGAAAATCCTACAAAAAGCTGGAAAATGAATGTACCACCTCCTCGAGAAACTTACAGAGAGTATTTGTTCATAATTCTTAGCAGATTTTTTACACTTCACTCCTGAATCGAATTTTTTTCTAAATCTAAAGTTAACAAAACATTTGAATTTAGAATCAGAGAAAACTGTTGAGAGAAGATTCCGAAAATGAAATAATACAAGGTGTTTTCCATCTCCTATTCCAGCCTGACAAATTTCGTTCCGATATACCAGCTAGTTCAAAAATTAGTAGGGGGGACAGACCTCATGCGATACTGGTATGTGTAGTTCCTATGTTTCACAATTCATTCACAATTTCGTATAGGAAAATGCAAAAAGGAATCGTTGAAATGGTGTGAAAGTATCAGGTCTGCAGCCAATAAATCGTCTTCGTCTCGCGAATCTCACAATTTATAAGGTTGTTGACCAAAAAGACTTCGTGTATTATGAAGCATGACCGAAGAATAGCACGATGAGCTATTAATGACGAAATTATACGTGGGAAGTTATCAGAAGATGAAACAAAAATTCAATTTCGAGTGATGATAGATCAAATTGCAAACATTAACTTTTTTCATAGAAGAAAATGAAAAATAGGAATTCCAATTGTTATGGTTTCATCAATTCGAAATTACGTCATCAATGGGAAATCATTTAATTTCATTTCATATTTCGACAACACTAAATTGAATAAATAAACAATCTAATCAAGAAATCAATATCAACACGTTCAACTATATCAGATTTTGTCTATTCTCTGAAAATAACATAAGATAATAGATTTTTCATATATTCACTAATTTCAATTGCCCTCTGAATGCGCAACTTCTCTTTGTATCTCTTCCCGTTTCCGAAATCCCAATGCTGTGCATCCTTATTTCGAACACAATGTATATCCCAAAAACTGTTCCAAACTGTATATCTGTCTCATTCAAATATTGATTATCATTCCCATTCGAATATTCGGATAAATATCTACTGCTACATGGCACAGTACCAAAAGGATAAAGATATAGGCGAAAAAAAATCCAGATTAAATGAGCAAGATGTTTTTTTTTGGATATGTGAATTGTGAAATATGATACTTTGCTCTCATTTAACCGTCTCTTGTTTTCTCATCATATCCGACTCGAATTTGAATAGCGGTGTGTATTTTATTTGTGGAGATTTTTTACACGTAAAATATAGGTATTGAATTGATATTTGACAGCTAAACGTAGGATTGTAGAAATATATAACGATCGGACTTCTCCTTTGAAATATATATTCGCCATATATTGTGTAAATCACAAAGTTCACAGTGATACTTTGTATTGTTTGAACAGTAATTACCTCGAGCTACGGTCGTTTCGTATTTACAGGCAAAATTTGATTGGACTTTGGGCATTGCAGTCTTTTCTATCTTAAGATTACGCAACGAATCAACCATTGTCCGTTTTCAATACACTTTTTCATCATCATCCACAACTAATTCCTATACCATATTCAATACAGGGTGAAGGTTTGACAATTCCATCAATTATGATATTGGGAACATAAAGGTATCGATGTAAAATAACTATAAAATTGATTACTATTCTGATGACTAACTGTAACCGATTGTGAGTATTTTGCCTCTTATGTTCTTGAAATAGTGAATTCACATTAGTAATAGCTCATAACAGAGAGCCGACCGACAATCACTTCAACTATAACGGAATTTGAAATTAATTTGTCGTTTTTTGTCCACGAAACTGTTCCTCAAGAGTCGAATAATGATGGAGTATAACTCGTAACTTGAAACCAGATGAAACGATCCTTAGCTGAACGAATTAACTATTTTCTATATTATTCTCACGTGTCTAGTGCAACGAGCTCCATTCATTTTTTGGTTCCATGAAAAAGACATGCTTATACAATAGAATATTGTATACGATATGTATTTATGGCAGCAACAGAACTGAGATATGCACATTCCATTGAATTTTCAATTGTTTAGGATGGTCCAATGAGATGGAAAGTATTTCTCATATTTGATATTGAAGTTGTTTCCTTTCTTCGTGGTTGGATGCCTTAAATAAAATATAAAATGATAAAATCAATTTTAGATCAGTTTTAGACTTCGAATCAATACTCAGAAAATATGCCATTACTGTTAATGCAGCTCCGAGGTCTTCGACAAGTTATATACACAGCAGATTCGATTTCTGCCACAGAAATAGACGATATTGAATTTCGGATTCCAAGAATTGAATCTTCTTGTGAGGTTAGCTTTGTCCGGCAAGCATTTTATTCGAGTCTACCGTATTAGTATTTTGCCCCATTATGTTGCTGAAAAGTTCTTTATCAACAATCTAATGAAGCTGCATCGTTGAACCACTTGGTGTTTGCCGAGCGGTTTGAATACACAAGTTATAACATGAGATTCAAACAATCATTGCAAAATCGTTGATAAGAAAATACGGCCAATTGGTGAATGTATTGTTCCCTATCCTATGTGTATGAATAGACCAATTGCAACAATTCTTTCACGATTGGATTTTAGCATGATGTATTCATGATATGCTTGGATCTATTTTTGCACTATTCATTAAACAACAGAATTTTCTTGGTAATATCACACTTTATGAAATTAATAACTATACTTTGGTAATGTCCTTCCATATCCATCCGCAATATGAGTGAGCCTATTTCTCGAATTGAATTGAGACATTGTGACGACTGTATCGCATCCATTTTGAGCCCATATGGTGAAGTTTCGCCTTTGTTTATTTCCATACTCGATGGATCTCTACATGTGGTTAACGAAATACGTGTGAATGTTTGAAAAAGTTTGCGAGATATGTGTCTCACTCTATAGCTATAATGCAGTGGGACATATTGAATGTATGATGGGAATTTCACGCAAAGGGATGTTATATATAAAGTACGAAGAATGAAGTATGAATTTTCATAATATTGAAAATCAATTCACTACCATTCAAAGTAGATAGTACATAAACCCACGTTCAAGCTTCTTTTCAAATTGGTGCAAATTATTTTTGTTGCAAACATTTCTTTCGAGGAAAAGTGGAAATGATTTATGAACGGAAACTCTTCCGACAACTGAAAAAATAACCACTCTCATGAGAAGATGAATCCTTGAGGGTTGCCTGTATTTGGATAATCTACATAAATTTCTATGGAAATATTTCAAGAATTGAATAAGCCGAATAATATGAATTGGCTCATATTGACCTTCGAAATACACCACTTTGACCTCATGTCACGACTCTCTATATATGTCTCCCAGATCCATATATGAATAGACTCGAATTTGGATACCTCTACCCTTCGATCATTGAACAGACTAGATAAGTAATCCACACCCCTGGCAATACAGTTTGTTTGAAAGCAACATCTATAGTATCTATCTTTGTCTAAACAAGGATAGCAGGAGCTGATTCTCCCAGCACCAGTGCCGTGTTGTCAGAGGGGGTCGAGTTTATCATTAATTCATGATGAAACCAAATTGAAAATCCGTAACAATTTCAGTGGTACTTTTCAGCATTTCTTGGTGGGAAAATGAACATCCTTATACTTCCTTCACATTGTTATGAAAAATTCGAATACATAAAATCCTATGGTGATTTTTGTAACTTGCTTGTAATCAATAAACTTATTATGACCACGTCACAAGAAAAGTTCAATTCTCAACGCCATGTGGAACAATATACTTACTATTCAATAAACAGTGTGTCTACTTAGTCTTAATCATAAATAACGTTCAATTTCGATAATGAACATTTATATATTTGGCGATCAGTATAATATATAATAATTAATATATAATAAATAATAATAATGATTTTCAAAAAAGTGAAAAACTCGTTTTTAAGGCAAATAGATATGATTGCATATTTGAATGTAATTTTCAAATCTGAAGATGAAACTTTTTTATATCATTTCACGATATCGTCAAAAATGAAGGAGGTTTCATCTTGAGCAGAATTCATATATTTTGACGCAAAAAATTGATGTCTGATTATTTCATTTCATGTAGATAGATGAAAATCGATAATGAATATCTGTTGACAAGTATTATGACGAAATGTTATATCAACAATAAAATCATGACTCATGTGAAGATGTAGCAAATAGCAGTGTTTCTTATTTAAAACAGAACTGAAATGAAAAACAACCATGGATAATCACACAAATAAATTATTGAATTTTGAATAGGATTGTTTTTGTTAACATATTTCTCACTCTAACTTCCGTTGAATCTTTCAATTTATTTGCCTCATGATGGAGTCTTGCAGTGAAATATTTCTTCAAAATTAGTTTCACTAGTTCCATTGGGTGATGTTGTGAAGGGCCAGGGTCAGTGTTGTTCAAATGCATCAAAAAAAGTCAACGATAAATTTGTCATTGTTGTGTGTACAAGAAGTATAGAAATATCCTTATATTTTTTATCAAAAATATTAATTGAGTTCATCATTATTCTCAGTGATTTTTCAACAGCTTTGCATATTTTGACTACAAATAAGGAAGCATTTATCAGTGCTACATATTTTACCACAATACACTGTCGCAGCTGACCTATGGGTATAATCAATATAATCTAATCAATTCAATTTAAATTCATTTTTATCCATTCCATTTGGGAAAATGCTTCAAAATCTCGAATGATACGACAATGGTAACTCACCTATGAAATGACGTGTTTTGATCGCCGGTTCAAATTGTCTTTAACACACCTCACAACGTCTCACCATTATATCAAATCACCAAAACAGGAAATAAACTGAGTTTCTGATGGATTCTGAGTACACAAAACTGAACACAAGTTGAATAATATCGATAAATCAAAACGTAAATAATGACAGATACCAAACAAAGCAATAATCGCCGTCGACTGTCAATATCAAATTGCGGTGTTGCAACGTTGAGCAAAAAGTATTCATGATACCCATGCTGGTCCTCGAGCCCCCAAGAAAGTAAAATTGCTAAGTCTCAGAATAATGTAGCAGTCTTCTATTAATCAGAACTAATTCATTATCGTCATGACCCAAATTTATTATTATATTTGTGCATTGAACTACATGAATTCATAAAGGACTCTAAATATTATGGACTATTAATCACTTTTTGATGATTGGATATGACAATACTGGCGACGATTGGGTACTAATATTATGATAATTCTGGGAATTCATGTTAGCATCAGAATATTTGTTTTGTGATCCTTCTAGTGGGTTTGTTGTTCGGAGCCTCTACCTATCTAGGCAATCTATGTAGAGTTTATCTCACTTCTGATGCAAGCATCCCGATATCGTCCATAGGATAGGATTCTAAAACTCGCCGAGGCGAATTATTACAATTATTAGAGGCCGAAGAATGACCAAGTGTCAATCATCTTCAGTAAAATATACTACTTGGCAGGAGCCATGGAACCACCGACATTTTCGGGAAATGATAGTAGGAGGCAAGATAAGTCAAAAATTTCTTCGGATTCGGAATCAGCACGTCTAATTCCCTGGAGATACAATATTTCTCCTGAAGAAATCCCAGGTCGAAAATCTCTATGCTCCAAAATATAGGTACTGGCGAGCAGTGTATAACCCTATTTGTTGGTCACTAATTGTATTTTTGGTACCTCTCTAATCCTTGTGTCGTGTCGATGAAATTAATAACGTGACAAAAGGCAAAGTCATTAATCACATTAACAACATTACCCCGTATTATATGTTTCCTCGTCTAAAAATTGAACAGTCAAGCATATTACTGAAGCATAGCTAACCGCCCAACTTATGTAACATTCTCTTTGTTATCTTCAGTGAGTGGTACAGTCACGATGTGAAATTTAGTATTGTGTATAAAGCCCCAGAAAATCGAAATTCTAGACATTATCAGCGCAGCTCGCAGCAGGAAGTCTGATAAAATAATTCAGAGGAAAGTAGGTCGAGTCATAGAAGCATAATATAGGCAATAAGCATCATTCGAATGGGTCATCTTCCACACTGGAAATTCTCCACAACTTATTGATGAACTTGCTTCAGAATTAACTTTGCTGAAGGATGGCACAAATCAGATGAACACTTGCTCCGTCTGAATGGGCTTTTTCATCCTTATCGAAAGTATCAAGATACTTCCAGGAATCTTTAAAAATGAAAGAGAAGTACGATGTTTTTAGAAAGTATTTTGAGGCGACTCAAAAACTAGGTACCTAAAATACAATAATTATTATTAATTTATGTATCATGGTAAGTATTTACAGAACATTTCAGATTCAATTCAGAAGAGAGCTATTCGCCTAGTCGATGATACAACACTCACCAAATCATTGATCTCTCTAGATCATGGTAGAAAGGTCGGCGATCTCTGCCTTTTTTATAGGTACTTCCATGGTCGGTGCTCAACGGAAATATCATCTATCATGCCACCACGCGCGATTCCTAGTAGACAAACCAGACGAGCTCAGGCTGGTCACCCCTACACTGTCAGGCTCGAGACCTGTCGAACATCGCTATTCCAAGCATCATTCATCAATAGAACGGCAAAGTTGTGGAATTCTTTGCCTAGTGAAGTCTTTCCTGATGCTTACAACCTCCAAACTTTCAAGAAAAATTCCAACACCTTCTCTCCTAAAATTTCACCGCTGGCTAACTCGATGTTCCTCGAATATTATAGGTTTCCCTTTCGTGTTGTCCACAGATAAAAAAAAAACCTCGATCCTACACTGGTCATCTATGAACTGCAGATCAAAGATCAAATTGGCGGTGCAAAATGGCGTTCTAGAGGAGGCTACGATACAGGTCCTGAGTATCGAGATCACATTTTACTTCATGATGTTTCATGATTGGTTCTTACCTATTTTTCTGAGGAATCGAGATTCGCAGACGTTTATCAAGCACTACTGGCAACTTTTCGGAGAGGATCAAAAAAATAGGCGAGCATATGGACAAGACTATCGATTTATTGAATGAGCAGCTGTAGCAAATTTCTGCTCAATACTATGCTTCTGGTGAAATTTTCTGTGCTATTATTTGAACAGAGAAAACAACTCATTTCTACCGCAATATTCTGAGTGTATCTTTTTTTTTTTTTTTTTTATCTGTGGACAACACGAAAGGGAAACCTATGATGTTCGAGGAACATCGTGTTAGCCAGCGGTGGAATTTTGGGAAAGAAGGAAGGTGTTGGAATTTTTCTTGAATGTTTGGAGGTTGTAAGCATCAGGAAAGACTTCACTAGGCAAAGAATTCCACAACTTTGCCGTTCTATTGATGAATGATGCTTGGTATAGCGATGTTCGACAGGTCTCGAGCCTGACAGTGTAGGGGTGACCAGCTTGAGCTCGTCTGGTTTGTCTACTAGGAATCGCGCGTGGTGGCATAATAGATGATATTTCCGTTGAGCACCGACCGTGAAAGTACCTATAAAAAAGGCAGAGATCGCCGACCTTTCTACGATGATCTAGAGAGGTCAATGATTTGGTGAGTGTTGTGTCATCGACTAGGCGAATAGCTCTCTTCTGAATTGAATCTAAGAGCTTAAGCGTATGTTTGGGGGCTGAGCTCCAAACATGTGAGCAGTACTCCAGGACAGGTCGAATTTGTGCTTTGTAGATCATAAGCAGTTGCTGGGATGTGAAGTATCTCTTCGCACGGAAAAGAAAACCGAGTTTTTGTGAAGCAGTCTTCGCAATGGACCTCACATGATCGTCCCATGAGAGATCACTGTTGGTGGTGACACCCAGCAAGGATATTGACGACCTCATAGGAACAGTGGTACCCGACATCATCAAATTGGGCATTGTGTGATCAGCCTTCTTGGTGAACATACAAGCTTGAGTTTTAGTTGCATTGAACTGTACTAGATTCTCAGATCCCCATTTCAGAATTCTTGTCAGATCCTCATTTAAAGCATCAACCTGTCTTCGCCTTGCACCTCTGGCCTCATTGGATGATATAGGGGCTCTAGAGGAAAAGGCGGAATGAAGTGTACTATCATCCGCAAAGCTATGAACTGGGCTGGAGGTCACATTCAACAAATCATTGATGTGGAGCAAAAACAAAGTTGGTGCCAAGACAGAGCCTTGTGGAACACCAGCATTGATCGTCATTGTATCAGACGAGACCCCGTCTACCACCACGTAGAGTGATCTATCTGCAAGAAAACTCGATAGTAAAAGACACAGTTGGGGCGGCATCGGTGAAATGATCCATTAATAGTTTAAGACACACATATGACTGAATTATATTTTTTTTCGGACGACCACAATGTGTGTGATTCAAATTAATTATAGGCATTTAAATCCATGTATAGGAGTGATGATGTTACGAAATGGATTTTTCTTGTTGGAGCTTTCTTCTGGCAAATACAGTTTTCACTGTGGTAAAAATTAGTAGGTAAATACATATCACTTGTTCAGGAAGCACGAATTTTCATAGACAATGAACACTCGAAAAGTACAACATTTAGGTATGTAACAATTGTAACAGGAAATTCAGAAAGTACTGGTTTTTAACAGTTTTTTTCCACATTCAAGACGTACCATTCCAATTCCTTCTTAGTCTCAGGACAGACACTTCGTTGAGCATCCGTCAAAAGAAAATCGTTTTCACCACGATTGAAAAATTGTTGGGATAAACTTCAAATCAATAGATACCAGTGACGGCATAGGTAAATCAATGTAAGCCACAGGCCAATATTGAGACATCCTATAAAACCATCTGCACAAGCAGATATATGAATTTTATTTAGGTAGATTCATAAACGCATAGAAATTTGAATTCTACGCAGTGCTATCGAGTATTGATGAGAACATTATTTTGGTAATTTCAAGAATTAATTTTTTAATTAGAAAGGAGAGAAATGTCATCTGCGTATGAGATGTTTTATAGAACAGACTAAAGTCGGATTATTTAATTGCTGAATGAAAAAATATATCCTGTCTCAGGAAAGGCGATAACGTATTCTCAGAAGTGAGGAGGTCTAAAAATTCCAGCCGTCATCAAAGATTGATAGGTACTTCCAAACATGGAGCGGAAATGCCAATCATTATCTATCTCACTCGGTCTGCTAGTATGACAAGATGGGCACATGGATGTTTTGAAAGGTGAATTCATGATGCATTATTCTTGTTCAACTGATAGATCTGGCAAATTTAAGAACTCGAAAATATCTAAGTAGGTCCCAATAGTAGTAAGATCTATACTATTACTAGATAGTAGTATCAATATAGTCAATCAATCCTCAAAAAAGTGAAAAGCCGTGAAAATTAAGTAATGCAACCATATTTCAGAAAACTCTGGGTATAGGTGAATCTGTGTTCGAGAATGATGTGCAAAACAGTGAAAACCGAGGTGAAAACTGGGCAAAGTAATATAGATATAAAATTTTGTACATCTGTTTCGATATTTGGAAAGAGCAGAAAAAAATTAACTAAATAGGACATTTTGTTTGATCAAATATCGAAACAGATACACAAAATGTTGCTATAAAGGGTGTTCTTTTTGGAATATGAGAAATTGTGATTTTCTCCTGAAGAAAAATCTATTATCAATAGATTGTCCAAAGTGGTTCAATAATATGAATGAACATGAATATTTTGCCAAAGGAAACATATATCGTCCTGTATCTCAGTATTGAAACAATACATTCGATTCTGAAACACCTTGTATATTATATGTGGCGCAGTCGAGAATGAAAACACGATGTTTCGAAAATAATTGTTGAAATCTTGAAAGTATTGAGCTCAACCTACAGGATACAGGACTACGAAGAATACCGAGGAGACTACTTATGATGCATAATACGAAAGAAATAACTATATTATATCTTGCCCATTTTGTTCCTTACAGGTATCATCAATATTTCTTAAGGTGCACACTTTGGTCTGAATATGGTTAGATAGGGACGCACCAACAGATCAAGATTCAGTTCAGTGTTCTTTCATCTTTCAATTTCGTGATGGATAACATCATCGAATTGCTCGTTGTCAATGAAAATAATCATCGCATTTGTTCAAATAGTTCCAGACTCATACTTACTTACTTACTTACTTACTATCTATACCGAGTTGTATTATTATTCAAATTGAAAGACACTGACCATGCAAAAAGGAGTGGGGCAGAGAAATTGGGCAACAAATTCATAAATCAATAAAATAGTTATTTAGGCACCAACTGCATTATTTAGATGATACGCCTGGAGAGCGATATAACGTAAATTTATGGCAATTTTGTTGATACTTTGTGAATACTTATATATAATACGACGTTATAGATCAAGAATTATTCGACACCTAAGTAACAACGAAAATATGGCAAAATACCTCCTATTTATTTTTAGGTAGGTAAAAAAACTAAAAAGAGATGGTTAGCTGTACTTCAAAATTGGGAAGGATGTATTTTATTTGACCATCACATTCAATAAGGCTGTGAATATCAGGATGAACTGTATAACAATAATAATCGTACCTAGTTGACAGAATAATATAAGAAATTTATACCAAAATATTAGAAATGAATGCTGCTAAAGCTTAAAACATTTTATTGTCGTCGAATCAAGAACGATTTTGAAGAACATGAAATCATCATTCAATAACAATTGACAAAATAACCTGATAAACAAACGGTCATTAGGTATGAGCTATAGCACCGCTTATTATTATTATTGCCTTGGGCACAGTATGTTTATACTACTGTAACCATGGTGCCTTAGGGAGAATATACTATTGAATAATGTTTGTTTTTTATTACTCAACTGAAGTGATGATACGTGAAATATATAACACTTTTCAAAACATAGAGGTCACTTCGGTGGACTTGATGAACACCTAATGAAAATTTCATATCACTTCTATATCGTAGGAATAACATGTCTTTCGAACGTTGTTATCTACCGAAAGATTAATTCATTAGTAGACATTACATACATGTAAAAAAGATGCCAACACTCACCAGTGATTTGATCGAAGCAAATCATTATCACAATAATATATATTTATACTTATAAACTCGGAAATAGGTATTTCCAATAGTGAAAACCGTATAGATTGCTAACCACTACACATTTTCCAGTTCACTTCTGGTGACAAAATCGTTCGACGTATCATGGATCAACACAAACACGGTGGCGAGTATCGCAAAGGCATAAGACTACCATTAAAAGAAAATACACACAAACCCTCTGCTTCTGCACTACACACATTCAATACGCAGGGCAAAGTGAACAGTTCGCCAATATCCCGACCGCACGGATAGTGAGTACATTCAGGGTTGAACTTAGGAGGGTAGGAAATTCCAACCGACGCTTCAGCGTTCAGCCAAACAACAATCTTTTTAACGCGCCGAAGTTTACAAAAAGAATCGGATGAAAATGATTCTATTTAATTCAGTTCTATCATCATATAAGGAAAAAATTAAATATATCATACAGCACACGGGACTGAGAGTAACCCGTGTAATCTCGTGGTATATTCACTATTTTTCACCTTTGAAACAATTATCATTAATAAATTAGGTGACGTGTAGATACATACATTTGAAAACGCCCTGTCAATGTTTGAAATTGATAGCACTGACAACTTCTTTATTTGTCAGATAGAAATGTTACATTTATGATGTCCAGAAGTGCAAAAAATAAATAATCGTCGTCGTATATAGAAAATTTTGGTGTAGGTGTCGAGTTGAATTACGAGGATTGACATTTTGAACTCGATTTTTTCTAGAAAAAAATGCATCTAAGATCGATAATTTTCATAATCTGAAAACGAATTTTCAAAATGTCTGTATACGAATGAGTCGAGAAAAATATTCACCTCTAACTTGCCGTCCCATATGCTCCATTAGGAAATTTTCAATATCTTTTTCTTCCACTGTGATGGGCATAAGAAGCTTTGCAGGTGTACCATATTTTACGATTTTATCGATAAAGGTATGTCCGAATGAACTTTTCTACCAATATTTGGTTAAAGAAGTCGCTAGTCTGTTCGGCAGGCGAATTATGAGACACTTTTGAAATTTTCATTCATTCATTTTTATTAGTAAAAGATAAAAACACAGACTTTCAATAATACTCATACTATATTTCTCGATCGACTTGTTTATTCGAAATCAAATAACAGTATACTAAAACTGAGACTTCTACACATGACAACTTTCATGTTTTTTGATTGCTACTTGATGAAGCACATGCTTGTTTACCTTTGTGAATATCATTTTCTCAATTATCATTATTTTCTCATACTCAGTACTCAGTTTATTCCAAGACTTGTTCCATAATTTTTATGGTGGAATCTTTTGGAAAGATGATGAATCCTGTGAGAAAGAATGAAATGACAGTTACAAGAAGGGGCTCCAAAAATATGTGTTAGGTCTCCATTTATGAAGAATTCACACAATAATCATGATCATACGACTCTTGAGGAACATCTATCAAATTTTCTTGAATAACTGTATGTATGTCTTCAGCTTCTTTATTTATTGGAGACATTTGTGAGTCGACATCTTCACTCGATGATTGGATTCCATCTCCAAGTTCATCACTTCTAAACACCTGTTTACTGTTAGCTAATTCTCTGACAATCAATAAGTGGTCATGAATTTTACATATAACTGAATCGTCGAGTTCTTCGTACTTGACATTTCCTAATTCTGCAACTAGCTGCCTTATCTTTTCTTCCATATTATAGAGTAACTGATATGAACTCTGAGGCTGTTGAGATATATCTGATGATTCTTCAAGCATAGAAGTGGTCTCATTTTGAGAATCATTCTGATCGAATTCAGTTGTAACTATCAAATTGGCAGTAATGAAATGAATATGCTTACACATTCTCTGATTTTCTTTATAAAACTTACATTCACACGAATACATGTGATTGCACGCTTCACATAATGTGCAAATTTGTTCACAGCATTTCTTGTCAAGTAGTTGATGAATAGCATAGGAAACCTGATCATTTTTACTCAACTGCCAATATGTGTCAGTATAATCAATTACTGCATAATTATCACAATTATCTACTACTTGTTTGTGTTTCCTGGTCAATTCTCTTTTATGTTTTATACTTTCCCCTTTAATTAAGCTCATTCTCTCCTCACTTTTCCCTCTTATGAACTTTAGAACACAAAGTAGCCCTTTATCAAGATATTCAACCGTCATTTGTTCTGACTTGAAGTATTTCATGAGTTTATCAATTTCTTTTGAGTATATACTTTTCATCATATTATAATCTTTTCTGAAGCAGTCTGCCCATTTTCTGAAATTAGAGCCATAAGTTTTCTTGAAAAACATTCCAAAATTGTGACTTTCCCTATCATTGCACATATAAGTTATACCAGAATTAAGAGCAGTAAGAAAACTGGATTCAGATTCATCCTGCTGCAATGCTTTTAGTAACTCATATATTTCAGAACACTTTTCTTCATTGGAAATTGTATTCAACTCATTCAGCCAAGCTTTATCAACATTCCATGAGTAAAAAAAATGTTGAGCACTTTCCCCCATTACCATATTCCATGCATTGAAATAAGTTTCATCAATATCTGACATGAAAACCTTAGGAGTGAGTACACCTGAAATGAAAAAATCACCGTGTTTCTTCCACCATTTTAGAAATATATAATTTCTAACGTACCTACTTTTTCCTTGATCAAACCAAAGAAAGTCATTTGTACTTCTATATCTTTTCTATTTGACAACATCACTGCAACTGGAAAACGACTGTAAATCTCATCCATCACCATAATAATAGTAATTCCAAATCCGTCATCATTGGACCCATAAGCTTCCTCAATTGTGATTGAATTTGGAAATTTTCTAATCATCTGCCTTTGTATCTTGTTCATTATAATCAAACAAAAATCATTCCTTTTCAGAATTTCATGCTCCTGGCCCTGGGGTTTGTACAACAGGACTGGATTTTCATCAAAACTTTGACACTCTTGTACCCATCGATCAGTGGAAAATTCGTCACTGGAATCCTTTATTCCATCATTCGACTCAATACCAAAACTATTTTTTATATTTGCTATATCCGTTAATGTCAGTAAGTCAACTCTTCTCGAGAACTCTCCAAAGTTGTCACGAGTAGATTCCAAAATTCTGAGAAGAAATAGTGTAATTTAAACATTCATCAAAATGAAAATACAGTGCTTGCATTTACAATTGAAACTTCTTGGTGAATGTTGCACGCTCTTAGTTGAAACGAGAATGTCTTTATCCTAAATGGCATTCTAATTCTAAGGCTCTTTCCACACGTTCCGCAGTAATGTATTTTTGCTTATCGCAAATAAATTTGAGCAGCTATTGACAACAGATTTCATCTCCTAGGTTGTTGTATCTTTGAAGGGAATCATATCAAAAAGTGCACAACCGTCATTGTCTATTAGATACTTGGAAGGCGGTTCACACCCTTTCAATTAAAACTTGTACAAGAAATTTCCATGATATGTTTAGTAAGAAATATATTTGAATATCCCAGATGATATTACCCATTTGAGAAATAAATAACAATTGGATATCCTTTTTTTTTATTGTTTAACACCTACATATTTCCGAATGTGTAAATATTGTCCCAGTGACAGAACTTCTGCCGATGCTCGAGATGTGTGATGGCAAGCAATAAGGTCAATTTCCATTTGAATGTCATGATGATAGTTGTTATATATCAAATTGTGAAGCATTACTTTCGTGATCAGCTATTTATTAATAGTTCCTCTGAGCGAAATTGTTCATGAATACATTCACCAACCAGGTACCTATACCAAAGACAATTAAAAACTGTGTCTGCTAGCTTCTACAATGGGTCTATCAAATTCTAAGAATGTTATCTTTGTGAATATGTTAGAAAAGTTTACCAATCATTTTTTTTTGTTTCATTTTGGTTTGGTGTGCGCAAGTCTTTGACATTGGCATTTGCTGAAATCTCTTCATTCTACATATTTGAAGCTATTCTTTACTTCTTTTTTATTATACCCACTGAAGTAATCTTTCCATTCTCAGGTGAATCACCTTGTAAAGCAAAATTATGTGTTGAAGAGTTAATTCAATTACATCACAACAGATGCTGGTGACTGTGATTCTGCCAGTGTGTGTTAAAATAGCCTAACACAAGGCATAACAGTATGGTTATTTGTTTCTTCATCATATTACCAAAGAATCTCCAGATACAAGGAAGTGCAAGGTGAAAATATGACTATACTGATACTGAAAAAAAAAAATGTGCTCATACTACCTTTGTGGTGTGAGACCATCAATGATTTTTGAAGCAATATTTTGTTTTTCTAATTTTGGTATTCTGATGTGTTGTAATTCTAAGCTGTGACCATAATGAACTTTTTGCCAATCCACAAGAATTTCACCATTTTTATGTATTGCTTTCAAATGACTTGTACATGTATGGTTCATTTTACAGGATCCCTGAATTTTCAGCTGTCTACTTCTTTGGTCACTTTTTTTCAATACATAACCTTCAAAAAATATAATCAGATTGAAATCTGGAGAACTGAATCTAAAAATTTCAAACTTACTACTCTTAGATCTGTTACAAGTATAATATATTATTTTTCCTCTGGTGGTATTGTAACTATTCTTGAAAATGTATGAACAATTGTTTGAATTTTCAATTTCTAATTTCCATTTTTCAAAATCTGAAACAAAAATTGAGACTGTTCATTTTTTGACAGTAGGTCAATGTGTTACAGGTTCAGAACACTCTGTATAGATACACTCAATGTGAGATGTCTTGATCATCATAACATGCTGACACAGTATTGATGATATTCAAACATTAATATTAAAATTTTTATTATTATTTGTCAATGAAATATTAAGTAATCTGCAGTGGATATATTTGGGAATCAAAAGATGAATTCAGGAGTTCAACTTCAAGATAATTACACAAGAGGTAATCAAAGTTCCTTGGTTTGAGGCTAGGTTCAAGGGAAATATTTTGATATGCATAATAGGTATGTATTATGAGAAAGAACTGCATACTATTGGGTAAACAATTTTTTCATGGGAGGTACCATTATTGCATATTTGCCTTATTCCAATCCTTAAATGAAGCCAGAAATAATGGACCACTATTGGAAAAGTATGAAAATTATTTCATTTCAAAATAGGTATCAAAGTATGATGAGGTAAAAATCACATCAATGATATACATAATATCTCATAAAATATTGTATAATATCATACTCACCATCCATATTCTTCATACGGTATGATTCTGTTTGGAAATCCATAAGATGAACATACTGTAGGTGATCCAATAACTGTTTAATTGATGAAAATGCTCTATCACAACCCTCTTCAAGGCATTGGTTATTCCAATTATGATTTTTTTCATAAGGATCTGTTATATGAGCTCCCTTCACGGGATCTGTTTTATGAACTTCCCTCACATGTCTTCCGTATGCGGATCGTGAAGAAAGGGACTTATTGCACATACTACATATAACAGACATTGCAGTATTTTGTGCCATTACTCTCCATTAGAATGATAGCATATTTTTTTCCTGGAATAATTCAAATAATAATAACACTTGTGGCTTGTGCAATGGTTGTGAGCAGAGGCATAAATTACCTGTATATGGATGAAATTAAAGAAATAAATAAACAACTCTACAGCAAGCTGTGTACTATAATAGTTGTCCATAGTATGTTGATTTGTTTATCAAACAAAATAAAGATAATGAACATCAATAAACTAGTATCTCACTTATTACGCTTAACCTGTAACCCATGTAAATATGGAATGGCATTAGCAAAGAGGATTAGGCAGCAATACAAACCAGAGCGAACAGGTATGAAAATAGCTAACAATAATGACAGCCAAAATGGACCGAAAGTTCATGGGCGTCGGGAGATACATTTTATCAAAAATAAATGGAAATCATATATGGATATGAAGTTTCATTAGCCCAAAACAGCTGACCCCGAATGAGCATAATCCTTATAAGAAATAGATATCCATTCTGAAAGGCACCAAAACTCATTACTGACAATTTCATTTTGGGTTGACACGATCGAATACGGCTGAAAATCATAAACGACAGGAAGTGTGTATTTATATATATAGGCGAATCTAATACTACCTTATTGAGGTGGTTATAAGATAACCACCTCATACCTTATATACCATAGGGCCTAAGGTTTATACTGTGCTAATACACCCCGCCTAGTACGCCGATCCATATCTGGAGATGTTAGAACGAGTTGGCCGACACTTTGGAATAAAGCTCAAAATGATCCTATAAAACATATCCACCCTAGAAAATCCACTGTCAACCCTGCAAAAAGTACACATGTATTGTGAGCAGTACCCCTAGAGCTGATCATTCCATTCACGAGTGTTCAGCACGTTTTGGCAAACTCTAATTAATTGCATAGTTATTAGATTTTCCCTTCATTCTTTTTATTTTATCTGATGTAGATTTCAGCAGAAACCACGAAACGTCTTTTGTTATAAAACAACACGTAATAAGCAAATGCAAAACATGAATCGGGACATTTAATGACAAAAAAACAATGAACGAATCAGTTACAATAAGTATTCTGCCATTTTGGTTGAAACCATGAATCCGTCATGAACTCCTCGCGAAACAGAGTTTCCTTCACAAAGTCTTTTTATTCTGAACTTAGATTGATATGATAAAAGCATCGTAAACACTGTTCAATAGTTCCTCTCTAATTTGCATCAAAACAACAGAATACCAAAAATATCACATCAGAATAGAAAATATGTATCAACAAGAAGTCCGTTGGCGATAGATCATCGTAGAAAGGTCGGCGATCTCTGCCTTTTTTATAGGTACTTTCACGGTCGGTGCTCAACGGAAATATCATCTATTATGCCACCACGCGCGATTCCTAGTAGACAAACCAGACGAGCTCAAGCTGGTCACCCCTACACTGTCAGGCTCGAGACCTGTCGAACATCGCTATACCAAGCATCATTCATCAATAGAACGGCAAAGTTGTGGAATTCTTTGCCTAGTGAAGTCTTTCCTCTGATGCTTACAACCTCCAAACATTCATGAAAAATTCCAACACCTTCCTTCTTTCCCAAAATTCCACCGCTGGCTAACACGATGTTCCTCGAACATCATAGGTTTCCCTTTCGTGTTGTCCACAGATAAAAAAAAAAAAAAGGTAGGGAATGCTGTAGCAACTCCAGATCATCATAATAATGTTTCCGATTTGTCAAGCAGATCGATTGCATATTTTTCGACTAGAATGACATAACTGATCGATAATTACGTTACCTCAATGATTCATCAGTCGATAATCGATCCTTTTGGCAAATCTGCAACAGTAAATATAAATGAAAGCGCCGCCGTTACCAGAAAAAGGAGTAAACTAGCGCACGCCACTGAGAGGCGCATTCGGAAGTGATCGGAAATTCGGCCGTTCATTTTGGCTGCCATCTTCACACAGTGTTCCATTCGATCATTATGAGGCGGAATCAAACCTCTTCTGTGGCGCCTGTGGCGGAATGTTTCTTTTCTGTGATGTATCGAATATGAGAATATGAATATTCCGTTTGTTCGCTCAGATTAGTGTACTACATAGTTTTTGGCATGAAGCAATTATTGTGAAATCTCTGAAATTCAGGAAATCAATGAAATAGAATCGAAATGATTTGGGATTTTGGTGCTACAGCATAAAGAACTGCATTGAAGAATCATAATAGAATGAATGTTGAAAAGTTATTGTGATGTTGGTGTTCACAACTTCAGAATTTGTATTGTTCTGAACTTTTCTGAAAATTTACCTAGTAAAATGTTTTCTTTGGAGAACAGGTCATATGTCAAGGATACGTGCAATGAGAAATGATGGTACCTGAGAAAGTGAAAGATGGTTCGCAGAAATGAAATTTTCGGTATATCCCTAGTGGCAGTATTATGCCTCCTTCTCATCGGATTCAGCCAGAAAGAAACCAATAACTATCACAGGACTCATAGATATCAACATCTTCTAGACTTAGAGGAGAGCTTCAGAACCACTCATAATTTCACAGTACCTACACCTTCCATACAAGATGTGATTTCAATGCAACGAAAACTCTTAGTTCATGAACTGCAGGATTATCAGTTTCCTGAAGGAGACAATTTAGATGATTATACCTTGTCCACTAATGGTCTACCTCTTAGGACTGTTATAATAACTACATGGAGATCAGGTTCTACTTTCTTGGGTGATGTTTTGAATGCAGTTCCTGGAAATTATTACCATTATGAACCTCTTTTGCACTATGGAATTGTACAAATACGTGGTGCACCCAATGCTGAACCTGCCCAGGATACACTCAAAAGCTTACTTAACTGTGATTATTCAAGTTTATATAATTATCTGCAATATGGAATGTCTCATGTATATTTATTCACTCATAATACTAGATTATGGAACCAGTGTGAAATGTACCCACAATACTGTTGGAATCAGACCTTTTTGAATGAGTTTTGCAAACTGTTTCCTTTCCAATCCATGAAAACTGTGAGATTGAGATTGTGGTTAGCAGAAAGTATTCTAAAAGATCAAGAGTAAGTGAAATTTCATTGAGAATTCAATTTGCTATCACATTATTGATTTTTATAGGTTGAATGTGAAAGTTGTCTTGCTAGTGAGAGATCCAAGGGGAACTCTTCAATCTCGTAAGCATAGAGACTGGTGTCCAGGAGAACCTGACTGTGATCAACCTAACATTGTTTGTGCTGATATGGTTTCTGACTATAGGGCTGCTATACAACTTGCAAAAAATTATCCTACTAAATTTCGGTAAGGATCACTGGAGAGTAGAGTCAATTTATCAAAGGTACCATGAGTACTCCATAAGTCATTCATACATTTTTCTATTCCACAAAAAATGTTGTATTTGACAAGAATATAAAAACAAACAACTGAAAGAATTACCAGTTTCCGAGGAATAGAGATTTTTCATGATCACTATTTACATACCTGATAACAATTATTTGCCTCAACATCTCCAACATTGCCTTGATGTTGTTCATTGTTGCAATATTTTCATTTTATGAAAAAAATATCAATCATCAAATGATGATTTCAACTAGATAAATTATCTGGTTCAGGTTACTATATCTCAGTTCTTATATATTTCAGGGCTCTAAGATATGAAGACCTCTCATTGAATCCCTTTGAAATAATTCAGGATTTATTTGGTTTTCTTGGTCTGCACTTTCACAAAGAAGTGGAAAGATTTCTTGACTCACATACTCGAGTCAATGTAGGAGGGGTGTCTAGCACATTCAGGGACTCTAAAAATGCCCCATTCCATTGGAAAACTGATCTGAACAATTCTGAAATTCAGTTCATTGAAGAAAACTGTGATGAAGCTATGAAAGTGTGGGGTTATGTTAAGACAAAGAATGGCAGCAACTTACGTGAGTTCAATCCGCTGACTGAGTACTATATCAAATGAGAATTGAAATATTTCTTGATGAATCAGTTGAAAATTATCAAGCTTCAATTATTATCCACCTCAGTGGGTTATTTCTTTGCAAAACCAAGGCTAAGCTATGGTTATTGGCATTATGAAGACATTGAAATCTTTCAAAAGGAAATAGAGACAACAAAATGATTACCATAGGTCTATTTATATCCCCATACTATTAGTGGTTTGTTTATATTATTTATTTATACTCAGTATTTGAATCAATGCCTTGGCAATAATCTGTTCTTACAAGTTCCAGGATCAAAATCATATCTTGACTACATTGACATACAACATACCATGATATTCTGGACAAGTTTACCTTGAGTATTATGAGTATTCCAGTATTCATATTCATATTTGTCTGTAACAGATGTGCAGAGTTCAATTTTTTGAGATTCCGTATCTCGAGACTGGGAACCTTAATAATCAATGACGAATTTGAGTTTCTTAGTCTGCCTACTGGTTTGCTTTATGGGTAATTATAACAAGAACTTGAATAAAAGTTTAAGGTTTTATTTCAGGTATTCTCTACAGAAATGTAATCACGACGCCAAACAGATAATTCAAACATATCTCATATAATATGTTTCACTCCTTAAATCTATGATTTTTCATCGGTAAAAGTTGTAAGTTATATTTTGATAATCTATTGTGATAATGATCAATACTCAGTTCTTAGAATTAGAATTCAAATGTGTGATGACTCTGGGTATTCTCAATCAATATTCTTGATGACTATTTTAGAATACGATCATTGATGATGCAGTTTCAGAAATACATTGATGGAAATTTCAATTCATGTATGTGAGAGGCCACATGTGCCATAATGTGTAGCTACTTCGAAATGATTTCCATTCAATATTGGCAGTACAGATATCTGATAACCTGTGTCGCAAGCATATACGTGGTATATTTTGATGTCACACAAAACTAAAATTTAGTAAACTTGTAGAATTGGTGAAACATGATATCATGTACTAATACAAAAAGTAGGCTTTATTTTGGTATCACTTAATGCACAACATGAAATCTTCATCTTATTCAAGTATGTTAAATACATCGAATGAACAAATTTTACAGGAATACTAAAAAACAAGAATATGAAATGGCTAGAATTTCGTTTATACAATCACTTCTTATTTGAGGAGTTACAATAGGCATTTTCTCAGGTAACGATCAATATACGAAATATCTGATGACAGCACGCTCTTGCCAATATGTAAGTTTCATTCAACTTGTTTTTTCAATTTGAAAGCAATTGAAAGTTTTACCAATGAGTATGTTTGGAAACTCAAGAATTTATCAGACCAGCCTGAATTTATCCACATTTGGAGTTGATAATAATTTGATACTTAGATGAAGATATATCTGTTGACGTTTTTTAATATATCTAACTGTGAACTGCTGGCGAAATGTAATGCCCCGGAGGCACTGCAAGCACTGAAGGACAAATAATAATGGATCGTTTTCTTGAAGGACGTTAAATTGTTGAATTTTTATAGCTTTTTGGCGAATACGCCTCATGCAGTGGAAAAGATCAACAAATTTAAATTACTCTGCATTCATGGAAATCAATAAAAACTTATTTATTTGTTAAGAGCTTTTTTTTTTTAGATTGTAGCAAGTAGGTAAATTTTTGGAAATGAATGAGTTATTTCTAGTTTATATTGCTCAAATGTACTATAATTCTTGAACACATGTTTTGATGAATTTTTTAATTGTCTCCCTCTTAGTCAATTACTTGGTTGGTAAATTTAGTGAAATGATTTAGTAGTTCATACGATTATATCATTAGGAGCATATCTAAAAATAATTTTAAATAGAACTGATGATAGTATTGTGCCTTTGAATAAACTAACTTGGCGCCACAATACAGCACTGAATTATAGAAATTACAAACTGCAATTATTTGGCACCTTCGCACATTTTTAAAAAATGTGTTGAAATGGCGTTTAAGCCAGTTCTTTCAAAATATCCACCCGAAAGCCTAAGCATACATATATTACACGCCACAATCACGTTTTGGGCTTCCAAAGTATTCTCGAATTCTTTTACAAATGAAATACTCAACCGCTTGTGATTTCAGTGCATAATTTGAAGAACCTGTGAAATCAATTCACTTTTTTGATGTTGGATGTTTTGTTATAATTCGTAGCATAGATACATATTAGCCTAATTATCTCCAATCCAAACTTAATCACTTTGTAACTAATTCGAGTAGTATGTGATTTGGAATGAAAAAAATATCAAAGAGATCCTTCAAATTGTTTGGAATTCTCGAATTGGTGAAATTCGTTGTAGTTCCTGTATATAAGCAAAAAAGTCTTATCAAATTGAGTTCGAATGTTAATCTCGATTGCATTCTTTGTATCTTTACCTTATCACAATGATATTATGGTGTTTCACTTGGAGGCAATATAAGTGATTTTATGAGCCAAATGATTGTTTCCTTATGTCAATTTTTCGTTCCTCTTCATTATCTTCAAAAACGAATGAACTTGTGTCGAAAAATGATCCAAAATGAATTGAAAATGTATTGAAAACTATCCTACAAGCCAGCAAGCAGGACTGACTGAACAATAATTGGAATAATTGTTTGGCTCGCCCTAGTTATTTACTTATTTTTATGATGACCTAGTTATTGATTTTTATATTTTGTACCATAACATGTTTACGGAATTAGATTTCTCAGAGGAATTCCGCCCTCTGAATGTGAAAGTAATATTTTACTGTGAATTAATTAGCCGAGTTATTTTTGTTTCATGTGTCATAGTTTAGCGTATTTCGTACGAGCTGTTGTTGATGGATTAATATTTATGGAGAAACGTTCATCCTGCCAAAAAAGATTACTGTACGGCAACAAATTTTCACTGATGTTCATTATCATGAGTTATTGTGAAGTTGACTTTATATATATATATATAAAAATGCAAATATATCATTCAAAACTTAATTTATTTTTATTCTTCAATGCAATCTTTTACTGGCAATTTCGCCACCGGGAAAAGAAAATGGAGTTTCTTTTACCAATAATGAGAATGAAATTCAACACTAGAAATTCAGACACAATCCAGCAATGGATAGGTATTCGCATGACATGTTCTACATGAAATCTTAGTTCAATTACGTTTCTTTCCGAAACATGTAGACCTGTTAACAACATTAGTAAGACCGCATCTCTTGAGTATAGATGGCGATACGATCGTCGCTTAATTTCGGATAGTGACAGGCTAGCTGTGGCTGCAGGATTCCATTTTTGCGATTTGAATTCTGAATGCAAATCATGTTTTCTACAAATTTCTGCAATTTTGGTGAGAGTAATTGCAGTGGCGTAATCACATATTTGAAAAAATTAACGAGATATTTTTGTAACTCTTGTAACGCTAACTTCGGAGTATGCCTTGAAATTTTCAATTCCATTCTGCATTTCGTCAGCACAGTATATATATATATTGTAGTTCTATTATTCAGAAAAAGAATCGCACGAAACATTTCTAGATGAACGTCGCGGTTTTAAATGGGTCAAATGTATGTATCAAACCTGATATCCGGATTCAGTCAATAAATCGAAATAGAATGAAATAAGAGTCATATTCGAGAAACTAGTGTTAACCATTCTGTTGCTGAGATATGAATTACTCTGTATATTTTTGGTATGATTCTGACGATGCACCTTGTTGCTAAGATAAGATGCGTTTATTATTCCCAATGAAAATCTCATCGGAAATTTGATTATGTTTATTATAATAATGATGTGTTCATTCATGATTGAAGAATAGAACAATACAAGTCGAAATATCGTGAATTATAATGATGAGAAAGAGGAGTTCAGCTGTCAAAGCTGATTTTAAACCCAACCTCAGAACTACATTGACATCAATAAGCCACCTCCAACAAATTCATAAATACTATAGCTTTAATTATTCGAGGACATTGAATATTATTTTTTAGTTTTTCAATCATATTTCGGGAAACTTTCCTTCGAATGAGTAAGCGGGTATGAAATGACTCCAGTTTAATATGATAAAATGTAAATCAAATATGTACTAATATTATTCAGTCTTATTCTAACTACACCAATACAGTACCTATTCGAATAAGTTTCTGTCACATCTATCAAATATGAGATATATAAGTGATTCTATTTCTATAGAATGCAATTTGTATGCAACAAAAGTCGTGGTTTGACTCACACAAATATGGAAAACTTTTTTATATGGTACAATAATCTAGTAGCTATAAGCTAATGCCTCACAAAATCAATGTTCTTTTGAATGAACAATTTGTAATAGTGTGGGCCTATTCAATTTCATATTCATTTAGCCCATTCCTGCTAGACTACTTTAGAAATATGAAAATATGAATTGGAACAGTTACGAAAACGAAATAAATAAATTTCTCTAGATTTTTTGGGATTGACTCTCCTAAAACCATATATCTTTTCCCTCTTATTGCTGAAAATGCTTTTGCCGGCTTTATTGATTCTGAGATTGACAACTTAACCAAACAAACTTCAGGAAAGTATCAGGCTCCATTGATGCTTTGAAACTTTTGAGATATCTATTGTTGCCATTCGAGAAAAGGCGCATAGTCGCCATATGGAACTTTGGACCCACCTTCATCATTCATATATATATATATATATATATATATATATATATATATGAATAATGAATATATATCAAAATGTACCATTTTATTCTATTCAATCCATCAAATTTTTATCATCAAGCGGTTCAAAATTAGCAAAGGAAAGGACTATTTACGACAGCACTAGATTTGTAGCAAGATGTCAGTGAGTTCAAAAATTACTTTTCATGTACCTAAAAGAAAACATTCTTTTTGAAAGTTAAATTTTGAATGCATTGCCATCTTGGGCACTGATCACGAATTCAATAAAAGCCATCATATTTTATATTTTTATTTATAGAAACGAGGAGCGAAAATTCCAAAAGATCTAGAGACCACTCACATACCACTTCTTCCATTCACCTACAGACAATAAAATAAATTAAAACAACATGATATATTCCTCAACTGGAGTTGGGTTAACAATACTTCAAGATAATCGGCTCAGCTCAGTTGTAAGCCAACCAATTAGGAATTAATGATATAATACTATATAATAAATACCCCAAATAGCACAGTATTCCAATTTTCATTTCTCCAAATGAAATCCATTCCATTCAAGAAAATCAATCGAGAGTTCAAAGAACGTTTCTTTTTGTAAATGTTTTGCAAAGCCATTTCGAAATGGAGTGGAAATTCTCACACTACAGATATTCAAAGTACTGAGAAGATTTATTCAAAAAATAATATGATATATCTGCAGTGAAATGCTGAGAAATAGAAAATACTCATGATTTACTCGTGTTACTTGGTGATACAAACTAGTATAATCTCAATAGTTCAGATTCATCACCAACTTCAACTCACATTGTGATTCTGCAATTATTCTATTAATTCAAGTATTTATAGAGTTCTTTCATTACTTCATACACTTTGGAAAACACTTTTGGAACAAACTTGTGTGTTGCAAAAAGTCTGACAGAGAAATACACAGAATGATCCGTATTCGATTAAAAACGTTGACTGTTGTCTCAAATGGAAACCCTTGTATTTTATTTCATTTTGGAGGTCAGTTTGGAAAACAAGCGGTCTGACGCAATCAATGATTAGTATTGTAATCGGCCAAGACGTGATGAAAGTATTGTTACATCATTTACTACTCACAAAAGGGTTTTTGTAATAATCGAATGTCACGAAATATCTTCTTCATCCACACCTTCTAAGTGCATCAAAGTTTGCCTTATGGTTTCTTCTGAATATTTACAGTTTGGTGAATCACAATGACATGTGAAGGACTTGTATTTCACTAGCCAGAATTTGTGGCCATAGTCGAAACTGAAATAAAATTGGTTGTTAGTTGATTATTCTTGCAAAATTTTGCATCTACAATGCTTTAATTTCTGATCTCATTTCATGGATATGAATTCAGTAATTTGTGAAATAATTATAGCAGTATTGTTTATTCAGAGAGATATTTGAATTCCAGTGTAAAATGGGCATTTTCCTGTCATAAAATATGCCCTTATATGTCAATATTATGAGAATCTGTCTAAATCATAGTCCTGGACATTTTTCTGATTTCAAGACATTGATCAAATATTAAGTATTGAAAGCGCATTAATCAAACATAAATTGATTAGTTGAATTTCGTAATGGCGACGGATAGGTGAGGAATAGCTCACAGACACAACATAGTTGCTAATCAAAATTGCCCACGCACTAACGTCACACGGCTCCTCTACTTAGTACTCGTTTGAACCTTTTTATCTGATCCGATCCAAATGAAAATACCAAAAAAATATGTACTAATTACTTCAGTAACTTTATTTTCAGTTTTTATGTGAATCACTGGAAATGTCCACTGCACGTCGCTTCTCACTTAGGTAATAATAATAATAATCATCTTTATCATTCTCAAGGAATGATGTAAGTGCATTATTTATAACGGAGAAAATGATGAAGTGATTGATTGAAGTTTGAACAATTAAATAGTTTCAACTCATCATAATGAATCTATGAATGAATTATAAAAACTGATTGGTATGAAATGATACGGTAAACTTTTGAGACTTGAATATGCATGAAGTGTTCATGATGTGTGATGTTTCTTACCTGATTTCTTCATTGACAGAAATTTCTTTGCAAGCGAAAAATGCGACTTTCGGAAACCTCAGGTCATGATGCTCAACAAAAACTTTCACAGGGTGTAAATTTGGTGAACATGAATGATTGATGAATCTGGCGAAGTTGCCATAATATTTAGCATCCACACAAAAAGTCTCAGAATCCTAAAATGAAAAGGAATTGTAACAACATATGTCAGAACCCAAGAGGATTTCACTACATGTAATAAAATCAAGCATGGAATGACGATTACAAGAAAATCAGTATATTCTGAAATTAAATTTGTTATTCAGTCTTCTTATCTGTTAGAACATTGTTGGCTAACTATGGAGAAAAAAATCTAGTGATCTGTATGTTCTGATTTGATCTGTCACTCAGTTTAGTGTATGATCACTGATTCACCGTATGGCGTTTCTGTATCGGACGAAATGATTCTCACTTGCTTTTCGAAATTTTTCGAAATTTGTGGTTATGTAACAATTAAGTTGTCAAGAGCTGTCGTGTGAAATCGATATCCTGTTTTGCATCGTGTTTTTGCTTGAAAGATTTCTTTTTCAATTTCCATTGTTCTAAAATTTCTTTTGTTTATAGAATTGTGTTGTGTTACTAGTATAGTAGTTTTGTCATTTCGTATAATTAGTTTGTACCTCATTTACGTAATTTTGCTCAGTTCTCAACTTGAATGACCATGACTATGCCATGACTGGCATATTTCATCCAGATTTTCTAGGTCATATAGGTTTGACAGGTAAACAACTGAAATTCTTGTATCTTTCACAATATGGAATTAATTATGATAACTCACCCTATTATCAAGATCGAATAAGAAAGAATCATCTTCCCTCTGATCCGCCTCAACATCATTCAATATTTCCCCTACATACTCGCATACGAAACTACCCTTGACAATGGCCTTCAAAGTCCTCACGCCCCAGCCTCTCGAATCAGTCTTGAAAATTTGAAACCTTTGTTGTAGGCCTCTTTGTACCACTCGGTTTTTGCAGGTTATGGCGTTGCACGAACATGCATCGTTACATTCAAATATCATGGGTGAATCTTAAAAAAAACAGAGCACAATAAATTTGTTCATGAATATACTGTATCAACTTATTCTTTAGACTTTAGAGCCATTGTTTCCAGAATACCGAGGGTATTACATTCAAACTTGGCAGTGGCGGTGAATTCCAGAAATGAAAAATTCTTTCAATATTTTATCCTTCATGTCTATTGAATTCGTTGAAATTGTTTGAACGCACTCTGGATGTGAAAATTGGATTGATAATCAAAAACCATGTGCATCAATTCTCTGTCTCAGAACTACAAGAGAATATACAAAGTGTTCAATTTGAAATTTCCAAGTTGTGTTCGATTTCCCTGAATCCAGAAATAATAGGAGAGTACAAAGTATGGAAAAAATTTCCAACTTCCCAATCCAACACCTCAAGTTTTTCCCAAGTTTCATAACCTCGGAACTCTGGAAACCATGGCTTGTGAATAAGTTGACACTTCGCATATTCTTTTTTCCACTATAGATTCTACCATATGTTTCACACCAAAGGGCTAATTCGCGAATTTATCAACACATGGTGGATCTAAAAGTTATAATTTTTCTGAATTTCTTGTAATGCGTGAAAAATTACTGCGTTAAGTACCAGTAGATATATTTCTATTACCTGGAATGAACCTGAAATTACCTGCAAAATTGAAGTCTAATGTCAATTTGCCCTCCTCTTCGTACCAACACTTTTCAGACAATTTACCACAGTCGCATATCCCACTTGTACATCTTTCATCACAGTTGCAGGTTTGTATTATGGACAGTCTTGTATCAATACTGAACCCTTCTGAACTGAGGCGACTTTTTGAAATGTAAGTGAAATCCTTCGGTTCAGGTTCATCATCGAATGTATTGACACATTGAATAGGGTTGGTTTCTCTTCCTTTAGATATATCCCTACGAGAGTATATTATAATGGTTGGGAGTGAATAGTGAAAAGGATGGAAAAACATGAAATTAAAGTTGGGGAAATATAAATGAAATATATGAGAATGCTATAAAATAAATAAATAAATAAATAAATACTAATATTTTGTATTGTACATACTCTGATAATATAGACTTGTATTTTTTGCAATTCAAGCCAGTTACTGATTGCAAATGAACATTCATAGCAATAACATTTCCGCTGACTCCATCTTCTGGTATACAATCATGAGGTGTTTCGTTGTTTTTATTCACCAAAAAAACATTGGAACCTCTCGCCAGAAGAATTATTATGCAGTCATATCGATCTTCTCTAGCAGCAATATGCCTGAAAAAATGGTGGGTCATATACAGCTACTTAGACTCGTTCAGTGAGAAGAATCATCAGTGAATAGATGAATATCTCAACCGAAATGCGATATCAACTTGCAAAAGTTCTGAGCAGAGTTTGCTTTGCTGGAGCCTTTCTGAGGTCAGTTGAGATGGCGAAAAAAACTCCATCCGGCCGGCGGCCAGGAGGTTTTGAGCAGCGTACATTTTTTTCTTGTCGGTACCACGAATAATAGATTTTCATTCCAATGCATAACGTAAAAAGCGGTGAAAGTGATATCCGATTATAGAATAGAAATATGATAACTAAGGCTACAATGGTGATAATATTCTTCAAATTCTCCAAGATGAACATAAGGTAATAAACTTGAATGAATGATAAGAAAAATTCTGGAACACCGTTTTCAACACTGTTGATACTGTTTTCTACACCATATCATACCTATACCTACCATAATTACCATTCGGATATCTAATTTTTCATAGCTCGCTTACTTATTCCGGACGAGTAGATATTTCTGGATACTTCAGCTATTTGATGACCAACTTCAGTCCACTGAGTCGTTTTTATTGTGATTGTCATAAATAATAAATGTATTTTCAACCCTCAGTATATTTTTTACTTTTAGACCGGTGAAGACGTCGCCAAGATCAATGAATTTTATTTCATTCATTCCATTCCGATGTAATGCGAATCGATGAACCCTTGTATCGAGTGTGTCAACTGAGATTGGATAGACTAAACAATGAAATTTTTTATATATGTGAAGTTCTGACTGATTTTGCTCTGGGAAAATTTTATGCAACTTCAATACTCACAATGGTGTCTCCCCATGAGCATTAACAGTGTTAACATCACAGCCCCTGTTCAGAAGTAACTCTACAATATGAGAGCTACCACTGAAGGCAGCCCAATGTAATGCCTCATTGTGCTCTACATCCCTCAGTAGAGGATCAGCTCCTTTGATGATCAAAAAATCAGCTACATCAGAATAGCCATTTTCGCATGCCCACACTAAAGGTGTCCATCCGCCATCATCCTGACAGTTGACATAATTCTTCACAGTGGTTCCTGCATCGAGTAGTATTCTACAAGCGGCGATATTACCACTTTTCGCAGCTATGTGAAGAGGTGTCATTCCATCAGTGCCCTATAAACATAATCGAAATTGAATAATAATATTCGTCATTATGTCTGAGGCATAACAAATGATGATTTCATTGTACTATTCGCAAGGCTAGTACAAGAAAATGAGATGATACATTTTGTTCATATGCTACAAAAATGAAATTAGATGAAATGGACCCGAACGGACCTTCATTATCAAGAATGATACTTGAATGTTACTCAAGATGTCGATAGATTCTAAATATATTATAATATTATATAATATATTATACAGGGTGTCCCAACGAAAACTTTCCACCCGGATTTACTGGGAAATGACAAATTATTTTCGGAAACGCTAAAACAGGTCGATTTTAATTTCTAGGGGGACACATGTTAGTAATGGATTTAGTCGAGCAACTTCATCCCCCGGACGGGGGCGGCTACCCCCTTGCGAATCATCATAGGGAACGTGGGTCGAGTGATAAATCATCTGAAAGCTCTCTTTATTCTCTATCCAAACGTGTATAATTTTTTCAAAATCGAATGAATGGTAATTGAAATTAGTGTTGTTGACAGGTTCAATGTAATTAGTCAATATCTTACCTGTTCTTATTCAAATTCAATTTATTTATTTATTTGAATGGACAAATGTATTTACATCTTCTTGAGAATGCCATCGATCCCATGATAACGGATATTATCGAAAACGATGGAGATTATTCGGCAGACAACCTCCATTTTCAACAAGATGGAGCACCACCTCACTATGCAGTAGCGGTTAGAAACTTTCTGGATGAACGATATACCAATCATTGGATAGGGCGACGAGGACCAATTGAGTGGCCAGCTAGATCACCGGACCTCAACCCGTTGGATTATTTTTTAGGAGGGCATCTCCGCCAGAGTCACTAGAGGACCTACGTGGTCGAATTGTAAACGAGTGCGGCAGCATAACTCCAGAAGTATTGGAAAACGTTCATAATAGTTTCGAAAGTAGACTTTATCATTGTATGGAGGTAGAAGGGGCTCATTTCGAGCAATTAATAAATTTAATTTCGATAAGAACAGGTACGATATTAATTATTTAAATTGAACCTATTACCACACTAATCTCAAGTACCAGTCATTCGATTTTGAAAAAATAATAAACGTTTTTATAGAGAATGAAGAGAGCTTTCAGATCATGTATCACTCGACCCAAGTTCCCTATGATGATTCGCAATGGGGTAGCCGCCCCTGTCAGGGGGATGAAGTTGCGTGACTAAATTCATCACTGACATATGTCCCCCTAGAAATCAAAATCGACGTGTTTCAGCGTTTCCGAAAATAATTTGTCATTTCCCAGTAAATCCGTGTCGAAAGTTTTCGTTGGGACACCCTGTATATATTATAATAAATAAAATGTTCTGTTATAATGAACTGAAACATGACATGCAGGAATATTCTCTGCAAATATTCACGGATAAATTAAAAAATATATATTCAATTCTATCAACTCTGTGGGTACCTTGACTGTAATACTGGCCCCAGACCTTACTAGATACTGTACAACATCATTTTTATTTGCGGCTGCTGCTAACATTAGAGGGGTGTTCTGCTCTTTGTCAAAATCATTGATTTCTAAGCCAGCAGATACTAGCAAATGGCATATATTGGATGAACATGCATGGGCAGCATAATGCAAGAGGTTGCCATTATTGAAATCTGTCAGTCTGAAGTGCATATCTACGCTATCTGACGCTGAAATGATATAAATAAGTCACAATGTATTCAAAATACTCAAACTGACATCTCATCGATGTATTCATGTATGTGGGATCAAAACAACATGAGAACTGAGTACACTTTCAAATAGAATGATTTGAAATACATTGAAGGAACAACTGATGGAAGAAATTTTTCTTTGCAATTGTTATGGAAATATACAAAAAGATTCATGTAGGGACAACACAGCCGGTAAGCTCCTCGATAAGGTGACTACAGCGACCTATAGTACTTTTGATATAAATGAATAGATACACCCTTTTTTTTCCCTCAAGGTTCCTCCTGAGATTCCAGTTTGAATACTTTTATGATGACAGTGAATTGATTATGATAAAAATACTTTACCTATAATGGAGGCTAATTTCACAATATCCTGTTCTCTCAGTGCTTCGACCAAATCATTTTCATCAAAACTCTGGCCTTGGATTTGTGATGTTTTGAAAACTTGAAAAGTTTCTATTGGCAGTAACAAAGGTGATGATCGCGACGTGTTTTCTTTGTCATGTGGAAAAGTCATTTTAGCGGAAAGGCTAAAATCGGATTGAATGCCATATTTATTTCATAGACTTCTGAAATGCTGAATAATAACTAGAGGATGTACTGAGTGTTTCAATATTTTAACAGTTGCTCAGTTATCTGAAAATAATAAGTTTCAACTGAAAATGCAAATGACCAAAGAGTTGAGTGAATATAATAGTGAAACATATGCACCAAAAGCTAGTAAGACCTGTAGAGAAAGTTGTTATTATTTTTGAAACACACAGTTAATTTCTTGATGATACACTATGTTGTATGTTACTGTTAGTGTCTTGATACAAGTTCTTGATTTCTAACACAGAAATTGAACTATTTCAATATACATTTCAATTAATGGATTAACAGATTTCCCAGAAATATTCGTGATAGTCATATCAAGGACAAGTTCCCATGAGTGCAATCATGATACTTGCCAATGAGAATATTTTTTGAACAATGATAGTAGATTGAAAACACTGTTCTTTTTTCGTATCCTCAATGGAACAGCATACATTCATGAAAATGATTGAACAGTTCAGTCAAGTAAGGGAGTTTTTGACTGCAAATTGACTGTTTCATATTGTTGTATTCTGGTATAATATATGATAGCTTATAGGATGAATTGAAATAATGAATTATGTTTGTTGGTAAAATATGCTTAGTAGAAGTGCTGCCCAGAATGAAAGTGATTCTATACATAGGCTGGTACTTCACAATTATCTCTCTTGATTTATGCCACTAAGAATACAAAAAACAATATTTTGTTGGAATCTATTATGCTGTGTGGTAAATACAGTGAGAATGATTACATGCCATTACATCAATACATGATATGAAAGTTTCAATTTTTCAATCAAAGCCTAAGAGTAATTGGTGTTACCATAAAAACTCACTGTATTGGTGTTTAGTTGATTAATTGTGTGAGGGTTTTATTAGTATTCACTAGTTTATAAAAAAATATAGTATTTTCTATCAATCAATCATTGGATGACTTTGGATATTTTCATATTGCAATACTGTCTATGTGAGCTGATGAATTATATTTGTCAGTTAGACATTGAGAAGACTCTTTGGAATATCTGAATATACAAATTCACTTACACAAAGTAAGATATGTATATTGTAATATTTGTATTTTTTACCTCCTTCACTCTGAAATTTTTTTGGTATCCTATTGAGCTGCTTAGTATGTATGAGAACAGTACTGTTGATGAAAAAATAGACATAGTTTTTTTGAAGATGCCACTGAATTTGGATAGATTATTTAGATATTCCTTACATAATGATGTACGATAAGAAAAATGTATGTGTATCAAAATATTTTTTCTTACCATTTTGAATTCTGTGTAGGCAGAAAGACAGGTTTATTTGAGCAGTGCATACTAATGAATATATCATGACAAGGAGTTGATATTCCACAATGTGGACAGCATTCCTTATTATCAACTATTATTTGACAGCTTCGATGAAATTGATGTTTAGCACTGCATTCAGCAAACTGACCCTTAAAGAAAGATTCATTTCATATATGCACTATATGCCATTGAGAATTGTTGAATACCTGTGTACAAAATACTCCACAAGTAGGACAACAGTTGTGACGGAACAATCTGTTCCTGTGTGAATCACACAAAATGAGATATGGGACCCTTTGTGATGGTCTTGAGAGAGAAGTTTTTTCAATATCAACCTCTCTGGTACATCCCAATAACTTCTCACTGATGCTGTCTACTGCTGAACAATGAACAATATCTGAAATGAAAATGGACATCAAGGATGGAAGTTGTTGCTCACAACAATCAATTAAGGTAGATTGGCACGTGTGAGGCAAATTACTGTACAGTCTCTCATAGTCTTGAACTATCATTCATATTTCAAATTTGTGGTCCCCTTTCAGGAACATTCATCACTTTCTAAGAGTGAAAACTGTTACTAGGGTTTGTTTTGACATATACCTACTCAAATTGTTATTCAATAGGAATCTTCCAGGACTGAGGACATTTTCGAGAAGAAAAATGTATAGGGAACAATTTTTTTCCATATTTCATTCTTGCCTCTCATGCCTTGAAGTAGGTATTTGAAATGATGACAGTTGTTAACTTGTATAATTCAATGAGAATGGGTTCTAGTCTAATAATCTTCAAACCAATGGTAATAATTGTTCGGAATCCAATCATCAAGTACGTAGTCCATTTGTTCTATATTAATAAATACTAACCATTCTGATTGGGAGTCTGATACAAATTTGAATTTTGGGTACAGAAACACAATTTTTCAGATATCAATTGGGATTCAACTGATGAACATTCTGGATCATCAGGAAAATCATTTGCTTGGTCACCTACGTTTGGACTTGAATTACTAGGCTCATCAGAATCACCTCTGTTGAAACTGGAAAACAGTTGATTAGAATGATTCTAGATTTATCATGGCGTCAATCCCAACCTGCTAAAAATATTTTTTGATTTTCTAGTGCTTTCAGCTATGTCAGATATATCTTCACTTCCACTAGATGTATTTTCTTCAGTATCAGTATCTTCATCAGTACCATTCTGATTAGGTTTTGGTCTCTCAGTCTTACAAGTGATTGCCTTATCAAGAAGTCTTTTGGACTTATTCCTCCTAGATGGGATGCTAGTGGAAAATCCATTTTCTTGAGCTTTTCCTGAATATTTTGCAATTTTCATTCTTTTTCCATGTTCAACTAAAGCGAGATTTTCTAATATTTTTTGGGTGGGTTTGAGAGTTCTTGATAGTCTTTGTGGTTTACTTGGTGCATTAAAAGATTGCTCCTTTCTAGCTATAGCACTTTGCAGAACAGAACCTTTCAAGTTTTTCAGTGTACGACTTGAGGAACGTTTTGGGCATGTCTCTTCATATGAATTAGATTTTTTTTTAGCTGTTCTTTTCGGTGGTGATGGTGTTTTCATTTCTATAGGAGATAATATGGGTCTTTGGAAATTTGAATTATTGCTAGATGATTCATCTTTCATAGACATTGCATTTGTCTTTGAATCAGCTCTATTTGGTGCTATATCCTCAGTTTCTACTTGTATGGATTTCAATTGAAAATGTGACATTGGTTCTGACTGATTGAACTGACTCTTCATCTCCCCTAAGAGCTCTTTGATGAATGTGTGTTCTTTTGGATTTTCAATGTTCATTTTTCTGGAAGATGGGATAGGTCACTCATGAGTTCCTCTCAAAAAATCCTTTCTTTATTTGATACATGAATCGAAATATTATGAGTTCCATATTTGATTCTAAGAAAGAAATTGGGATACTTTTGGAATGGATAATCAAATACCCATTCCATGAAGGTTACTGTCAAAATGTGCCTGGATGGTATGCTGCAGATTACTTATACACGGTATACTGATATTCTGCAAGCTGGCAACACACATTTATTCACATATCATCATCATTATATCTATTTATTTAACAAAAAGAAGTGCCATATTGGCTCTTGCTCTCTTTGTACCCCTCTTCTGTGCTTATAACCTAGCAGTTCTAATAACAATAACAAATATCTATAACATACCAATAATTCTTTGACAAGTCTCGCGGTAATCGAAGAGGAGAAACGGAAATACCCGAGCAGTTTATCAAGGGTTCAAACCAAAGATCAAGATTGAGGTGGTTATAACCACCTCAATCAAGATCTAAGGTTCAACCAGAGTTCACTCTCTGGTTCGACGTGCCTGCCGCCAGAGATAACTAACCATTTTGGTATTCTCTCATTTGTTTCTGTCACATGACAGATGACAAACGCCTGCTTTTCTGTCACAGGTTTTACTTTCTGTCTAGATTGTCAATATATTGTCAATCTGTGAATTGTTAAATTTCTTCATAAAAGAAGAAACAATTTTCCTGCGCCTTAAATCAGTGATATCCCATAAATATCCATTTATTTCGTTCAAATCCTGGTGTATCAAATCACTACTTTGTAGATCACATCCATCATGGCATTGAAAGCCCAAGTTGGTCAAAGTGAGTGAAAATACATATTTTTCAAAAACCATTACGCATTTTACGAATCGATATTTTGAAACTATGGCTTTATAAAGATTTATCACTGTTGACTATATATCTTCGTTTATGAAGCGTGTGGATTATGCTCTCAACCTAAATTCATGATTCTTTTCTTAAAACAAATACTCATTTATTTAGTCATTCTGTAAAGATATAGTGGCAGGAGGGTGGTTGGAATGTTGACGTCACTTGTCAATATTGTTCGGGCGGCGTATTGATCATGTTCATGTTGTGTGTACAGTATGTTAACAACAAAAATAAATCAAATGATAAATAATTCCAGATGAATGATGGTTCACTGTCCACGAATATGATATCTATTTCAATAAAAATTAAAATAGTACATCGAACATAGATTAGAATGTCATGATGGTTTTATATTTATACAATTTATAATTATATAGTATTGAATTTCGTTTTGACGATTTCAATTGAGTTCGATTGACGATTCAATAATCAATAAATATTGAGAAACTTCAATTTAAAATTTATTGAATTGGATTTTCAGTGGATTTCGAAGACTGAATCAGTAGATGAGGGTGGACTATTTGTTTTCTTGTATTTTAGAGCTACATCAATTCTCAACATGAAAAAATACTAAAAGACATTGCACCTTCATTTAATAGAAAAATGAATGTCTGGCAAAGTGGTCTGTCTCCCTTATTATATAGAAATGAAAATATAAAAACTCATTTTTGAATGAAACTAGTAACCTGGATTCTGTTTCATTTTTCATTTCATTTTTTAAATGAATGAGTTTGAAATTCGGTACATAAGACCTAATGTAACCTAATATAATTATGGGACGATGCAACAACTCAAAATCCACTCCATATTTTCGAGGAATTCAAAATAGGTTCTTTTTGGTAGGTAATACAGGAGATGGAGTATTAGAATCAACTGGAGGTCCTTGATACCTATCATCTGACCAGGTTCTTGATAAAAATCATAATTGACTCATAAAAAGTTCAAATCCCTCACAAAAATCGATTTTGACAAATTCAACTTTGCAAAGGCATTCTTAAAAACCCACAAATCATACCAAAAACTCATTCCCACACTTGAGCAAAACGTACCCCAAATTCACACCCATATAATTTTGCCCTTGTGCATTGTAGAACCTCAAAAACCCACTGTCATAAGAAGCGCTGGTTCATCCTCAAACCAAAGAGCTTGAAACTCAAATTAAATTTGGTCTAACAATTTTAAAATTGCATCAGAAAGTTCAGATTCGTCGAGATTCAAAATAACACGAAATGAATCCACCTACCGTTCGTAGAAAATAAAAAAAAATTGAATGAAAAAAAAAAGAGGAAATCATTCACTTTCTCGAATATATTTTAAAATAATAATCGGGAAAGAATATCAGAGCGAAAACTGTAAAATCGATGATTTTGATAAATAACTCTGTCTCGTTTTTCCTAAACATCCAACCTAACACCCTGTGTATTGATCACCATTTGACGAACACCCTGTAAACATTTTGTAGAAATTATGAATGAGGTGATAAAACACAAACCTGTCAAGAAGAATGGACCTGCAGCTCAACAGGCTGTACATGGTGTAGAATGGCGAATCCTTGTGGTGGATCAGCTTGCCATGAGAATGGTATCAGCCTGTTGTAAAATGCATGATATCTCCGCTGAGGGAATCACATGTAAGTTTATACAGGGTGGCTCAATGAAAACAAAACGAGGTATGCATCTTACTGAGATATCAAGGAACTGACATTAAAATAAATGATTCTTTATGTAATGTTGGATAGGACAGGATTTAAAAAAAACACATAAGGCACTTCTTAGATGAACGTCGTTCTAACTACAAAATGAGAAATATTGATGAAAGGGAAAAAAGCGTTACTTCCCATCACTAGCCGATTATTCTCATGAACGTGTTTTCTCAAGAACTACTGCATTGAATTCCAAAAACAAGGAAGTGTTGGTGAGAGATTTTGATTACCTTCAAAATGATGTATCACTTGACCCCTTATCCCATTTGAGATTCAAGGGTTGGAGCTCACCCCTCCGAGGGGTTTGAAGTGAAAAAAATGAAAACATGCGGAAAATATTTCCCTCTTGAAATAAAAATCGACCGGTTCGAGCGTTTTTTTTTCTGGGAATGATAACTATGTCAAATCGGCCTTGTTTCGTTTCCATTGGGCCACCCAGTATGTTAATATGTACTACTAAATATAGGGTGCTCAACTTATTCTCTGGAGTTTGGTACCTCAGTGGTCTTTGAGAGATACAAAAAAAGTATCATGTGAAACCGACTGTAAAACTTATAGATGGAGTCAAGTTCCAAATTTATCAATTATTTATAAATATGCAGGGTGTTCCATTACCAATTGGAGAAATCTCAATCATAGAACTGAAATATAAAGAAAATATGAAGATTTAACCGAAATTACCGAGGAAATTGTGTGAAAAATGTGATGCATAAAATACTTGTTATAGGAAAGGTAATGAAATATTGAATTAGTTTTGCTTTCCAAAGCATTCATATTACAATGGCTGGGAATGTGGGTGAGGCATTTGAAAATCCAATACAACCTTCCTGTATCTCACGAAATGATTTATAAATGAATCTCAACGTCATCTAATATAACTCACATAAATTTTGCATGAAACTTTTCTCGTATGTTTTCTGGCAACGGAAGCATCAAACTTTGCAGTATAAGATGATTACCCTATATATGAGTAATAACGGAAAATGCCAGGTTTGAAATTTCATTTTATATTACTGAAAATGAGAGAAAAGTTTTAGATAGCAAGAGCAAGAAAACAATTCAAGGTACTTTTCAATATTGAATTTTTGTGCCTCAAAAATAAGCAACCTTCGTATAATTTTACTATTATATTGAATAATTATTACTATTATAACTATTAATTCATTCGATCAATTGTAATTATACATGTGTATCACAGAAAATCCACATGAATTTCTAAATTGAATCATTCACATAGGTAAGTCACCAGTTTGAGAAAATGAAAGTATTTTAAATGTATGTATATTTGAAATATATGTAAGTTTTTTGAATATAAATAATGCTTGATAATGCTACTCAGATAAAAAAATGACGAAGGAGAAAAAATATAATAAAAAAGTTTATTATAAAATTTCATATTTTTTTTGCAGTTTTTATTACCAATATCTTTTTATTTCATTTTCGAAAGTGTTGTATGCTCTGATGACTTCAATTCAATGGCATTTCATTATAAATTTCAGAACCAATGTTTCTAGATAGTTCCATAATTTTAGGTTAATTGTTTTCAAGTTGAACACTGTTGATTCGGTTTCTTGTAACATTATTATAATTGATTTCATTGGTACCATATGAATAATATGGACTGGGCTGTATATTCATATTTACTATGTTCACTATTATTTCTCCACATCAATAGTGGTTGAGGATATACACAAGAAAAGAGAACCACTAACCACTATGGAGGCAGTATATTTGATTACTCCATCTGAAAAATCCGTTCATGCACTAATGAATGATTTTGAGCCACCACGTTACACATATAAAGGAGCACATGTTTTCTTCACTGAAGGTATGTCAATTATCAATAATCATAACACTAGTACTCCATGTAGGAATTTTTTTGTTCAAAAATTGATCTCATTTCAATATTGACTACACATGCACCAATACACCTAAATGTTTTTTTTTTCAGGTCCATTAAGTAGGGAAAATTGTGACTGCATTTTCTGATGTGGTAGAAATAATATGAAGCTAATAATATCTGAGAATAATTTTCCTCATACCTTTACGAATAGCTAGCTGACATCACTTATCGAGTACTTCATAATATTTCATTAAAGAATTTCACATTCATTGACAAATATGCTTCCGATATTACAGGGTGCAATGAATTTCGGTAGTTGGTGTATGGAAATTATATTTGATATTTAAATGTTGAGATGTGATCAATTCTGTATTTAGCTTTTTATTATTATTTTTTTTTTCATTCTCTACAGCATGCCCAGACGAATTGTTTAACGACTTATCTCGACATCCGGTAGCAAAATACATTAAAACATTGAAAGAAATCAACATAGCATTCATTCCCACAGAGTCACAGGTACTGATAATGCTTTACTAATACAAATTTCATGCTTGTTGACTATATTTATTGAATTCAGTGCAAGACAATTTCTGAAAAATAACTATTAGTCACTCACATGCATTCTTCGAAACGCATTGATTTGTAACATTACAATAACAGGAACTTTAATGTTTAAATGTTCTTGGGTTTGTCCTTCTGGTTTTCTGAAATTATGAATGATGAAAGTACATCAACGATCCATTCGTTATACTCTTGCGAAATTGTTGAAATCCAAAGAAAGGCCTATTGGAAAGAAATCAATTTCTCTCCGAGTTGCCCATGAACTGATGTTCTTGTGACGTTATATTCTATTTCTCCACTCACTGTTTTTGAAATGTTGGAGGAATCATTTCGAACTTCTTATTTTGTTTAGATATTGCACGATTTCAACTGTAATTTCAATTCAAAGCCGCTCATTTCAATTGACAGTGAATAATATATAATGATCATTCTTAATGATTCATCTATAGGTCATCCTGACTGATTTTGAATTATATCTTTCATGTGAATATGTGTGTTGCTAATTATTTTCCATGACATGAAGTGATTGTGTTGCATATGAGTTTGTTAAATGTCTTTGTTTATGTGGTCCACAAGCACATGTCTGTCTTGAAATCTTTGCTCTCTCTGTTTTTTAAACAAATATTATAAATCTATCAGTTACCAATTATTACCATTGATTACCCACAACAAGGTCTGCACGATTGAAGTTGTATCAACTGGTTGGTATTACTCTGGGTTTTCTTCTCTCATACCATGTATGTTGTACATGTAAATTTTTTGTTGTAAATATGGCCATGACTGTCGAAATTTTCATGGAGTATGTGTTCAAGGGAAGTGTCAGTATAGTCATGTCAGAAACTGCAAGAAATCCAGATTTAGTTAAATGGGGAAAAGTTTCAGGAGGCAAAAAAAATCCATGATGTAATCTCTTGTTTCTGAGTTAACTTTCGAGTCCTTGACTATCATCAAGAAATTTTCATGATACGGACCTGCATTTTCTATAATTTCCTGAGCAAGTAATTCTGTATGATCCTGGTACTCAACGATGATGTAGTTTTTGTGTATTAAAAAGCAAATGAAATAATATAGTACAAGTCAAACAAAAAATAATTTTAGAGATTCTGAAAAACCAACGATGCACACGGTGTTTCGTTCAATGAAATATAACTTATTATAGCTACAATCGAGAGCGTATGTAAATGAAAATTAAAATCTGGTAAATCAGTTTTTCGACAATATTTCAAAAACCAAAGATCACATCACATATTCCTGTCATTATTTTGTGAGCTCTTGAATCACGCATGGTTATTCCCATTTATCTAAATCTGAATCTCTTTAAGTTTCCCTATACTGGCTCTCCTTATCTTGGACTCTGCATTGCATATAAAAAGATTGATTTGTAAAACTATTCGATAGTCATGGACAAAGTGTTTCATGACACGACCTAACGTGCAATTCATCTGCGTGTATGATATCCATCATCATATATGCTTATTGAATGATATACTTCTCAAATCTTGAATGTTTGTGTTCAGTCTGCCCTGAGGAATTGTTCAATGAGCTGTGTAAATCGTGTGCAGCCAAAAAAATTAAAACTCTGAAGGAGATCAACATTGCATTTTTGCCATACGAGTCACAGGTGTGTGGTGTAGCTTGCTTGGTGTAATGTGATATTTTTTCATTTGATTTGAAGGATGATCATCCAACTCTCAATGGCAATATGTGGACTACGAATAAATCATTCCAATAACTGGCTTAGGTTGGTTATTCATTCAATAGATCAATGTATCCATTACCAAAGCATGCATTCAAATTTAGTCCATAAAGATCCAAGACATCCAAAAAAGTTGGAATCGGAAGGGAATAACAATAAATAAAACTTTTTTTCCATAATAATTGATGAACTTCTCTTTGCTATAAAATAGTCCTTCGATTGAGAAACGTTCAAGTTTAATTTAATCCCATATCCCACGTGTCGCTAAAGTTTGTCATTCTCAGGTTGTTAGTAATCAGTGTTGCCGATAGGCGTGTGATAAAATCAGAGCACCGGAATCATATACTACCAATTGGGTAATTTAGGGCAGATCAATGATCTGTCCCAGAATGCAACTGTGTTCGAAATTTACCTTTCAGATTCCAAAGAGAGAAATGCCTTGATGATATTCAGTCACGCTCTGTTCCTGTTTTCAACACAAATTGGAAAACTTCTCGTTGCAAATATTTGACCTCTGTATAATAAAAATTTGGCAGTTTCGGATTCCGGGTTATCCTCAAGAATTATTCCTTGAATTTTAAGGGGATTTGTCCACCGCTTTAGGAATTCATTGTTCACGTTCACGTTCCACTACTCTCGCTTCCACTTCTTTACTTAAGGAAAATCAATTCGAAAGTTTTAAGATTTACATAGGAGGCAAATCGCATTATAATGATTTGAAATGCTTTCTTCATTGGAAATAAACATAGACAACTCAGTATGAGATACAATAGAAATCAATGCACAATGCTAAAAAAATCCTCTCTCCGTGACCGAAAAACGATATGAGCATAAGTCCAAAGCAAATATGTTATTGGTGCAACTGACAATATACGGTATTATTAAAACATTTGTTTTTTTTTTGAAAGAGCTCAAAGCTATATCTCTGACTCAACCAATACTCCCTTTTGACATTCTGAGATTGCAAAATATTAGAAAAACTGCGAACTGAAACTTCAAAGATATTGATTTTTTCATTTTTCTTCGATGATAGATATTCCAAAGTACTCTATATTTTCGTTGCTGATTTCAGTGGATAGAAAAAAAATCAAATGATCGATATTTTATGGCATATTGAAGAAAAACTAGATAAAATTTATCAAGATGGATGCAAATCTCAATCTCCACATTTTTCTTCCACTTCCTTTTCGTAACTCGACTATGCTTCATATTTCGAATGAGAATATATACATGTATTTGTCTCAAGTTGAAACCCAATATACTATTTCGAACTTTTGAATCGAACAAATACATTTTCGATTCGTTTTAAAATCTGAGAAAGTACCGTATCAAATATCCAACCAACAACAAATTGAAACGGATCATGATGTGTCAGCTTGCAATTGAGCTAGGTGGATGTTCACCATTCTGTCATAATATGGTTGTATTTCTAATAATGATCACAAATTATATTTTGGATTGATAATTATACTTGGCGTCAGCGTATTCTGTAGACAAGCCATGGTTTTCAGAGTTCAAATGCAAAATACAAATGCTTCCTAAAAATCAAATGTACCCTGACAAGTTTGAATCTATTACCCTCGGAATTCTGGAAACCGTCTGAAGAATATGTTGACTACTTGAAAATGCTCATTGGAAAACTGAAGGAGAATTGCATAATTCGGAGCTGCAAACAGAATAGCCCTGATATTCCGGGAGAAATATTTGATATTAATGATTACCGAATGATTATTTTTTGCATTTGAAATACGTATAATTCGAATTTATCTTTGAATTCATATCTTTCCGCAGTTTACAATTCATTTTCAGTTCATTTGATTGATAAGGCTTCCTTCCAGAATAAGCACAGTACTTTCATTTTCCTTCCAGAAAGGAAAAATTATTTCAACAAAAGTTAACAAACTTTGAATGAAACTCAGTCTATATATCATTAGTTAAAACACTACTAAAGTCGAAAATTTCTATTGAAAATTGAATTTATGTTTCATGGTCCTTCTAGGTATTCTCTCTGGACTCACCTGACACTTTCCAGTGTAGTTATGATCCCACTTTTGCTGCTGCCAGAAATGCTAATATGGAGAGAATGGCTGAACAGATAGCAACCTTATGTGCTACTCTCGGAGAATATCCCCATGTGAGATATAGAAGGTATCTACATTCAATATATTTTCGAATAGTCATTACTTCTTGATGCACATTGGCTTTTCATTTGATATGGTCATAGTCTCTCAATTTTCTAGTCAGTGTCACAAACAATTTTGGATGGAGATCGAGTTGAATTTATCTTCATATTAACTACACTGTTTTCTAAACGCCAAACAATCTATTTGCTTCGATTTTGACTAGATGATATTGGTTGTATAATGAATGTGTGTTATTGACACAATAAGATTAACAAACACTGTGTAGTAAGTTCTTGTTAGTGAAATTCAAGAAATAGTTGAATACCTATCTATCAATTGACATTGAAGAAATTATGATGCGAGATAATATGTTCATAGTGACTGTTTTCAGTGATTGGGAGAGAAATGTTGAGTTGGCCCAATTGATCCAACAGAAATTGGATGCATATAAGGCTGATGAGCCTACAATGGGAGAGGGACCTGAAAAAGCTCGATCACAGCTGATTATTTTAGATCGCGGTTTCGATTGTGTATCCCCATTATTACACGAACTCACATTCCAAGCTATGGCCTATGATCTGCTACCGATTGAAAATGATGTCTATAAGTGAGTAGTTGAGTATTGTTGTTCATTTCCTTTTTCAGTTTTGATGATTTCATTTTGTCTTGTCAATATGTAATTCAAAAATCATCACAAATTGTTATTATGTATAACAAATCATATTATTGCATGTTATCAAATTCGTTGTTTTGCCACCAAGAAAATATTCATATCAAATCAAATCAAATATACTTTATTGTCAAACATCAAGTTCTTATTTTCTAATTACACTGTCACTGTTTAACATCTTTATATAGTTTTAGGGATCATCATCAGAAATCCAACAATACTGTTTTAGTAAATATACAGGCTGTCTCAAATCTTTGCTTCATCATATCACTATCTCAAATTTGGACAGTGTCAACTTGTTCAATGTTTGACCCGATATCATTTGCAGTCAAGACAATTTTTTGTTAGGTATGAGGCATCAGCTGGTGTTATCAAAGAAGTTCTTCTCGATGAAAATGATGAATTGTGGGTAGAATTACGGCACCAGCACATTGCTGTCGTATCCCAAAGTGTGACTAAGAATCTGAAGAAATTCACCGATTCGAAGCGCATGACCCAAAGCGACAAACAGTCCATGAAAGACCTTTCTACTATGATAAAAAAGATGCCGCAATATCAGAAAGAGCTGTCGAAGTATGCGACTCACCTGCATCTAGCTGAAGACTGCATGAAAGCCTATCAAGGGTATATTGATAAACTATGTAAAGTGGAACAGGTACATCTATGAATTTTTTTTTGCTTCATTCGTTGAAAAAATATCTACTGGTGTAGATAAAAACTTTGAATTCTCAAATATCATATAGCTTAGTATGGAATATTCGATTGATTAATTGAATGTGGCTTTTGAGTTTTCTTCAAGTATGATTCAATCTCAATTCGATTCAATATTCTCGTTCATCAAGCTGCCAGATGAGTCAAATAAAAAGGCATCATCGATAGTTATCTGAGATATCTTGACACTTGACATACTGTAAGATTTGTTCTGAAAATCAGTAACAGGAATATTCAAGATATAATTTGGTCAGTTCTTTCAACTTTACATATATTTCTCTTCACCGAGGTGGAAGGTGCTTCATTATTGTCGTGGTGTTCAGCGCCGAGGTCAACTAAATCTTGAGACAGTTATGAAACTTTTCACCACTTTTTTTATCGAACCATTTCCATCCTTTTGTAAACATGACGAGATTTTTGAGAGAATGTGTGACTGATTTCAATTAGATTGCAATTATTATTTCAATGAAGGTGTGGTGACTTTTTGGTGACATATTTTACATTTGTATTCTTCAAGGACTTGGCAATGGGTACAGATGCTGAAGGTGAGAAAATAAAGGATCACATGCGGAATATCGTTCCCATACTCCTAGACCCAAAAATTACAAACGAATATGACAAAATGCGCATTATTGCCTTATATGCCATGACAAAGAATGGAATAACAGAAGAAAATTTGTCCAAACTTGCTACACATGCCCAGATTAAAGACAAACAAACTATCTCCAATTTGCAGTTGCTTGGCGTCAATGTAATAAATGATGTAAGTTATATTATCCATCTATGCAAGCTATATATTATAAATATCAGTTCTTATGATGTAATGTAACAAAATATTCTCAGTTGCAGAATTTAGCTATCAGAATTTAATGACTGAGTTATCCTCCCATCTACTGATATTCAGTTTTAATTCTCTGTTTTTTTGTTTCTGGTACATATAATCAGCAAGTTTTTTTAGATATTTGCAATTTAGTAATATAACGAAAAAATGTATCCTTCAAGATGAGTAGCCAAGTTATCAGCAACATGTTGCTCAGAAAATTTTACCGTTACGATTTTTTACCATCCTGTCAAGCCTTATATTTTTATCGCTGTTTTAAAGTCAAAACTTGTGCCGCTTGAGAAGAGCGGGATAGTTCATAGTGGACTCTGAACCATTTACAATTTATGTTTACTGAGAAGGAAACTTCCGTATCAGTGTCACCCACTCATTTTCATCGTACCTATTAATGAGGGTGTTCATTTCTCACATTGCAGTGTAATCTGTTACTTAGTGCATCTGTCACATTAATTTTTCGAAATATGCAAATACGGAAAAATATTCAATCCACATTATTTTTTACCTCGTTTTCGAGCAATGAATTATTAACAGTTCGTTCCTAGGGGGGCCAAAGGAAGAAAATCTATAACGTACCCAGGAAAGAAAGAATAACTGAGCAAACTTATCAGATGTCGAGATGGACGCCGGTGATTAAAGATGTCATGGAGGATTGCATCGAGGATAAACTAGACCAGAAACATTATCCTTATTTGGTGGGAAGAGCTCAGAGTACTGGATATCATGCACCAACTAGGTAATCTGTCTTTGAAATTATGCAACGTTTCAAATATCAACTTTTCAAATATCAATTCACCAACATTTCCCTCATACAGTTAGTGTTATTATGAAGACTATAAAAACATCCAAATGAGGATGCCGGATAACATTGAGTTGTTAGCGAAGTTTCTAGAATCTATAAACATTATAAATCGAATATGATACATACTGTACCTACATCACTAATAACCCTCGTGGTTGATGCGTTAAATAATAGTTGAAAAAATATGCCGAATGTTCATTTTTTATCATTCAATACCTCCAAAACCAGTACATTATCTTCAGGAGAGCTCGCGACTGGTACATCAGCTGGGGTATAGAGGATTGGTTGAAAAGAAATCGCATCGGTGCATTCACTATTATCATTTGCATTATAATTTCAGCGCCCGATACGGCCAGTGGCACAAAGACAGGGGCCAGCAGGCGGTGAAGAACGTGCCGCGCCTCATCGTGTTCGTCGTGGGCGGCATCTCTTTCTCCGAGGTGCGGTGCGCATACGAGGTCACCAACGCGCAGAAGAATTGGGAGGTGATCATCGGCTCGTCGCACATCCTCACCCCGGAAGGTTTCCTCAGCGATCTGGCGACGCTCGCCGTCTAGAATCCGCTGAAACGGGTCACGTTCGATGTACCGGATTGAGGGGCCTATGCGCTGGCTTGTTATGTTAGAACTTGTTTTCGTTGCGCGTTTTTGCGTTAGAGCACATCCTTTTATAACTCCCGAGCCATGGTGGAAAAGAGGGCAACGTCGCACGGCAGGCGACTGGCGGTCCTACTCATAGAATGTCCTGTGCAAAACCAGGAACCCTTTTTTGTCAGAGTAAGTGACATCTCGGTTGAAATTGAGATTTGGCATCTATCAATAGCATAATATTTCAATGTAAGTTCTTTTATCCACTACTAACCTGAAAATTCATTACTTTATGACCTGGGTAAATAACGAAAAAGATATTTACCTAGGTAAATGATGAACTGTCAATAACATCGATGATATATAGTATACACACGATACCTATGCAACCAATGAGACACTCCTTATCAACCGAAACATAAAAGAAATATAGATAAGACTGCGAAATTCACTGCTGCACAAAGCGATTTCTGCAATGATAAAAAATGTTTTCTTTTCACAATATTTCACATAAATCACATCGACCTGTCGTTGAAGACGAGATGAGAACCGATCAAATTCCACAATGATTGGAAACCAGAGATCAAGCTTAGACTCAGAGAGCATAGAGTAGACAAACTGAAGTAGGACGGACAGTATGAAGTCCAAGCCTTGTTGCCATTCATCTATGCCATGGCTAGGATTTACAGAAGGCTATGGTTATAGGTGTGTAGAGAAGTTTGTGCAAACTGGTCCACTGAAATTTATTCATGGATTTTGGAATCTGCAACATACATGAATGGAAACGGAATCGAGAAAGTAGTATAAACGTTTATTTCTATTTCATTTCCAACTATTGCAAAAAACAGGTGATCCGGAACCAAGTTACCCCCTATTTCTGTTGATTATCCTGATTTGATGTCATAAATATATAATTTGGCAAGTGGCAGATTGAATATGTCACTTCCGATTTGACCCGAAGTGCAACTTTTTTGAGAAATTACGATTCAGCGTAACATTTCAATCATACTAATAAACTGATTTATTTCAAATGCGTACAAAAAGTTCTTTCATGTTGATGAAGAAACTTGTAATTCTCCTTCATTCATTCATCAACAACTGCAAAAAAATTGTCTCTATATCATTATTTAATATTCTCTAGCCATAGTGACAGTATTTAGATATATAATATACAGGAAGTCTTATTGTCCAAAAGTCCGGGGGCAGAAGGTGATCGTAAAACATGGCCAGAATAGCAAATCACAGGCGTACAGTGTACTTATTGGAAAAAGTATGTAGTCATTGATAATAATGAAGATATGACAGTACTGAAACGTGAATAGGTCACAAATTTGAGCAACAGAATTTGATTCCAAATAACGCCACTATTTTAGATCTGATAACTTCATTATTCTTTCAATCCCTACGAGCATTATCGAGCCTTATCGATCCAATCGATCCGTTTTTGTGAAGAACGTCAATTTCAACAAGTGATAAACTATATAATTGACTGTAATATAATAAACTCTGGTTAGCGCTTGACTTGAGTTTTTGAAGGTTCCAAGTTGCAACTTATACATCGTTGGAAACTAAATCTTATGTTGAACTGTAATTTCTCAAGAAAAGTTTTCCATTCGAAATAGAAAAGTGGGGTGCAGTTTTGGTCAAAATGTGTCATTCAGTGTGTCAGTCTGATACATTATATTGCTAAATTATTCATTCATTGGATAGCAATTTTTAAATATTTTATCATATCAATGACAAGGAAGATATAGGGGAGAGAAATGGGTAACCTGTAACCTGGGTAATCTCTGAGCGGACTGAACCAATGCAGACAACAATTTTGGCATGCACTTTTGGTTATCATTCAAAAATTGTAGACGAGTTTGTTTCTAGTAGTGGGCTAGTTTGTAAGAGTACTCTAATAAATCAGTGATTCACTATTATATATATATAAATATATATATATATATATATATATATATATATATATATATATATATTTTCGGGCGATTTCTTAATGGCTCGAAAGAGATGAAATTTTGTTGTCAACCTTAAAATATTTTTTTGTTGATTGGTATAAAAGGCATCAAATTATTTGTATTTGATAAGAGATATCCAAAACCATAACCCGTAATACCAAAGCATTCCACATTTTTTTATACTTTTTCTTAATAGTCAAACTAACTTCAGGGCAGGTGTGTTTTTGTTTCGCATTCAATTTTCCATAAGTATCTAAGAGTTGAAAAAGTACCTACTTGTTATATTTTCTCAAGCTTTAAATAATCACTAAGAATTAATCTAGTCTCAAAACTGCACATAGAATCTAGTTCGAGTGTTTGGAATAAATATTATACAATTCTAAATAATCAATATGTAAATCATAGTAACTATATTATGTTAGATTAATAAATCTGTATACTGTTGTTTCACGTGATCTAAAAATTTGGTGATCTATTCCATGTGCTATATCGACTGTTTCTGAAAAAATATTAAACATATAAATAATATTTTATTCACATGGTTGATAACTTCGAATCGAATATTATAATTCTATTTGTTGATTTTCCCCTAATGTGCTGTGTCCTAGAGTAATTGGAAAATGTATCTTGTATTCACCACTTGTGTTAAAATTGACAATATAAAATGTAAATTGGTGAGTGTATCTAAGCTATTTCTGTGTTCTAGTTATATTCATAAAAAATCTATGATGTCAATTGAAATTCAATAAATATGGTAGCAGTGCAGACTTTTTTTTAATCAAATGTTATTATGGAATAATGATACTGCCATATGGATGGCAGGCAAATTGTGCTGATATTCTTAATTTTCCGTATTTGTTTCGCATTTTGGTGGTCGGTAATTCACTGGGTCAATCTGAGATACTTTTTTCCGAACTATATCTTTCACTTTCATAGAATATCAAAATCTGCCACACCGATTGTTACTTTCACAAAGTTTAGAACAATATCTACTCGAGATTATTGTATCCTAGAATCGATTCCATATTACCAGACCATTTTCCACCCCTCATGGACAATTAGGCACCAATGAAGGGTGAGTGTGGAAATGCGAGCATCAGTTGCACAAATTTGTGCATTAATTGGTCGTGTGCTAGTATTTTGACCGACAACTATTACATGGCGACCAGGAAGAAGAGCTTGGATACAATTTCTCCCAAGTCCTTACTGAAGAAGAAACCCCCAGGAAGCTGCAGCCTTCCATGACGAAGGTATGAAATACTGCCTTTCTTCAATACACCCGTTTATACAATATATATGCATTATATTGTGATGTATTATACACATATATACACATCTAATTATGTATTTCATGCATTTTTGAGTGTATTTGGATGAGCTCAATATCATTTATTATTATTATTATTCTTATTATTATTATTATGGCACTGCCAGTAATACCCCGAATTACCCTACTGAATTAAGCGCAGATCAAGGCAAGACGAGAACGAAACAAGATGATGTGAACAATGATCAAGAAAGGACTTACTACAGAGGATTGCAATATTACATTTACGATTTGGTAACCTTTTTCAGTCTCAGATTAGCTTTCGATTCTGAAGTAGCTGATTTTAAAATAGCTATTGATGACCGAAAATGGCAATCATTCGGAGACATAGTGATTGAGGTGACAGTTGAAAAAAGAAAGGAAGAAGAGCTGTTCATGCTATTAAGTATAAACAAATATCGAAAAACTCTAAGAAAATCGAATGCCTTGACGATGCTGAAATACATCTTTGCAAAGAATACACAACTCTAGCGGCACTGAAAAATGTTGACTATTTTGAAAAGACGAACTTTTCCATATTTACTTCTTGTTTTGTTACTTGTCACACACTATTCCAGGGCCGTATTCGAAACAAATAAAGTTGTTAATGGAGGCCCAAAGAGAACACTTTAGATTTCGAATGTGACTGTATCATTTGTGTTATAATGAAGAACTGACAATTACTATTGTTAATACCTCTTCAGATGAATTAAGGAATGAAGGAAAACGATTTTATGAAATTTCGATTCTTTTCGGATATCAGGAAATATTCAACATATTTATATATAATATAACAAGCACTGAATCACTCATTTTTGCCACAATTTGACCAACCCTACATGTCTCAAGGTTTATATGATCGCAATGATTTGCATCAAATTTGGAATGCCAATCAATCCCATGAAACATAAAAGATACAGATTCAGACGAATTGTGGAAGAATAGGGCAATTTTGTGGTTCTGAAACAATTATGAGTTTTTTGAAGCCATATTTCAACGCTACACAATGATATAATCACATTTGGAATCTAAAGATTCCTTTATATGGGCTTCTTATTATCAACTTTATTTTATCAAGAACTGTTCTGGAATTTTCTATCGTATTATATTTTTTCGGTTCTATGAACGTTAAGGATGCATGAAAACTCTCAGAAAAGAATCCAATGTGAGGAAAATGGCCAAGCTCATTAGGAAAGCCCCAGGCCTGTAAAATATTGCACGCTAATTTTGGTGCGCCCTATAATACACGTTACCGTCTTGTTGTTCGAAATAGTGCTACCATGTCAACCTTTTGTAACCTAGTTACTACCAAACATAACTGTGTCACAGATGACAAACCCAGTTTTCAAAACATACATAAGATAATTATGAAAGCAACTGAAAATGTAACAAAGTGAGTATGTTGATATTACGATATAGCATGTGGATTATGGTTTGATATGTAGACTACTTTTCACTACGCAAGATAAAGTGAAGTTACTACTTCATTTGTTGATTCGCTTATTATTTCAATTATCATGAAATTGTGATTTGATAATAGCATTTCATTCGTTATGGCGGAAAATCACTCATTTGTTAGTTTGCACAATAATTGCACAATGAGTGTTATAAAAATGTCGATTCATTTGCGAAACCTGCGAAAATGTCGCCATCTTCTGGAGAGTTCCATAACTCAAATGCCTTTTTAGCGGAAAACGCAGTTAGCATTTTTGGCAAAAAAACACCATCAGTGGCTGCACTGGTCTGTTCATCGTTATCAAAACAATGAGTGAATAATACATTTCTAAGTTGGCTGACTTCACGTCACTTTGGGTGAATGTTATATTATGAATTATATTGAATTACGAAAAATTTTTTCACTCGTGAGAATATTCTAATAGGTTTGTCACGCTCTCATAACAGATTCTGATGATTAGTTTTATTTTGAATCGCTGAAGCACAAGAATGTTTTCACTTTGGAGGCATATTGTCTCCAATGTCTCTTAACTAGGGTCAATTTGAAATTTGTTCTACATTATTCAATAACTTACCTATGGAATGATATATTGTGATATTTTCTGAATCTATTTGATACAGCCATGGGCTGAACAAGACAACAACACTTTTGAGAAAATTTCCAGCTTTTTGTGGGATTTTCTCTCCTCGTTTCTAAAAAAATAAAGTAGAAGTTATTAAAAATTATTTCAATATATCTGTAGTAAGGACAGATTCTGTGATCTGCCACAAAATGTCACTGCGCTTGAAATTAAACCTTCAGAAACCTGAAAGAGCAATTCTCTCTATTTGTCAGTGATACCTCGAAAAATTTGGAAATACAAATATACTTAATTAATAAGAAAAAAACCTCTACTTATCTTGGTGGACGTTTCGGGAACGAATCTGCTCCCGTTCTCAACACAATTAAAATATTTTTCTCTTTGCAAAATTTTTTCAAGAAAAAGATGTACCACATCCTCGAAATCTTACAGACAGTACTTTGAAATATTTCCTTGACATGGGCTGAATCGGCTGAACCAACTATAGGGTTATTTTCCAATTTATAATATTCGAATAAAAAGTTGAACTAAGTCTCTTTGTTTGAACACACTTTATTCCCAATACAATGGCATGGCACATCGACATGTTTTCCTAACAGTCAGCTGATTTTCGATCACTGCGTCTTTTTCTTATGGTCATTTCAATTCCTCTCTCTCTGAGCTCGATCTAGTATACATAGGATATATAATATCATATCTTTGAATGAATGATTCCCGTTTCCTAGAGACTCAGTTGCTTGAGAACAAAAAAAAACAATTTCTTCGATGGAAAGGTACTACCAACATTGAAATCAATTGGTTTAGATGGTTCAAGATAGGAGCGGTGAAACATCTGAGCTTCATAGGGAAAGACGTCATCTGCTATGCGGTGGGATGTCACGCAATATTCCTGGACCTTCATTCTGGAAAAGAGTGCTCTTTCACTGCGAATTTCCGTTCCGGCAATGGAGACGGAATAGCCACCATGGCTGGACACCGGAGCATCTACACGTTTGCCTACGCTGAGAACTGCAAAAACCCCATTTGCTACATCAAAACATATCCCAATTTTGAAACTATATTCGAAATACCAAGTAAGGCATTCGTTGTTCTTGAATATTTCATCGATGAATCTCATTTTGATGTTGAAACAAACCAGTTTTTGTTGATGGGGAGTTGTGGAAAGATACCATTGTAGGAATGCCAATTGTCAAATATGATGAAATTAAACAGTATCTGATCAACCAGTGAATAACTAAACAAAAAAACGTTGAAACACGTGATCCTACATTGGACGTATTTGTTGCCAATAAAATGATTTCTCTCCTCAACTCGTAACCCTACGCAATGTTGTTTTTCAAACACATAGGTATGTCTTGTGTGGGGTAATTGAAGGGTTCGTGAGAAATGGGATCTTATCATAACTTTTCTTTTACTCATGTGGTTCATACAATTGATAGATCTTTTTGCTATTTAACTGAAAAGTCTTCTCAATTCAGACCACATTGTAAGTTTTGGACGTACTGAAGTTATGAGTTAGTTTCTGAACGTCTCAATGAAGAAACATGCCTTTTAGGATACTCCTATGTTATGTTGTGAGTGTGTCTTAGTTCTCAAGTAGCAAATGATGATAACAGATCACTCAAGACTGTTCATGGATTTGCAAATAACAAAGTTTCTATCAGTAACATATTTTGTGAATTTGGAGGACAAGTCAACTGTATTCATGACTCATCTTGACATTGAAAGACAAAACATTTGAATCTAGAATCGATTTTGTAGATGGACCTCCTGAAGGTTACCTGCGAATGTCATTCTCCGAGACTTCTTTATTAGTTATTCTTGGAGACAAGCCAACATTTTCCATCTTCGTTTGGAACTGGAGAACGCAAGAAAAATTTGCAGAAATCAAAAGCGGAATAACTACGGAGCACCAAGTTCTCATGTAAGGGTTGATAATGATAATAATCAATTTTTTATGCACTAGCGAACGGTGAAGTGATGGATTCAGCGTGCGATGAACTACGATTTTATCGTGAAGTACTTTGTTGCCACCGTTCTGAGATCGCTCATATTCCTACATCAATTCATAAAATACTTGAGTGTGTAATTTGAAACGAAAAAGTTGGCAAGAATTTCGGAAAAACCGAAAACGTGGTAACATCGTCGATAACATTTTGAAAGATTCAAATAACCCAACAAACGGTTACTGAGATATTCACTTGGTTCCACACTCGTGCCCATCACTGTATATGAACTATAAAGTTATAAATGTCATCCAATTGATCGAAATCGTCATGGCTGGATCAAAAAATAGTTGTAGGTAGATAAATAATACACTTCTGATTTTCACCTATTTATACATTGGTAACTTTGAAATTCTAGCATTTTCATTGAGTTGAAGTTCAAAAAGCTGTGAAGTTTTAATCTCTAAACCTGAGGAACTATGAGTCAGCACAATATGAAAGATCGTTGGAAATGATCAATCAATCGCCACTTACATTCTCTCTGCTTCATCCACAAGGTTCTAAAAACAGGAACCCCTATATATTTGAACCAAAAATTAGTGCTATCAGTAAGTAATAGAGTGAACACTAGAAAGAGAGACCTACTCATCGTACCTAAGCATTCCACGGCATATTTCACCCGCAGCTTCTCCTATCGTGCTTGTAAGTTGTATAATAATCTGGATTCAAATTTCCATCATTATACATTATTCAACTTCAAAAAAAAACTAAAAGAGCTTTATTCCAGAAACTGCACGGATAATTGATTGATACTGATATGTTCCACCTTTCTCGGCTTACTGATTTTTTCAATAATGACCACGATGTAGTAAATATTCACATGTATTTACATTAATCAAGTTGAGTTTGTTTGTTTTTTTTTTCTTCTATTTATTTTTCTATCTTTTATTTCTCTTCTGGTAAAGTTTAAAGCTGACACTTCACCATTTCATCATAAATATTTTATTTATTATTATTATTATTATATTTATATTACTATTATATTTATTATTATTATTATTATAAAATATACAGAATGTTCCATTCAAGAAAGAAGAAACATGGAACATTCCACAGAAGTCGAAACATCCCGTATAATAAGAATAATATCCGGCTGATTCATGAAAAAATGATTAAGAGTCAATGAGATCAATATAAATGCCCCTCCAATATAAACCCTAAGGGTCGGTTGCATAAAGCCTCCCGTTAACTTAACGTAGAATTATATCTTCTAACTCATCAGCTAAGGCATGTTTTGCCATCGAAACAAACAAATTAAATATTCAATCGTCTGTTAACCCCTTGGTGTTTGGAAGTTTCGTTGCTTTGAAAAGGAGTATCTTTCCTTCACTCGAAGACCTGTGGAGGAAAAACAATCGAAGATGGACCCTCAATTTGATACATCGTTGTATTCAGAATGAAAAGATAATTTTGAGAATGTCATAGAATAAAAAGGGTCACATTTGAAGAACAGTTTTGGGGTATCACTCTGTGAATACACTATATAAGTCAAAATAATTTAATTATATACCTAGGAGGTGTATCTATCGGATAGTGAGAACTGCATTTTGATATCTCAATAAGGAGTAATTGAAGATAGCGGCACTTTTATTTGGGCACTCTGTGCATGTACTTAAACTTACTTAAACTCATGTGCGTTCCAGGTGTAGCTGGGGAAAACCAATCAACATGGTCCAGTTAGGAGTAGGTACTCATAAACTATCTTACTGGGATTTATTCACCGTTTGTAGACAATCTTTTTTGGCAAATCACGTTGTGGATGTGCCGAGAAATAAAAAATATGCTAGCTTCACCAATGTTCTATGGACAACAGAGGGTGGACTATTCATTGTTGATCGAGTTGGAAGCATTTATACTGTAAGTAAATGGAGATCGAGATGAATTCTACTTATTATTATATTTATTCAAGATGAGTTTATTCATATCCAGATTGGAAGCTTTTCTGATTGATTCGTCATTTTTAGCTGAAAAGAAGAAAACACTGAATAATATTTCAATTCCTTCCTTTCACATCCATCATCAGATATTCTGAAGGATAGCTCCTGAAATCGTGACTAATTATAAATGTTCTTTTACCGTTTTCTCTCAGCTAAAATTTTTTTGAGTTCAGAACAACAATTTTTGTGTGATGGCAACTTCAGTTATTTATCAATCTTTTTTGACATTTTGATAGCAGCATCAAACTCGTTGTTACTTTGATGATGGAATGAATACCTACTTCAAGAATCTGAAATTGAGTATACCTGCATTTTTTTTTTCTATCTGTGGACAACACGAAAGGGAAACCTATAATTTTCGAGGAACATCGTGTTAGCCAGCGGTGGAATTTTGGGAGAGTAGGAAGGTGTTGGAATTTTTCTTGAAAGTTTGGAGGTTGTATGCATCAGGAAAGACTTCACTAGGCAAATAATTTCACAACTTTGCCATTCTATTGATGAATGATGCTTGGTATAGCGATGTTCGACAGGTCTCGAGTCTGACAGTGTAGGCGTGACCAGCTTGAGCTCGTCTGGTTTGTCTACTAGGAATCGCGCGTGATGGCATAATAGATGATTTTCTCACTGTGATCGAATGAATAATATGATTTAAAAAAATTCGATGTGAAAATTCTTGATTTGAGCCATTCTTGATTCCTAGCCAGGAAGGCAGTTTTTTTCTGAATGAATATACCGAATAGGAAATATTTTTTTTCACATAAAATACAAGATCTGAGAGAGAAAGCAAATACCTAATTCTAGTAGATATGAATTCTTAAATTCTCGTTCTAGAAATTCATTTCATCATCGAAGTAACCATCAGTCTGAAGATGTGATGATGCTACAAGTCATGGATAACTATGGTTGCCACCACACAAAAACTGTTGTTCTCGATCCAGAAAACAGACAACCAAAAGAGAAATGTGAACATAATGTATATACAGTGTGTTCGATTTCGAATCTATTTATTATTTAAAACCCGTTGACTGATTTTCAAAAACAAAAATTCTCTAATTTAGTAGACAACAAGTATCTTATGGAATAGGGACAAACCTGAAATGTTCCTCCTAAAAAGTTGAAAAAATCATATAGTTGTGATCCATATGTTTTTCTGAGAATATAAACAGTAGTGGTCGATTTGATGAAATATTCCCAATACTTTGAGCAATTTCTTAACGTCATCTAAGATTTTGGCGGATTAATTTCATCTCGATGACAGCATGCAATCAGACTGTATATTTTCTAGTCGACTTAGGAGAGTATTTGTCAATCATTCCAATTGCCTTATACTGAAACTTCGTATCTAAGTATTTGATGTGTTCTTTCATTGAATGAATCGAAAAAGCAAATATTCTCAAATTCAATATTGAATATCTCACACGCTATTTGAGATATTGCGTTAGAATTTTATAACTGAATAAGAAACGCTGTTGAGGCTTCAAAAAAATGCCTTCTAGTCGTTTTCAATTCCTTTATTAGAATGTTTCAGATTTGTCCACTTTGTCTCGTTGCTCTTTGAGTACTATATCATTGATTTTTTTTGAAAATTCTTCAACGGGTTCAACTCACACACACTGTATATACGATATATATTTTCGATAGGATTAAAAAAAATAATAGAATGTTTGGAAGGTTTGGTGGTTTCGTTTGAAAATATTTATTCGTAGATTCTCATGCTTTCAGAGCCTCTTTGATGGGTAACCCTGTACCTAGAATTTTTATGCAACGTCACTGCTCATGAATCATATTGGTATATATATTCATTATCATAATATTCGCTTTGTTTTTTGTTTCATATGATGATTGCGTTGAATATTTATTTATTAACTTTTTCTATTCACTCTCTTTGCTTGACTTTCACCATATTTGTATATTAGAATTTAATATTTCGATTGAGATTATCATCGATGATATGAAGGAACTGAATGAATGAAAGAAACAGAACTAAGATAGCTGTGCTAAGATTATAGCAAAGATTCGAAGAGTTGGGTATTGTTTGTTATATTAGAGTCAACATTAATTTGAGAATGATGGTATGAATTGAGTCACAAACTTGCCTACCTTCCTGTACCTGTTCCAGTATTTGATTGAAATTGTTGAAAATATTCTCAGTTTTTCATGATGTCATGAGATATGACTCTAGATATTCAATTCGCTTCAGTCGCGAAATTACTTTAGGTGCATGCTAATCGATTATTTCATGATTTGACAGTCTCATTGATTTTTCAGGTAGATAATGATTTCGCAATAGAACAGGTTATAGAAGTATCTCACCAAGGAAACTTCATCCCAGCTTTAGCCTGGTACAAGGGTGGATTGACAGTTAGTGGACCGGATCCTATTATAAGAGTACGTAATATATCTTCATTCATTTAGTCTGATATATTGACCACATTAGGTCTAGTTCGTTTTGTTGTAGGAATTCGATTTTTATGTGTGCACATGAACAATGTATTTATTCTTAGTATAGCATTTTTTAGCATTACAAAAAATCTGGAACCTGGATATGCGACTGGACAATGTCGTTGGATAATGGTGTGAACTTTATGACTTCCAATAGGTCGGAATATCTGATCGGAATCGATGGTGATGGTGAAATAATAAAAATCAGTAATACCGATGGCATATCTTATTTGAAACCTGATGATGGCTATATTGGAGATTTTTGTTTGATATATCCAGTTGGCGACTATATGGTGGGATTGAGGAAAAAGAACATTTTGACCGTTTTCGATGTTGAAACTGGACAATCGGTAAGGAACTAGATCATTCATATTCGTCCACAAATACACTACTGAGAGTTAGAATTGAATGTGCAATTCAGATTCAGATATCACAATCATTATAGGATATATCAATTTGCAGAAGATATTTCTCTTAGCCGAGCTGAATTATATTACCCGAGGTGATTGCATGGAGGGAAATAAGGAAACGAGGCGAGAATATAAGTCTTCTGATCCTGATTGATGTAATATTTTTTCACTGTTAGCAGATTTTTCCTATTCAAGTATTTTTCATCGTTCCACCAAAGGAATCAGAAAATGTTGGGGACGCTCAATAGCAACCGACAAATCATTCCAGATTTTCGACTGGCAATTGAATAGTGGGAAAACTAACTCAATTGCTGTTGATCTTGACCGAGAGCATTTATATAAGGGGGTAATACGGGATTTTAGTTTGCAAATTACATGTTTTGAATATTTGCAATTGTAGTGATTTGCATAATCTCCTAGGATACTTGGTGAGGAATCTGAATCGCTTGATTGAAAAGTATTTTGTCGTTTTTGCTGTTTTGGATTGTTTCCTTTAGAAATCTTTCATTACTTTTTTGAGAATAGATTGACAAAATGTATGTTGAGAAGGGATGCAGTTTAAATATCATGTTTTAAGACTATTCATCAAATCAATGTCTCCAAAGAGTGTATCAGAATATTAGTGGAAAAGCAAACTTCCTGGTTTCATCCTGTGTAACACAGAATACTCAATAAATTATTACAATATCAATATCAGTTATTGGATAGATGGGTACGATCATGAATTTAGGAAAAAGCCATGGAACTTTATAGAAAATTCCGAAAGTTATTCATGAGCAAAATCAAATGATACTGTGAAAATGCCCTATATTCATGTGAAAACACGCTAGAACTCCAACAAATGAAAAATAGGACCGTACTTTCATTTGTCTGGACTCTTCCAAATCATACTCTCAATCATTCATTCAAATTATTCTTAGACATCTCAATCATTCCACAGGTGTCCAAATTTGAACTGCAAAAAAAAGCCACATCAATGATATCCAATTCATATTATCCCTACCTTGCTGTCGGATACTGTGATGGAAAAATAGACCTAATATCAGTTTACAATCAAGAAAAGCTGTCAGTGATGGCATCTTTCGATTTGTTCACGGAATCCATCCAGACGATGAAATATTTTGAAAGAGGAAAAATTCTGGTGGCAGCACATTTGCATAGTGGTGATATCTTCATCATTGAGGTAGGTTATAGGCGAATGATGGACATAAATGACTCAAAATAGGAAATTCATGTGTTGAAATCAGAATGAAGGGCATATATTTGGAATCAGGAGCATTCGTTATAACATCGCTATCACTGCAAGAGATGAAATGAATGGAAAATATAGAAAATAACATCGCGACAAGGAAGGAAGTCCTCTGATTACGTACCTCATTTATCATTCAACCAAATCTGACTCACGCAGTTTCCGATATCTTCATACGGGCCCTCCTTTTCTTGGATACATTGTTTACACGAATTATGTCTGCACTCTACATGGGTTCCCATAAGAAGATGCTGACATCGCAGATCCCACAGTTCAGATTCCATGAAACCGCTGTTTCCATGAAATCAGCAAGATCGTCTTCGACTCCGAGAGAAGCGAGTTCCAGTTCAGTTCATAACTCATATTCATACATTAAACATCATTTTATATTTTTCCTTCATCTTTACACATATACATGAAATAAAGTTTTTAAAAAGAGACTTCAAGCTATCAGAATTATTATTGGCGCAGTCGGTAGGATATCCGGGTTATCGCGTATCGAACGTGGTGATTTCGTATCAACGATTGACTGGATATCGAAAAACTGTTGGTTCGTGGAGTGGAGGTGTTTGAAGTGGACCGTCTAGAAAAGACCCATCTGAAGCCCCTCGTCAACGAAGCAACGAGATTTGGAACCTACATAGTCCATTTCTGCAGAGATAGAACTTCTGGAGGAGACAAAAATCGCAAATCCAGGACTCATCTCCATAGCTGTTAGGAAGGATATGCTTGAAGTAACTCTAATATTCTTGTAAGTGCAATCAATCGAATGTCCGTAGAAGATTTGTCGAACATTCTAGAAAATTTGAATTTGCTGGAACCTTTACCTGACTTTCAGATTATACGTAGAACTATTCATTTTCCTGAAAATTCAATAGCAAATTCATCCGAAAACGAAACTGCAAACCAACCCATAATGAGTCAATTCAAATCTGAATACTTAAATTGCATCCCTGAATTCAATGGAAATCCAAATGAATTAAATCGTTATATTTCTATTTGTGATCAAATCATTCAAAATTTCTATGATATTGCCAACCCAAATAGTTTTCATAACACTTATCTATTGAATTCTCTCATATCGAAGCTTACTGGTAACGCTAGATTAGTTGTAAATATTCAATTAGTAACCAATTGGAATGATCTGAAACAAACGCTGCAGAGAAACTTTGCAGATCAAAGAGATGAAGCTTGTCTCAACAGAGACTTAGTTATGATGAGACAAAGTCAGAATGAAAAACCACAGCAATTTTACGATCGATGCTTGAAAATTCTTAATCTTATTTGTAGTCACGTTGATATTCATGAAGCAAATCTCGAAGCAAAAGTTCTGAAACGTAATTTGTATAACGAATTAACACTGAAAACATTTTTATCAGGTCTTAGGGAACCTCTTGGAACTACGATTCGCTGTATGAGACCAAAATCTCTAAGTGAAGCCTTACAACTCGTAATCCAAGAAGATAATACTCACTACTTCCAAAATTTGAATCAAAATAGGCATTTTTCGAGAGAAAATGATGTTTCAGCAAGGCAACCGCCGCAACAAAGATACCCGAAAAATGTTTCGAATAATTTCAATAATTCAAATGATCGGTATAAGAACCATCAACCAACAACATCATTTCCTTCTCAGCCAATTCAGATACAACCTAGAGAAAATATTCGCCCACAAATATTTTTCACAAACACTCAAGTATTTGGCAGAAATAATCAACAAAACGCGAATGTTTTTAGATCAAATCCAAGAAATACATTCGACAGGCCTACTCCGATGAGTACGAGCACTAGAAATACTTACAGGCCCACGCCAATGAGCGTTAATACTAGAAACACTGTCAGACCTATAAATAATTCTCAACAACATCAAAATCATTCGAATTCACGACAATTTGATCAATCAATGCAACCCAGAAGAACTTTTGTTTCAGAAGAATTATATAACGCAGAATTAGATGGAAATCCGGAGAATTTCCAAGAAGAATATGTTAATCCACAAAATGATTATTTAGCATATTACGAACAAGCATCCGATGATGAAAATGCTGCCGGTACGAGTAGAAATTTTCAGAAAATGTCTCACAACGACAATCCTTCTTAGAATCACATATCATTCCATTTAATACTACAAACGCAAGCGAACTCCCATATATCATATTACCCGAATACAATATAAAAGTTTTACTTGATTCTGGTTCTACGAAATCGTTCATTGACCCAGAAATAGCTCATCAGTTTTTTCCTCAATTAATTAAAAATGATCCATTTGTTGTGTCCACAGTATTTCAAAAATCGGCACATAAATTCAGTGCATCTATTCCAGTTTCAAAAATATTCAATTTGGACGAAAATCAAAAATTGAAATTTTTCCTATTCAAATTTCACAATATCTTCAGAGGATTGATAGGTTTGGATAGTTTAAAATTATTACAAGCTACGATTGACTTCGATAAAGGATATTTAATCACGCCTCATTCAAAAATAAAACTACTCTTTCAGAAAACACAAACAAATCTGAATTTGATTAAAGTCAATCCTAGATCGGAACAAGTAATAAAAATTAGAACATCGATAAATAATGGCGAAATTATTATCCCACATCAAAAATACCACAACTGTGAGATACCAGAAAGTCTTTCGGTTGCAAAAAATGGATATGCTTTAACGACTATTTTAAATAACACTGTAAATATGATAACCTTAGATTTTTCTGAACCTATAATTGTTGAAAAATTCGACCGTAATCACATCCAAGAAGTAGAACTTCATAATTTTGACGAATTTCCCAATCGATACTTAGATCCAACAAAAATTAGAATAGATCACCTAAACCAGGAAGAACGAAACGAAATACTTAAACTTTGTAAAGAATTTGCAGATATTTTTTATAACGAAGGAGACGCTTTAACCTTCACTAATCGCATAAAACATCAAATAAAAACCGCAGATGAATTGCCAGTATATTCAAAATCGTATCGTTATCCGTTCATCCACAAGCAAGAGGTAGAAAATCAAATGAAGAAAATGCTTGACCAAAACATCATAAGACCTAGTAATTCACCGTGGTCGTCACCTATATGGGTCGTACCAAAAAAGGCTGATGCTTCAGGAAAGCAAAAGTGGAGAGTCGTGGTAGACTATCGTAAGCTCAACGAAAAAACCGTTGATGATAGATACCCGCTTCCAAACATAACAGACCTCCTCGACAAACTGGGAAAATGTCAGTATTTTACTACCCTCGATTTGGCCAGTGGTTTTCACCAGATCGAGATGGATGAAAAGGATGTAGCTAAAACGGCCTTCAACACAGAGAACGGCCATTTCGAATATCTGCGTATGCCTTTTGGTTTGAAAAATGCACCAGCCACATTTCAACGTATAATGGATAACATATTGCGTGGAATCCAAAACGAGAAATGTCTAGTGTACTTGGACGATATAATAGTTTTTTCAACATCATTACAAGAACATCTAGAAAGGCTGAGATCTGTTTTCCAACGGCTACGAGATTCGAACTTTAAGATACAACTCGATAAATCCGAATTTTTGCGAAAAGAAGTCGCATACCTGGGTCATGTTGTGACTCCAGAGGGTGTCAAACCGAACCCTGACAAAATTCGAGCAATCAAACAATTTCCAATACCAACTAATTCTAAACAAATAAAAGGTTTTTTAGGTTTACTCGGTTATTATCGTAGGTTTATAAACAATTTCGCTAAAATAACCAAACCGTTTACGAAGTGTCTTAAAAAAAGGAGCCAAAATAGAACATAATCAGGAATTTGTAGACTGTTTCAATACTTGTAAAAATTTGTTGATAAATGAACCAATACTCCAGTATCCGGATTTTTCTAAACCTTTCGTGCTGACGACAGACGCAAGCAACTTTGCTTTGGGCGCTGTTCTGTCCCAAGGACCGATTGGTAGTGATCTACCTATCGCATACGCTTCTCGAACTTTAAACGAATCGGAACAAAATTATTCAACAATCGAGAAAGAATTACTTGCGATAGTCTGGGCCACTAAATATTTCCGTCCATATTTATTCGGTAGAAAATTTGATATTGTTACAGACCACAAACCTTTAGAATGGCTATTCTCACTTAAAGATCCTAATTCAAAATTAACAAGATGGCGCATAAAATTAGAGGAATACGACTATAATATAAAATACAAAAAAGGAAGACTGAATTCCAACGCTGATGCTCTTTCACGCATTGAAATTCACACAAAGACAGTTTCCGACGAAATCGAAGACTTGGTAAGAAATATTTCGAACCAACCAATGAACCCTGAAAATGAAAAAATAATTCAAGAGATTTTTGACTCACAAGATGCGAATAAACAACGCGATATAGACAACGTTTCCATGCAAGTACAATTAGATGAGACCATTCGAGACATAGACGAAGTAAATGACGAACAAGACGACAACACGATTCATTCCAATGCCGACCAACACCCTGTGGTAGGAATTCCGACTTCTGACTCACCGGTAAACTTCGGTCAGAATCAAATATTAATATCAACGGTATTGCACTCTCCCGCAAAACCGAAAATAACTATTTTATTTGAGAGGAAACAACGAATCAAAGTCCAAATTTCCGAAAACAATTTCGAAAATGACATTGTACAATTCATAAAAGATTATATCGCACCAAATGTACAATATCATCTGTATTTCGAAAACCCCAATATCTATGAAAAATTCTCAGTAGTACTGCAAACATATTTCAAATGGCCTTCTATTAAATTCAAAAAATGCAATAAATTACTAATTGACGTGACAGACAGAAACGACATTGAGGAATTGATAAAAAACTATCATGAAGGGAAGTCTAACCATCGTGGAATAGACGAAACCGTCCACCGAATTAAAGAAAGATACTATTGGCCCCACATCAAGGAATCTGTACAAACTTATATTAATGAATGTGAAATATGCCAACAAAGTAAATACGAGCGACATCCTATTCGAATGGAAATGAATATAACTCCAACAGCAACAAGACCCTTTGAAATAATACATTTAGATACCTTTACTCTCGAACAATCAAAATTCTTAACGATAGTAGATAGTTTTTCAAAATATGCACAGGCATACCATTTGAACTCACCCTGCGGAACCGAAATCACTGACAATTTAATTAAATTCTTTTCTCATCACGGTACCCCTAAACAAATAATAGTTGACAACGGCACTGAGTTTAAAAACACTGTAGTAACCGAACTGCTGAAATTACATAAGATCGACACCCACTTTTGTAGTCCAAATCACCCGCAATCCAATGGGATCGTCGAAAGATTTCATTCGACGATAATCGAACATATTCGACTGTTGAATACTAAAGGTTTCTCAAAAACTCCAATCCGAAAGAAAATAACTTATGCAATTATGGCCTATAATCATTCCTTACATTCCGCGACGAAATTCAAACCTATTGACATTGTGAATGGACACATCACAGACAACAACCCTTTCAATATGGAAATCGATCAAATATTGGTTAACGACTATATCAATGATCACAAAGAAAAATCGAAATTACTCTATTCCAAAATTAATTCAGACCTTATCGCACTCAAATCCAAGACCATACAAAAGCTTAATGTTAACCGAGACAAACCCGAGATATTTCAACCGGAACAAAAGACATTCGTGAAAAAACACACTAGACAAAAACAGGCAAATAAATTCAATAAATCCACTCAGCTGACAAATGTAAATAACGAATCGAAGACAGTTTCAACCCCATCACAAGAAAAAATTCACATGGACAATTTAAAACGACCACTGAAACAGACATACACCTTTAAAAAATAAATATTTCGTCTCTGTTATTTCAGAATCCCGGGGATCTTCGGCCTCCAGGAAAAAATTCAACTGCAAAAACTAGAGAATAACCCTGGTATCATTCCTGTTAAACTTGGTGTAGCAAAAGTTGAACAGTACACACATACTCTCATTCACTATTATGATATGAACTCGATTATTTCGGAATTAGGTAGATTAAGATCAAAATCTCACAATATCACGAGCCTCATACTTACCAATAAGGATTATTCATTTGACACATCAAATTATCTGAAAATCTTACAATTCACTGAAGAAAAGGTTGAAGCAAAATTGAGAAATATACTTCCACACCATAATATCCGTAAAAGAGGATTGATTGATGGCTTAGGCTCAATTTTCAAGTCCGTTACTGGAAACTTAGATGCCTATGATGGCCAACATTACGAACAAATGATTTCACAACTAGAATCAAATCAAAAACAGATAATATCAAATATGGGAAAACAATATTCTCTATCTCTGAATGTCATAGACAAATTCAATAAAACAGTCCAAAGAATCAATCATAATGAACAACTAATCACTTCAAAATTGAACCAAATTGTTTTGATAGTCGAAAGTCATACGTATAGAGAAAATTCAATGTTGATAAAAGATATTCTGAATCAAATTATAAACATGTATGAGATAATCAATTCAGTACTCCAGGATATTGAAAACTCTATCACCTTTTCAAAACTACAAGTTATGCACCCAAGCATCATCTCAACACAAGAATTGTTTGTCGAATTGAAGAAATTGAATTGTCATACAGAGCTCAAACAGTTACCATTCGCAATAACATTCAATAATACAGAATACTTTGAGAGACTGATAAAAATTGATAGTTATATATTGAACAACAAAATCACATATATTCTTCATATCCCAATAACGTTTCCTTTTGATTTCGAATTCTATCATCTTTATTCAGCCCCTGTATATTCTGATGGTCAGTTCAAGGCAATCATCCCTAGAAATAAATTTTTGATCAAAAATGAAATGTACTTCGCATTTCTGAGTAATACTTGTGAAGAAATCCTTCCTCGATGGTATATTTGCGACAAACAAGAACTACGAGAAATCGAAGATGGACCTTGTGAAATTCAGCTGCTTAACATAAAAAACACCTCCACGTGCCGCCAAACTCGAGTCCACCTGACCAGACCAATCCTGAGCCACCTCGATGCATCTAACCAATGGATCGGACTGTTTCCATCCGAATCAACTTCAAAACTTGAATGTCATGAACAAGAAGAAATACGGAAATTGATTGGGACGTTCCTAATCGAAATTCCTATGGGCTGCCGATTTATCATCGATCAATTCACCATAGCCAACGAACAACAGTATGCAAATCCGAATCAGCCAGTCCTGTTTCCCGACATAGACGTCACCGTCACGACGTCTCCAACAGCCAACGTCACCATCGAACTTGAGGACCTCAGACTAGACGAGCTGCAAGAAATCCGCACGCAAGTTATCGAAAATCAATCCGATTTTCAATTTGGGCATTCTCTCTACGTCCCCAGCGCTTGGACAGTTCTGATATATGGACTTATTGTTGCTGCCGCCTGCTACGTATTCTACAAGAAGTTCGCCAACAGGGTTGAAGCCACAGCATCCCCACAGATCGACCACCGTGATGTTCGTCTTCCTCTCTAACCCTCTGAAGCCAAATCTATGGGGGGAGGAATTATGTCTGCACTCTACATGGGTTCCCATAAGAAGATGCTGACATCGCAGATCCCACAGTTCAGATTCCATGAAACCGCTGTTTCCATGAAATCAGCAAGATCGTCTTCGACTCCGAGAGAAGCGAGTTCCAGTTCAGTTCATAACTCATATTCATACATTAAACATCATTTTATATTTTTCCTTCATCTTTACACATATACATGAAATAAAGTTTTTAAAAAGAGACTTCAAGCTATCAGAATTATTATTCACGTCTATAAACACACACAGTGACACAGTGCATCCGAAATTTATTCATATAAAATATATATGTATAGGCTGGACCAAATCAAAGACTCAGCTGTGCAGAAAAAAAAATAAATTGTGTTAATTCGTAAAACTCTTTTTCAAATACTTACTCCTCTGATGTTTTTTTCCATATCATCCTATATTATGAATACCTCATGAATACTCAACAGTCTCAAGTAGAAAAAAAATTGTTATTATTATTATACTATAAAATTTGTATACCAATCAGTTTGAATTATTCATTCATTGATTCATGATGATGAGTTACAACTATTTGATTGTGTGATCTTCAATTTGTTATTTCATAATTTTCCCTGTTATAAACATGTATATTGTTTCTTGGGAATGATGAAGATTATTATTATTATTATTATTATTATTATTATTGAATACGTTTCTGGGATTTTCATTCCATATCTACTATCTGTAATATCTACAACTGATCCTGCTATTGAAATCTTCCAGGGTTTACCTGGAACACAAATGAAAGTGATAGCTCATATTGCTGCAAATTGCCAAGTTGTCGATTACACTCTGGTGGCATCTCAGAACTGCTACCGTCTTTTTCTTTTGCCAGTTACTTCGAAGTCTCTGGCTGGTAACAAAATAATCCGTTATTGCATCGTCGATAATGATACGGTGAACGTCAAGGAGTACCATTTCGAATCAGAGAGTGCTCTATACCATCGCCTGGTACCCAAAAATGGGACCAACAGAGATAGATTTTTCTATGCTTTCCCATATACATCCAGGAATATACATGTAATGGAAACGAAGAGAGGGGTAAGTTCACGCTGGTTTGATTTATTCCGTTTTGTCGTTCTTCATCCTTTTTCTGTTGAAATATGGTTTCAGAATATAGAATAGAGAAGTTCACGCTAGTTTGATTTATTCCGTTTTGTCGTTTTCATTCGTTTTCTGTTAAAAATATTCCAGTTCCTGAGAGGATAAATGTGACATTCCATTTCATTTCATGTGATGTATCAAGAAAATGTCATCTTCATCTTGCACCTAAAATCGTTCAGGGTGTCCCAGAAAGACTTCACGAAACCTTCCGATATTCGTTTCCTAAATGGCCATGAGTTTAAAATTTTCAAATCGTTTTTGCTTTATACTTTTCGAACTGCCCATGAGATTGTTCTCAAATTTGGTATGTTGGCATAGCTTTATTGGTTATGAAACTTCTATTATAGGCATGATGAATGTCATTCCATGGTCGCCAATGGAAATAAATGGATTTCGATATACAATTTGGAGTGTGTGTACTCTAATGGTTATGGCAAAATTTGTATTCGAACAATTGTTATTTGTTTAACTAGGCAGCAAAGTTATAGTAGATTGACTGCCGAGGCTGAATTCATAGCCTAGTGTAGCGAGGCTAAGAATTCAGCTAAGGCAGTCAATCTACTTCGCTGCCGAATTGAACATATAATTTTTTCTCCGATTGTTCATAATGGTATAGGAGGATATTGTATTTGCAAATTATTACAATTCCCACAATCTCTTTATTTTTCCTGTAGTGTTCAATTATAATAAAATTTGATAGAAATCGCAGTTGTTGTTGAGTATAATTACTTTGCTGCCTAGGCAGGAAAAGTAATACTTTGCTGATTGATATGTGTCAGCAAAATTATTATTTGCTGCCAATCGGAGAAAAATGTATTGTCATTCAATTTGGAAACCACTGGTGCCCATCAAAAAAACCGTTCTTCATTTCTGGATCTTTCGGTTGAGTAATTCGAATGATCGGCCTGTTATTTCATTCTAGAAAGTGTTTCTTCAGAAAAAAATCAAGCAATTGCTTGCAATTACAACTTCAGTTGCTCATTGCTCTCATGGTCTTGGCTGGATTCATTTTCAAATAATTTGTACTAACTGATGATGACTTTTTATAGTATAGGTAGTATAGTACAGTTATAGTAAATGGTAAAGAGTATTATAAACACTTCGAACAGTATTTATGACTCCTCTGTTGATTGTGTACATGCTTCAGTAAATATTTTCTCCTTGAACCTCACCTACTGGAAGAAGTGTCCAGTTATTCATTCACTCATTTCGTCTTCGATATCTTCATAGGAGACGTTCGAATCATATATACTGGATATGTGGCACATTTACTATTTTTCAAATAATCATATCCGATTGTGTAGCTCGTGTACTTTTCAGGACGATATAGCGAGGATAACGTCGATTATAAAACCCGGACATCAGCTCCGTCACTTCGATGTTCATGTCACAGAGGATTATTCTTTGACTTGGGGACACGACGGTTTTATATTGGCCAGATGTTCCAATTTCGAGAAGGAAGTTGGATGGGTGATAACCCACCACAGATACGACGGTGGAGTCCAAAAGGCATACATACATCCATTGGGAAAGTTGATCATCAGTCTCGGTAGAGATAAAAATTTAGTTTGCACGGATATAGTGGCGAATGAGATCGATGAAGATTTGAGAGAAAATCTGGCTGATTTGATGAAATCAACGAAATTTGCACTCATGTTCAAGAGACCCACATTGGGCTTCATACCGGAAGGTACCATATATACTGTTCTGTTGAAACAATGAGAATTATAAGAACACATGGACGATGTATAAAGCACTATATTCATTTCCTGTAATGTTGATCATAACAAGGTAATCGTTCAAAAATCAACAATCTTCCGGAATTCGAACTAATGGTCGAACATTTGGACAGTTGGACATGAACTCCGAGTATACAAGGTTTTAACTTTTTCATTCACGGTGTATATTTTTTTTCTCGAAAATCACTCCGTTAGAATTTTTCCTATAGATTATTGTTGTGATTAATGTTGTTTATCAATCTCTTTTTCTCACATTTCCACCCTGATAACACGGCAATGGAACATGACATCTTGGTTAATTATTTTTTTGACACTTTGAACAGTCAGAATGACACGTGCACCATTCCAGAAATCATAAACCACAGATATTTTCATGAGTTTCTAACTTGTGGGACAGTTTTCTCTTTTTTTAACTTTCAAGAACACGAAAGAAAATCCTTTAATTTTCGAGGACTATTGTGTTTGTCAGTGGTGGGATGTTGGTAGGAAAGGAAGGTATTGGAATTTTTCTTGAAACTTCTGAAGTCGTGAGCATCAGGAAAGACTACACTAGGCATAGAATTCCATAACTTTACCTTTCCATTCATGAATGAATCTTGGTAATGAGAAGTTCGAGCCTGACAATGTATTGATTACCAGCCTGAACTCATCTAGGTTGTTCATCTGGAAATCTTCAACCGTGGAAATATCTATAAAAGAGTGAGAGAGATCGCCCACCTTCCTGCGATGTTCTGGAGAGGTCAGTGAATTCGTGAGTGCTGTATCACTGATTAGGCAAATAGCCCTCTTCGATAATATTCTTTAAAAACCGTAAATTTACTGAAAAGATATATAGTATTGCGAGAGAATAAAGCCAAGGTATCATGTTTCATTGGCGTTTTATCAAGTTGGAAATGTGAGAAAAAAGAGAGGTGTTGCGGGAAATATTTGAACGTATACTCTCTTCATTCATTATTTTTTTTTTTCAGGCAGATTCAGTAATAAAACTTGGGTTGAGGTGCAAAAAATCAAAGAAATTGAGAGAGAAGAAGAACAATGTAGAGCTAAAAAGGAAAAATTACTGGCGGAACTGAACGACATAAAAATAACACTCACAAATCTTGTCACCAGAAATATAGAAGGCCCTGAAAACGAGAGAATAGACCTGATAGAGTTCTATCTAGACTTTGCTGCCTACAACCAGAAGAAATTGACCAACAGAGATGAATGCAAAAGGGCAGAGGCTTACCTCAAAGCCCTGATCGAAGCCCAGGACAAAGTCAGCCAACATTTGATAAAAACTTACTTGGATTCGATGGGAGTACATGGGCGCATTATAAGAGGCATTTTCCAAAACTCCATGGCCACGTCTTATACTCTTTTGCCTCCCAATGAAGCGAAGAAGAAGAGGCTTGCTTGGGTCGAAGAGCAAAGAAAGCTAGAGCAGTTCTTGGGGATTAACGATACATTCGAACCCTGGGTAGTGATTTCCAAAGAGTGAGTATCACTTCCATTCCGATATTTCGCCTCCATAAGCGCAAATGATGATCAGTTGTTATCGTTTTCCTTCGTAGAAACTTTTCGGAAGAAGAGCAATCACGTCACAGGGACAATGGATGCGCAAAATTTACTCCATTGATTTTTTGTAAAGGCAAATTCGATCGTACAAAGGAAATGGAGGATACATGTCTTATTATTCGCCATGGCAAAGCTCATAGGAGATATCACAGTTTTGCAAACTTCGAATACATTTTCTGGTCATGCGTCAGCTATCTATGATTCCTCGACATCCATAGCTGGTCTCTTGATCCTACATTCAATCCTGTTGATATAGGGCGTGAGACTGTAGTTTTATAGGTTTGGCGAAATTACCTCTTCTATATCATATACTTCGGATATAGCTCTCTTACACTACGTAGCCCAATTAGAGGAGTCGGGCAGATTCTCTCCTCTACAATTATCTTCAGTTCCTAGATTATATAAAAAATTCGGCAATTCAGAACAAATTGTACAAGAAATAGTTTTATTTTTTACAGTGATGCAAACAGTGAGATACTTTTTTTAATGATTGAATCAATGTAATATGAACGGTTATGATAGAGGTTTTATCTGATGATAGTTTAACCATGGACATTATAGTTTGGCAGTGACAATTTCCAGAATTGAATTCCAGTTATCGATTTGAAATCAAACAAATATGAGTTTTTCTTCATTTCATATACCTAATCATCCAATATTGATGATTATTCTATTTCTAATTTCCATAACATAACAAATTGAAAGAATTACATCTAGGTTTCAGATGAACTCACATGTAGGATTTTTTTTTATCTATGGACAACACGAAAGGAAAACCTATAATGTTCGAGGAACATCGTGTTAGGAATGTTCGACGTCGTTGATTATATCTAGAAAGAAAATTAGAAATCCACCTTATTGCATTTTTTCGATGTTTGTGCTGAATGGCTACATTACTTTTGATTGTGGGTTCCCAGAAATATCTTTGCTGTTCTCCTTTCTTCATTTTGTGAAAATTTAGCTATATTTCTCTTGTGTCGGAATGGGCAATTCGGTAGCTACGAAGACCTGACATAACACATAACACAGCTATATTGAGGAACTATCATTTTCAGTACATACAATAGTATTCTTGTGCAAAAGTATTCGTGTGAGACGAATTTCACAACTGGTCGATCTTCATTACAACTTGCGCTCCCAGTGAATAATCTATAAATTTGTATTATCATTCTCAGGGATCTGCACAGACAGTTGAAACGACAAGTTGTCGTCACTACCAAAGATTATGGTACGATGACAGCCACATCATTTCTGGAAGAGAACATTTTGAGCACGCTTTCCGTGGAATCGCAGATAGCTGTGGTCGGGACCGTGTCCCAGCTTTATATCGATAGAAGCACTGGACATTACAAACAACGACAACTAGTATCTTTCTATCAGTGCGATCTTCAACAAGCTATAGCTGAGGTAATATCATCATTTCATCTTTCATTATCGACCCTCATCGTCCGAAAGTAGGCATGCTCTGCTTCAGTAATAGTGATTTGGTAACAGTAAACCAAGAAAGTTGAGATAACATTCACATTAACACAAAAAATGTTCCACATTGGCTTTGATATCACCAGAACCTAAGTGAACATATGAATGGACGATGAATTTTGCGCTGCATGTTTCAAATAAAGAAGTTTTTCAGCAAGAGGTTATCAAGTTGAAGTGGAGATATAATCTGGAATTCGAGAAACTGGTGGAACTGAAATACCGAGAAGTTGAAAACATCAAAGAAAAACACCAACGACTCCGTCATATCATATCTGAGTACAACTATTTTTCCGATAATAAAATATCTCTGGAAATAGAAGGTAAACTATCATATAGGTAACATATCATAAATGTATATTCTTTACTAGATCGTGCTTAGAGAGAGAGAGAAGAATTGAAACGATCATAAGAAATAGACGCAGTGATGAAAAATCACATGACTGTTGTAATTGTCAAAAAATTTTGATGTGTCATGCCATTGTATTCAGAAATACGACATATGCAGTTATTTTCAATATAATCGAGTCGATAGTGTGAGATTATCCTCTCAAATGTGTTGTTTAGCAAAGTTTATTGATCCATAAGTTTTTTTTCAAAGACCGCTTCAACCCTTTGGGTCATTAGCGGTGGAGTTGACATTACAATTCGTTAACCAAATTTAGATTTACCAAGAATTGAATGATTTTGTCACTGTTATCATAGTCTAACATTTCTTCCATGATGAAAGATATGTTGAGCATGTCTCTGTCGATCTGGACCATAGGACATTGCACTATTATATGTTTTACAGTTAACTGAACTTCACAAATATCGCACATTGGTTTCATTTTCCTAGATATTGAGTGATCGTGTGTGACTTTAGTGTGTCCTAGGCGGAGTCAAGTCATTATCACCTGCTCTCTTATTTTTAATGAATGGTAATTCGATGGTCCAATATTTGGTTTGATTTCCCGAAGTTTTGCTTGTGAAGTTTGCCAATTAGCATTCTGGGTGTGCAGCATCTTCTTCTTGATGTAGGATTTCATATCACTCGCATAAGTGTATTGTAATGCTTGCTGGTGTCAACTTTTTCATTCCCAGGTATTCCTATGTGGGATGGGACCCAAGTAAACACTATTTGTTTGTTCGAATTCCGAATGTTATAGAGTTCTTGTTTTATCAATCTGCCTATCGGGTCTTTTATATATAATTGACACAACATTTGTAGGGAGTTAGGAGAGTCTGATGTTATCATGAATTTCTCAGAATCACTATGATTTGCAAAACGTATCGCTTGTAGGATTACGAAGAGTTCGCCTGTGAGAATTGTGGTGGACTCCGGAAGTTTGTAGGTGAGTGTAGTAGCGGATCCATAAGTGTTTCAAGACAAAGAGACTCAATTCAACTTTTTGTTTGAAAATTGAAAATGGGAAGTTGGTTCTTCCGGTTCAGAGTATCAAGTGAAGAAAGGATTTTGAAACTTTGTACGAAATGGTGTTGTCCTGTTCACCCTATGATTGTACTAAATCGATTCGGAAAATATGAGAATATACAATTTCATTGGTGTGTTGACGAAATTTCAATTAGACTCAATTCGGGCCTAGAGGAAGATGGAGGGATCCAACCGATGAAAACAGCAAACGAGAGATAGGCAACTAGCAGTGATCAGCTGACTTTTGACAGAATTGCACTCTTCTTTGTTGCACATCCAGACGAATCGATAGCTCATTCTTTTTCTTATGTCTGTTTCAATGCTTCTCATAAGTCGATGATGCAAGGTTGCATTAAGTAGCTTTCGCTCGAATGAATCGGACACATCTTCAACTGAAGATTCTCTAGATTGACTTATTGATTTTACGGCTGTCACAGATCCCCGCTGGACGCACGAAGAAGAACCGTGGCTGATAACGAAAGTCACTGACGATGAACTGACGATCCCTCCGTACGTGAGCCCCAGCGAGCAGGCCATTTTGGACGCGAAAGCTGCGGAAGAGGAACGGATCAGGTTGGCCCTGTTGGCGGACGATTTCAGGTACAGTGGCTCTATAAACCACGGTGGCGACAACGGGCCGGAATCCGCCACGTTTAGGCAAAAAATGATCCAGTCGCGAATCCATGGGGATCATCAACATCATAATGCTATGATTTATAAACAATTAAATGATTCACGGACCATACAAAATATAAATCCCTGACACAGGCATGATAAATCCAATTTAGGACTCACCTTCAGAGCTATTATATTACAAGAGCCAAAAAACTACACGAGAAATAAAGAGAAAACACTGGTATGTCGAACACAAAATTCTGATATTCGAACTTTCCCCGAACAAGGCAGATTCTTTGCGGCCTAGGGGTACTATTCTCGAGTTTTTTCATCCGAGGATTTGTTGTACTATCTGTCTCCAACCAACTGTGTCTTTTACTGTCGAGTTTTCTTGCAGATAGATCACTCTACGTGGAGGTAGACAGGGTCTCGTCTGATACAATGACGATAAATGCTGGTGTTCCACAAGGCTCTGTCTTGACACCAACTTTGTTCTTGCTCCACATCAATGATTTGTTGAATGTGACCTCCAGCCCAGTTCATAACTTTGCGGATGATAAAATCCATTAACATCATAATGCTATGATTATTGAACAATGAAAAGTTTCACCGACCATACAAAATATAAATCCCTGACACACTGATCGTCATCAGGTATTTATATTGCTCATAGTTTCATTTCACCCCATTTGAAAGTTCTAAATCCAATTTAGGACTTACCTCACAAGCCTCTAAAGCTATATTACAAGAGCCAAAAAAAAATCCACGAGAAATGAAGAGAAAACACTGGTATATCGAACACAAAATTGAGATGTTCGAACTTTGCCTGAGCAAGATAGATTTCTTGCGGCATAGGGGTACTATTCTCGAGTTTTTTTATTCCAGGATTTGTTGTACTGTCTCTCTCCAACATACAATGGTTATGTATTTCCGTCTCTTTTCATTTGAATACTGATCGAACTCGAACATTCAGAGAACAGTTCACCGCTGAAACGACCAATAGAAAAGAAGTCATACAATGGTGGCCACTGTGGTTTATTAGAGTTATTGTGATTTCAGGGAGAGAGCGCTGATGACCATGATGAATGGCGTGCTGGAAGTCAAATGGGAGGATGAGCTCAAGAAGGATGTACCTTTGCCGAAATGCATGGTGAGTACCATAGACTTATATAATATGATATAATATAATATCAGGATAATAAGTCTCTGGTGACTACCGAATGATTCATATTTTGTGAGGACGAAGATGTGTTAACGAAACGAGATGGCATCTGCTTCTGCTAATAAAATATTCACAGGATGATACTAAGTAACACAGATACTGTTGCTGATTTTCTTGTTATGATTTGCTATTTATGTATTATTCATATGATTATTCATTTTTGAACATCCTTTATATATGATGTTTCTCAGTCAACGGAGAATAGTTGAATTATTGATATTGAGATAAGATTTTGTCAGAATAAAAAGTCAAACAAAGTAAAATACCGAAATTATTATTGGAAATACAAAAAAAGGTATTTCACAGATACTGTGTAGAAAAATCCTCTGAAATCGTGTGCATTCACAATTTTTCCCATTGAAGTCCATATTCAAACGAAACATTAGCAATTTTCCTCAGATAAAACTGGAAAACTTGGTGGATTCCACTCTATCCGCGATTGTCCCGTCAATGGACTTTTCCAAATAGCATGTTTTTGATAGCACACTACGCTATCAGTTGTAAATCGTATATATCGCACATAGTAGAATGAATTACACACGTAGCCGCGCAGTGGCGAGTGATTGCATTACAACTCGAGTTGCATACTATACTTTTTCTACGACCATGAATACTGAGTGACAGAAAATTTGCGCTAGATGGATAACATCTATATCATCGACTTGTCAGATTGATTTATGCTGAATGGTTTCGTAAAGATATAGCCAACAATCACATGAATGGTGTATAAAAACATTTCCAATTACTGACGTATACCCAGTTTTCCATATTACTGATATACATAACTACATACAGCGTTGTAACATCGGTATTATTCGATCAATTTTTGAAAATTATTTTCTGTTGGGTAGGTATAGTTGAAATTTTTATCTAACAACAGGTTGATTTCATTTTTGGGGTGTATTCATGGCGGAATTCATGGACCCAATTTCAGAATTAGCTATTGAGGATTTTTTTCCCAAAAAATAATAACAAATGCCTAATCAGGATTACTTGAAATATACCAGTACGGATTTTCATCATCATGAACGACAGGGTGTCCGAGAAAATAGCATAGTTTGAATTTGATCTGTAGAATGAGTGATTTATGGAACTCAGAAAATGGGACAGAATCACCATAACTCTGTTTCTTCTCTGACTCTTTACCTAATAATTCGGATACTTAAAAACTCTCACTTTTCACAACATGCAGATAGAAAAAAATCCTGAAGAATTCAATGAGGACGACTTGCGTGCTGTCAAAGATTATGAAGAAAAGGTCGCCTTTTTGAACAGCGAAAGGGAGAGGTACAAGAATATATTGGACGTGGACTTTACCAAACAGTCAGTGTCGGTGAGAGACACTATCAGAAAATTCAATCAGAAAGTCAGAGATACCGTTGAATACAAAATGTACATCGATTCTGGAATGAACCAAGAGAATCTTCGAGTGAACAGAGCAAGATATTTGCAAAATCAAAGGATCAAATTATACGTGAAACAAGATGAGATTGAGTGAGTATACCTTAGTTCTTCCATATATTATTGCATGAAAACAAATTGAAACATACAAGGCAAATAAAAATTCTTTGAATCTAACGAATGGAACAAATGTTATCTGGAGATGCATGAATGAAATCGAATGGAAACGAAAAGTGTTTATATCTAGAAAATACACAATTTCCGTTGCCAAAATCAACCGTCCACTCACGTATCCAAAAATCAAGGCCACTTTGGGGACCCAAGTGGCCTTTTGTTTATCATGATGTGTGGTGACCTTGATCAATTTGAATGAATATAACTATGTTAAGTTGCTTACTGTCGAGTTGAGTTGTAGAGGTATTCTGGCCAGTACTTCGATGGTCATAACGGGTTCATTGGGTATAGTACCTCAGAAACTATGAATGATAGAATTTTTAGGCAATGATGAAAGTGGACAATTCGCAGGAAATCATTTCCCAGTTTCGAACTTCAACGATGATTTCTATCATCGACAACGAAACCTTGATTTCTTCGAAAAAGCCAAATGAAGCTATTCTGACTGCCTATGGTTCGCCATTTTGTTCGCGTTTCATATTGGACATTGCCGTACTGAACTGATTATTAGCCTCTGATACTCAACTTCAAAGTCCACCCAATTTTTTTCTATCACGAATCGAATAATTGGTATGTGAATAGTTCATATTAACTATCCACTTCAGAAAATGCGGAATGTTTGAGAAGAGCAATGATATCTCTACTCAATACTTTATCAGATTTTTTCCTAAATATCCCATGAGCCTGCAGGCATGTGGAATATGATGACTTTTCTAGGTTGAGTGTTGATAAGTCTAACTGATGACGAATACTCATTCAATCGTCTGAAGAAAATATCATGAAAAATATGACCACACACGACTGTGACTCTGTGTGTGTGAGGAATCTGAATACAGAGTTTGTTTGTCTCATTTGGGCCAACCCTGTATACTCGTGAATTACCATTTTTTTGTAACTATCGACTTTCTCTTGCAGCCGCTCACTGAAGATCAATCATGATATGATAGAACAGTTACATGGTATCATCACGTCAATGAACGAAATACTCCATAGTTGTCGTGCCAGTTTGGAAACGTTACTGTCCAAAGAGAAGATACTGGACAAAGCGTTCAGGAGGGACTTCCAAGAAGCTTCACCTGTTGTACAAGAACACGCCTTGAAGTTGTACAAGTGAGTAGATGTTGGGAGTGAGATCATATCCCAAATTGCAGGAATGAAGATAATAGTTATTCGTGTACCTGATGGAAGAAGTGTATATTTGTTGCATCAAGAATGAAGGATCCAGTTTTTTCTTTCTTTCCACGATTGGATGACCTGGATAACCCTCTTGAGCATTCAGTTCTGGAACTGACAGCTGGGAATTATTTATTCAATTCATGCGATATATATATATATATATATATATATGTCTTGGTATGGTTTCAAAAATCTTCCGACATGAGTAGACCACGAAATGATAATAACGAGAAGCCTGGATGAAACATGAGTATCTTTTACTTGCTGAAGCTGACATCCACGTCATGATGTGACAGAATAATAATTCAGTTGGAATATCTTCGTTCGAACACCTAATTCAATAAAATGTCGAACTCTCAATTCGTTTGGTTTCCTAAAAACTTCTATGGAAATCGAGCTGTGAATGACATTACGTGAGTATAGTCTGCACATCGTTGTTGTTTTTTCCATAGGAAAAGACCAAGGGTGAACTATCGCCAAATCAATACTTTCGGGATTCTGTATGAGCTATCCAAATGTGTTGTGAGCCAAGAAACATCGTTGATACTGACCTCCGATGCTTATGATTACCTAAAAGCACTCGATCAACTAGACCAGTTCATCGGCTTACCTCCTAATATAGACGAACATACTTACAGTATAATATGCAAGCATAGACGATTGAGGATCGAATATGAAATAAAGGTACCTATTTATGAAAATATTTGATGTACTGGATTCATACATGAAAATGTGCTGTGATATACGAATAGTTGTATTGTTTGTTGTGAAACTGTAGCAAGTAACAATCATCCTAATGTGTTGAGTAATCCATCTGCTTTATATGATCTGAATTCGACTTCCAAATATCACAAACCTCCAGTTATTCAGTTGATTCATCGATTGCGTTTTCATCAAGAGTCAATTCATCTTTCTTGACAGTTCCTCTATGGACACTCGAGAAGTATAATCTGGTTAGCCTTGATTTCTCAATGGTAGATAAGGGAAATGTTCTTCTGATGGTACAGTTTGAAACAACAGACTTCATACTGTCTGTAAGTTTTTAGAAGATTTGGTACTTTCATGTTTCAGCTTTTTGTGGGACTTTCTCTCCTCGTTTCCAGAAAGTAGAGTAGAAGTTATTGAAAATTATTTCAATATATTTGTAGTAAGAACAGATTTTGTGATCTGCTCCAAAATGTCACTTCGCTTGAAATTGAACCTTCAGATACCTAGAAGAGAAATTCTTGCCAGTAACACTTTCATTGAGAATAAAACTTTTTCTTATCTTGGTGGACGTTTCGGGAACAAATCTGCGTTGAAAAATTTTACGAAGAAAAGTGTTTCAATTGTGTTGATAACGGGAGCAGATTCGTTCCCGAAACGTCCACTGAGATAAGTAGAGGTTTTATTCTCATTAAATATATTTGTATTTCCGAATTTCCCAAAAACAAGGTTTCCCTGACAAATAGAGAGAATTTCTCTTTTGGGTATCTAAAGGTTTAATTTCAAGCGCAGTGACATTTTTGGGCAGATCACAAAATCTGTCCTTACTACAAATATATTGAAATAATTTTCAATAACTTCTACTGTACTTCTTAGAAACGAGGAGAGAAAATCCCACAAGGAGCTGGAAAATGAACAAACTTCATATTCTTTCCGCCTATATTCCGTATCATTTGAGTTTTTTTCAGTTAAGAGGAATTCAAATGCAAATAAGTGACGGAGAAAATACAATAGCCGCTTTCCATCGCAGAATAGCTGTGAAGAAAGATAAAATCAACCAATTAGAAATAGAGAAGCATAGATCGAAGTCGAATTATTTGTATCTCATTCATTGTCTACGAATACAATTTGTGGTACCAAGAGGATTAGTGGAAATTCCCTTAACAGGAGATCCTCTTGACTTCGCAGATGCTATTTTGGTACCGAAAAAAGAGATTCAGCAAATCAACGAAAAAATCAAAGTGAGTTTCAGTGGCGAGTGCGAGAACTTGAGATATTATGAGTATTGAATTCGCAAATACGAAATTCACTTTCTTCACCAGCAAGCAGGAGAGCAAAAACTACGCACCATAATGCAGAATATGGCTTTCAGGAGAAATATTATGGAAACAGAATGGCAACATAAGAAACTGCGATTGGAAATAAATGACCTTACAGAACAAATTAATGATGTGGAATGTATAAAAGTGAGTGATCATCATTATCAAGATTCATTATATAGTGATAATTGTAGTAAAGGTTGAACTGAAGATGTTTTTGTTAGTACATCAATGAGTTAATGAGAATGAAATATATGTTTCTTTTACCACCCCCATCACCCCTAGAAGAATGCCTCCACTGAAATACAAGCATCAGTAGTATCGACAATGTCCTTCAGAATGATTTGACAACTTGTATGATATACTTCTTCCAATAATTTATTTTTCAGCGATTGGTAGTCAAGTATTCAAAGATCGAAGTTATTGTACTAGGTCGTTGTATGAAGAAACTGGATTATTCGGAGTTAGGAAAGTTTACATTTATCAGAGTTTACTATGGACTGCCAATTCTTCAACTACTTTTGTACAGCATGCATTCAATACTCGTACCAGTTCAGCTAAGATGATGACAGTTCCACGCTGCAGACTCACACATAATCAAAAATTCATATCGTATCTTGGACCTAAACTATACAATACTCTACCTGAATCATTGAAAATCATGAGAAACAAACTCAAATTCAAAAAGGAGTTGAAAAAAATTGTTGATAATAATTATAAGATGCTTCTACTGATAATTGAATAAGGAATAATTATTAGAGATGCTCTCAATAGTGCATCAAAAACAGATCTCTCTCTCTCTCTCTCTCCATCGTCCTGTCTCTTCTTCTTTCTTCTATCCTTCTGCAATATTAGTATGTCTGTTTATATAGGAATTGGATCACTATTTTGTTTGTTGGCTACAATACAAGCCTGCTCAGGTAGCCGTAACTTTCATTAGTTGTCCTAGGATTATGTAATCTATATTATTCATGTATTCATACTTATACCTATTATTATCATCATTATAATATCATATTATATTTTATCAAATATCTTCATATTATATTTATTGATGGTATGATATCGTTTTACTATTTCATTTCGAATTATTTTCAGTTCACAAGAGAAATGCAAACGTATATAAAAGCAAAATCTATCGGTAGAAAAACAGATCAGGACTCTTACGAACAAGAGCTCGAGATTCTCACGATAGCATACGAAAATGCTCTGAAGGACAAGAAAGAAAAGTACAGGAAGGTTATGTCTCAGATCAAAACTTACAAGGAACATAACGCTACCCTAGACAAGGCTATTCAAGAGATGAACATCGACGTGTGCCAGCTGAGCCTGCAAAAGGATCTAGAGATCGAGTGTAAACAGAATGAGGTCCTGAGACTGAGGTAGGTATTCATATTTAATTATTGAAGTAGCAATCCCAAGTATATTGCATTTAAATACTGTCTGTGAGTTTTTCGAGAAGGTACATTCATTTTCCAGCTTTTTGTGGGATTTTCTCTCCTCGTTTCTAAAAAATAGAGTAGAAGTTATTGAAAATTATTTCAATATATTTGTACTAAGGACAGATTTTGTGATCTGCCCCAAAATATCACTGTGCTTGAAATTAAACCTTTAGATACCTATAACAGAAATTCTCTCTATTTGTCAGTGACACCTTGTTTTTGAAAAATTTGGTGGACGTTTCGGGAACGAATCTGCTCCCGTTCTAACACAATTAAAATATTTTTCTCTTCGCAAAATTTCTTGCGAAGTTTACAGTCGGTTTTGACACTAAAAACTGACAATTTGGTAGACGGAGGAATTTTGGTTTTGTTTTCATTAATTGATATTGAATTTTCACTTCTGAAAATTGAATATGAAAATGGAAAATTCAATATCAATTAATGAAAACACCTTGTAACCAGAATTTCTCCGTCTACCAAATTGTCACTTTTCAGTGTCAAAACCGACAACATATTGAAAAATTTTGCGAAGAGAAAAATATTTCAATTGTGTAGAGAACGGGAGAAGATTTGTTTCCGAAACGTCCACCAAGATAAGTAGAGGTTTTATTCTTATTGAATATATTTGTATTTCCAAAATTTTTTCAAAAACAAGGTGTCACTGACCAATAGAGAATTTCTCTTTTAGGTATCTGAAGGTTTAATATCAAGCGCAGTGACATTTTGGGGCAGATCACAAAATCTGTCCTCACTACAAATATATTGAAATAATTTTCAATAACTTCTTCTCTATTGTTTAGAAACGAGGAGAGGAAATCCCACGAGAAGCTGGAAAATATATTGCAGTTATTCGAATTTATTCTTTCAGAATGGATGATTTACTCAAACGGAATACTTTGGTACATGCCATCCAGCAAAACCACAATGAAATTCTTGTACTGCAGACTGAGCTGGAGCTTCTCAGGCTGAGGACTTACCCTACGTTCAAATATAAACTGATTCACCCTGATGAATAGTTCATTCATTGTTTCGCATGATGGATTATTCAATTCGATTTGAAGTTTAATCGTTGAGTAGATTTCCACTTGGATTTCATACATTTGTGAAGTTCTCAGCCTTACTTAAAATACTAGAAATCCTAAGATTCGAATGTATTCACACACATCATGAAAAAATACTCTAGATATGCATAGAGAGATGTTTTCAAATACATTAAATCAATTCTACAGATTCAGTCGTATTTTTTCCACCCTCAGACTTGACATGTAATTCTGAATGGTCGTCTGTTCTTCTCGATCTACATCTGTCCTTCAGTTCTCGACACAGAGTGGTTCCGAAAGACTGATTCGACTTCTTACTGAGATTTCGGACATGCAGAATGAACTCGACAATGGCGCTGATCACGGAAAAAACTGTACCCATCAATGTTATCCATAGCAATCCTTCGATGTGGATCAGACTCTTTTCTACTGGTTGTGGATCAGAAATATCCTGAAAACGTCGTACAATGAGCGGCTACAATATGGAAAATATCTATGTGTCTGATATCTGCATAGTTTTGAGAAAAATCTTGTCGGTTTTCATGTTAAAGGGCGTATCGTTCAATATAGCGTGTCACAGACGTAGGCGTGATTATTTCGATTGATAGTGTTTTCACAGAAAAATGTGAACTGGAATTGGATTGGATAATTGAAACTAAATTCACATACCACATGATTGGGTTCGGATATGTGGAAATACGAGAGTATATTTTCTTTCATAGAATATGTTGGTATTTATTCAGTAATGATCATACCTCACACGATTCTTCGTTATTTTTTTCCTCCCACCATCTCCGTTTGATCCTCAGTATATCTCCTGTTGTGTGGAGCTTCAAAATAGCTCTATTGAGTGGTGTTAGAAGAGGGGACCCTAGATAATAAAATGAATCACAGTACAGTATATTCATTGATCGGCTATAACGAATGAAATTGAACCTGATCTGATTATACTGATTTATACTGCTGAAGGACAAGATAAAGCTGAAGTTAACTTATGTTCCATACATTACACATCGTGGAAAATAATGAAGTAAAAACCTTTTTTTAAGGCTATCCCGAATCCTTTACTGTCCAGCAGTCCGCCATAACTGGTCAACTTGCAATGTCTCTTTACAGTGTATTCGATTGTAGCAGATTCCATGAAGAATGCATACTGTTCATTTTCAGCTCGCTCTATACCTTCTATGGTGGATGCTGTTAAATCTTCTGGATGTTCCTCCATCAAATTAGATATTTCTTTATATACTGGTGATTTAGAATTCTGAAAATGATTTTTCCTGGAGATTATCTGGAGGAATGGTGAAATCTCTAGCAGGAGGCTTCAGAGCTCTGGATCACAATACTGAATGAATAATTTGATCCTGAAAATTGGCAGCCGAAGTAATTTGCTAATATATTCACCTTGAAAAATGATTGTGTAGCACCTCCATTCAATGCTCCAATTTTTATGTTATTATTTTCTGCATTTTCCACTAAATCATTCACATCGTTGAACAGGATTTCTTTCTCTGAATGGACATCTACCGACGCTGAGTATGCTATATACATTGCTAGAAATACGAAGCACACAACATACCAACAAAAGCAGACTATCCTTGCTGGAACTGAACTGGAAATGAATAAAACACACCATTTCACATTCGTTTCTATTACAAGTGGGCTCTCTTATCGTGATAACTCGTATTTCTCAATGAAATGTTTCTGTACTTGAAATACTGAGATTTTGAAATGATCGAGCCAATTTTTTTTTTATATCCTCTCACAAAAAGGCATTTGACGAAGTGGTACTTCATAGGGATCAGAAAAAAAATATTTTCATCTGGTGTATTTTCTGTGACACCACGAGACAATGCAACAGACTTATTGTATATGGTGGGAAAGATGTAAGGAGAAGAGAGAAGATGAGGAATGAAAAAATATGAAAGGCCTAGAAGTGAAGTCAAACGTGTACGTGAACCAAAAAAGACAAATGAGCTGGGAGAAACATTTGCGAATAACGACTCGAGACCACTTGAGCAGTGGGAGTCGAAAAAACCAGAAGAAGATCAACACAAACTTGGAATGTTCCAGAAACTAGTGAAATACGTTTAGATTAGATTTATGGTACAACATTCGTACCTAGCTGAGTGTGGAAGAGAATATTTTACCTTATTTTCACACCAGTATTTTGTCTCAACAAGCTCCCTGCCGCAAACCATAATGCGTTACAGAGAGTCAACTGATTATCCAGAGTCTTTCCATTTTCTCCACTCCCTACACGTTTCCATTCGCTGAGAGATAGTCTTCCGATGATGAAGAGTGTTAATGTTATCGCTAAATATGATAATCCTAAGGCCACCCACACATGCTTAGAAAACGGTTGAGCAAAGTGGAAGAACGTAGGTGGTATTTCAGTTGGTTTGTGAAAGAGAATACTTATACCTGAAATCGGAAATAATATGCATTGTCTATCGACTATAGACTGTTATGAATTCTATGATATGAGTGGAAATGTTGGAAACCGTTGAAGACACAAAAAGTTCGAGTAGAGGCACAGTTGCCTAGTAAGAAGCCAAACAAAATGCCGACAACAAAACAAAAGTTTTTGCCATTTTTCCAACATAATCGTGATTTTTGGGTTCTCATTATTCAACCATTCCTCCATTTGGAATTTCTTGTATCATTGACGGTTTCCTAGATCCCCATCAATATAATCGAATTTGTGACAGCCTGTCTAGAACTCCATGTCTGGCCATCTTTTTATCACAATATGGTTGGCGAGTTGAAAAACGTTCATAGAACAAACCTGTAGTCATAAATGGATGAGTGAATTCAACAGGATCTAGTCTCTCTCTAGTTATGGTGAGATCAGATATCGCGAGATCAGCTTTCTGAAAGCAATATTCAGTTAGAAACTTTACCGAATGATAATATCCATATGATGGTGTAACTTCTCACCCCTTCTATTATATCTCCAATCATGCCAGTCCATTTTCCTGACTGAGGGATGAAAACCCCATGATTGTTGTCATTTCTCACAACAAGAACATAATTGAATCCAACATATTTCGCTATTTCGTCTATCAAGTCGATTGCGAAACCCTCATATTTTTCATTCCCTGTGAGACGGTCTGGAGATTCCACTAACATCGCATATGGTTCAGTCTGGAATTGAATATAACGACATATAATTTCCTTAATCGACTGAAGAGTTGTATGAAGTGTTACATCTCCATATCCTACATGCTAATGGAGGAGATAAATTTGAGTCGAGAGATTCTTTCAAACCTATTCTCCAGGTCCATTTTGAATTCAATTGAATTGAATTTGTTCATTGATGATACTGATATCTGCTTAATTTCATTCAATGAAATCATCTTGAGAAAATGTTCCTCTTCTTAAATTTTCTCGATATGTCGAATCGTTCTCAAGATACTGATATTTTTCACATCTAATAGAGTTCCTGCTGAATACCATTTTGCTCACAAAAATGATGAATACTGGCATTTGCCACAGTGATAGTAAGTTCAGGATTGTTTGTCATCATAACTAGTTATAGTAGACACGGAAAATGTGAATATTAGTGGAGTCATATGACTGCATTCAATTTGTCAATATGATGAAATAGATAAGTAGTTCAAATCAAATTCACCATTTTCATACGCCTGTGAATTATCAACACCGAAATGAATACGTGTTCTGACTTAGACTCTGTTGTTTGAAGTGCCTTTGTTTGATTGATAATCTATATTTATTTGTAGGTTTATAATGAGAATTCCTTTACCAAAGTGATCAGGACGACCAAGGTTTTGTCACTGAAATCTTCCTTCCCCTCAACTAATTCTGAAGTCATCACGATATCCATATCCAGTCCCGATACTGTACTCCAAGTACCTATTTCTGTGAAATTCCCTTGCAATTTATAGATCGTTAGGTCGAAAGTGCTCCTGAATCCATCTTCGCCGAATTCGATGGTACCAGTGAGTCCTCTATATGAGCCCTAGGAAGAATGCATCTCATCAATATCAGAAAGTCGATAGTATTCATCTCGAGGTCCACCAGAAATACAAAGTTCGATATTATCAATGAAAGGTATTCTCACTGAGTGTGATTTGTTTTTCGAAACTGTATTCGACAGGTTCTCACATGAATCTTACAAATTATTGTATATGAGAATCATGAATATGAAACTGTTGGATGTTCAGTTCAGCTCCGAGAATTTCTTTATTTCGCTTCGCAAATTTCTGTTTCGAAAAAATTAACAGCCTGTGCTGGGTTCGAACCCACTACCGACCGTCAGATGGATTATGGATTTGATGCCTTACCCATTGCGCTACGAAGAGTGATTACCGATTACTCATTACCGAAGAGTGAAATCTCAAATAGAACACATAGTTACCTGTCTCTACCAGTCATATTATTATACATGCCTGTGACCTTTGTGAATGAAAATCAATCTCAGGTTAGGCACCTTTGCATACTATGAGCTTCAAGGAATGCTGACGATTTTTGACTCCAAAATACTGGAATGATATTCGTATTGGGGAATCAGGCTATATTACGAAGTTTTCTAATTATGGTAGAATCAGTAATTATCGAAAATACCAACTCAGAATGCTCTATGACGTTGGACTTTGTTGACTCATTGATTCCATTAGCAATCAATTCCAACTATTGAAAAATGTAGATATTATGTCGATTCAAGTGGAAATCTTACGTGATGCCAAATTGTGCGAGTTGATTATCCTAGTAGAGTGAAAGACAAAGGAAACTAATTTCCAGTATTTTTTTTTCCGATTCATGAAATATATTTCGACATTGATACATCCAAGAAATGCCAAGAAATCCCTATTGTGTTTCTTAATGAGTGGTGATGATCTTCCTGTCTTTGTTTTTGCTTCTTTTCATTGACAATTGCCAGGTTCTCGAATATTTTTCAATGGCATAAGCGAATATGTCTTGGGATGAGGAAGAATTTTGATCGATTCTACAAGGAGAGTCAAAAATGTGTACCAAGCTTTCTGGGGGTGATAGAATATTGAAAAATAAGTGTAGTTTGATGATTTAACTCATGGCCCAAAATGCATATTAAGGGAGATATATCATTCCAAAGTTGATTTCAATCGGGTGGCTTCCATCGTTCAGAAGTTATGCGGATAAATTATTTTAATTTTATCAACTTTGGAAGGATATATCTCCCTTAATATGCATTTTGGGCCATGAGTTTAATCATCAAACTACACTTATTTTTCAATGTTCTATCACCCCCAGAGAGCTCGGTACACATTTTTGACTCACCCTGTATATGGAAATCCAAATCTTACCGATTTCAAGGTATTCACTACGGAGAAGCCATGTTCCCAGCTTTCTGTGTCATTACACTCCATGATTTGACCCTTCGAAACACCGGCGGTTTGCAAGGCATTTTCGAATACATGAACGGCGTCTATGATGGAGGCAGTTTCGAAGTCCATTTCACGGGTATGATTCGGAACTGTGCTGCATTCTTCGTTGAATGTCATTTTATACAGATAGCAGAGTTCTTTGCCGACTTTCATAGATTGCTCACCTTGAGGATTGACCAAATGAACCTAGAAATCATTGAATAGGTTAGAAGATTTCCAGCCCGAATCGATATGGGCCTCAGATCATTGTATTTCAATCGAATATTCTTCGATCCTGAACAATAACGATTCACTGATCGGAATCCTCACAAGCGATATTCTATTTTCATTATTATCATTATTAAAAACGTACCCCCCTGATTGTTGCTTCACTGTGCATGAATACATCCATTTCTCCACTATTTGCTTTAGTATGTGCATCGAGATTCGACAGAATATAGTTGAACTCTTTGGTGAGCATCCCGACTTGTTGAATTTGTGTCAGAAGTTGAACCAAGTCCTGGATTGGAGAATCCAGTATGAAATTTTTCTGTCCAGTTTTCATTACCTCTCGTAAAATTCGCCTAGAATGAATTGGTGTACAAACTCTACAAGCTTCGTATTTGAAGAACTTTGAGGAACAAGTGAAATTGCAGTGATGATAACTTTTTGAATCTTTTGGTGTCTTTTTGACATCATAATGTGAATTTACATTCTTTCAGGGATAATGGACACTTTTGGATTCGTTTCTTCATGGAAATTCGGTCTGATCGCAATCTCAGGCTAATAAAAATCAGGTATCGAATGTATGGAGTTCATTGTTAGTTGAATCCTCACCTGTAATCGCCAGAATTTTCTGGATCGATATTCTCGATATAAACAATGCAGCCGTCATCTTTGGCTTTCTTTATGAAATCAGTGATCTTCATGAGATTTTCAAAGTTCGTATACAAAATAGTGAAACTCCTCCAATCCAGTTTCCTAATGATGTCCACGAATGCAGTTGCCAATTTGCTCGGACTGGGATAGAAGTTTATCGTATCGGGACTCATTTGTGATGGAGGCACCCATCTGGTCAAGATTTGAGGAATCTCCTTCCTGTCAGCTATGGACTGAACTATATTTATATTCGAATGAGACTGGGGTCCAAATATTCCCACTATCCCTTGCTTCAGGAATGAGCAGGTGCCCTGGAGAGCTGAGAAAGGGTTATCTGGGAAAATATTCATATTCACAACTGGAGTCAACTGAATATCTGAAGATCCCTTTTCGATATTCTTGAGCTCATTGGAGAAAACGAAAGCTGATTGATGCAGTTGAAAACTGTCGAAAATCCCAGCTACAAAATATAACGAATAATAGAAATTCAATAAAATGATATGACATTTCATAAGTATTCGACCTGGTTTTGCGAATCGTACATCAAAGTTGGCTGACTAAGACTATTTCATTATCATGGAAAAAATCTCAAGTACTGAAAGAAGGAAATCATGGCTCTGTTAATGTGACAGATGTTATCTAATTGTTTGAATTCTAGTACTCCTAGTATTTGATATAATGCATTAAAGCGTGCCATGTATTAGTTAACAAAATTGATAATTTCAGCTGTTCCAATTGTAGACGAGTATCGTACCAATACTCATGATTTTATCTTCATATGTAGACAATCAGTATACAGGGTGATTTACCTGAGAATACAGAGATATGTTAGGCATGGCACTGATATTTGGCAGGCACTTTCTCTGTTACCAATTTTTTCTGTATTCTTTGGCACCTCACCTCATATATCTGTTTGCAAGATGATGATTCCTCACTCAGCAACCAGTAGATTCAATCATCCGTCATACAGTGAGATGTGTTGCACGATCGAAAATAATTTAAGTGTATCGAAAATTTTAAAAAAGAAAAAATTTCTTGATAATCTCTAAACTCACCAATTTTGAGTTGTACCGCTGCACCAGTTACAATAAGAGCGACAAAATTCGAGAAGAATATTCTCAAAAACATGTTTTCTGTTCAACGAATTTATTCGTTCTACTAGTCTGATACACTCAATTATTGTGGAAAACATTACAAATTCTCTTGACATATAGAGTGAATTGTAATTTCCTCTTCGAATTCATTCTTGTTAATCATAATAATGAAGCGGATAAAAATTGTGTTTTGTAGTAATTAGTATAATCTGAGGTCGAATTAATTGTACATGATATCATTGAACGCACTCTATACAAGATGGGTCACGGTCGATGGTAACTTAATAATAATAATAATAATAATAATGATGATAATAATAATAATAATAATAATAATAATAATAATAATACCCTTATCACTTCTAAAAACTCGGTTGTACAGCAAGAGTTGAGTTGAGAAACATAAAAAAATCTAATTAATAAGGAAAATGATTGAAGTCTATATACTATGAATGAAAGACCTGAACCTCAAAATATTCTAAACAGAGATTGATGAAATCCAAAAACAAAAAGAAAAAAGATATACATATGAGAATATTCAAAAAATATATAATAATAATAGAAGTCTACTCATTGTGGATGAAAATTCTGAGCCTCAAAATGTTCCATACAAAGCTAGTTGATGAGACGGAGAACGGGACATAGGATTATTTTGAAAATTTGGTTTCTTGGGTTATCAGTTCTGTTCTATAGATCTAAAATATTTTCAGCTCTTGAATGGAAAACCCTATATTCCATCCCGTTTTTGAATTATCTAGTCGGTTGATGACTTATAAAAAAAAAACGTCATATTCTCACCTTTTATTATATTCATTTACATTTTTTGCTCAATTGAATCAGTATTGTTTATCGCATCTTTTCATTTCTTCAATCACAACACAATTCTCATAAGATTTCGTGATGAATATTGATTTTCTGTGACCGTAACCATTACCGATAGATTCTTTTCAAAACTGATTATCATCAGAAGAAGGAACAACAAATCCATATGATATCGGAGTTCTTCTAATAGCACTTCCAGAAGACTTTGATTTCGTCGACTTTGGTCTCGAGATAGAACGTGACCTTGATCTCGAACCAGCAGAAGAGCAACACCTCGAATTCTTACGCTGATGCCTTGACTCAGATTTTGAGTCAGGGTTAGATTTCATCTCCTCCTTTTCAGTACATTCCTCTTTATCTTCAGTTGCTGATGCCGATTGGGATCCATTCTTGATTTTACGGATCGCATTCGGTTTGGTATCATTGTGGAAATCTAAGTAGGATCTTAGCTCGGTCATGAATACATTCCAGAATGGAGTATCAGTACTCTTACTGATTCTGTGGACGGAACAAAGATGCTCAGTTATAACCAGAGCCAGAGCCAGCATGGTACCATATATGGTTACAAGAAAGCAACCCTCTACATTGACTATTCCCAATGGATCTGCGTCTGATGAGGTGTCTGATCCCTGGAAATTCAATTCAGAACATCAGTACTACTCCATTGTCACGACATTTACAAAGAAAAGTTAAACTCATTTTTCAGTTTTTGATGGGATTTTCTCTCCTCCTTGGTGGACGTTTCGGGAACGAATCTGCTCCCGTTCTCAACACAATTGAAATATTTTTCTTCGTAAACTTTTTTCGGTCACTTTTCAGTGTCAAAATCGGAAACATCGAAAAAAGTTTACGAAGAAAAATATTTCAATTGTGTTGAGAACGGGAGCAGATTCGTTCCCGAAACGTCCACCAAGGAGGAGAGAAAATCCCATCAAAAACTGAAAAATGAATGTACCACCTCCTCGAAGAACTTACAGACAGTATTTAAAAGTTAAACTGTTTTAACGAGGAGAGAAAATCCCATTGAAAGCTGAAAAATGAATGTACCACCTCCTCGAAGAACTTACAGACAGTATCAGTATTTCTTCATGAAAGAACATTGATGGGAAATTTGCTGATAAATCGAAACTCAGATCTGATAAAACCATGTGTCATAGAAAACCTCAGCTTAAGCTGACGGAAATGAGATTTTCTATCAAATATTTCGTGTTGCGAATCTGATGAATTCAGCTCAAATTTATCGATTCATAATCACAAGTACTAAGATAATGAGTGAAAATTTGGAACACAGTACCATGAAGAATGATTTTCAAATGTAATACTTGAAGGTGTTCCATATCAAAAGAGATATAAGGTTGCATAAGGTTGCATAATGCGATTGGATATCTGATTTTTTCACTTCCATGCAATGCGTGACTGAGCGGATGAGTTAGAATAATTCTCTGATAAATTTAATAATATTTGAATTCTGTTTTTTTTTTCGAAACTGGAATGCCATAAGAACGTGATCTATACGAACTTATAAGGCCAAGTCATGAGAAACCAACTTCAAATATTAGTCACTGGGCGGTATATTCTGAGTGTCTATTTGTTTTTCGGCACTGCTGAGTTCCAATGAAATGGAAATCTTGGTTGAAAATATCTAGATCGACAATGAAACTCATTAGACTCCAAAATAGGAGTTTCAAAGGGTGGCTACTCTGAAGTGTCAGATCACAGGAAGTACCTATTTAATTTTTTTTGATGTTCGAGGAACATCGTGTTAGCCAACGGTGGAATTTTGGGAGAGAAGGTATGTGTTGGAATTCTTCTTGAAAGTTTGGAGGTTGTAAGCATCAGGAAGACTTCACTAGGCAAAGAATTTCACAACTTTGCCATTCTATTGATGAATGATGCTTGGTATAGCGATGTTCGACAGGTCTCGAGCCTGACAGTGTAGGCGTGACCAGCTTGAGCTCGTCTGGTTTGTCTACTAGGAATCGCGCGTGGTGGCATAATAGATGATATTTCCGACCATGGAAGTACCTATAAAAAAGGCATAGATCGCCGACCTTTCTACGATGATCTAGAGAGGTCAATGATTTGGTGAGTGTTGTATCATCGACTAGGCGGATAGCTCTCTTCTGAATTGAATCTAAGAGCTTCAACGTATGTTTGGGGGCTGAGCTCCAAACATGTGAACAGTACTCCAGGACAGGTCAAATTTGTGCTTTGTAGATCATAAACAGTTGCTGGGATGTGAAGTATCTCTTCGGACGGAATAGAAAACCATGTTTTTGTGGAGCAGTTTCCGCAATGGACCTCACATCGTGATCGTCCCATGAGAGAGCACTGTTGGTGGGGACACCCAGCTTGGATATTGGCGACCTCATAGGAACAGTGGTACCCGACCTCATCAAATTGGGCATTGTGTGATCAGCCTTCTTGGTGAACATACAAGCTTGAGTACTAGTTGCATTGAACTGTACTAGATTCTCAGATATCCATTTCAGAATTCTTGTCAGATCCTCATTTGAAGCATCAACCTGTCTTCGCCTTGCACCTCTGGCCTCGTTGGATGATATAGGGGCTCTAGAGAAAAAGGCGGAATGAAGTGTATAGCCTTGAATAAATGCCTGTCCAATTTGCATTGCTTGTTTCCAATGAAACATTGCTGCTTAATATGGCCTAATATGTCTTATGAGTTATCAAATTATTCAACAGGATGTTCGAGGGAACATCAGCTTGAATCCATCCTCCACCATGCAATGATATGAATAATTGCCCATTCGATATCGGAGACCAACAGAAACTTCTCTCTCATCATTCACCACATTGAGAAGCAGGTCTGATAATGCATCCTATTTGACTTCATTAGGGTTGAAATAGTACGAGAATACTGATGACCAAATGTTTCGATGAATAACAGAAATGAAAATGGTATGAAAGTTCTGGATATCTCAGTGTTTTCGGAACTTCATGAAGATGTGTATTTTTACCCCACATGCACCGCCACCTCTCCGATCTTCCCACCATTTCTTCTTCAAGTCAGCTAGCACATGCGATGTTTGGAGTTGCAGTATAGCCAAGCTCAGTCTCTTCCTGTATGTTGAATCTATGAGAATAAAGGATGTGAAAATGAGAGACTAGAGATAGGTGAAACTCTTGAAATGAGGATTTGATTTTCATCGATATAACAGAGGGAGAATGAAGTGAGTGAAAATTTATATGTAATATCTCTCGATACCACGAAAGAATAGGTTTCTGGCATTTTCACTGACTCTCAAGGGTCGGTTGCATAAAGAAAAATTAATTATGTGATTATCTGATGCCACATTAGCGGTGATGTTACGTTAAATCCAATTTGCGTTGCATAAAACTCTCGTATGTTATGATTTTAGTTCCATTAACTAACGACGAAAAATGCGTGGCAACTGGGCTAATTTGCTGGATCCACACGTTCCGTGCTTTGAAATGATGGTGCTTTGCGCATTTATAGGTTAGGTTTAATTATTTGATTTGACGAAGCAGTTTCACAGATCTGTGGCAGTATGGATATTGATATGGATAGCTTGAAGAAAAAACGGGGGGCAAACTATACTGAATCAGAAAAAATAACACTGCTGGAGATTAATAAAAAGTACGTATAGTTCACCATGATATGTAAAATTTGGTACCTATCTTTCGATTGGAACTCATATATCCAATTCATTCCTTCACAGATATAAAAATATAATAGAATGAAAACAGTCCGATACCATATCTTTGAAAAACGGGATACATAATAAGTTAATGCCAGGATTAAGGCGATTTGATGTGACGTTTAAAGTTGACTGACTTTTGTGCAACTGCTTCTTCACTTAATCGGGCATTTTCATAAGTTAATTAGGTGAGTAAGTTAAAATACCATCAAGTATATGATGAATGTTGATGCAACCGAATTCCATGAATAACGTTACGTCAAATATTTAATGTGACGTTAAATACTTAATGAACCTTTACGCAACCGGCCCTTTTCTTTACCTAGGATCACTCCTCAAACCAATCTGTATCTTTAATAGTTCTCGCAGCAGGAAAGTTGTTTAATGTGAATGTTGCTAATGTATCATTCTGATCAATCGATTCATCCGTAAACTCACTTTTTCTCATAGCAATTCCGTAGCCTTTCTCATCGAGTAATCCTCCATATTGTTTCAGAGTGCAATGCCTTTGAGTAGCATATTCGATGGAAGTAGACTCCATGAAGAAGGCATACTTCTCATCTTCCTTCTCTGCTCTCAGCACTCCTTCATCGTTCTCTTTCACATTTGCAGGATGTTCTTTCATGTAATCACCTATCTTTCTGAGAATAGTACCTTCTTCTGCATCCTATGAATGCCATAGTGTTCGATTCAGATTATAAAGTAATAAATATGAAACAACAGATTTATATCAGATGATGTGAGAAATTCTCAATTGGCGATGTTCCAAAAAGATAAGGATAAACTTCATTTTCTCTATACATGTCATAATTCGTCTTTTTCATGCCACTTTCTTCTTGTTCTCATTCCATAGATAAAATTGATTACAGGAACTCAAAATGTGTCTCGTACAGAAGCACTCAAAAGGCTCTAGGCGTATGCAGAGTACTTACCAACCAATGCTTGATGATTGACTGATGGTATGGGAGAAATGAAAAATTAAGAATTCAGAATGAATATCGTTGTGAATTGAACTTTCTATACTATTCACTACGTTGATACTCACTGTAAAGAATTTCAAAGTTGCTCCACCATCTTTGGCACCATATTTGATATTATGGGGATTCTCGTAGAGGCTTTGGATGTCTTTGAATAGCTCCACTGGGTTTTCAGTTGCCAGAAAAGCTGCAAGGTTGGCGGTGTATGAGGCACTCATGATCAGGCAAAAATACCACCAAATACCTGCACCCATTCGAGTTGATATTGCACTACGAACAAATATTAGTTTTATATTACTCATTGCAACTAAGATCGCAAACTTCTATAACTACTCATTCATTAGAAATGACGAGTCAGTCGGTTGGATTCAACCTCAAAATGTTAAACAAGCACAGCTGGAAGAAGATCAATGAGTCAGTTAGGTATAATGATATGTGTATAAAAAATTGAAGGGTTGGATCCAACGTAACAGTCAATGGGAATGTCAAAATCTCTTGTCAATACTCCAACTGAAATATCTCGAAAAGTATCACTGGGACGGAAATATATGTATATCTTATCAGATAGCAGAAGCAGTAGTTTTGATAGCCTACTATGGATTAGTTGGAGACCACATGATGGAAGATTTCCGAAAATTGAGAGCAGACCGTATTTAATGGTACTAAGATAAAGTGTCGGGTCAAAATCAAGTAGAAATGGTAGTTAGCTAATCGCCTAGAACGGAATACTAGAAACTCAAAACTGGTAATAGGACTTGCCACTAAAAACTGCTGTCTGAGCTACCTAGATAGCACAATTCGACTGAGAAAGATGAGGATGTTGGATACAAGGAATATTTTCAATTAGAAGTATCCTTCTTTGCCTCCTCCACTCAATGTTCAACTCGAATTCAAACTATGAATCATGTATTGAGGAGTGAATCATACACGAAATCCTTACATGGGTCCTATTTCTGATCCCTGCGCTAATAAACTGCCAGTGGCGAACCATATCGCGTTGGCCAAACTGAACTGATTCGTCAAATGATCTGGTTCTTCTATGCAAGGATACGGATTGGTCCACTCGTCGTTACAAAGTCGTCCCATGAAGTACAGAGCGAAGGAAACTACGAAAAATGACACTGCAAGTGCAATCCACGTGTCTATCCCAAACGGATCAGCGAAAGAGAAGAAGCTTGGCGGGGCGCTTTCTGGTTCTTTGAACAGGATACTGACACCTAGAAAGCGAGATCAAATCGTGTAAAATACAACATTCGAACTACAATTTAACAACTATAATGGAATGTGAAGTCAACGTACGTTATGGATGATGATATTTCTTCAGGGAGTTCTTCATCATGCAGATGGTAGTTATTAAAGCAAACAGAATCATGTGTCAAGAGCCGTTTGAACATACTACTTCAACGATGAATCAATAGATATATGCTATATTATTTTGCTGCAGTGCTTTTCGCCATAGTTGGTGATTTTCCTCTATCAAACAATTCAAGAACATAGAGACAACGTGTCATTTCGGAGATGTTTTTTATGAGTATATTTCTCTACATTTGAAGCCATTTTAAGTTTTCTTCACACATTATTCCTTTGAATGTTTGATATTTTGGTCTAATCGGCTGTTCTCGAATGTGTTGATATACCATTGTTCGGGTTTATGCAATTGAGCTAATGGGTTATTTCAAACATTCATGTAGTAATGATATTTTTTTATTGTTGTTGCAAATATCTCCACGATCATGGATTTCGGATTGGTCAGATTAAATTGTGAAAATACAATTATTTGAGGTGTCGAAGGATTTCTATTCCTGATATTTTATCAACGTAGTTGATGTTATGATGCCAACTATTATCACCTACTGAGATCTTTGGCATATACAATCTACAATCGGCATCTTTGCAATGTTTTCGTGATACAGAAATGTTTTTATTGCCTAACAACAATATTCAACAAAAGACACTGGTGTAGAAGTAAATCAAGGATCAATTCAGTTATTGGTAATGTATCGAATCATTTCATTGCTCTACAGCCCAAACGGATCATTTGTGGGCATACAAAAAAAACTGTTGTCCTTCTACCTCTCAAAGTGTTCTGTAACACCCTGTATATATAGAATATACGCCTTCCAGATATTCTGAATATTTCCAATGAATAATTTGTCCAATGATGATTTGCAAGATCGATCAATTATCGAATGATCATCGTCACGAAAGATCATCAAGATCAGCGGATGATGAAATGATGTTGGTATATAGTCACCTAAGGTCATGAAGGGATCTGTGAAATCCACTGCTTCCTGTCTTTCAGCAGTGATAGTGAAATCACATATAGCAAGATCCGCTTTCTGAAAATGAAGATCCGATCAAAAGTGAGCATTATTGATTACATGTAGATGCTCATACATATTCGAGGAGGTCCCCTATCATACCAGTCCATTTTTTAGTTGTCTCGTCATAAGCACCATTCTTCTTGTCCTCTCTCACTAAGAATGTGTAATTGAAACCTTCAATTTCAGCTAGTTTTTGTATGAGATCGATCCCATAGCCTTCGAATCTATCATTTCCTGATTGTGGATTTGGTGTCATCTTGAGCATTCCATAGGGTTCAGTCTGTAATATCAGATCGAATTATTCAAGATTTCTTTTATACCATAACCACCAGTTCGAATCGAAAATTTGGCGACTAAAATGATTTTCTTCGAATGCTTAGAGATTTTCAAAATCAGTACGTTGTAGTTCAGTATGATAATATTACATACCAACGTGATCAGAACATTGAAAGTGAGGTTCCTGAGACTATCTTCATCGGTGAAGTATTGTGATGGTAGTGGCGGTGTCAGATTCAGACCTCTACTGGAATTCCAGTTGCCAATATCAGTAATACCTCCTTCTCTGAGTTCGAAAATATGGAGATTGAAATCACTTCGGAAACCTTCGTTGTTGAAGCTGATAAGACCAGTTAGTCCATCGTAGGTACTCTTTGAAAGAATACATAAGAGAATATCGGTAATATAAACGGAAATAGTACGAAAGTGCTGAACGGACATGATGTATTTTTTTCATAAGAGCCAGTTTGAACTTGCAATTAGCACTAATAATTGTCTGACTAATTGAATAATTGACTGACAAGTAGGTCTAATTGTCACTCCGAACTGACAATTATGGCTAATTGCCATTTCAAAGTGGCATCTATCCCTAATTGCCAGTTCAAACTGACATTCATCCCTGATTGCCAGTTCGAACTGGCAATTATAAAAAACATATTATCATGTTCGTTCAGCGCTGGACGGACATTATGATTTGTTTTTCATAATTTCCAGTTTGCAATTAGGGCTGATTTTCAGTATGAACTGGCAATAATGGCTAATTGCCAGATTGAACTGACAATTAAGGCTAATTGTCAGTTTGAACTAGCAATTAGCAGTTTGCAATTAGGGCTAATTGCCAGTTTGAACTGACAATTAAGGCTAATTGTCAGTTTGAACTAGCAATTAGCAGTTTGCAATTAGGGCTAATTGCCAGTTTGAACTGACAATTATGGCTAATAGCCAGTTTGAACTGACAATTAAGGCTATTTGGCATTTATGGTTAATTGTCAGTTTAAACTGACAATTAGTGCAAATTGCTATTTCAAACTGGCAATAATAAAAAAAAAGTCATCATGTCCGTTCAGCGCTTTTGTAAAATAGACTCTCTTCGTGCATAATTATGGATACATTACTTCAAAAATAATGTGGAAAAATGTATTACTTCATTTGGGAATATCGAATTTTAGACCCCTTATTTTGATTTCATTCCCTCAACCCCTTACTAGAGTCAAATACCGGGCATAATACATTGCTAACTTACTGTCTTCAACATATTTATCACACTGAAACCATGTTCCCAACTACTGGAGTTGTCACATGAAAATACATCATCTCCAATGATTGATATTGGGCTCAATTTCTGTCGGTTGCTCAATGTTTTTGTGAACATCTGGACAGCGTCAATGATGAGAGCTGATTCGGTTCTAATTTTCCAAGAAGCTGCAAGTTCTTTTCCATCGAATAAATCTGTGCTCATAGATTGGGTATTTTCTTCATTTGGGTCGATTATTCGAATCTGAAATACATTTTTTCTTGATGATTCAGGAGCTCATCTAGAATAAAAACTCGTACCCCAGTCAATTTTACGTCACTAAACATGTATGGCGTTAGATCTTCAGTGTGTGTATCCAAATTGTTGATGAAGTAATGGAAATTCTCATTCATCATTCCAGCTTCCTGTAGTTGTTTCAGAATTTCTCCAAGGTGCTGAATATTACAATCCAAGAAGATGTTTTTTTGACCAGACATCTTCAGTGATTTTATCGTGTTCCTATGAAAATCCACATCTCATGATTTTTGGGATTGGGTCTTCATCGACAGACATGAATATATACAGTTTATTGTTGGAATGAGAAAGATCCAAACTATGGAGTTATTGATGATTGACATGAATGAATGATGAATGAAATAACATGATGACTCTTATTATAATGGAAAACAATTATCGTAGATCTTGAAAGAGAGCATATTACACTTTTATAAATAAAATTGTCGAAATCGCCTGGTGGACATGTTCAGTCGAGTTATTCGCTCGCTCTTTCCTTCAATCTTGAACAAATTGTGCAGGTTCTCTCATTTATTTTTACACCCCACCTACAGTTTTTAGTTCCTACGTTTTGAGGAAATTGTCCAATGTACTTCATGTCACAGTCATCACAATATATTTCGTAAATTTCACATCAACATCGGTTTTGTTTTGGGGCTCTCCCAAAACCAAAAAACTATTGATGTTAGTTTTTGCCTTCAAAGCTACATATTGAGCTCTTGCGTGTTGAAAATGTCATTCAGATTACTTGTGGCTCTAGAATCACAAACGATTTCTAGAGATATTGGGTGATGTGGAAAATATAGCATCATTGTTATATATTTTTGGTGAGGATACATCAATAATCTGCCCCAGATGTCTCTATTTTCGAAATTGAAATTTTCGATGAATAAAAGAGAGATTTCTTGATAAATTGGACGCTTAAAATTGTACTTCAAATATTGATGCGGTGTTTTGGGTGAGGATTTTGTATTTGAGTTCTCGAATCGCCACTTTCCTAGATATGAAATGATTTACAGGGTGTTCTTTTCCGAAACATTGCCAACATGTCCAAATTTAACATTAACATTTGCATTCCTGAGAAGAAATTCCGATGAACCAGAAAAATATGTTATTTTCGCCCTGGTATTTCATTGAAAAATATCGAAAATAAGCCCGGTGAGTGAGTTCCAAAAATTTATTGAAAATCCTTCAACATCCTCACAATCCTCCTACCTATAAGAGTTTTCGTGATGTTCATCCAGTTCTAATACTTGCACTACCAATCCCGCATCTTTCATCTCCTTCATCAAACTAGTGACCCTCAGCAAACTTTCGTCATCCTCATAAATGATGGTGCAAGTTTTCCAGTTCACAGCCTTTATTATATCGAAGTATGCTCTAGTTAATAATGGAGGGTGAGGATAAAAATTTATTTCCGTGCTATATCTGACTGGAAAGCCATTCCATCTGGTGATTATATGCGGGATTTCCTTCAAATCGCAAATGCTTTGTGCCGCGTCTTTGTTCGTCGTAGATCGAGGTCCAAACACAGCGACGACGCCCTTTTCGAGGAGAGAGCAAAGTTGGCGTAGAGCTTGGAACGGTTCGTCTTCTCTCATTTGGGCGCCAATATTTGGGATGAACTGAAACTCGTCATCACGTTGGCCATTGTTCACGTGGTCGATAGCGAAAGTGTAGGCTTTCTCGTGGTCCTCATTTTCCTCAAATAAACCAGCTGAGTTTTGAACATAGAAAGAAATTAATAGAAGCTAAAAAATATAGGCACACCTCAAGAAATCCATATTTCTTATGAATTCATTCAGCTCTTATTCTTTCATAATTTTTTGTAAATAGAAATGTCAAGTATTATCTTCCAGAAATCTAGTGTATTAGTCCACCACGAGCAATTCCAACAATAATGGATGTCACACTGGGCGTTTTTATTCAATAAGGCATACAAGATTTTATTTCTCACTGAAAACTGATTTATTTTTTCAATTGAGCCGATGCATAGTTCAAATGGTTCGCATGAGATTTGACTTTATTGAGCTGATATAGTGATAGTTGTCAATATTTTGACGTATATATTGATATTCATACGATTTTCGATTATATGAAATCAATATGATACCTCATCGACGTTGTATGAATGAAGTTGAACAAAAAGGATTAGGGGAACAATATCATTGTCTCGTCATAACTTCTGACGACGATAGAAATGTATAGTACATATTATATCTCATAACGTCCTAGGGCATTATGAACGGTCGTGATATCTCATAACGCCTTATGAGTGTATTTATAGCAAACGTAACCGAGATAGAACGATGTTGAAAAATAATTATGATAGTTTTTAGTCAACATTTATGTCCATCAAATTGGTTGAAGTTAGATCAACTCATTCTAGATGCAAAAATAATAATGCTTCTGAAACATCAAATGCACCAGTTTTTTTCATGTCACAACTATGTGGTCCTACTCAGGATCATCCATTAGAATCTGAGATAGTGACAATATACAGGGTGTACCGTTTGAAATTCCCAAGTTGGGGTCGTTTCAGGTGAATCTGTGATTATATCACATCTGACAAGAATCTAGAGAATGGAGAATAAATCTATTCTGAATATTTGGATAAGGCAGGTAATGCTTCTCATATGAATCTGTTCATCGCTTGAATCCTTTTTGATACCAATTTTTGAATCAATCGCATTCTTTCAATGTAAATAAGTCACTCACCCAAATTGACGTCAACACAAGTGATATATTCCAATAAGCAACAAATTGATATTTTCAGCAACAACATATTTCCAACATTTATGAAATTCGGAGAGGAAAGTATTTGGTTTGATCAATCACGGATCTTACGGAGATCAGATACTTTCCTTTATTACAGTAATCGAAAATTTATTTCAGTCCGTAGTAGACTACATAATGATTTGGCAAAGGAATTCCGTCTGACCTGCTGAAATTAATTACATTTTTTAATTCATACTTTTTGACTAGAACTATAAATAAGTGAATCGTTATCATACTTATGTATTACCAACCTAATATACAGTTTGTGCCAATTGTTCATCATGCCTTGGAACACTATTGTAACCAACACCCTCCTAATGTTTGTGTCCTGATTTTTTCGACACTGTGGATTTTTTTGTGCACATCGATCATTTTGTGATATTGATTCTTCAACGCATAGTTTAGGCATACTGAATGACAATGGATTTCGAATTGAAGAAATAGTTTGATTATTCGAAAATGTATGTAACCGTTCTAACATATTGTATTAAATAGGATATATGGAATATCCCGCTATAGTACCTAACTTGTATCCCACTGAAAAAATCATTTCCAAGGCAGAATACGTTCCTCCATCTGTATATTTCATCAATGTCAAAAGTTCTGCTTATATACCTGAATAAAAACATTGTGAAATTGACGAAAGAACAGATTTTTTGTTTTTATTTCAATAAATATAAATATTATCAATGGATATAATTCAAATTGAACATGCTATACATCTCACAGTGTTCTACTCCCAATAACCCATGATTCTCAAGAAGTATTTGCACTGAGCTGCTTCTCAAACTTCCTACTACCGCTTCTCCTACTTCTACTTCTACTTCTTCCGGCCCTACTCCTGCTTATTCTACTCTTGCTTCTGTTGCTCTTGATACTGTGTCTGTCTGTGCTCATCTGCTTTTCCAAAACAAAACCATATGGCACAGCAGCAGAAGGCGATTCTTCTCTGTGCTCTGGGTAAACCATTTGTTTTTCCATCTCTCCGAATCTGAAGTAGAATCTAACCTCCTCCATCAGCACAGAGAGGAGGGGTGTCTTGGTCTTGATGGACTTTTTGACAGATTGCAAAAAGTTCTCAAGAATTGCCATGAAAATGGCGATGATGGTTCCTCCTATTGTCACCCAGAAAACTCCTTCGACTCCGCTGAGATTCAAAGGAGTCGCATCTGCAGCTTCACTATCAGTCTGCAAAAGCAAAATATTGAATTCCTCGGAAACCATTGATGTTGGGGTCTAGTGGAGAATCTAGGAATGACATTCATCCCTAACTGTATTTTCGGTACCGTTGCAATATCTGAAGTAACACAATCTTCTTCCATCCATTTTCCAATCTGAATATTGACTGAATGATAATATATATGTTTTGAGATGGTGAAAATGGACTGTATATACGAGTGAGAATGAGAATTAGAACTTGGTGCCACTTAATACCTGGTGTGTGTAGATCTTCCGGTCTGTCTGAACTTTCCGGAATTGCAGCTTCAGCACGCAAGGATATGATATTCTGGATCCTGTCGTTCCCTGGACTGGACCGAATGGGCAATCGATACACCAAATTGAACAAAATGACGCGCGATCGCGATTATATTATACTTAAAAGGCACCGTTCCTGAGCAAGGAGGTTTCTTGGCCTCGTGTTCGTGTTCTGGTAGTAAAATCGTATTTTTGTTGATACATTCGGATGATTCCGGTGACGGACTCCGAGGATACGAAGCTTTACCAAGTAGAATGGGAGGGAGATATGACAATTTTGAGAAATAGTATTTTATGGCTTGGTTTAAGTAATGAATGATTATTGAAAAATATATAACATACAAAATGACAAACACATAAAAGTCGACGTTGACGCGACATACCGCCGACCTTTAAAATTCATTTTAAACTTGCAAATCTGATATGGGAAGAGGGGCTAGCTTGACTACCGGTCTCTTCAGGACTCCATTTTTTGTGCGAATGGTAACGACCCTAATGACACCATCTTCGCCAGGGTGTAACTCCACAATCCTCCCAAGAGGCCAGTGTAGAGGCGACGTATTTTCATTTTTTATTAATACCATGGTATCGGGCAAAATGGGAACTGAGGGATCAGTCCATTTGGACCGCTGTTGGAGACTGTGGAGGTACTCTTCATGCCAACGAGACCAAAAGTCTTGGTGAAGACGAATCAATAGCTGCCACCTGCTTAGGTGATTGAGTTTCAAGTGCTTCAGATCAGAGTCTGGAACACATGATAAGGGTTCTAGTGTCAAAAAATGACCCGGGGTTAGGACTGAGAGATCCTGGGGATCGTTGCTTAATGCAGACAAAGGACGCGAGTTGAGCACTGCCTCTACTTGGACCAGGACCGTATAGAGCTCTTCGTAATTTAAAACTTGTTCTCCTATGACTCGTTTTATGTGTGTTTTCATAGATTTGACTCCTGCTTCAATCAAACCGTTGAAATGTGCTCCGCTAGGAGGGTGATGTTTCCAGGTGATGGATTCAGACCTTGCAACCCTTTCCATGAGCTCTGCGAAATATCGATGCGCACCAATGAAATTCGTGCCGCAATCACTAAAAAGTTGACTGCAACGTCCCCGACGCGCTATAAACCGCCGAAAGGCGGCAAGGAAGGCTTCAGTGGACAAATCTGACGCTAGTTCCGCGTGCAAGGCTTTCGTAGCGAAACAGACAAAGAGACAAATGTAAGCCTTAGAGAGGGGCGACCGCTTTGTTTTACCGAGTTTAATGGTTAGGGGACCAGCATAGTCCACCCCTACTACGGAAAAGGCCTTGACCTGAGAGATTCTACATGCCGGTAAATTTCCCATAGGAGGTTGAAATGTGAGAGGTTTCAGTCGAAAACATTTCATGCATTTATGAACTATGCTACGAATTGCCCTTTTGGCAGAGAGAATCCAGAAATTTTGTAAGAGTAAAAATTGAAGTGCCTGAATGCCTGGGTGCATATTTAAATTATGTGTTTCTTCAATAATGAGTTCAGTCAGTCGACTCATACGCGGCAATAAGGCGGGGTGTTTTTTATCGTACGAAAGTTGAGCTAATTGCAGTCTACCGCCGACCCTGAGAATACCAGCGGTGTCTATAAAAGGAAACAATTTTCTGAGGGGTTTAGAAACGGGTAACTTTTTTTCGAGACGGGAAATATCATCGAAGAAGCATGTTTGTTGAGTGCGTTGTAATAAAAGTGAAAGTGCTTCTTGAATTTCGAATTGATTCACAAATCCGTTTTTTTTATCTTTAGGGAAGCGCGTATTATGAATAAAGCGTAGAATGTATGCCACAATTCTTTTGACTTTTGCGAGGGATGAGAATTTGTTGAGCAGATGATCCAAGGAATCTAACGTTATGACCGCTATCAACGCTAATTTGCGCTCTTCTGTCTCAGAGTCATGGCTAGAACTCGGAATAGATAAAATAGGCCACAAATCAGATGACAACTTTAAAAATTCCGGGCCAGACCACCAAAGAGGATGATTACATAGCTCCGTGGGAAATAAGCCACGACTAGCACAATCCGCTGCATTGAGCTTAGTGGGAACATGCCGCCAATGGGAAGGGGAAAGTTTCTCTTGAATATACGAACTTCTATTACTAACGAAAGTTTTAAACTTGTGTGGCGAACTTTTAATCCACGTTAGTGCCGTCGTAGAATCAGACCATGCATGAATATCACTAAGCGTGATCTTGTCCTTGTAAGTGTCACTAACGAAGGCAATGAGCTTTGCTAATAGAGCTGCAGAGCATAATTCTAGCCTGGGAAGTGAGATCCGTTTGAGAGGGGCTACCTTGGACTTGGCACAGATTAAAAATACCTGAGGTGGATCGGAACCAAAAGGGCAGAACCTAAGATAGACTGCCGCAGCATATCCTCGTTCAGAGGCATCACAGAAACCGTGCAGCGAATATGATCCAGGTACACTCAGAAGAATACGTCTGGGTAGCTGTAAGGACGATAAAAGCGGTAGTTCGTTGACATATCGCTCCCAGCTCGTTGAGAGTTCGGTAGGAGGATTATCATCCCATGATAATCCAAGAGACCAGAAATTCTGGATGAGAAATTTTGCATAAAACGTTAACGGTGCTAAAAAACCTAGAGGATCATATATTCTGGCGAGTTCAGAAAGGATAACACGTTTTGTGCCGGTGCGTTGGAGAGGTTTGACATTGTACGAAAAGGAGTCCGAGTAGGGGTGCCATTTCAGTCCGAGAATTTTGATAACATGATCGTGTTCAAAATCACATGAGAGAGACTCGTTTTGGAGATACTCTTGGGGTATATTAGAAAGAAGTTTCTGATCATTACTTCCCCATTTACGTAAAAGAAAACCACCTGCAGCCAATAATTCAATTATCTCCCTTTGCAGGGATAGCGCTTGGTCAAAAGAGTCGCAGCCAAATAACAGGTCATCAACATATAGGCATGTCTCCAGCGTGTGGGCAGCATCAGGAAATCGTTTTCTTTCATCATTACATAGCTGCAATATCGTTCTAATGGCGAGATAGGGACTGGAGGCAATTCCAAAACTCACAGTTTTCAACCTATAATCATCGATAGGGTCATTGGGAGAGAACCTCCAAACTATTCGTTGAAAATCTGTGTGTTCAGGTGAGACTAAAATCTGCCTATACATTTGTTTTATGTCTGCTGACAAAACATATGAGGGCAGCCGAAAATTTAATAATAGTGAAACAATATTCTGCTGTAATTTGGGACCAATCAAGAGAGACTCATTCAAAGAGGGAAAACCTGGCACCCTTGCTGAGGCATCCAGCACTACACGCAACTTAGTCGTAGTACTTTCGGGTTTGGATATTCCATGATGAGGGATATAAAAGCTATTTTTTGTTGAGAAGGAGTCAATAACCTTCTCCATATGATCACTTTCTAAATAATCTCTCATGAACGCAGAGTATTGTTCATAGATATCTGGGTTATTTAGTAATCGTTTTTCCAACGACATAAATCTACGTAATGCGAGGGTGCGAGTGTCTCCAAAATAAGGAGGACATTGACCCCTAAAGGGCAAAGACACTACATACCGGCCATTGTGGGTACGCGAGATATTTTCAACAAAATATTTTTCGCATGCTACTTCGTCCGGGGAAATGTGAGTGTTCTCTGGAACTTCCTCAATTTGCCAAAATGATTTGAGAATTTTGTCGAGATTATCTGACTCAGAAGTACATAAAAGAGAGTTGTGATGTGGTGAATTGATTGAGATACTGGAAGACCCCATCAAAACCCACCCAAAAATAGTTGCAAGTGCCATTGGCTGATTTTCATTACCAACCACACTATCATTGAGAAGTATGTGAGGAAAAATATCTGCTCCCAATAACATATCAATAGAGCTTGGAGAGTTGAAGTTGGGATCTGCAAGATTTAATCCCCGAACATGTGACCATGACGAGTCACAAATGTAAGAACTAGGTAGTTCTGAACAAATTTTCGGTAAAATCATGGCATCGAGAGTAAAACAGGGGTTGCCTTTACCGACAGGATGAATGCGACAAATGACCGAAGTTGAAACTGGATTCATTTTCATCTGACCTATGCCGCTCACAGAGATTGGCGATTTGAAACGAGTTAATCCTAATTGATTCGCGCATTTCTGTGTAATGAAATTCACTTGACTTCCACAATCTAGTAAAACCCGGATCTGGTGAGAGTTATCGAAGATATCGTTGATTTCAATTCGTGCGGTAGCGAGTAGAACGCCCTGTACATTGGGCACGATTCCGGCAAAAGAGTTGGCAATCTCCGCCGCGGCGCCGTTGTCTGCTGTGTTGTTTTGCCTGACGCGCGAATCGATTGTATCTCCGTTCGCCTGAGTCGATGAATTCATTTCAGAATTCATGTGCAACAAGGTATGATGTCCTCTTTTGCCGCAGGTTCGACAGTTGGACCTTGAAGTGCAAAATCTTACGTTATGTTTGGTTCCTAAACAATTTAAACACCAATTATTGGCTCTAACGAAATCATTTCTTTCCTTTGCGGATTTTGACAAAAAGTTTTGGCATGTATAAATAGCATGATCCGAATTTTTACAAACAAAACAATACGATTTAGTCGCATTATTCGTAGTCGACATGAGCGCCGAAGCTCGAACTGGATTTTGATAGGTATTATACGAGGGGCGAGAAAAATGTTTTTTATCGGCTGGAGGCAGCTTTGTCAATCGCTGGCTGGCCCCTACGGTTTCTAGGGCATTGCATCGCTGCGTGACAAAGTCTTTGAGGGATTCATAAGAAGGGATATCTGTTGAATTTTGCTTGAATTCAAATTGAGTCACCGTATGCGAATCAAGCCTCTTCATCAACAAAAAAAATAAAAGAAAGTCCCACTTGTCTACCGGAAATTGCATATTCTTAAGAGCTGCGATGTTTTCATCAAAGGTATCTATCAATTTGCGCAAATTATATGAATTAGCGTTAATATCTGAAATTCGAGTGCAATTATCAATCTCTTGAAGGTGAGCCGTCGCAATCAGTCGTTTGTTATGATATCTTTTATTGAGCGCCTTATATGCAATTTCATAATTGTCTCCCGTTAGAGTAGTACATTGAATCAATGATAGGGCTGGACCCTGCAAGGAGTTGCAGAGATGAGTGAATTTTTCAATATTTGATAGGTTAGGGTTATGATGCACCAGTGAATCATAAATATCTATGAAGCCTCTGAATCTTTTATAATCCCCATTGAACTTGGGAACTTCAATTCGGGGTAGTTTAACGTTGGGTTGTACAACGATAGGGGCATTGTGAACGCTCTCTGGATCGCCAAAAAGTGTGTAATAAGTAGTTTCGATCGAGATGGCTTCATCTTCGAAAGCCTTTCGAATTTTTTCGTGATCATCAAGATTTGTACCGTCGACAATTGAGCCAAAGGTGAGAACATTTTGATGAGCCTTTTTAAATTCTTCACGAATAACGTCGAAATGCTTGTATGCGACTTTGAAAGCGCGATGATAGGCAACATTTGTTTCAGCCATAGTTGCATGTTGAAAAATTGTTTTTAATTCGTTGACATTCATGTCACGAAATGCTATGTGTTGCTTGAGTTTATTCGTATTAGTAGTCATTTTCATACACTATATTATAGATGTGAGAGTATCCAATGTAATATTTTCTTTGGAGAAAATTCTCAAAATGTCACCGAATTATGACTCAGCGATCTAAAATAATTCTACACCGAAAACTAAATTCTGATAAACAAATCAACAAAATAAATAAACAACCGTCTAAGAGGTGAACGTCGCAAAAAAAGGGAGTCACGAACGTCTTGAGGATTCCCGAAATAAAAACAGTCAGCCTTGGCGATAATTTACCACAGACCTATTGTTTTTACACTTTAGTGAATTTCTGCGAATGCGAGATATCGTAGAGAGAGAGAGAGAGCTATTGTGTTTGAGAGAGAAAAGGACAGCAATATGATATTATAATATTTTCGATTTAATGATTAAATGATCAATTAAATCAAGCCAAAAAATACCATTATTTTCAAGAGAGCATCCAATGGCTCGATGGACCAAAATGTTTTGAGATGGTGAAAATGGACTGTATATACGAGTGAGAATGAGAATTAGAACTTGGTGCCACTTAATACCTGGTGTGTGTAGATCTTCCGGTCTGTCTGAACTTTCCGGAATTGCAGCTTCAGCACGCAAGGATATGATATTCTGGATCCTGTCGTTCCCTGGACTGGACCGAATGGGCAATCGATACACCAAATTGAACAAAATGACGCGCGATCGCGATTATATTATACTTAAAAGGCACCGTTCCTGAGCAAGGAGGTTTCTTGGCCTCGTGTTCGTGTTCTGGTAGTAAAATCGTATTTTTGTTGATACATTCGGATGATTCCGGTGACGGACTCCGAGGATACGAAGCTTTACCAAGTAGAATGGGAGGGAGATATGACAATTTTGAGAAATAGTATTTTATGGCTTGGTTTAAGTAATGAATGATTATTGAAAAATATATAACATACAAAATGACAAACACATAAAAGTCGACGTTGACGCGACAATATATATAGAATAATAAATGATAGGTGCTGCTGTTGATTTCTACTATTTGAACACTCTTCACTTAATGGTCTTTCTAGACTGTCAACAAGTATAATAATCATCAGTTCATCCAGACCACGTTGGAAAGTTATTTCCGCGGGAAATTTGGTGTTAGTCGTAACTTCGACACTTCGACCAAGATGAGGCGATGCGTAGTTAGCTCGAATGAAGAAGGTACCAGAAGAATGGAAGATTCTATAAAAAGTAATCAAGGTGTTCTGTATAACATAATAACTGATCTTCGCAATATTTAGATGTATAATGGTTATTGACACAAATGTTCATGAAACGTTGAATTATCCATTGAAACTGAAACAGAATATTTCGAATCGAATTTGTGGTAAGATTGATCTTCGTTGATGGACAGCCATCTATGAATAAATGAGTGAACTTTTTAGTAGCGAGTAGAGAGATGCAACGAGCAGAATGAATTGGAAGTTATAAACGCAGGGATCTTTGAATCGTCTCGTATTGAAGATATAACCAACAGATGTAGCTATATTGATTATTATATGATTTCACTACATTGGCTTTATACCTACATTACGAAAGTAATGAGATAAAACATTGGCGACAGTGCATTGTTGGCGTTTTAATTGGCGACGCCATTAGGAGGCAAATTTCTCACGAGCTCACATTGGGTTTACATTCATCGTGAATAATCATTCAAGTATATCGAGTTTCCTCCAAATTCCTTCTCCACTTCAGAATGTTTGAACACGTTATACCGCTCACGAGTATCGATGAAAATCAATGAGCAACAAGCCACCAAATTTTACGTATAGAATCCTGACCTGCCCTGATCAACCTGTGGTGTTTTCCACTGGTGGTAGAAAAAAAGGAACACAAAAGTTGTAGGGTTTCTTCAGTATCATCTCTAAGACGAATGGGAGGAAAATTGGCACTGGATCCCACATCGATCTAACGTTAATTCACGCCCACCTCATCTACCATGAAAGTGTTTCACATGAAGGAAACAGTACAGGAATACTCACGTAACATTGCCCACCACCTTTGCGCTCCTCCCACCATTTTCTCTTGATTTCTGCTATTTTCCCTGAGTTTTGTAATATAAGGATAGCTGTACTCAAACTCTGTCTGTAGGACGAATCTGAGGAAAGAATATTTCTATAGTGAAACAACGCGAATTCACATCACTAGACTTGAAGTATGATAATTTCAATCCATTCATGAGTAATATACATCGTTCTTGTACCCCAAGTAATGAAGCTGTCACGATGACAGCTTCATTACTTGCTTCAGTAATTCAAACCGTAGCTTATGGCTTCATAAAATATACTCGCAGATGAATCGGTCATCTTCCATAAATCAATCGATCTACATAATATTCGATTTTTTTTTGTGAAGAAATAGTTGCATTACCAGCTCAGGAAAATTAGGGACAGATTGAAAACGATCGATAAGATGAGATTAATTCGTGTCATAATGTCGGGTGCAACGTTATTTTCACGAAATCAAAGATATCAGAAGTTATTTAGAAATTGATGTCCTACAACATCTCTCTGATGATGATACTGATACTCTATTACTACTATTTTGAGATTAAGAAGATGATAATGTTCACATTCCACAATGAACATACTTTTTCTCATAGCTATGCCGTATCCCTTTTCATCCAGCTTTCCCCCAACTTGATTAAGGTCACATTTTCTCTGTGTTTCATATTCGATCGAGGTGTCTTCCATGAAGAAGGCATAGTATCCTTTTTGAGCTTCAGCTACACCGTCTTTATTTTCGGGAATTTTTGGATCGTCTCTATATTTTTCCATGATTTTCCATGCCTTACCGAAGTCACTGGTCGGATCAGCCTGGTATTTATCCTGAATAGTGAAATGAATCTTTGTTGAGAAATGAAAAAAAAAAAATAATGAAGAAATAGATTGTTTATTTCGAATAAATTTGTCGACTGCAATTTATTCTCTCATCAGCGATATACAAACATGACAAAAAGAAAGCGTCAGTCAGAGGAATAGAAGCAGATTCAAGCCTCAATTGAATATGAAGAAATAGTTCTTTTCATTAATTCTATCCTGACGAATCAGCTCTTCGACATAATGTGACCATCATCTTATGCAGTTTCTGGTGGGTCGGAGCACAGTCTTTCAGACTATTTTGAACCATTCAAATCATCAGCAAACGCTTACTGATGAGATAATGTTCCTGTCCATTGTTCCTGGACAAAACAAGAGGAATATCTTACCCGGAAAAACGTCTCAGTGGCTCCTCCTATCTTTGCACCGATCTTGATTTCTTTAGAATGAGCGTTATCCACTAGTTCTTTCAAGTTGGTGAAGTGAGGATTCGGATTTTCAGTTGCCAAAAAGGCTGCCAGATTAGCTGTATAAGATGACACCATGAGGAGAGTGAAGAACCACCACATACCAGCGACCATCCTTGTACCAACTGACCTGAAATTGAAAATAGATGAACTGATGAAGGTTATGGCTCGGCCAGTATTGATACTTTGATATCCGAAGTATTCTTATTCTGAATCAATTCAATCCGAGTCGTCCTGCATATATTGAGTTATCGCGATAAATACATGTACTCACTTCAATTCGATTTCTGAACCTTGTTGCATGATTGATCCAGTCACGAACCATAGAGAGTTTCTGAAATCCAACTGGTTAACCAAATATTCTGGTTCTTCAATGCATGGATACGGGTTCTCCCATTCTGCTGGAGATATTCTACCAACAATGAAAATCACCACCGAAACTCCTACCCAGGAAATCATCAGCAATTGCCACACTTCGAAAGCAAAGGGATCAGCAAAGGAAAAGAAGCTTGGAGGGGCTTTCGTTGGTTTTTGATACAGTATACTCACTCCTACAATAATGAGAGTTAGTATCAACATTTGGAACATGAATATTTGCAATGGTGAAAATGGATATGAATATGTGATGTGGAGTGTGATATCTGTGAAACAGCCAATGGTCATAACTGATTTAACCTCTTGGCTGTGCCACGTTTGTTTCATCTCATTTCCCAGTTATCTGACATGCTGATATGTTTTTGTAATCCTAAACTACGTGAACCACCGTTCAATTTCTGTCGTCAGTCACTCATAAAATGAAATAGATTTGGCATTGAAACTCACCCAACATCATGAATGGAACAGTAAAATCAACTGCTGCAGCTCTTTCCATAGTTATAGTTAAATCGCATATCGCGAGATCGGCTTTCTGTGTGAAAATATCGGATATAATTCTCATTGAGGTTCATCTTCTGAGAGACAAGAATCTGAATTTTCACTCACTTCGTCAATCAAGTCACCAATGATCCCAGTCCACCTTCCAGTATTATTGTCAAATTTCCCATTAGCTTTGTCATCACGGACAATGAAGGTGTAGTTAAAACCCCGCATAGCTGCCAATTCTTTGATGAGATCGATTGCGAATCCTTCATATTGCTCGTTTCCATAGAGAGGGTCTGCAGATTCTACTCTCATACCGTAGGGTTCCGTCTGAAAGAAGAAATATCTCTATAAATATGAAATGATGAGATAGCCAAAACTAGATGGAGGACATGCATTATGACAGGATATTGCACCACATATAGAATCCTAGTTCATCCTGGAAGTTTTCAATCTTCATGAATTTGAAGGAGTATTGAGCAGAATCGGATTGTTCAACAAATATTCGATGCAGATACAGTGGAATGAACTGAGGAGGCAATCATCTGTATGCATTCCTCGAGTTATCATATATGGTAACAATATTCGGGCACACACTTCGAGTTTGATGAAGTGTATTTTTTCCAACCCAGAGTAGCTGATACATTCATAGATTCCATTTGTTCCTCAGATCTAGTTCCTGAAGTCAGCTCTAGAGAAACTGATGAATGCAAGGAAGATAACTATGATTGTCTAACTATGAGTATAGTCATCAGGTTTTTGACTCATCGAAATGAATAAAGGATAGATGTATCAATGATTCGTCTCGTGGAAATCTTGAAACAGCAACTGAAATGTTTGTCAATACTCCCAATATGAAAGCACGTAGACACGTTTAGAAACGTTCCGTATGGTTGTCATTTAGATTTATCAGATACTCACCAAAGTAATTTCCACTCTGAAGGTCCTGTTCCGTATATCTCCATTGTCATCATCGGATGGAGGAAGTTTTCTAGAAACATTCAGAGAAGGTACCATAGTCGAATTCCAATGTCCAACAACGGTTTGTCCACCTTCCATCAGTTCGAATATGTCCAACGCGAAGTTCGATCTGAAGCCTTTGATGTCGAATTTGACTGGACCAGTAATTCCAGGATACTCTAACTGAAATTTGGTACGAGTTAGCACGTATCGAAATGAGATGTGTTTCTATGAGGGAACAGAAAATGAAGTTTGATATTCAAACTTGATGGGTCTCTTGCGTGGCTGGAGCTATATGGGGCGGGGAAGGGGAGGTTGGGTCCGATAGCAATTTCTGTAACCCTTGAATATTACGCAGTTTTTGCAAGTCCTATGCTGGGTGGATGTTGTTGATGTCATTTTGATGATCTCCTCAAAACTGAACTTTTTGATGTGGTACAAAAATGGAACCACATACCAGACTAATGAGAAATACGCGGGTCGAAACGATTTTTTGGACACAAATGCGCTCGGACTTGATATCGCATATTTTTTCGAGAATTCAATTCTGAAAAGACAAATAGAAAATACAATATATTTTGTCAGTGACATCTTTTTCTTTGAAAAATGTTTGGGCAAACATATATATTTTCAGCAGATATCAGAAATTCTACTCAGACAGATAGATAGAACTTTCATTGCATAAAAAAATTACAATTGTTATCGCAAGGTGGTAGTGGGATAACATATATAGGTGTGAGGTTATAGCTAAACGTAGCAAATTCGAAAACATGAAGAAGAATATACTATGAGTGAGAATGTTTGTGTGTTTGAACTTTTCATGGGTCGATTGTGATTTTCATTTAGGATCTGGTAACGGTGTATTGTCGTTTGTAATGAGACAACTCCGTGACGTACGTTCAGGGATCCAACGAATTGAAAATTTTTGGAAATTTGAGAATTAACAAATTCGATTGCTGTACGTCGATGAGAAGGCAGATCTTGAGGTCAGGAACGTACTCGGAATCATTTCAAAGAGCTGGAAGTTCGTAATTCCGAAATTTGGTAGTTCAGTGTGACGAATTGAATATGAGGAGGAGAGAGTTTGAAGGAGCAAAATAGTCAACTTGAACCGAGTCAATATGACTCACGTATGTTCATCTGTTAGAATTCAATGTTAGATATAGATTCTTGATGTATCTTTGAACTTACGCCTCTCATTAGGTTGATTATGGTAGTCCCACTGGTCAGTTTGTGGCTGACATTATAACACTCTATGCTGAAAGGCCGTACCATCGAATCTGAGGCAATCAAGGCTTCAGCGAACATTTTGACAGCGTCATGGATGAGAGCCTCTTTCAGTTTCATTTTATACACCTCTAGAGGTTGATCAGTATTCTCTAGGAGTTTTTCGATGTTGACACATCGCATCTGCAAATGATTCAAATGTTTCTTAATGAGTCATTTCAGAAGAAGTTGAAATTTCTTGAAATTAATAATATTGGAATCATGTAACAAGCGAGCGTTGTGAAGGTTGCACGTATATCCATTGTTTATTTATTGTGTTCTTGGTCATCAATCATTTTAGGAACTGTCTACTTGGACGCCTTATTTTTTCACTCAAATGCTCCAATAGCATGAAGTATTTTATTGCAAATGAAACAAAAAAATATCGAACCCAATTGAGAACATATATAAATGGCATGCATCTCTTAACACCAATACCAGTTTTCCGCATCTCTTTTCTGGAAAGTCCAATCGAATTCAGATTATTCATAACGTTACGGTTAAACTCTAATACGCAACTGAATCGTGATTCATATCAGTTTGACTCGCAACCATTACTCACCCCGGTGATGTTAGTTTCACTGTACATGAACGGCTTGAGATCTATTGTGTGCAAATCGAGATTGGTGATTATGAAGTTGTGCTTGTTGGTCATCAGGCCCACTTGCTGGGCTTCTTTCAAGACTTCCTCCAGTATCTCGATCGAGCAATCTAACACGAAATGCGTTGCTCCGGATTTTCGCACTTCCTTCAGAATCTCTCTGCATAACAGAATAATTGAATCAGAGACTGAGCAATTGACTATTCATCACTACAGTAATTCTTTCTCCATACACTGTGAATTTCTTATTGACTCCAAGAGGAGAATTCTTCGTGAATTCAGTCATTGATTATACAAGCATATTTCATCGATACATGAAATATAGGCTTCATGCATTCACAGCAGAATAGAATATTTTTCTTATCTCTTTCTTTACTGGTTTGAGCATATTAGTTTTGTTGTAAAAATTTGTGAAGACGCGTTCCCAGATAACGAGTTCGAATATGTTTTTCGAAACGAATGTTACATACAATATATAATTTCCATTCTGCGAATATTTTATAATCGAGAATGATGATTTGTTCTGAACATGATCGATGTAATATTGGGGATATTTTTGGCGAATGATCTCGATGGAATGATTGCAGTGGAAGGCTCAACGTTCGTATTTGTGATAATGATTTCGTGATTGACGCAATATGTAGAAACTATATCATGATAGTGAACGGATCCGATAATGAAAGAAAATTACCTGTAACCTTCCGTTGTTTTCGTGAGCTCCAACTGTCTCACGACAATTCTCTGTTTGGATGGTTCGAAAAGCTTCAGAAGCTCTCCCACTCTTTGTAGACTCTCATTGTTTTCGTATAGAATGACGAAATCTTTCCAATCCCATCTGATTATAATATCGTAGTAAGTTCTTGTCAACATGTCAGGATATGGGTGGACGTTTATTATGGTTCCATCGACAGGGTGATCATCCCATCTCACCTTCAATTTGAAAGAGCTATTGTAATATTGAAAAATTATATTCAAATAACAATTCCAATGTTCAAAAAAGACTCCTCTCAAAGATTTGTGAATTATTTGGCACCAAAAGTTTTCAATATACTGCCTCTAGAAATAAGAACAGCTAGCACTGTGAAACTTTTCAATAAAAATTGTAAAAAATATATTTGTACAAACTACAATAAGTTTGAAGCATTGTTATGAAAGCCATTTGTAAACTATTTGTAAATAATCAACAAATAATTAGTTGATTAATTATGTCACCGATTATCACACATTACACATTAGAATATAATATATTATAATATAAACAAACACTTATAACTGGATACTTGTCATATGTCTCAAATTACTATATTCTTGTTAACCGATACTTGCACATACAAGTGTTATACACTTAGGTGCAAAAGAAAAACACAAATGCAATTTATTATTTCCATAGTCTTTGTACATATGTTATTAATGTATATTATGTGAGCAATAAATTCAACAAATTCAACAAATATACTTCTAGGTGTTATGCGATGTAATATTCTTGTACAGAGGCATTTGGACTCGATATCATTTCGATAATACGGTACCCTCGTCTGGAAGTCGTCTCCCAGTTGCCATGGTGATTAGTTTGTGTTATGGAGTTCGATACACTATGAGTGAACTATGAGGCAATCTCAATTATACGATATTGTTATTTATCAAGGTAAAAAATTCTGAGCAGATGTGAGTGTTTGAAACTAAGTTTCCCTATAACTTTCGGATTTTGGTGATGGCGCCATGTTGATATGGAGGATCTGTAGTCTATTATGTAGTCTATTCTATCAACCCCTTGATCTGGAATGACGTTATATGAGTACCTGAATTCTGAACCAAGACTGCGAATTGTGGAAATGCATCATCTTGCAAGGAATAACTGAGTGTTTCGAAAAAAGCCGTATCCGTAATGATGTGTCCAATGAAATTCCACAAAATACGATTTGTTTGTTGGATTTGTCTCCTATATAGGAATTTCAGTTACTCGACACATTCAGTACCTACTCAATCTCAAAATTAGGTGGATCCTTCCGGGAATGAAAGTCAAAATGAATCTCTAAGAATTTCTAAGATCGTGTTACCTCGATATGTGGTATTTCCTTCAAATCACAGATGGACTGAACGACATTAGAGTTATCTTCTGTGAAAGGACCAAAGATCCCAACGACACCTTGTTCGAGGAGCGAGCAAGTTGCACGAACAGCATCGAAGGAACTGTCTTTCGTTATTTCGACGTTTATCACGTGGAGGAAGATCGTGTCTTCATGTTCGTTGATTTCTCTGACAGCCTTAGAGACGGATTTGAAGAGAGCCCTGTTTTGTTCAGGATCAGGAAGGTCTGAGATCACTCCTGGAAAACGAAATAATCGAATTTCATTAGAAGGTTATCTACCAATCATTCATACTTGAATATTCGAGTATTTGAACATAGCATTGGCTGAAGCATCCTATTTGGCTTAGTATCAATATAGGAAGTACATAGAAACGAAGAAAACTCTCTTTTCCATTCTATCGGCCCATTCCAAAAACTTTTTCGTACTGAATATGACACTGTTTACTGTATGGATTGAATGAGAGTGCCATGTGTTTTGATACTGGCTTCATTCCATGATAGATATAGTATGATAAGAATTTTTTGTAGGAACATTGCCAATTCTTCCAGTTAGTATTATTAGTGGAGTGTAGTTACTTTGATATCATATAAAGTCACTCCTAATCCTCTAATGAATATTTTGTTATTTCAAATAATTGGTTGGAGCACGAGTGATAATCATTTCATTTCGAGTGTACTTTTATGTACTAGTGAGTCTTAGGAAGACTGCACCATAATGGTAAAGTTTGATTTGCAATGGAGCTTTTGAAATTCTGAAAGACCAAACGGTATACAAGGAAGAACAAAAATTGGGGATTTTTGATATGGAGTGAACAACCTATATTTTGGAAATTACCTATCAGAAAAGGTGTTGAGAAGTGAAAACAATATTCAGATTTGAAATCACAGCCACCTATGCAGCAATTTTTCTCCATTTATCATGGTTTCAACCTCATACAAAGTACCTACACCTTATAGACGATTCCTTCATGATTCTATAATGATGTATCAATTGTAGAATTGTAATAGTTATGATAATGTTATTCCAATTAGTTTCTCAGGTTTCAAATTCAATATGAAGAGAAAAATTGAAACAATTCTTGGATCGGAATATTATGAACTTGATATGAAGGCGCCGAGTTGAAATATGAGATATTAGAACTCTTCATGGAGCTAGAACAGATTTCTAATGAAAAAAGTATGTTTGCAGTAACTTAAAAAATAAGGGTAGCGCAGTCTCAATCGAAATATCTGATTTCCGTTGTCCCGAGCTTACACTGTTTGGAAAACGTGAATTTTTCTAACACACAGATGTTGTTTTTTCGAATGGAAATGAGTATATGGAAAACGACTAAATTGTTTTTACCACGAATTCTGTTGTTATATGTATATCTTCATATTGGAGAGTGCATATATCAATTGAATATCGATAAGAACAATATAATATTCGTATGAGACGTGAGAATTCAAACCATGTTCAACAAATTGAATTGCTTATCTGGACCATATTATAATGATGTTATTGTGAATTTTTGTTATGTACTGAACCGATATGAACAGACTCTATTCCATAAGATATCTAGTAATGAAAAATCATTAATAGGAGAGTGGATGATTAGTTTGAAATTTCTATAATCGATTCCACATGTGTCGGGAATCTAGTGAAAATTGAAGGATTTTGGCATCCACAACAGGATGTTCCACCGACCAAACTATATATATGTATCTATACTCATACCAAGATACTGACCTATTTGATACACTTCCGCATGATCATATTCGAAACAAGACAAAATCACAATAACACTTGATAAAAAAAAACTTTTCTTTGCGAAAAACATGGATGGTGAGACATGAGACGCCGCACTTGATCCTCTGGAAACACACAGAGACAACAAAACTGTCGCTGAGTCAGTGATCATTCCAATTTCACCGTGTTGGAGAATCTATTTTTGGTTGACAAAAATGGTGTCCATTATATTTCCAGAAATATTTCGACGTAAGCAAGGCGCGCGCTTTAATATAATTGTTTTGCTCAGCGTAAATAGGTAGAAGATGAAGGATGAAGAATTTGGGTAACAGAGAATGGAAACAAATAGGAGGCTGAGTGTTTTGATGATTGTATTTTCTGTCATAACTATACAATTCAATGAGTCATCATATCGATGATGAGGGGGACTCTAAGTCTGCTGCTCATAAAAATAATAATCACCGACTGTCCATAATTCGAGGTGTACTTTTGAATGCAACCAAAAAATCACGTTTCAGAAGATCTTCTGACAAGGGATTACAGATTATGGTGGGACGAGACTAATATCCATATACCTACTACTGCGTTTTGTTCAATGAAATTCAGCTGGATTTCACTCACTCATTAGACGCCAGATGGCGACACAACATTAACAAGAGGATCGGAAGAATTGTTGCGTAAAACCGTAGATTTAGAATTAATTTAATATTGGATTAGTTCTCGGGCATCAAAGATGCGAAAAGCTTCAAAAATATCTGGGATCTCAATGACTGCTATTATTCTTGGGGATCGAAAATCCGAATGAGGAAACTCGAAGGGCCAGTTTCGGAATCATCCATTGTGTGTGATGAAGTTCAACTGAAAGTTTGATGAGTTCTGAATGAAAATATGGCTCATCAAATGAATATTTGTCGATGCACTAATTTTTTTTTGTCACTCAGAGTGGTACTGATACTTTCGCATTTTACAGCCGTTTAATATAATTAAAAAAAAAAACGAATCAAACATACCCGAGTACCTATCATTTGAGATTTGACTATTTGAACAACCTCTGTAGTATTCGTGCGGCACTAGTGGTAATTTCTCATCAGAATGTTGGAATGCAATTCTTCTATCATCAACATCATACGTCGAGATTCGAGTGGTTCGATCATGAGGAAATTCCTACTCACAAAAACTTTGCGGTTCTCTTATTTCGATCATTGTATTTCGTTCTGATCGATGCAGAGTTGACTCATGATCGAAACACTCATCGACTGCAAATCTTCACTTTGGGCATCGACCACTCACTTCTGGCTCTTCTCAGAATGCTCTTTCAACATTCGAATGATTCTTGATGTAGGTATTTCCTTAGTGAAAGCACTTCATTATTCCGGTACCTACCTAATATTGACGTAACGTTAATACGCGCTCCATTTTATTGTTCCCGTTAATAGTTGTATGTCATGTCATTTGTTTGTATTGTTTATGAATAACCCGCTCCACCAAAAGAATTATCATACACCTAATTGCGAACATTTTACGGTTTTTGTAACGAGCAAATTTCACTTTTCACATTGTCATTGTCACGACATAATATCGTCATTACGCAATCAATTATTATTTTGGTTGGGAAAGGCCACACTCAACCTGTTAATAACTTCAGTGATAATGACATGAGTTTTATTTGAAATCGCGTTTTGCGTGGGAGAAATGTAGTTTTTTAGGCCAATTTGTCGTTCAGAATTATGGTATTGAAGAGCATCGAAAAAACCTTATTATTGTCGACTCAGATTTCTCATAGTTTTCATCATTAGTATCTATTCATGTCAAAAGTTCGTAGTGAAGTATCCAAGGAATAGTTCACAGGGCAATCGACTGAAGAAAATGAAGACCTCTGGAAAATTGATGAATAATAAAATATTATGAACAATAGAAGAATCATAAAATTCAACTTGAATGTGTCATTGGATCTTCCTGCAAGAAAAGTCAATGAATACAAAAAACGACAAAGAAAATGTACGCAGAGAAGTTCACTTGTGATTTTGAAATTTATGGAGTATAGAATATATATAAAGTGGATATATATATATATATTGTACAGCTCTTGATTTGAAACGAGCAATTACAACTGTCTCAATTTTATTATTAAATATTAATGACTTGATTATTGCATACAGGATATGTCAAATCCGAATAAAACCAACCATTGCAGGACCTTTCATGATGTCTTGTGTTTTTTAGTCACACTAAGCAGATATTAGGTACATGAACATGATGTGTCTTAATTTTTTTCATACTTCGGTTCATTTGATAACGTGCCTCAACGAAAAATTAGGAACAAAATGAATGAGAAGTTATTGGTTAGCTGTCAATTCGTGACAGATCTAAAGTGAGCAACCGATCAACGCAGATGAGGCACAGAATAAAAACAATCAGAAAGGAAGGGAAATAATAACCATTGAATTTCTTGATTTGAATATATACATAGTCACACGCATAGTGAAAAAACTGTTCCATGTTTGATCATCGAAAGATTATCAACTGAAATCTATTGTTCAGTAAGGTTCATTGATCCAAGTGTGTTGAAAGAAAAGATACTCAGTTTGACTTGTTGTTTGAATGTTGAAAATTGGTGAATAATCCTAGTTGGTCCAACCGGATCAGCCCATCTAGGCAAGGAAGGATTCTGAAACTTTGTTCGATATGGTGTTGTCCTGTTCACCTGTACTAATAGATCCAAAAAAGATTAGGATCTATCATTTCATAGGTGAATCATTGAATAATGTTGAACAAATCTCAAATAGAACCTAGTTCGCGCCTAATGAAAGGCGGAAGATTTCAACCAATGAAAACAGCAAACGAAAGAGACTGTTGGCAAAACTGCACCTGCCATTGTTGCACATCCTCTTCATGATCGTTCCAATGCTCCTCATTAGTCAATGGGGCAAGGGTGCATCTTGTAGAGAATATATAATATTATATCTTTGGTAATACCTATCATACCACGCTCTGTCAATAATATACTACTATACTGTTTCATTTTGCACATCCAAATTTGCTCAGAGCATGTTGAGCTCATTCCATGATATAACATATGAATTGACGAATTTATAGCCAAAGTTCAATCATCTTATTAATATTTGCAATCAAATGTTCGTTTATCGAAGAAGCAGCATTTCAGACAAACTTGAGATCACCAACAATGATAATAGAATGACTTTGATGGACCAGAATGATCCAAAAGAATAATTTGCAAATTTTTTCGTTGCTTGATCCAGATGATTTGTTTGTTGCTTGTCTGGGTCAACGGAATGCTGAACTTCACAAAAGCGAATAAATATATTCCGTTTTCGGCTTTCAAGCAATGTATTGCGAATGTTGGCTGTCACGACGTTTCACCAATATCATGAATAAAGTTCACAACACCTGACTCATTATTTATTTAATGGCGATAAGAAATTGACAGCGCCCATCTTTCATATAAGTGGACCACGATTGGAAAAAGTGATACAATCAATTATGGCTTATAATTACTGGATCCAGGTGGATTTCCTAGTGGGACGCTCGACAATCGTAATGATAAATCGAATATTTAACAGAAGATGATAATTGGTGAATCTCGATCATTTGGAACAAAATAAATTAGCAGTTTTCAAATGTTTCTGTGCAATAAAATAAAATAAAATAAAATAAAAATCCAAATTCAATTCGCAAATTTTTCCCGTAATGACAATTCCGTGATCTTATTATTGTTCCTTTCTTGAATTTTAATCATTTATTCATTCATGAATGTCAATTCTTGTTTGATTTATTCATCATCGATATATAAATGTTTTATCACACTATTTCATTCCTTTATTCTATCCGATTCACTTTCCTGTTTATTCACTGCTCATATTGTATCATTTTATTCTCTAGAGAGTTTTCCCACATTTGTTGCACCTATGTTGAAGATATACATTCCTTTCGTGATGACCCACATTCACCTTACAATTTTTGATAAGAGGTGAACAGTTAAATACTTGAATATCATTTCGGGTTACGCAAAATTTAGGAATTATGAAAGCTTTAATATTGTCTAGAAAGGACATTCACTACATTCTCCGTTATCATTACCTAGAGATGATCATAAACTTTACATCATGTTTGATTCTCCAGAGTGTGACCAGTCGATTAAAATTGTGAGAAAATTCATGAATATATCATAAACAACGACATATTGGCAGATCAGAAAATTGTTCATTTAACCATTTTGTCATTTTTAATGAACATTTCCATGGTTAATCATTATCAAGTAGGATGGTGTTTGATCATATTTGTTCAATTCATGTTCAGTGGTTTCTGAAGATTGTTTCAGTTATCTGTAAATAATTGGATTCATAATGGCCTAGAAGTAGTACAAGTGTTTTATTTGAACCAATTGGACACTGTACAGACAGCCAGATGAATATTCACCTCAATTTTCCTAACAAGATCAGGACGAAACTGAATGAGATTTCTGTCATAAAAACAGTGATGTTTACTTCAATGGACTCAATAATAATCAAGACGATGAACAAGATTGACACATGAAAGATAATTCGTTTGGAATATATAACTATCAGATCAGAAAATTGTTCATTTAACCATTTTGTCATTTTTAATGAACATTTCCATGGTTAATCATTATCAAGTAGGATGGTGTTTGATCATATTTGTTCAATTCATGTTCAGTGGTTTCTGAAGATTGTTTCAGTTATCTGTAAATAATTGGATTCATAATGGCCTAGAAGTAGTACAAGTGTTTTATTTGAACCAATTGGACACTGTACAGACAGTCAGATGAATATTCACCTCAATTTTCCTAACAAGATCAGGACGAAACTGAATGAGATTTCTGTCATAAAAACAGTGATGTTTACTTCAATGGACTCAATAATAATCAAGACGATGAACAAGATTGACACATGAAAGATAATTCGTTTGGAATATATAACTATCATTGTCATTCAATTCAATTCAATTCAATTTCAATTCAATTCAATTCATTCAATGAAAGTGTTTACAAAATAATGATACATTGGTAATAAATATAACTAGTAAATACAGGGTGTCCTTAAAAGGTCTTTACAAAAAGCTACCACATATTCTTCAGACCAAAACAATTCGATACAAGCAAACTTACCTCAGTAAAAAGTTGCTTAGTTTGGGCGCTAGACGGCTCTGAAGTTGAAATTTTCAAATCGATTTTGCTTCATAACTTTTGAACGGCTCATGAGATTTTTTTCAAATTTGGTACGTTGGCATAGACTCATCGGGCAATGAAACTCATATCATAATCATAATGAATATCATTCCATGGGCGTAGAACTTGATTTTTTCAGTAAATAAACATCTAAAACTCCTACGCCAATGGAAAAAAAATAGTTTCAATATGAAATCTAAATTATTCAACTCATTCACTACAAAAAAGGTACTCTTGACAAAAGTCGATTCCTCTCATGTTTTCGACAAAATTTTAATTTTAGTGATTTAGAGCATAATTAATAATAAAACGATTAACAGATATTTCATAAAAATTGTTCAAAATGTTCACCATTTTCACGTATACAAAGATTTATACGACGCAAAAAGTTGAAATGTACTCTTTGCATAACTTCTTCATCGCCTGTAAGATTATTCGTCGCCTGTTGGATACGTTGCCATAATTGTTCTACAGTATTCACAGGGGTCTTGTAAACCGTAGACTTGAGATAACCCCATACAAAATAATCCATCGGTGTTAAGTCTGGAGAACGTGGTGGCCAATTCACGGGTGCATCATTACCTCTACCTATCCATCTGTCTGGGTACTGTTGGTTTAAAAAATTCCTAACATCCACCAAAAAATGTGGTGGAGCTCCATCGTGCATAAACCACATATCTACCCGATGTTGGAGTGGTAAATCTTCCAACAAATTTGGCAACGTATTTCGTAGATGTTGTAAATACATGTCTCCTGTTAATCTTTGTGGAAGTATGACAGGACTAATTATAAAATTTCCTATTATTCCAGCCCAAACGTTGATTTTGAATTCGTGTTGAAAATGGTTTATTTTAATGGAATGAGGATTTTCAATTGCATAAACGTGTTCATTATGAAAATTAGTTATTCCTCTTCTCGTGAAACAGGCTTCATCAGTGAACAAAATATTCTTTCCAAAGTTCAGATTCATTTCTCTTTGCAAATTAATGAACCTACAAAACATCAGACGACTTTGTGAATCATGGATTAATAAATCTTGAACTGGCGTCTTGTGGTATGGGTATAATAATTGTTCTCTTAGTACTTCATGAACGGCATTCCTAGAAACTTCTAGTTCATTACTTATCCGTCTAGTACTCAATTCTGGATTTTCTTCAATACGGTCTAAAATTTCTACTTGGACTTCGGGAATCCTTACATAACGCTGTCTTCCATAATCACCAGTTCTAGGAGCAAAATGACCGGTCTCCCGAAGACGTCTATGCAAAAAGTACATCTCAACTTTTTGCGTCGTATAAATCTTCGTATACGTGAAAATGGTGAACATTTTGAACAATTTTTATGAAATATCTGTTAATCGTTTTATTATTAATTATGCTCTAAATCACTAAAATTAAAATTTTGTCGAAACCATGAGAGGAATCGACTTTTGTCAAGAGTACCTTTTTTGTAGTGAATGAGTTGAATAATTTAGATTTCATATTGAAACTAATCTTTTTCCATTGGCGTAGGAGTTTTAGATGTTTATTTACTGAAAAAATCAAGTTCTACGCCCATGGAATGATATTCATTATGATTATGATATGAGTTTCATTGCCCGATGAGTCTATGCCAACGTACCAAATTTGAAAAAAATCTCATGAGCCGTTCAAAAGTTATGAAGCAAAATCGATTTGAAAATTTCAACTTCAGAGCCGTCTAGCGCCCAAACTAAGCAACTTTTTACTGAGGTAAGTTTGTTTGTATCGAATTGTTTTGGTCTGAAGAATATGTGGTAGCTTTTTGTAAAGACCTTTTAAGGACACTCTGTATATTAATAGCTTTTATATATACAAGCACCTATGTCTTAGTATGACCTGTATGTGCAACTTGAGAAAAAATAGTAATTGATTAAAATGGTTTATATTGCAGTTTAATGTAATTGAGTATCAAACTAGTCTGGGATCTAGAACAATTTTTTTTTTAAATATGTGAGTTTTTACAATATAGTGCTATAGAGTTGGTGAACAAAATGTAAATTAGAAGTATATAGAGCTCAATTGAGGTAGGTTATCCTCAAATGATGTTTGAATATTGTGAATAGTTTTTTACAATATGGATCATACATTCTTTGGAAAACAATTTATAGTTGGAACTGATAATTGTTTACTTGTAACTTGTCTGGTATTGTACATGTGAGAGACTGAAGTTTTCATTTCTTGGTGTTTGTATAAAAAGGTACAGTTACTGTGAAAATAAAGTATCCTGACATTTGGAGTTTCAGTATTTTTGTATAACTCTTCAGTTGAGTATAATTTACCTCTATTGGAGATAATTTTGGGTAGATAATTTTGTACAACATTTAGAGGGTTCAATGCATTGCTATAGAGCCCACCCCAGACTAGAATACCATATTTTATGATTGACTCAACTAATGTTTTATGAATCATCAGAAGCAGCTTTTTGTTCATTATTTTCCTCAGTTCATGGAATTTATGTATGAGTCTTCATAGTCTGCCAGTTAGATTAGTATTGTGTTGATTCCATTTAAGATTTTTATCTATAGTAATTCCAAGATATTTGGTGGCTTCAGATTTCAAAGGTAGTATTTGGAATTTGAAGTGAATTGTAGTTAGGTCTACTTGAATTCGTCAGTGAAAGAGCAATATATGTTGTTTTCTTTATGTTCAGTGATAGTTTGTTATGATCTAGCCAATTTTTCACATTGAGGATGCCATTTTCTGATTCATTTTTGACTTGGTTCCAAGTTATATCATCAAATATAAGAACGGTGTCGTCGACATATGATATTATCGTGCCATCAATAGAAGATTCCAATAACGTGTTGAGGTAAGTGATAAATATAATTGGCCCTAGGACTCCAATTTGGATAGCTTCATGATCACTAATATCATTTCTTACTTGTTTCTTACCTGTTGTTGCCTATCTGTCAAGTAACTTTCAAAGATCTTCAACACAATACCACGAATACCATAGTGCTGAAGTACTTCACCATATAATTATGACAAATTTCTGTTTCGTCACCCGGTATATAGTATTCTCGTTGGGGATAATTCATTCTGCCTAGTTTGTTCAATATAACACCTTCACATCATCATCTCATAACTTGATACATCTATCTCTGACAAATTAGGCACCTTTGTCGGCATTCGAAAGTTACATGATTTCATCGATTGAAACTATGACATTCTAGATGAAAAAACGTGTCTATCAAATACACCTGCTATCGACACACAATAGATGATACTCAAGCAACTATTAGTTGAGATTATGGAATGAATTATTCACCAAATCATTCCCGATATTATGCAGCACATCAATGAAGATTTTGAGAAGAGTTGTTTAGTATGTGTCATTTTTTCACGAATTACCCTCGAACAGGTTCATCAAAATTATGGATATTTTATTACGAATTCTTCGGAAGAAACGCATATCTGACCTGAGAGAAACTATAGAGAACATCAATACGAAGTCAAAGATGCGGATACCAATAAATCTCCAATTACTTTCAGATGATGTGTCTTAGCTGGATACCAATTCGACACCGTCGGTAGTCGTTAACTGGCATCGGCAATAGGTGAGTAGTTGGTTAGGTAACAAGTGAACATAGCTGTTAGTACTATTGTAATTTCTTGAGGTTGGTTGGGCTGTCCGTAATTTTAGAGCTACCGATGAAACGCACAAAACTTTCAGTCATTTTTGCTGCCTCCACTGGTTCATGGAAACACAAATATATTATATCTTCAATGTCCACTCCCTATTGAATTCGTACTTTCAAAAAACTGCCGAAGTGATATACATGGTGGTCCAGGTCTCAGATATTCACAACATAAGAGTACTTGATTATCTCTCGAAATGCACCATGCACAGGGCGTTACAGTTCAATTAACTGAATGGTGAATATTTCGAATGCAACGAAAGTGATTTGTCTAAATTTTTGCTCATGTGAAAGCATTCTAATGGAATTCTGACAGACAACCGTTTTCGATTCATTGGTAATTGAATGTTCTCGTGCACGTGCATAATGAAGGTCATACCGAACTCCGAAACAACAATAGGAAAAAGAATACCAACTGTACTCAACTTTCCATTAATATAGATGTATCAGAAGCTATAACTTGTTTCTAGGTGGTAACAATGAAATAGATATTTTCTCATCATCACTTTCAACTGAAGTAGTTTGCTGTTTTACTTTTACTTTCGAGCGAAAATTGAAGAGTATTCTGTATTCTTGAGGACCTATAATAATTCATCACTGTTGAACTCTTTGAGCAGGTAGGTTGAGGTATGATTTTCTGATTCATTTCTTTTCCTGTTCTCATATAGGCACCTATCTCAAGATTGTATTCACTCTCTTTCAGGATAATTCCTATTTCTTATCATATATAATTTTTTTCTGTACTTATTTATTCATTTATTTATCTATTTATTACAAAGTAGGGATACAAACAGACAGAATTCAACGAGTATCCTCAATTAGGGTAATCAAATAGTGAGCTAATAATAGTGAACTTATATAGAATACATTATAACTGATACAATATTAAAATACAATATATGAACAATATAATCATTATATGAACGATACGATTGGAACGTTATCTGTAGAGGAAAGTGCGTGTGAATTTTCATCTAGTCAACGAAAGCAGAACAAGGATTTCACGTGTTTCTTGAAATTTAGGAATGAAAGTCTGAAGATTGTGATTTCTTAACAGTAGCTATTATGATCATCATTCTATGATTGATCAGTAAAATTAGTGAATACTCTACGCCAGCATAAAAAATAGAAAAAAATTAAAAAGTTAGTATTTTCTTACAAAACTCAAGTTTCGTAACATTACTCAATTATAGGAGCTGAAGTGAGTTCATGAATCCAGGCTCATTTCATATGTCACCTTAAAGTTAATTTTTGAACCTATATGTATACAGGGTGTCCGTTTTTCGAGCTCCACCATGGGGATCTCAGTTATTATAAGAGATACGAGGTCGGTTAAATTAGGGCAAAGTTGCGCATTTTCATGCTGGACAATTATCTGCGAGAAAATTTTATGTGTCATTTTTAAGTTTTGAATTATTGCAGGAAAACGAAAATTTGTAATATTCGTTCTTATATTTTCAAGCGAAAACAATAAGACCTAGGCGTTTCTGACTGGGACATTCTTGAGACACTTTTTCACGAGGAATCTGAATCTGTCATCGTATTTTCCAAAACGTTCTGGATGCCGAAATTACAATACTCAACTTTGTTTTTTCTTACGGGCGTTATATTGGATTTTTGCATTTTTGAAAAGTCCTTTTTTTTCTGATGACAATGATGTATCACACGATATGTTCGAATCTGACATGCTGATTAAAATTGGGAAAAAATCATTTTTGCGAAGAGTGCTTTGGAAAGAACGCCAAACGTTTTGTTTAACAAACTAAATTCCAAGTCCCTTGTAAAGTTGACGTGTTTTTGAGAGAATTCAATAACGACTTCTTATGGAAGAGTTCCAGATCATTTGCTCGAGAGTATCCGTTCCATCGAGTTGTAGAAAACAAAAGCGCTTTTTATCATAATGCCGTTCATCTGCTAATTCGAGCGTTAGGTACCTACAATACAAGACAGCAAATGAACTTGGAACATCATCGACAATGAACAATGGCTTCATGGCATCCATTTCACATATTTGTATTTTCAATTTACAGCCTATAAATCAGCAGTCACTTGTATAAAAGTAGGTAATCTCTGAATAAGTGGAACAACGAATTCCTGATAAAAAAGGCGAGTACAATAATTAGTGTTATATATTGCTGTTCATTTCATTGCTAGCAGCTGCACGATAATTCAACGATCGAGATTTTTCCTACATGGAAATTAATTATGCACTTTTTCAGGCTCCGGTAGTTTGGCGTCGAATGAGATTCTCTTTCTCGACGATCATTCACTTTTTTTCGGATTTCTCTCGAAAAATGCTGTTCGAATATGTCTCTTGTCGCTGACGACCTGTTGACATCTTATTTCGATTGTGCGAATAAAATCACTATACTCGATCCAGTATCAATGATCTTGTTTCAAATGAAGAAAGTGCAGTCGGCATGAAATAAAAATGCGTGTCATGGTAGTGTGCACCGAAAGTATTTACTACTGATTCCAAATTTACATGAATCAATTTGTCTCACCACATGAGTAGGGTTCTGGGTAACAATCGATATACATGAATATTGTATTGAGTATAGAACATATTATTATGTATTATGTATGTATTATCAGGAAGACGATCGTTATGAAACGTCTCATCACGTGTTTGAATTTCTTCTATATTCAGACGTGAAAAAACAAATATTTCAATACTGCGAATTGTTCATTTCTACAAAAAATCCGACATGTTTTTCTTAGTGTAACAATAAAATTTGATTGATATGTACTATTGACATTTCGTGGCACACTCCTTATGGGACACAGTGTATAAATAGATAAATATAAACACCTTGTACATTCACATGATGAACCTAATTGTATACTATTTTGATCATGTGAAAAATGAGTGAAATTAATAGAGATCACATTAGTGGTGAGTTTTACCATAATCCAGCGAAAGTTGAGCAGCAAAATTCATTAACTGCATAATATTAGTCTGGTAGGGAAAAAGTGCCTACAAAATGGCATATAATCAGGTAAATAGACTGGCAAAATGTGAACCAATTTAGTAGCAATTGATAGTTGAAGCAGAATGACTTCTTAATTAGCAATGAACGTGTGTAAACAGTTATGATATGGTGGATTGTTTCTCCTAATTATGAAAACAGAAAGGATGATGATAAAGCGCTATCATCTCCATTCAATTGAATTTATTAGAGAGTTTTTCGAATATTGGTGTAGGTTATGTATATGGGTCGTGTATTTTATGACCGGTTCATTGTACAGTATCATTTGATTGGATTGCTTGCGAATTCTAAATTCTGGTATATTTTGATATTGGCCAGACACGTCCTCTGTGGTGTATTTTTTTTCAACTGTGGACAACACGAGAGGGAATCCTATAATGTTCGAGGAACATCGTGTTAGCCAGCGGTGGAATTTTGGGAGAGAAGGAAGGTGTTATATTTCATTTCTTTTCACTTTCATATACTTGGAAATAATCCTATAGAAATTAGAATAACATTCGAATGACAGATGGAGAACAAACGACGAAAATGCCTTTCATAGAGAGACAATTGACGTAATTTCGCGTCTTCTAATGAATCATATCGTTCACAAATATCTGATTATTTGCACCCATCAAAAACGGAAGAAAAAATAAACTTCAGCGAAAATAAGACAGATATTATCGAGAAAATGTACCTATACAAATGAAGTACTCTTGTACACGATCCATTGTTTGCTAGATGAGGCAAAATACATATCAGAGGATAAGTACAAATCATTAGACGTGGCCTTAGAAATAGTTTTAGTTAGGAAATTAATATTATAATGGATTGAAATGATATTACATCGAGAGGAACTGGAGGAAATTTGAGTAATAGATCAGGTGATCATTTTCAAGATAGACAGAACAATATTATTCTAGAACAAGCTTGTTCTGTATATATTTATCGCGGAAACTTCTCAATATATTGGGCTAGAAAAATAATATCGGTTTTACCAGCACGATAAAACTTGGAAGAAGAGTAGAATAGATTGAAAACGAAACAAAATCATGACTTTTTCTTACTATCTCAAATAAAGAGGAAGGAATGTTATTCCGGGAGTATAACTGAGGACTTCATATCAGTTTGTCATTATTCTCCTTTGGATAATTAATTGTCATGTTCTTCTCATTCGAACGAATCAGAGCAGGTGCTATTATGCTGCTTGCTACATTGGTAATACTAATTAGTAAATAGACGACTTACAATTATCTCAACCATTAACATGCATGCTTGTTTGTTGATCAATCAATTATTAATTATTATGCAAACATATTTTGCATATCGTGTATCTTAATTCTGATACGAATCTTGTTCGTAAGTTCCATAATGACTTCTCAGCAATGATCTGACATCCGTATAATTCTCGAGGACTATCATTCGAAACCGATCAGTAGGCGGAATTCGGAATCATTCAAGAGAATACGCGAGTAGAATACTATACCTCCTCTACAACTTCCATAAAGATTTAGCCTGTATCTCGGTCATAAATGACGATAGAAATATCAAAACTGAAACTGGGTTGATTTCAAGTGTGCTTGTGAAAAAAAAATTGTTTTATGTACCCCCTTCAAGGGGTTTCTTTATATGAAAGATTCTATCTTTTTCTAGATGAGGAATCACCCCCTCGAATGTTTTACACTTATTTAGTTACACCCTGTATGAGTATGCCGATTAGAATTCTTGTGATTACTTCATTCTAATTGGGTTTGATTATATATTCATGTTTGTGATTGTTTTTATACCTATGTATGTTATTTTTCTCATATTTCGACAAAAAATATGCATTTAATGTTCCATCACTATGTTCTCAATATTATAGTTGTAAATTCATATTTGTCTTATATATAACACTCTGTATTGATTTCACGCTTTGTCGACAAGAAGAAATTCTTTCAAGACAATGAAGTATACTGTCTGTAAGTTTTTCGAGGAGGTGGTACATTCATTTTCCAGCTTTTTGTGGGATTTTCTCTCCTCGTTTCTAGAAAATGAAGTAGAATTTATTAAAAATTATTTCAATATATTTGTAGTGAGGACAGATATTGTGCAGCTAATCTGCAGTAGAATGCGAAATAATTCACATCTTCATGTACCTAGTAGGACGGAGAATATTATTTGTGACATTATCAACTGCTCATTTATCGGATCGAATGACCTATATGACAGAATCGAAACCAGGTCATCATGAAAAAGTTCGACAATAATCAACAAATGCTGACTAAGGGGGTGATGGAGGTATAATTTCACTGTGACAATGACTATGATATTGGAGAAAGTACCGTATCAGCTTATTATCGGCCTGTAAAGGTACCGCAGTACTGCTCTGATGGTACTGACCTCGACGAAAGAAAGAGGTGATTAGGCGAAGGTATTCAAATGCATTCCAAATTGCTCGTATCAATTTTCCATACTCGATCGACGGGGTGAGTTTGCTCTTTCTTCCATTGTATCAGAAGTGCCGCCAGAGGTTTTTATTTCATCATGAATCTATTCGATAGGAATATATATATATATATATATATATATTTATATATTTCTGAGATATATTATCATCAACTCAAACTAACTCCCAGAGGATTTTTTATATCATGGTGATCGACTTCTCCGTTTGCATCTCATTTGTTGGCAAAGCGCTATTATCAATAATTTCTGTCACATCCATAGCGTTCACCTATAATTTATGTCTTGAACTACTCTGTGATCAGACGTTTTTTGAGCCCAAATACATGTTCGAGATATTACATTATGCACGCCCCCTAATCATTCAAGAAGCTTTGAATAAGAGGACCGTTTTTCATTATCCGACCCAGCCTATTGTTCCAGGGAGATATTAGAAAGCAGGTTTCTTTTGGAGTTCTTCTGAGGAACTCTCTCCGGTGAGGTCATTTGATATCATTATCATTAGATTATTATTCAGCATAACATTTGTATAATTCATTCTCAAACTTTCTGGATTTCAAATCAACTAAATGAAGTTTTTGGGAGTCATGTCTCTAATGAACTCGCGTTTCATTATGGGATTCAGTATTTTATCGTGAAAGAGTCGCAGAATGTGAACATGAAACATGGTGGTTGATTTACTTCACATTCATGTGTTTTTTTACACTATACAGGGTTGGGATAGAGTATGGAACCAAGTAAATATGTTTCTAACGAAGAGAACGATATTTATGAAAATTTGCAGGTAAGTGCAATGGAACAGAATGCATCTTATGTACATTTTTTTGTTGATGATATAGTCCCGGTTTGACCGGAAATGATAATCAACTTCTTCAATTAAAATGGGACGCCCTATTTTTTTTCACAGATTTCGAAAGAGCTTGTTATTTTGAATTCATACATACTGAGTTTAGTGTAAGAAGATTTGTAAAATTGTGGAATAACTGACTGTTAGTTGTAAAATAGGTGTACATTCCATTATTTTAGAATAATGAGAAATAAAATTACTTCAAATGTTCAAAATTCTCGCCGTTTACTTGCTGACAATATGCCATCCTATTAACAAATTCTTGAGTCTCTTTCCAAGACTTCTCGACGTATTAGTTCACATTCATCAATGATTCTTTGTCTCAATTCCTGTAAGTTTGTTGTCATAAATAACGTTCTTTCCGTTCAAAAGACATTCACTTGGTTCCATACTTTATCCCAACCCTCTATAGTGTAAGAAAACACATGAATTTAGAAAAAAATCAACCACCATGTTTCATGTTTACATGACTCATCAACTTCCAATGAAGATATCTTTTGAGATGTAGGTATTTGTGATATCACATTCCTTCATCTTACCAAACAAGGGTGCGTCTCGTTGCAGCCACATTTCGTTCGTACCACATTTCGTGGTACGAAAAATTCGATGTTCCCATGTACAACATATAATTTCTCAAGTTGCCCAATTCACCTCGTTGGAGCTACATCTCTACATTTTCACATACTCACAGTAATATGATATCCCGAATAATTTTTTTCCACATCTACATTTTTTTACGTCAACTCGACCCAACCTCACCTCACCTAACCTAACTAACCCTATACAATGTAGGTCTAACGCAATTGGTCCAAGCATGATTGTGGGTTGACGGATGATGATTATTATTGTTTTTTCGAATTGTCCAAGATGGAAATCTGTTTTGGAGACCAGTGCGCATATTTTGCATCAGGTGAATATTTTCATTTGATTTTGAAATCACCATTCCTATATATCAGGAGTGAGAGCCAAATTCTGTGGGCATCATCCGAAATCATCAACAAAACAGGAAGCCTTGCTGTTATTTACGTCCATAAGAGTACCTTATGCTATTGTATTTTTTGCCCCGAGAACTTTCTCGCAACCATATGTTGTCCATTTTTAGTCACGATGACTTCTACTAATTCTATCTTTTGTGTCAACATTGTCTTTATGTTCTTACATTCTCACTAAAGGGGGCCAGCTTTACTAACATTTATCTAACTTCCTATGAACGCTAGGTAAATTTTTATATTTCTTTGACCATTACTTCCTATTCGCGTATGAAGACATTCATCAACTCTAATCGTTGAGCTGAGTATCTTCTCATTCTTGTTCAGTAAAAAAATGTTCGTAAAGGCATCCGTCTTCAACATACAAGGTGTTGGAAAAAATATACACATTTTTTCGATAATGTCGAAACAACTGGCAACATTGTAATGAAATTTTGTAAGTATTATGTTTTGAGAGCTGACAAATCGAATGAATTTGTTTCTGTTTCTGTTTCTATTTTTTTTGAGGTTAGATTTCCTAGTTTAAATTCAATGGGAATCACTCATTTTTACACCAGGAGGTACTCTTGGTGAAACTCGATACTGTGTGCCGCTTTCGAAATATTTTGATTTTGAAATTATATTCACGAACCAAGATGTTCGTTTTGATGCAGTCTCATTTTGGTTTCTCGAAGTGCTTTTCAGTCCCAGAAAATGTTTCAACGGGTAGTTACTAACTTCTATACTATGTATGTTTCGCGAATATTGGCGCTGGCACTCAATTTCAAGTTTTTTGGTAATGATTTCCAAAACTGCATATCGAAATGAATTTAACGAAGAAAAATATTTTCCAGTTGTGTCGATAACGGGAGCAGATTCGTTCCCGAAACGTCCAACAAGATGAGTAGAGGTTCAATTCTTATTGAATATATTTGTATTCCCAAATTTTTTAAATAACTAGGTGTGACTGAAAAATGAGGAAATTCTCTTTTATAGGTATCTAACGGTTTAATTTCAAGCACAGTGACATTTTGGGGCAGATCACAAAATCTGTCCTTGCTACAAATATATTGAAATAATCTTCAATGACTTCTACTTAATTTTTTAGAAACGAGGAAAGAAAATCCCACCAAAAGCTGGAAAATGACTATGATGAGGGTTCAGAATAATCTATTCCTACCACATAGACTAGAAATGATATTGTTTCTGGCTTTTCTCAAGCTTTCTGACTTCCACTATTGGTTTAGAATTTTCTTCTTCTTTATATCGTCAGCATCTTCCTTCAGCGAGACATACAACTCTTCGACGCTCATTTCAGCCCGTGTTCAGGAAATAATTCACAAAGTGTTTTTCTGAATTGACGGATCGGCATAACAAGAAAACAATATGCATCATGAGGAAGCCATAAAACGCGAAGGCAACCTTGACCAATCCGTAATCTTCGCAGCCTTGAGCTACAACGCGACACTATCGCGATATCTCTGATCCGACACATCATGAGTGGAGGAAGAAAAGGCATACCGCACGGAGGGTGTCTGGGAGAGAGTTTCCACTGACCCACTTGTCTGCCGCGAGATGTGTGCCATCCTCATCATAGGCAGCTCTTTTGCCAGTAGGTAACCGATTGTCGCGCTCTCGAGAGCGCCAGGCCTGCTGCGATAGCGCTTCCTCCGTCTTCACGACTTTTGCGGTTTCTTCCGCACGCGCCTCTTCTTCTTGGAACGCGAGACGCGAAGTGGAGGTTTAGAATTGTGGGGTTTGTGTGTGGTGTCGGTGTCTTTCGGGCCAGGGCTACTGGAGGTATGTTCGAAGACATCATCAAATTTCACACGAGATTTCAGAAATCTATATTTTGACGCGAACAATTCTCAATTCTCAGATTTGCATTCCCAGGGTTTGAACTGCGATGGAATGAATCGTTTTCATGGTGGTAGGAAGGAATGCAGATTTTGGAATTTCCTCACCGTGGCGTTGAAGATTAAGGAAATGAAATTTGATATCGAAGTTACAATATATAATTCCGGATAGTATGACGACGTTGACAAATAAATCAAGCTATTCATAACCCCGATATCTGGCAACCATCGCATGTAATAAGGTGGATTGATCCAACCTTGAACACTGTAATATTCAGCTGCTGGAACCACCCAACTCAATTTCCACTAGGTTGGAACTCTTCAGGATTGGCCACTTAGGCCAGCTGCGGAGATGATTCTTCGAAGGTCTGAGGCACTTTTATGAATGTTACGATCGTCAACCGGACAGTGATTTTTAGCTTCCGTTTAACGAGCCATATCTCTGTCTTCTCAAGAAACCCCCAAAACGAACCTCCCTTTTGTTCCTATCTATACCAATTAATATAGTGGGCATTATTGAATACAAATCTTTCGAAACTTCATGCAAACTACCTATATGCTATAGAATACTACGAATGAATGAAAAAAAGGAAAAACAAAAAACAAGGAATGAGTCCCAGGTTTGGTACACCCAAGGTCCAACTTTGGTACAACTGCCTTGGCTAGATTTATGAATAGAGATTCTGATTAAGACGTTAACACAGATCTGTGAGAAATTGAAGACTTGAAGAACATAACTGGAAAATCAGAGCAAGACGATGTTATTGAAATAAATTGAATAATGTCATCTTCTAGCAATTAATACGTTGAGAATTATATCTGACGATCCAGATCAAATTTTGTATTCTTTGTCTCTGGATTCTATCTAACCCTACTGTGAGATTAACAATCATTTGATTCACACACACAATAAATTAATATCTCATTCTGAAGTTATCCATGTTTTTGAAAATATTTACCAAATTGGAACACTTGTTCACGTAAAGCTTCCCATTCAGAAGCATGAAATCAATAGTGTTATCGAGAATTTGGTGATCAATCTTTTATTTCATGTCCAAAATAATCAGAAAATACTGAATTTGTGAAAATGACAATTTTCAGTTGGTTATATTAGGAAACGAGCCTCAAATAGAAGAAAATGTAATTTGACAATTTATCAGGTGTATTACCTCAAATCTCCGAAAAAAAATCAAATCTGCCATCATCATACAGGGTGGTCCAAGTTATAGTGCAATGATTCATTATTCTATGGTCCACCGAAAAATAAGTTGACTTGCATTATATATTCGTTTTCCAAAATGCTTCCTGAGAGAAATACAGCCCTTCGAAGTTCAGTTTCGAAAATATCTGTAACTGTGACATTGAAGCGTTTCCGACCAAATTTGGTATAAGTAAATATGCAATGGGGTACTCATACTCCGTATTTTTGTCATAATTGTCCAGTGGCGTAGATGGGGGTTGTTTCACTTTTCCCGTCCTATAGCAATGGATATTTATTCAAATTGCTGTTGCAAAATTTTTGGCATCGGTTTCTAGATAATTGCATTTAAAAAAACAGAGACCCCGCGAGGGCAAAATCTAGATAGTTCAATTAACGAAAACAGGATCTCACCGAAAAATCACTGGACGTGCATTGTTTCATTTTCTCCAAAACGATAGGAACTAAATGAACCATGATAATAACGTTTTGAAAATAAATTCCAACTCAACAAAAATTGGTCAAACACTCTTCAATATCCGAAGAGTAATGGCAAAAAAAAGATTTTCAATACTGAACTTTGAAGAGAGAATTCTATTATGCATGTCGACTCATTTGTCGATTACCATTGAGTGGTGAATTATTGCTACTATAACCTGGACCACCCTGTATGAGTACTTACTTTGTCATTTTCTTGAATAGAAGAAGAGTAGGGGTTCAACTGAAATACTGCCAAATCTCAATTGAAACACGTGTAGCTCTTGAAATAAAAGTTGAACATAATAAAAACAGACGCATTAGTTTTTCAAAGTGAAGAGGCAATATCATGTACACTGAGATCCCAAATATTTCATCAGGAAACTTTACATTCTCAAACTGAAGCTCTGAAGTACTGTACTGAATAATCAACTTGTCAGTTTGAGATTATAAATGTTTGAGAAAGAAGAACTCATCTTTTAAATAAGATCTTTTTTGTCATCAATGAAAATCATAATGTCAACATTTTTATGTGGAGTCGCTGAGATCAAGATTTGAGATCCTATATATCTGAAGAAGAAGAACTATTTCTTCTGAATGAAATTCTTTATTATCACTGATCAACTGCATGAGCTCTCCGGATGAAAGCATCATTATTTCATGTGGATGCTATCAATGCCTAAATTGGAATACTAATGTTCTTAAAGTGATTGAATGTTTCGTAGAAACTAGATGATGGTGAGTTTAAGACAAAATATGAATTTCTTCATCCACAAATCGTTTTCTCTCAAATACAGTCCGTAAAAATGAAAACATATTTATTTCTTCCTGAGAACATATTTCTTCGCCACATATGAAAGTCACGGTTCTCTCGGAAAGAGAGTGACTGCTACGGTTTGAGATCATTTTTTTCGTGTGCAATGAATAGGTGTCAACTGATAATTATTATTTGTCTCGAATTGTGCATTCTTGATGAGAATGGGATTGATCCAGGAACGCCTGCAGTTCCTTGAACTCTCAGAGAATTGAATTACTTTTCATATAAATCGATGTTTTGATATAGTTCTTGGGACTGGGACTATACCATACGAAAAGAAATTCTCATAAGATTTTCGGCGTTGTCGTGAGTCCGATCCTGTATTTCGCGATTGGAATTGACGGTGATCTCGTACTAACCACACAACTTTACAACTCATCATCTCCAATAATTATACATTTGAGAGCCAAATTGCAAGCACCCAATATGCAGTTTCTGTATTTAATTTTTTAATGTTGCGGACGACCACCAAAATCGTGATTGTTGAAAAGTTCATATACGTCGGAGCGGTCATCCGAGACATCATTCTGGGAGCCTGTAATTTTCTATAATTTCCCTCCAATTACTATCGAAACTTTCATACAAATTGAGCAGCTCCGAAATTTCGATCTTGTTACGGATCCTGGAAATGTTTCTTCTCGAGTATTTCGAGATATGCCGCTGAATTGGTCTCGCTGAAAAAATCAGAATCTCACTGCTCGTGGTAGAATTATAATTGACAAGGCAGAATGGAAATGGTGAACCCTAGTGAATAAGGGTCTTTTTCGTATTTCTCTGCTTCATGTCATTGTCGGAATGTGATTCTAAAGATAAAAGTTATTATATTATTTCTCATCCAGTTGTGAAAGACGTTAACCGTCTCCATCAGAAAAAAATCTGACGCCAAGCAGCATCAGAAATCTGAACCATCTTATGTTGGTTTCACTTTCTGGTTTGGTTGGTTTCACTCAAAGATATGAGGATTATTCACCAATTTTCAATATTCGAACAACGAGTGAAACTGATTCTCTTCGTTTCAATACACTCATGGATCAATAAACTTCGCTCATCAATAGATTTGAGTGAATAATCGTACACTATTGATTCGAACGAAAATAACTGAAAATGTCGTATTTCTCGATAGAATGGCATGGCACATCGAAATGTTTTGCAAACAGTCAACTGATTTTTAATCCCTGCGTCTCGTTCTTTGGATCAATTCAATTCCTCTCTCTCTCTAAGCTCGATCTAGTAGAGTATATATGATAGAATATCTTTGGTTCCATTCCACACCATGTTTATAGTGTATTGGGCCAAAAGTGGCGAAATCGATTCGAATTGAAAATGAGTTCAAGTGTTCCAAGTGTTTAGAGAAGTGCACTTGGCCTCTCAGTCGTTCACTCACTCACTGATTTCTTTTACAGACATTTTGGTGTCCTCACACTATTCACAAAATTACTGATGGACGATTTCAAGAATTGGTTCCTTTTCTGCAGCTGCAGACAGTATGAGGAGGAGGTTTAAATACCCTTGAACATTCTTATTGATGGATATGGAGGTACAAACTGACAGAAAACCAACAATTGGAGGATCCATTGGTGAGTGATGATATTCATATTCTCGAATATGCAAGAACTTTTGATGCAGATGAGAAAAGATATTTTGTGGGGCAAGATCGTTAGATCTGAGGCAACTTCTTCATCTTAAAAACGTTTCCGGACCTACGTATATATATAGGAACTTGGAGAAGTGTTACTGAATGATATTATTTACCATATTAATTTAAATTTTTCTAATGTTGGGTAGGTATGCTCCAGTAGAATGTGGGTGGATACGAGATTGAACAAACTGGAGAAATCGATCTGGAAGGGAGTGGTTGAGAAATCATATTATTTCGTGTTAAAAAAAAATCTCTTACATTTCCGACAAAAATCCATACTTCTCAAAGTTGTGTGATCTGTTTCTCCTTATACTGAAAAGTATATGTTTCAATAATTGAATCACAAAGTAGAAGGTGAGTCTGGAAATTATGAAACAACAAGCACTCATTATCGAAATTTTGTCATCGAATGCCATGGAATCCTCTATATATGTATTCATTTCGACATGTACGATACAGGAACTAGAACAATGACAATATTATCAACGCTCTTTGGTTTCATTACAAAATCCCATCAGGAATCCCATAACTGGTTACACTTTTATAAACTGAAACAATAAAAAAAATCTCAGATTGCGTGAGCATTCTATCAGCTATTACTGCATTGTTACCGGATTCTCTTCAATTTACTTTCTCTGATTCAACATAATCATAATAATCGTCCTCCCACGTTGAATCAGTGTCGTAGATATCATAGCGAAATATTCGTTGCAATATCAGGTCTATTGGAATTGCCCAATGTTTCACAGTTTCACAGTTTGAGATGATTTCATCAACAGTTGAAATTTCCGGAATGTGTATGACATTTGCTTGAAATTACAGAGGCTATCAAACGTTCTATATAACTGACATAAAAACATGAGGTATACTTAACACCGCAGCTTAATATGTATTTTACGAGGAATGAATCCATTTGGGATCTCAAGTCAGAAAAGTTATTTCATCAGAGAACAACACAATTACCTTTAAAATAATGACATTTCAATATAACTTATGTTTCGTGCTGCTCATTTATCGAATTCTACTGCATGCTTTCATCGCGTGATTTCGTTCTCTCGGGACAATTCTTCAAGGTTATTTTCTTTCCGAAAGTTATCTCGCAGGAATTTCTGTTCATGAGTTTTTTCCACTCAATTAGTGTGAATTTCAGCAATGAGTCAGGTCAGGTTTCTTCTTGATAGTTCCGTTGATATTATGTATCAGAGGATCCTCTGTAAAATACTTGTTCTCCAAAGAATGAACCATTTAGATCACTAATACATCTTGTAGGAGTGAGAAAAACTTGAGATCATCAGAAGTCTATGATTGAAATAGAATAGCATCACAAAAGATCTGCACAATCAACAAGAGGCATTTCAAAATTCAAATATAGTGAACTAGACGGAATACACTCTAATTTTTTTTTCTATTTCCTACCTTCTGTCGGAAAACTAATAGTCAAGTCGACAAAACCATTTCTGGTTGAAGCGGAATCCGTCCATTCGCCCTGTATCTGATCTCTCTGTACTTGTGTGCTTTTTGTATTCGTACTTGTTTTGTGTACTTGTTTCGAGAGAATTCTTGTTTTTTTTCTTTTTTCATCTTTTGATAACACGAAAGGTAATCCTATGATGTTCGAGGAACATCGTGTCATCCAGTGGTGGAATGTTGGGTGAGAAGGAAGGTATCGGAATTTTTCTTGGAAATTTGGAGATCGTTAGCATCAAGAAAGGCTTCACTCAGAATTCCATAACTTTGCCATTCCATTGTATATGAATGTTGCTTGATGATGGAAAATTGGGAGAGAAGAACCTGACACTGTATGTATTACCCTTGAGTATTCAAATAGTGTATATAATCAAAGGTATTACTTACCAGCCAGAACTCCCCTAGTTTGTCTACCTGGAACCGACCGTGGAAATATTTATTAAAGAAAGAGAGATCGGCCACCTTTCTACGATATTCTAGAGGAGTCTTTGAATTCGTGAAGTATATTCATAATGAAAGTGAGGTTCAACTTACCTTTCTCATGAGCCAAACCACCCCCAGAAACTACCCCTGAGACGGTACATACATTGTAGTTGTGAATAGATATACATTCAACAGATAAATTGTCCATGTGAATGTGAATTTGTGGATGAGAAATAATTTTGTGTCAACTGTGTGAAGTTCTTCTATTGAGAAATCAGCAACCCATTGATAATCCATAAGGAAACTCTCGAAGTTCATCCAAGAGGAGAAAGTTGAGAATGGATCGTAATGCTAGTTGAAGCCTTATATCGGTACCAGTAAGATAGAGTGCCGATGGTACATTTTTTATGTTAATTCCACTAAGATTTCACTGATATTAGGCCTGTTCAAATATTTTCACATCATCCATACGAATATCACAAATATTCATTATTTCCACACGAAATGCAACTCTTTTCATTTCACTGTTCATTGAAATGTCGAAGTATAAAACAAGCTTGAAATTTTGGTGAAATCATGTATCTTCCTCCATTTGATATTTTTTTTTCTGAAGAAGTCGACCTCATTATATAAGAGCAGCGAGAATCTAGGCATCTTATAATAAGATAAACGTTGTTTCTTCATGACTTCTAAAGAAGTGGAAGCTGTAAGAAAGTATCATTCGCGGATGCCTTGGTATTCATCTGTATGTTTCACCAGAAGATCAAGTTCATCCTCAGTTTTCATAGAGAAAGTCTCAACTGATTATAGGTGAAAACCCATAAGAGTAATAATTGAATAAGTATAATAATAGGTTGGTACAAGATAAATGTCAAGCAGAACTCTGCTGTGCTCTCTTTGATGAAAATATTCGAAGAGTTATTATTACTGAATGAATCTTTCTTGTCGGATAGAGTTCTGTCTTCGCCTTGTCTGAACTGAGTACCTTATATTTTCGAATCGTTTTCTCACAACAAGAATGGGAATTCAATAACGGCACGGAATGAACGAAAAAAAATCCTAACTCTCCACGGTATTCGCTCCAGGACACAATGACATTATTCAAAGTGGAGTAATTGGAGATATCTGTTTGATAATTATCGAAAATAACCTACGATTCTCCGATGCATTATGCATCTTCACCGTGGAGTCCAAAGATTGAGGCATGCTGTGTTTTGAAGGTTGCTGGGTTGTGAATTACATATCTCGACATTTCCTCAATATGTTAGCATAACGAATTCATTCACATTCTATGTCTTCATCTTCTAGATTCGAAGCATTGATTTTTCGAATTCTTTATAGTAATGATGAGTATTACTCGCACGGACTGTCGTGAAACGTGAATGTAATTAGCAATTTCTCGGCTGGAAAATCTTGTGTCTTCTTTCACATACAGAAAACCTTTAAATCGACATTTTCATCAAACTGACTTTCCTTGAATTTAGGTTTCTTGAATGCTCTGTAGTATCTCAAATTTTCTTTGAGTATCCCAAATTCAAGACGATCTAGAATTTCTATGTCCGGAAAGCTGAAGTTCTTTCGACCAATTGATTATTTTTCATATTTAGTTCCATCCAGAAGACTTGATATCATGAGGTATTGGAAAATATGATATTATATGAAAGTCGATTCATTGATACATCACTGGATTCAGAATGAAAATATTGTGCAGTCGTCAGAGTTCGAGAAAATTGTTAATACCACCTTGTACAATGTATTCCTTCTTTGTTTTCCAAAATCGGACAATGAATAGCGTCGTTATGCTTAGATATCCTGTGAAGGATTACCTACGATTCCGTTTCACTTGAACGGAACTCTCATCCAATCAAAACATAAACAGTGCCATTTTGCTTTTTTTTTTCATTAGATTCGGATGATGAACAGCGATATTCGTCAGTCCTGATCTGGATTTCTGTGATTGATTTCCTAGACACTAAATCTAACGTATATTCAATTTGGGTAAATGAGATTCAGTTGAGAAAAGATATAGGCAAATTTATGGTATATTCATATGGTATATAACAAAACGTACTCATATATGATCTGAAACGTGTACCAAACAACCTGAAATGATATATCTTATATTATATCACGAGACTGAACTGACTCGTTCAAGTGGAGTTTGATCCCTTGGACAGAGCCACCCAATAAATTAAGACACTTCAGACCAACGGTATATATACTATTTCTCATCATCATCGATGGTGAAATCAGATCAATCTCACAATGATGATCACGAAATTGATGACACTAATAACCTCACTTTTACTAACTTTGTTGTTTGCTCCTACGAGATTGAATTAACCTTCGATCATTGAACAGACTAGATAAGTAATCCACACCCCTGGCAATACAGTTTGTTTGGAAGCAACATCTATAGTATCTATCTTTGTCTAAACAAGGATAGCAGAACCTGATTCTCCCAGCACCAGTGCCGTGTTGTCAGAGGGGGTCGAATTTATTATTGATTCATGATGTAACCAAATTGAAAATCCGTAACAATTTCAGTGGTACTTTTTAGCATTTCTTGATCTTTATACTCTTTTCACATTGTTACGAGAAATTCGAATACATACAATCCCATGGTGATTTTTGTAACTTGCTTGTAATCAATAAACTTATTATGACCACGTCACAAGAAACAATATGGAAACAATATACTTACTATTCAGTATACAGTTGTCTACTTATACTTTATCATAAATAACGTTCAATTTCAATAATGAACATTTATATCTTTGGCGATCAGTGACAGTGCATGTAAGTATATTTACGATTTCAAAGTTCAGTACCTACTTGTGGAAATAATTTTCAAAAAAGTGGAAAACTCGTTTTCAAGACAAATAGATGTGATTACATATTTGAATGTAATCTTCGAAACTGAAGATGAAAGTTGTTTATATCATTTCACGATATCGTCAAAAATGAAGGAGCTTTCATCTTGAGCAGAATTCATATATTTTGACGCAAAAAATTGATCTGATTATTTCATTTCATGCAGATAGATGAAAATCGATAATGAATATGTGTTGACAAGTATTATGACGAGATGTTATATCAACAATAAAATCATGAATCATGTGAAGATGTAGCAAATAGCAGTGTTTCTTAATTAAAACAGGAATGAAATGAAAAACAACCATGGATAATCACACAAATAATTTATTAATTTTTGAATAGGATTCGCATATTTTGACTACAAATAAGGAAGCATTTATCAGTGCTACATATTTTACCACAAGACACTGTCGCAGCTGACCGATGGGTATAATCAATATAATCTAATCAATTCAATTTAAATTCATTTTCATCCATTCCATTTGGGAAAATGCTTCAAAATCTCGAATGATAAGACAATGGTAACTCACCTATGAAATGACGTGTTTTGATCGCCCGTTCAAATTGTCTTTAACACACCTCACAACGTCTCACCATTATATCAAATCACCAAAACAGAAAATAAACTGAGTTTCTGATGAATTCTGAGTACACAAAACTGAACACAAGTTGAATAATATCGATAAATCAAAACGTAAATAATGACAGATACCAAACAAAGCAATAATCGCCGTCGACTGTCAATATCAAATTGCGGTGTTGCAACGTTGAGCAAAAAGTATTCACGATACCCATGCTGGTCCTCGAGCCCCCAAGAAAGTGAAATTGCTAAGTCTCAGAATAATGTAGCAATCTTCTATTAATCAGAACTGATTCATAATCGTCATGACCCAAATTTATTATTATATTTGTGCATTGAACTACATGAATTCATAAAGGACTTTAAATATTATGGACTATTTATCACTTTTTGATGATTGGATATGACAACACTGGCGACTATTGGGTACTAATATTATGATTATTTTGGGAATTCATGTTAGCATCAGAATATTTGTTTTGTGATCCTTCTAGTGGGTTTGTTGTTCGGAGGAATTAACCACTTGAGTCCCTGTTTTGAATTGCAAAAAATATCCCGCCCACTATAACTTTGTGTTACATTTCTTCTACAAGAAATACTCATGCCATTTCGCGAATATAAAACGAAATGTAAACATGAATGCGGAATATCCGGATACCAGATATGGTGATGAGAGCTGCTAGTTTTCCTCACTTTCTTCAGAAGTGCACTTCAGTGTTTGATAACAAAACAAGAATTCTCTTTCGATATTGTAACTACAAGAATTTCATGCCTCAGCAGCACATCTACAACATCTTTGGCAAAGTTATACTTTCTTCTATAACCTACGATGTGTTAAATTAATTATAACAATTTCATTCTCCATCGCTTCTGAATATCCAATTTACAAGCAAGCGTATGAGTATAAAATGGGATTAACACGATATCATCTGGCTTTTTGTCTCCTTCGCATGTCTTTCTCTCTCTAATCGCAGCCTCCTGCAGAAAACATTAATAGGTATGCTAATATAATTATAATGATCACCTGCTCGATGACATATAATAATGAATGGGTATACAAGGTAACTGACTGTTTGTGATGATATCTTATCAGTTTTGCTCGAACCGTTATTATTATGATTGATTTGATTCCCTGTTGTTTTCCGCAATAGAACAAATTTCATGATTTTCAGAACAATATAAATTTGCAATGGATTCTCACTCATGTTGTGATATTTCATACTAGGAGATACAGATTTATTTCAGACATGAGACTGAAGTATTGAATTACAGACGTTTTTGCAATGAGGTTGGTTTTGACAAACTTTTGAGGTCACTTGCGTTGAGGGGAAATTCGAGATTTGCCAACTAATTTCGATAAAATATTCATGAGCCCACACTGATTGCCATATCGTTTTAATATTCATTGAACAGCTAGAATCACTAAATAATTCCTCATAAAATGAATTTCCTCGCGATATGTTGAAGAAATATTGTAGCAAAATGAACCTAACAAGGAATCATTGAATATCGTTCATGAATTCACTTTACATAATATGCTGGTGGGTTGGTGAATCAGAATATATTCCGAAATGAATACATACATAGATATATCGTATATTATCACTCCAGCAATCATTGAAAAAATAGATTCAGGTTGACTCGTTCTACATAGTTGAAATGCAAATTATTCAATATCATGCCGGAGGTCTCATTTTTTCCTCTTTGTTGACGTTTAAAATACTCGTACAAGCATTGGTTGGAAATCGAATATATTGTGAACATCTTTCAACTGACAGATTTGAATCATCCCTAATCATTGGGAACACTCAGTCGGATAGGAAACTTCACTTCCCAAAATCCATTCATTGCGCAGACCAGCTGATGTTCCTTTCAGACTTGGTCTGAGAAAAGCCACTTACATCAGCACAAACAACTCATCGATAGCTATCTCGCAATTTTGCGAATTCAATTTTCATTCGGTTCATTGATAATTTTAATGAACTAATGATTCAGCTACTGAATACATCGATAATGCAAATTTCACAGGGTGTGGATTATAATTTGAGTCAATTATTCATCTATTATTGATTAGAATTGCCTCTGAAGCTACTATTATACATTTTGTGAAGGATTAAAATCAACGTCCTGTTATTTCATCGTCATTATAGAGATAGCAAACTATCTAAAGACTCAGTAGGTATACCTATTCGATCATTTTATCCAGTATAACTGTATTTATTATGCTTATAAATATATACATATCCTTCCACCAGTGTGAATTAGATCACGTCTCACGCTATGGAAAACAGAAGTGAGAATATGGAATAGAATAGAGGAGTGAGTACTCAGGTTATCCATCTCTTCCAGAAATTTGAACTAAACTGAACTGAACTGAGCTTAAACGTTGTTTTTCGTTACTATTGATTTTTTTTTCAATCTTATATTCCTTGAGGTGGCTCCAGGTTAGGAAAATTACGATGACGTCATCTCCTAGGTTTGTCACCCCTGAGTTCAGTAGAGAGACAGAATAAGTGTGAATGTATTTTGGCCATTCTAGGCACTTGAAGTTCTTTCTAGATGTCCCGTATCTGTTTGACTAATACTCCCTGACTTCTCAAAGCTGCTGACTGCTGAATTCACAAATTCGATATGGACATGAAATGTTCCTGGCATATTTTACATTTCTTCTATTCGTTCTGGAACTCGAAGAATGTGGAAAGTATTACAATTGACTACCTCGTTTGGTATTCGCTATCGTTTTACAGAAAACTATTTATAATTTCTCATAGTTTGAATTTTTCCTTAGGAGGAAATTGAGAATTCCCAAGATCGTAAGCAGCAATCATTCTGAGAGATTACCGATGTACATTCAATTTTTGAGGCGTCTGACTACTATTTCATGGCACCTTCTTGAAGCCCAGTGCAACCAGAATCACTTTATATGAAATAGGGAGAGTGAAAAAATAAGCAGCCTTCTCCTCTAGAACCCCAGTGAAGCCAGAAATGCAAGTTGAAGACTGGATACTATGAATGAAGACCTGCCAAGTTTTTCGACATGAGGATTTGTAAATCTATTGAAGTTCAATGAAACTGAAACTCTCGTATCATTCATCAGTTGAACGGACTTTTGGGTAGGTCATTTTACCAAGATAGAACTGTATCCAACCAGCAGATTCATTGTACCTGAACTATATTGAACATATTCAAGGATCAGAATTCCGTACCAGTTTTTTGGAGCAAATTACCTGACTCTTGGAAACGTTACTGTCACCTTCCAAGAACGTGAAACTGCCTAAGAGTAAGAATTTGTTATGTAGATAGAATAATTCCAACAATTCCAATAGAAATGCAGTAGCGAAATCGTCCGTAATGTCCATTTTATTTGGAGATTGACTGAGCAGTAACAAGTCTCTTCACAACTCTTATTTCTTTTCTAACTAGAATAGGCTAGCTGTATCGATAGGCTCGATTATGAAATGGTGCAAATTGATTGGTCCAGCGTCTTCGATCGAGAAGCGGCAATGCTTTCGAAATATCTCTTGCCAATTCAATACATATCAGTATGGAGTTCACTCAATGACTGATCGATCAAGATATACTCATCATCATTCAAGATGAAATCTAATTTCTATTAGTTTTATTCCATTATGATTCATTTGTCGATTCCTGTTTCCCAGGTTTCATAGCTCGTAATAGCTTGTCATTCTCATGATTTTTCTGTCCGAATCAATATGAGGGTAATCAGACAATCTATTTGATCCGGTTTCGATTCTGTTTTTCTGGTATATCTCATGGATGTTGTAGGTACATAATGGTGTAGAAATTCTATTGAATATAGAAATACGAAGCAGATGACCAAAAAGTGATGCACTGATTACTCTAGTTCGTTTACTTCCAAACATAATTGGAAACATTTGGATTTGCTCTGCTGCATATCGTTCCGCATAGATAAACCCAATAACATGTGTTTCGAATAGCCCGCAAAGTTTGTTGAGCACACTGAATCCGATCTGAATATCAACCTCAACGGTGAAAGCGAAAATAGTTACACATACATACACAGATGGAGGACCATTGATATCGTTATGAGAATGGATGGATAGGTGTGTTCTAAGAGGCGGAGATTCCTTCGTTTTTTGAACAAAAGAAAGTTGCACTGTCTTTTGTTCAGAAAATATTCACGTTTTTATTAATGTACAATCTTGGGTCATTGTTTTCGGTTTTGAGCTCCGGGCAGATGTTGTTCTGATTTATTTATTTTCAGTGAGGTTATTGGCAATGCATGCATAAACGAAATGTGTATCGCGGTCAGAAGAACTATTAATCCGTTCGGATGAAATGAAATGAATGGGAAACCTTTCATTTTGGAATGATGGTGATCAAAAATCATGTCAATGGAATGGATTAACAGAAAGATATCCGAGCGAATGAAGGAACACAATAAGAAGAGAGGTTGTTGATTGGAGTATGATATATATATTAGCTCCATCAAACATCATAAGTCGATTCTGGAAAGTATCGATCCTAGGTTGGTTCCAGTTGGAGCGAACTCAATTTCAAGGTGAAATATCATCAGGAGGGAGAGGATGATTTCGACATTTCATTCCGAGAAATGTATATGACTCGAGTTGTGATGATGATCGTGAGAGATTTGGGAAATCTGTTTACCTGATACCACTGACATCAGCGAAACAGTTACGAATATGAACAGTGAGAAGGCAAGCTATGGAATAAATTCGATATTTCCCTAGGTGGAAAGCATTGATTTTGAAGCAAAGTTGATAGATTTCCCAAATAAGACTGATGCAGGGTCCAATTGACTCATCAGGACATTTTTCTCTACGTCTTCATCAGAAAATACTACTCTTCGAATATATTTGTATCAGAATTATCAATATCTAATCTTCCTATATAATACCGTCAAATCTAATATCGTCGAACACGTAATAAGAAATATCATCCGGATATGGTATGAAATATAAGGGTTCTTCAATACCTGGTTGTATGGACATGAATACTTGAACATCTTCAGAGCGAAAATATACATTTCAGATACAAACAATAATTTATGGTGATTCAAATTTTCCAACTACTGAGCAGTGATTCAAATCGTTGATATTTTTTGTAATACTGAAGAATACGATAAAAGTTATCGAAATTGATACTCGTTGATACTCTGATACTATACAGCATCGTTCTCTGAAGTATTTGACAGAAAAAACTGCTTGGTAGCCAAGTCAACCGAGCAGTGATAAACTGAATTTATTGATAATGATAGGCATAAAACATGCCCAATTTGTTTTAATCGTCTATGACCTTTGATTTCATACCACACACAGCTTTTTTATCATGTCAATGGAGTGTTAGGTATATTTGATGGATGATTTTGGCATTATTATTCTACATGAATAGATATTCATAGGTATATTACTATTCATTCAAAACTCATAGTGAACAAAATGAGGTTGAATAGTTTCAAGGAAATATTCAGTAGTACAAAACTGTCAGCAATCTCAGTAGAATAAGAACGGGTTGAAGGGCTATAACAGAATATAATTGATTGATTTCGAAAGGGGTTGAAATTTCATCAGACTCGAGCGAAATTATTTTGTCCCCACAAAAAAAAAATTGAGGGAGTAGAAAAAGTATTCCCTCACCTTCGTTTCCAAGAATTAAAGAATATTCTGTTAACTCAAGTGATTCACACTGGACTTCAATTCCGAGGAATTGAACGATTAGAAGTGATGAAACGAATTCTAGAACATTGCTCTTCGGACACCCAAATAGAGTCCTCCAACTGAGGCAGGTACTGACAATATACAGCTCGCTCTGCAGAGAGACAAAAGTGTCAAGAATGAAAATTCACGAATCTGTACCCCTCTCATGGAATTAATATGGCGTCATTAGCATATTCCATTCCTACATTATTAGCTGATCAGCCTGCAGCATGAGCCACTTATTCCACCACATTGCTTCTCTCTGAATTTTCATAAGAACAATACAGTCATAATTCATAATAAAATTCACGCTGATAGTACTAATTTTATCGACCTGACAGCATGCACTCGAAAAACCCTCAGGGTATTTCCCACGTCCAGCGAAATGAAACTTAGAGAAATGAACTCATAACTAAGATTGATACACATTTTCAGCACTGAAGTAACAAAACACCTCATTTTTCTCGATATACTATACTTGAGTTTCATTAAGCCAACACTAATGAATGAACTAGTTTATTTAATGATACTTCGGAACCTGTTGATCATCTCGTAGAATCCTCATCGGAATATGATGAGATTTCCGAATGATATATTTGATGCTTTCAAGTTATACTCAATGGATTTTGAGATTAACGGAGTAATAGTGATAGCCGAAAATGGTCAATCAATAATTGACAAGCGCATAAATCAATTGGAAAATCTTATTTTTTGTGAAGATCTTCACTTTGACGTTTTTCCTAACATATCAGAACATACGAACTAATTACGCTGCGAGATGAAGATATCAAAAATCATGGATCACCCAATACAATTTTCGTGATCGACTTTATCCCTATCGGTCGAATATCAACTGTGGGTCAGATGGAGAGTATGCAGTATTACAAAGATCGAAGTGAGGTGTAAATTTCCTGAGGCTATTATTCCAACAAAGGATATCAGAAATATTATCAATTTCAGTATCAAACGCTCAGTTTCACAGTGGTAATTATTTCAAAGAAAATAAATCATTAATGCGATTCGAATATAACTCCATACGACCAACCATAGATATCTCATTCAGGATTCACAATCCTAACTACAGAGGCCCATCAATGTTCACGTTGAAAATTGGTTTTTCAAATCCCGTGTTGCAATGCCCTGGTATGTTCGAAGTTGATTCATTTATAACTTCCTTTGTGGTAATTTCATCCCGATATTCATTGTCTCAGCAGCAATCTCCAACGGTTGTTTGTAAGCAGAGCCATCTTTCGACCAGTATCATGGTTCTTCACTATAAGTATCCATATGTAACGATAGTACGATGAATATTTCAATCCAGTTCAACTGTATTACGTTCTCATACTTGAGGAGGATATATGAACCTGTAAAATGGTTACGTATACTTATTATGGGGTTTTGAATTTGAATTGTGGATTTCAGCTCACTCATACACTAATCAGCCCAATTCTCCGATATTCACAGTGTAGTAATATTTTTCCCATTTCCATTATCAAGTACTCCTCACAACTATTCTTGAAGGGAAGCAATGATGCTACTTGAAAGAGTTCAATGATGTGACTCAAGAATAAATCCTGCTTCCATATACCAAAGATTTTTTTCCATCTATTAGGACTGATATTCAGGCCGCATCGGCGAAATTTCCATTGAGTGTTAGAACAAATATTCCTGTGCACCTTTTTACCTATATTCAAGTAGCACACCATAATTAATACTCCACAATTTTAGCAGTAATTGGCGAATGATATGAGAAGATGAATTGAAATCTGCAATATTTTACTTTTGGAAAGTGAATTGACTTATCTGACTCATCAATTCTTGCCCATGAATATTCCAACAACTGAAGTTGTACAAAAAAATGGATTGTGGAAATTTCCATTGTTAACCTTCAGTGTATAATATTGTATTCCACAAGTGAACTCTTCAGTACATTTTTGGTGAATATCTGAGATGATCTGGAATGTGATATTATTTAGTTCTCACCTGCGAATCACTGGTACTTTGCTGGTTGACTGGAAATTGCTGCATCAAGAAATTCGAACGAGAGTATCTCGATGATTACTAAGAAATGTGTAAATTCATTCTCCCTGATATTCTTTTGTATTTGATGGCTCTTCAACAGTAGCAATAAAGCTGAGATTATCCCGCTGCATTTCGTGAACGTATATAAACTGTAAACGTCGAGGAAATATTTCTCAGTTTTTTGTGGGATTTTCTCTCCTCGTTTCTGAAACAGATTTTGTGATCTGTCCCAAAATGTCACTGCGCTTGAAATTAAACCTTCAGATACCTAAAAGAGAAATTCTCCATTTGTCAGTGACACCTTGTTTTGTGAAGAATTTGGAAATATAAATATATTCGATGAGAATGAAACTTCTACTTATCTCAGTGGACGTTTCGGGAACGAATCTGCTCCCGTTCTGTCGTGAAAATATGTTGTTGTTTGTAGTTTTTCTAACTGAACTCGATCTACTCTCTCATGAATTCAGAGTAGAAAGTAGAAGAATTGACACTCAAGTGTATTCTACTCGGAAGATGCATTCAAACATCTAGGTCTCTCATAAAGGAAAAGTCGATGCTGCTCTCTAGATATATGCACAAATTGAAAGAGGAAGATATATCCTTGTTCTCTCGTTCAACCTTTTCGACGTTCACAAAGTTCCTCACACTCACTCAGCAAACCCAGAACTATATACACATGAAGGTGTCGATTCAAGTCACTAGAACTATTGCGCAACTCAGATAATGTAATGAGTTCATGAAGAAATTTTCCTACCGTGGATCAACCTACCGTGTAAACTCAGAAGAAATATGTTCAGTATGTAACAATTATGAGCTCGGAACTTTCAACAACCTCATATATGATTGTTCTGTGTAAACATCAATGCGACCTCGGAGTACCTCTTGCTTGGAAAATGTGAATCACATAATCGACATTCTCAATATTATTACACCATCTGCAGCAAAATCTATATCTACAATATTTTGAAACTGAGTTCTCTCATTATTGATTTTGTATTATCACTTGAACGTAACTTTTCATTATTTTTGTTCATAATATGGAACATTTGTGTCGACATGTTCATTCACATACATTTGTATGTATCTATGTATGGTATATTATATTATTTCCAGGTATAGGTCTGATTTTTATCTCGAATTTATATTCATATTCAATCGACACTTTGTGTGATGTTATCGAATTTCTTGTCAAAAAAAATTACATGATTTGTTTGAACAATAAATGAAAGAATGAATAAATGACAAACAAATTATGGCGATAATGATAGTAAAACAATATATTTTGATTCCGTAGGTACTGACTTATGATTAAAATCTAGAATCTCATGAGAATACAGGGAGTTGCAGAACTATGAGATCAAACTTCTAGGGGTTATTTAGTACAACAGTAGAAAACATTTGAGTAGTGGGTCTCATGTCCGGAAAAGTGTCACAGTGTTGCCTTTTGTACATGATATCATCACAACAATTGTTCAAAATGTCTTCCACCTCCCTGAATACACCGATTCAAACATCGCACATGATTTTGGCGGACTTGACTGAAAATTTGATCCTCGTTTTGAATGATTTCGAATGCTGCTGTAATTTGTTCAATCAAGTCTTGCTCTGTTTCTACTGGAGTTTCGTAGACCAAAGAGTCTACATGTCCCCATAGGAAAAAATCTAGCGACGTTAAATCCGGTGACCCAGGAGGCCAAGAAACTGATCCACCTCTGGCAATCCAACGGTGCCCAAACCGCTGTTTCTTTCCTGTGCAACAGGATATCCTGCAATACCATCACAGTATGGATTTGAATAATAATTTCACATGGTGATTTCTCCTCGAATTTTATGAAGAAAGTTAAAATAAACGTGTGTGCTACGTTCAAGTAACAAGTTGAGAATTGTAAATTCTTGACCTCTACCATCTCTCACCCTTCCAATTGCGACACATATATTCTAGAAAGAGGGTTTTATGTTTTCACTGATTTGACAGTTGGGTAAATTCAAGAGCTGAAAACTGAGCGAGATATAACCTGAAATTATTAACATCGTTCGAGATACCAGTATTGAACCAGTTTTTTTATACATTTTTCTTGTATCACTGGTGTCGTGTGTATTGGCCATTGGCCATCATCACCATCATCAAATATCGCCCATTGGAAATATCAATAGCCAGCTGAGATCTCAGAGGATCTAGTGTGAAAACGACCTTTGAAATTTCCACAAATTCGGAGCCTATAGAGGCACAATCTCGAAAAAGTAAAATCATGGATGGATTTGAAACAATCTAGATCGAGGCGTAACCTCTGTTCACGAGCAAATTAGCTGTCGATAGAATTGGTAGCTGCATCATCATCATTGCCAGTATCTCCATTATGCATCTTGTTCTAGTGATTTATCTGCCACAGAGCACTCAAAGCGTCCGCCTGAAATACGACGACACGCCGTTATTAATAACTAGACAGAGCGCACCTTTTGTGAAAGTTAAGTGTCAAATGATATGTCATCCTTGCAATATTTATTGAGCTTTTTTATTCGTCGATAGTAGTGACACTACTGACACTACTGGTAAGTTGAATATTTTGAACCAATTGGCAATAATTATTCTATATGAAATGGTCACGAAGATAACAAGAGGACGCAATGAATATTTTGTTGATGGATAACTTTTCAGCTACTACGACCAAAACTGACGAGTACTATCAACAGAGCAGGCTGAAAATTGGAAAAAAGGGGGGGGTTCTATATAAAAAAGATAATGATGACGTCATCACACGAAGGTGGCTACCCTGTATATCAGATTATGAATCGGAAACATTCTAAATTGAATTCAGAAATCGGCTAGTTTCGGGAATTTCTGATTTCATTGTTAATTCAGCTAATAATGAATTTATGCTTTACTCTATGGACGCACTGTATACCATCATACACTCTCCTCTTGAAGCTGAGAGCATGGACAGCTTCTGGTCTTTCGTCATATCCAGTACTCAACTCATGAATACTGAGTTATTCTCTTGAATATGGCAACAGTGACCAATTCAACGAACTGTTATCGAATTATTTCGATCCTTGATTTCCCTGAGTCATGACATATGATGATAGATATCATTCGTCCAACTCTGATACCGTCTTGATATTGTGACAATCTGAAATTTTCATCTATCTGAATACATTCCTATGTATCTGTCTGTCTATGTATCTCTGAAGTTCAGTTTGAATCAAGTGTTGTTGATGATTGGAAATATAAACTAGTGAGGAATGTCGATCAAACGAATGTTCGAGATCTAGGCCCGGAACCAAGGCAGGCGTGGTAAACAGAGTGTGATCGCGTCTTGCATATTCTCGACAAGTACCCTAAGCATTGCTCGTGACTTACTGCTTCTCTCTTCGATAAATCTCATTTATCGACGATCTCTCGTTCTTCTTACACATCGACCCGATAAATATGAGGAAATAATGTCTATTTATTCAGATTTTTCTCGATCAGAAAGACCGACAATTATTGCCTGTATCTATAAGATACGATTTAACACGATTCATCTTCAGTACATAAACTTGATTAGATCTGAAAGAGGAATCATTATGGAGTTTTGGAATGAAATTCATTTCGATGATACTCTTCTTATAGTCTTCTAACAATTACAATAATAATAATAATAAGACTGAACGAGCGAGGTGTCACTGTCAGTGTCACTGTCAAGCATTGTTCTTCAACTGAACCCTCAGCATCGTTCATTCTCAAGAACATCATCCAAGTGAGCAGGGTGAATTCAAATAAATATATTCTTGAAACTCTTGAGTTCATACATAATTCAATCAGCCATTCAGGTAACCATCTCAGAACCCAGAAAATAGCCTCATTAAAGTTCATAAATGAACCTACCTTTTAAGGAGAAATTGAGCTTCAATTTTGTTCTTGGAACTTCTAATAGAATAATTCGTGAACTCAGGGGGTGAGGCATTATGAACAATACCTACTCCTTGTTGAGGAATCATTCATGAGTTCAAAAGGTTAATGAACGAATGTTAGGCTTATCCATAAATCCCAAATTACTCCCTTCCTATTTGACATATAGCGGGCCGAGAATGGAGGCAAGACGATCTATTTGCCCCAAATCCCTTTGGGCTGAGTATGATCCTAATAGTAAATGCTACTATAAGTGTATCAGGATATTTTTCTAAGTCTACTTAAATGATATAGTCGTTGAGTTGTTTGGTTTCTCTCCTACGACAGCAGCAGTTTCACAAATCCACTTTTTTCAATTTCTCTGGGTTTTATGATCAGTTTTACGATTCCACTTCTCGATAAAGTCAACTTCAGAGTGATGTTTTTCTTGCTGTGGAGACTCATCAAGTATTACGAGACATTATCTTTCGCCATATCGGGGCAACGAAATAATGGTTCTTGATTTTCATCAAAAATTAGTACTGATGGATGTTTCACAGCTATTTCTTGTTGTATCTTCTTGGATTAGTATTCTTAAAACAACAAAGCTTTATACTCTATGGGTGTTAGACTGGAAAAGAATAGATAACTGATTTCGAATAGATATCTCAAGTGAAACGGGCCATGGGATGTCAATCTGTTTTGGTCATTCCAGATCATTCAGTATAGTATCTCTTTGGAATGGCATCTACCTCTCAGAATGGAAAACTTCTGACATTGTTCCAATTCACAAGATACAATATTGAGAACTATAGGCCCATAAGCAAATTATGAATTTTTGGCACACTCTTCTGAATTATAATTCACAACGAAATACTCAATTGAACTAAGCATATGATGATTCAAGGACAATGTTGTTTCTCTAAGATCCATAGAAATGAATTCAATAATTTTCACCAATTTTTTTGCTCCTGGAAGCTGAGACCTCTATCTGGAGTTCCCCAGGCCGGTTACCTAGTTCCATTATTCTTCATTATTCGTATCAATGATATAATCAAGTCTTTGAATTTCTTCTCTTTCCTTCTCTATGCAGATGACTTGAAACTTCATCGCACTGTGGAGGATTCAAACGATTGCAAAAAAATACTAGAAAATTCAAAACTTTTCTCATCATTTTGTGATATCAATAGCTTCTGAACCTTGACGAATGTATTTCAATCACATAGGTATACTAAAATCAAAGATACAGTCAACTATAATTATAAACTTCGAAATCATTAGCTGAAATCGGTATTCCAAGAGAAGGATATCGGGGTAAGAAATTGAAATTTTCTAATTCTTCATAAGATTTGGCGTTCGTATAGACGTTGCAGGCTTGAACATAACCACAAATTCATTCGAATGTGTTTAAGCGGGACGCGAGGATAGATACTGTCTGTAAGTTTTTCGAGGAGGCGGTATATCCATTTCTCAGCTTTTTGTGGCATTCTCTCTCCTCGTTACTGAAAAATAAAGTGGGAGTTATTGAAAATTATTTCCATATAATTGTAGCAAGGACAGATTTTTTCATCTGCCCCAAATGAAGTTTATCAAATTTAAATGGTTTGAATACGAAGCTCAATGAATAAAGGTGTGTGTATGAATATAAATAAAGGTGTGTGTGTTTTTCTTGAATTAATTGACACCGCAGTGAAGTCAATTCACACTACTTCTGCGATTTCACACAAGAATGGTTCGTATCGATATTGACGCCGGCGTGCTGATGTGGAGTTGAGATTTTCTACTATATGTTAACTGTTTATTCGTGTTGGGCAATTCAATATTTGTTATTATCATAAAATGAAGTGAGTATATAGTCGAAGTTCAATGCTTTCATCCAGTAATCTCCACTTACAGCAAATTCTCATTATGGGCAGAAAAGAATGACCATATATGATGGAATGGGATGCTTTGAAAATATCTCATGAATCATTATTACAGCTTCGCATTAACTGCAATGGCTTCTTCAAAATGATAACATGGGTAATAATTCTTCTCAAAAATTAAAACTCGATGAATGAATCCGAACGTCGAAGAATAAATGGAAATAGTTCTTCTTTACAAGTTCCGAAATATATTATGACCATATAAAGGCTGAATAATCACCTTTATATGGCGTAGTCTGAGTGGTACCTGGTCATGTTTCGAAGAATAAATTTTGTTAATGTTTGGTACCGAGAAATCTCAAATCGGGATGTAAGGTTACGGTATTATTTCCAGCATAATATGACCCATAAAAATATAATGAAAGTTGATAAAACGAAGATTACAACATAAAACGCTTAAGCATGGCCACTAAAAGGTACTGAACGTGAAGAAAATATGTTCGTGATGGAAATTACCATATATTTCTCTGAAATGAATCCGTGATTTCCACAGATGCATATTGGTTATACGTCAACACTTCACGAAAAATATATGTAGATCACAGCCAAGAGATTTTTCAACGTTCACTGAATGACAGGTCATCTCTTTTCGTGTAATTGAAATTTGTTCAAAATAACAGTGTATGCGTTATCCCGATGACATACTCGTAGATCTCTTCTGGAATCACTTTCCATCATCAGAATTGTTGGCCATATGTATATGTTGCTGGTATTTGAAGAACATGAACTAGAAATTGCTTATATTCATATTATGTCAGAAGTTACTTTTGGTCCAACTGAGTCAGACATTAGTCGATATTTGGATGGAAAACATCAGATCACAGGGTATATTCACTAGTAATACCGCTAGAGGTCAAAAAATTTCCGGATTTAATTTGAACTCGTGTGGTATTCGGTAAGAAAATCAAATTTCGTCTTTATCAAAACCTGTCATTATAACAAATTTCCAGTATAATTCGCTGTACACACCAGGAAAAAATTTCCGATGAAATTCATCCGTTGCTATGGTGATCTGACAGAAATATACGTTCTGATTGGTTAAAAATCACATGTGTGGAATTTTCAGTGGAATTCTTCGTCGTAGGTTTCGTACAAGGTTTTTCCTCACGTGAAATGAAATTCAATATGTTCTTCTCTTACGACCATCTATGGAGGGAGCATATAGCGCATATTTTACTATACGTATGGAAATTAGCTCATATCACGATATCAATGTGAGAGGAACTATGATGTGTATGAATGATGGAAATTATTGAATTGTTCAATATTCACTATATGCGTACTCCTTCCCAATTCATAAGAATAAGTTAATTTGTAACGAATTATTCACCTACTCATCATGAGCTGCGAGACATAACTTGATACCAGCTTGATACCATAAACTAACTAACTAGATGCTCGATACTGTTCACACATTCTGTACAGAGAACTTAGGCAAAGTGCAACAATGTATTTTGGGTTGCTCAGCTGGCGACAATGGACAATGGGGGGATAGACAATAAATCCAAATATTCATGGTAGTAGAAGAATATTGCACAATAGTGGTTGAGAAATATCTACTCGTGCGAAATGTGTTACTTTAAGTTCGTCTGGAATATTAATTTCAATGAAAAGGCAGTTCTGAACTTGATTACTTCGACTTTTTGGCAACAAGAATGAATGAGAAATGAAATCAGATGACATTATTGAAGCTTAATGAGACTTTCTATCAAATCACTAGGAAGGAATCATTTCCTTTGAATCTTTGTGAAATTTCACTCTGCGATACTTGGATATGAATGTTGATTTTTTTATTGCCTAGAGAAGGAAATGGGTTGGCCAGATTCACTCTTCATATATGATGAGAAAGTGAGATCAAAATACGAAATAAACAGTCCTGAGAACTCATTAATTTCGCGTACACTATATAATTTGCATATAATATGCAAATTTCAGTTCTCGAAAATTCGGATGAGTATTTTGTATGGATGGATATCGATAAAAGAAGTTGCGATGAAGAGATTTGAAATATTATCATTTCATGAACTCGTGTTCGAGATCATTTCGAGAATTTCCAAAGAAATACAAATAGAATATATTTTCACCTTTTTCGAAAAACCTTTCCTCGTTTGAACAAAATATAGCTTCAATGAGACCTAGTCGTGATGTAAACAATTCTGAGCTTTCTACACGATCAACTCTGGATTTTTGGAACTCTCACTCATCTCTTCAGTTCCGAATACAACCTTGAAAATCCCTAGAAGGACCTCAACAGTTCATGCAAGGAAAATGTTTCGCATAGTTCTACGTAGGACATCCTGAAAAAATTGTAGAAATCATAATCAATCCCAAATCCAATGGGCAGTTCCAGTTATAACGCATCATCTAATTTCGATTCGTATTGGTAATGAATAAGGAATCAAACATGTCTAAATGATTATGTGGAATACTCATCCTATCTACTAATATAAGCATGCTCGATATTATAATTTTTTTCAGCATGAAGCCCATTATTTTCGCTTTCTTCGAGGCGATGAATAACTGATTATTCCCAATTAACTATTCAGTCTGTATTTATTTTTTTGTGAGATATAACGGATATCCTAAATTGAAATCATTTAATTTTGATCCGTGCAAATTAGTCCAATTATTCATTTGGTGATTATTGAGGATTCTTGTTCACACGAATCAGTGAAATCGAACGAGAACAGTATCGAATTCCTTCACTCATTAGTGTAATTTCTCTTTCCATCGTGTAGTTTTCATTGCTCAAATTATCAATTGTTCAATTGGGACAAAATAATTGAATTGGTCAATAGTTGAGTAGCTTGTGTACATTTGACGGGTCGATGAAATTGAAATATACAGAAAATGAAAATATTCTGCAATTCCGTCAATGAAATTGAAATATACAGAAAATGAAAATATTCCGCAGATTCCGCAATGATTTTTGGTCATCCAATTTCAGAATGAATTCCAGTGAAGTAATAATTTTCTTTCAATTCGAACCGAGGTGGACCGAGAAGGAAATTATTTGCAAATATTTTCCAACTCCCAAGCTCAACCCATCGATAACGTACTGAGGTATTCAATTTAATTAATTTAATTTAATTAATTTGTTAATTTGAAAGAGGAAATACTATCAAATCGCCTTGTTTTCTTCTCGCTGAGACACCCTGTATATCATATAAGGAAACCATATAAGAAAGTAGAAAACCTGAGGTTTCAGTACTGTGTCATCAGTATCAATAAATATCCCATATATTTGATTCTTTCCTCCAAACGAATATTCCAGAACTAACAGCAGAACTAACAGGTTGTTATTTTCACAAATCCCATTCTTCTTCTGACGATTATCAACCTGTTTTTTCATATCATATTTGTGAATAGTACATATCTGTGAATAATGTTTCGGGTCAGTCCTGTCAACTCATCAGCTTCTGTGGATTAACCTTGATTTACTTGATTTATTCGTGCACAAAGATTTGAGACGTGAGATCATTCATATATTCAACAAAGCATGAATGAAAACAACAGTGACATATAGATTGTACGCGAAGAAAATTTGAGATCACTCAAAAAATTCAGAACGACACCGCTCATCAGACTTATACCTGTGTTTCAGGAGTGTATGGAGAGCATTCTCCTTAATTATTAATGTCATCATTCGAAATTATTGATCCGGATATATTCCATCAGTTCATCAGGAGCTTTACACTATTTACATTTTTACACTAGGTAGATGAATTGCAATAGATTCCATTGTATTTACCCTAGAGCTGGCACTGGAATTTACACGTTCAAAACTACATCAACGAAAGTTTGACAATGTAATAAAGATAAGTACAGCTTAGAGGTTGGAAACAAATCAACCATTGATAGAAAATGTTTTCATACAAAACGAAACAAAATAAGTATGGTTGATTAGAATTCACTGCATTTGATAGAGATGTCGTTTAGTCGAAATAGAATGAAGTTCAGGTTTTGACTATATCCGTAATCATTTCGATGAAGAATATTTGAATTTTCTGGAATTGAAACATATGTGAAAGAAATGGAATGATTATTATTTTTTGCCAAGAATGGATGTATTATAGTTGTTTGACTCCTACCTCTAGTGAAAATAAGGAGAGACTAACAAGAATACTGTGAAAGAGACCTATATGTATATATACAGGGTGTCCCATAAACATACCGACAAACTTCAAGGGATGGTAGAGGACATCAGAATAAACATTTTTGCTCGATAAACATAAGTCCGGAAACTCTTCTTTTTCGATATACAGGGTGTTGAATTTTTTTATCGGTCTTGAAATTGGTATCTGTGGAATTTTATTGTAAAAACAATTTTTGTTCCCAACATCAAACGTAGTTAATTCAAAAAATGTAAACGAAAGTCAGTGGTGTTCAACCAACCTGAGAGTTGATTTAGTTATATTCATTTTATTTGAAACATTTGTCGGTATGTCGGTATGTTTTGGATACTCTTTCCAATATACTAAAAATTACGAATATTTTCCAATCAAATACAAAACAAAAAATGATCAGAAGTCATGAATAATAATTAATGATTAGTAAAAAAAAAGATATTGGAAGTTTTATTAGTTTTTCAATATCTCAATAAACGCATTGGTGAAATGTAAGGTATAATTTTGAAGCATTTAATTTTTTTTCATAGATGTAAGAGATATGGTTTTTATTTTTTTTCTTCAAAACGTAGATACGGAAAAATTTCAAGGGACAAAAAAGTTGCATTTTTAGTTGTTCATTTAAAAAAAATTATCAAAATTACAGAAAATCTACTGGGCGATATTTTTTTTGTGCAAAAACTATCTGACATAGCCCGTGAGCACGTGAAATTATTGGGCAAATTCTAATAGCTCCAAAAGATACCTCATAAATGTATCAATAATCTGTAACCAAATCGTTTCCCTGTATCTCGGAAACGAAGAGTTTCCGGACTTATGTTTATCAAGCAAAAATGTTTATTTTGATGTCCTCTACCATCCCTTAGAGTTTGTCGGTATGTTTATGGGACACCCTGTATATATATATAGGTCTCTTTCACAGTATTCTTGTTAGTCTTGTTAGTTAGAATATATATATATATATCTTCGTGGGAAGCAGTCGTTGTGACCAATTTATTAAATTTCTTTGTTTGGTGTCGAGCTTTCGAAAATGTTCATTTTGTTTGTCAAGACTAACTACAATAAGGAATATAATGGATGAATATTCACAAATGATAATTGAAAATCACTTACTAACATGAAATATTATATAAAATCAGCAACAAAAAGAAACATAGATGTATAAATAAAACTGTGAAATGCATTGACAAAACTGTCGAGGTTGATCGATGACATTGATTAAAAACTATATGATTGCTATGAGTGATGCAGAAAATATACAAAATGTTTGAATGAATGAACTCAAGGTGGACGAGGTGAAGTATTATTATCTTTATATAATTTTAATAAATGAGTATAGATCGAACTGAGGTCCTCGATATCTGTCCTTTTGTTCATTGAACAGTCACGAAATTCGACATCATATATATATATATATATATATATATATATATATATATATATAACTCATATTCTCGCTAATCTTACTGGGAATTCGATTCATTCACTCGAATTGATATCCATATTTTCCGATCTGCATACTTGATTCAGTTCAGATTTTTTGCTTCTTGTTTGAGTTGGTTATCCAATGTCTTCATTCTACTTCATCTCGACCTTCTCGATGTACAGCCAACTTGTTCAATAATTCCAGTATCGACTGTCTGACATTATCATCTGTCTCTATTGGAACTGAATCTTGAGATAACATCAAGATACTTCGCAAAATATAGCCTCCAGTTACTAATTCCCCGTTACGTCTCATTCAGAAGACCAGTAGCTCAACGATTATTATAGGTGCACTCTTAGGCTCTGTTCTTCAATTTCTATAATACTTTCTATCAGTACATGTGACTCTGGTTACTGTGTTGAACGCCATTCCATTATCTAACATGCAATCTATATTACTTTTGCCCACAAAGGGATTCAAATACTCTATCGATCATTTCTTATTGATATTCACTGAATATCAATATTGATTCACCTGAACTCAAATATGGAAACTCCTAAATTTTTGATGAGGTTTTGACATCCGCCATTCTATTTCATTGGAATCATTCGTGTTCGGATGGAAAAATCACAGTTCACGAATGTCAAGCTACGAACAATCTACCTCAAGAGGATTAGTAATAGCCTTCCATCAAGCAATTATCCAATTTCAACTCATTGATATGAATCTGGTCCCCCGGCATATATCCACAAAAAATATTCATGAGAAAGTTATGGGTCTCTTGACAACTTAATCAAATCGGCAACCATTTGCTGATTCAATCATTTTCTAACCGACTATAGTGCCTGAAGGATGTTCATTTGTGCAAAGAGTCAGCAAACATTTGAATTTTAAGCTTGATGTTGAGTTCTATCGATATACCTTTATATTTAAGGAATCATTTTCACCAAGTTATGTTTTTCTTCAATTGGTTCATATAGAAAAAATGAGCATGTTGATAGAGCCGTCATACACCACGCTTCATCATTTGCATTTACTTCCAACGTGGAGTTGTTGAACTTCGAACTCTTTGGGACGCAATCTTGGAATTTCTTCATTGAAATGCAGAGAACTTTGCGTAGTACGAAGCGGCTCTCTTTGTATTCCGTTGAGATCAAAATTTCACAAAGTTTTCTCACAAATTTCCTCACCTATTTTGAACTTTTAAAAATATTCCTTCGTATTATATCAGGGTATCATAACATTCTTGAAGCGAATTGTTTTTTCATAAAGATTCAGAGACCAGGCTGACCGCCTGAGAAATCTGATACAAGAGAGATTTGAGAATTTATTTTGAACACGTCTGATGAATATCTCAAAATCAAGTACTCTTCATTTCTGAAGGTTCTATCGTTGATATCAACATATATATATATATATATATATATATATATATATATATATAAAAGAAGCTTTCCATAAAATGATTTCATCATCGATTTAAACTTGGGAATCGTTTGATTACAACAACTATTATATGTATATGTCATCTTCCTTCTTTCCCAAAATTCCACCGCTGGCTAACACGATGTTCCTCGAACATCATAGGTTTCCCTTTCGTGTTGTCCACAGATAAAAAAAATCTTTGTTTATCATCACATCATTAATTGTTGAACCATCACTAAGTAATCTATGGAATATATAGGTATTCAACATTGGCAGATGCATTTCTTTTCACAACATGAAAACACCCAGAATGAAGTCGGAAATACTATCAAACCATGCAATCATTAACAATTACTTATCGAAGATCCCTAGAGAACGTGATGCAATGAGGAAAAGACCAGTAGGCATTGACTATTCTAGTAAATGCAGTAGGTGAACAAGTAGGTTTCAGTGCGGTAGTTGAAACGTATCCAGTATATTGAGAAGGGAAAGTGAAGTGAGTATATTTGATATGCATGCAAAGATTTCCTTCGGGTTCCATTTCGTCGGTCAAGAAAATTAGCAATTTCACGTTTACGAAGGAACACACTTGTGATACTTGTAGAATGTCTTGTCATGAAAGTTCCGAAGATCTCAATATTTTCATTTCGACATTGTGTGATGATGCGATGGAACTGAATTGGAATCAGCATCACAGATAATGACATAAATATCTTTAGAGCCGAAAAACATGTTTTAGTTACAACGGGGTGAAACTATGTTGAAATCAGTCCTAGACTCAAATAGACATAAAATCCCATCCTAAGTGAAGAACAAATCGTCAAAATTACCGCACATTCATCTGAAACTACTCAATGATCCACTTTTGTGCTCAGTACTGATTATGAATGATATTTCAGCTGGATTTGCTCATTGGATATTTGTTTATTGTATACCCCTCTCGCAATATTCAGTCGATTCGCCTCTGGTTGTCCTTTTCTAGATTTGTCATCAATTATCATCGTTGGATTGGTCAGTTAGATGCGTATTGTATTTAGTAATGAATCTCATCCAAAAGGACAATCACAGTTAGAACATCGAGAAATGCAAAATATTTCTTTCGATTTTCTCGCCGTAGTTCTGTTGAGTTATACCTTGGAATGAAACTAACGGGGTTCAAAACAATTTGTCTGCGATTCAATGCATTCCTCAAACCGACCGATCATAAATTGATCGATCGGAGGATGTATCAGTTGTTTTCTGTCCTGTATATCCTCAATAAATTATTTCAAAATAATTTGTGATAAGGGAAAATTGATGACATCAAAACCTATTGCCAATCCAAACTGCGCATCTCGAAGAATGAGATTATAATCAATACATTGATGGATAATTATTTGTTCCTTGATGCTTGCTCGTTTGTTACAGATTTGAATCAAATTATTATTGATTCTCATCAAAGCACAGCATTTGATGAATCTGAGCAGTTTGATCACCATTCACATTGTCCAAGTGGTGCCTGTACACTAGGTTGAGTTTTGAAAAAAATGCGTCATTTGAATGTAACTTTCTAGTTGATATTCCTCTTTCTATCAACTAGAATCTCATTCTGAATAAGGTGAATGTATGTTCGTTATCGAATCATATTTGTTGAGGAGAAGAATGATTCATACCACCAATTCATGGATATTGCCGGTTTGTTTTGGAGCAAAGTAAATATCTCTGGAGCTTCTACATTTTCAGGCGGTGAAGTTATTTTAAGCATCTGTGGAGAATTTGAGCTTCCGGTTTGATCAGAAGCGATGCCGATTGTGATTATGTTATTGAATATACTGGATATTTCTTTATGTGATTTCTAGAGTCTATGGAACGAACAGAACTACGAGATATAACCAGATATGAAATCACTCCAAACACACTGAATTTGATTTCGATATCTCTTAGAATTCCAGAGTTGTGTTTATAGGATTATCAATGGAAGTGGTCCACCCCTGCATTTCCGATATTCCTTTGCTAAAAGGAAAGAATCACGGAAAAAAAATCACGGAAGTTGAATGAACAGGGTTACACCTAGAAAATAGATGAACGACATCTCTTTTTGTAATATAGAACACTTTTTTTATTATTTTTTTTCCAAATCTGTGATAGTTTGTGATCACAGAACTATATGAAGAGTGAAAATGTTGACTCCAACCGTTATCTTCCGAAACAAAATTTTGTGCGTCCATAAGAACAATTTCTGTGTGGTGGCGACTTATGTTGTTCACGAATCTTTCTTGACATTTATGATAAGCAATATCATACATTCTCCTACTGATTTTATTGATGAACTGAGTAGCAATGATAAGATAATGATGTGCATCTTCTCTGGTTTCTGCTACGCCGTATATTTTGAATTATCTGTTCAATACCACAATGAGAATCGAGAAATAAAAGTGTCCTCACCGGATAATTTTTATATCATATCATCAATCCGATCTGAAAGAGACTGCAGATACTCAAATTCAAGAGATTTTCAGATTCTTAAAGAAGGTATCGTATATTATCAATCTGACGATCGTTTGAGAATGTTTTCGATGATGCTGGGAGTCATAAATGTCAAAGATCCATGGATAACTGTAGTTACCCCGACTCAAAAATTGTTCTGAAAATTTGCAATCAATATTCCCTTGGCGAATATGCATTGTGTACAAGATGAGGAGGCCCCCAGTATATGTATCACGAATAGTGGTTGCCTGAAGTCGAAACGATGGATCAGAAAATAGATAATGCCAAATCAAGCCTCAGAAGTCGCCTAACTTCATTATCAACGCCCGGAAAAGAATATTTGAAAATCAGCAGATTCTTTTTTCTCAATCGCGCAACTTATTTCCAATTCAACCAAATTCGTATCTCTTGTAGTTTCCGAAATACCCATACTGGGCACCCTTATTTTGGACACAAGGTATACTATCACTCGAATGAAATTACATTACTGATCATATATTTATCGATGTTGCATGAATATATTTCACGATGGGTTTCACTCTTGTTCAGAAACTGATTTTTTCCATTATCGAGTCAAATGACACAGGAGCAACTCAACAAACATTTTCCCACTGTATACCAGTGCATGGACATAGTGGCAGCCCGTGTCCATCACTCAAATTCGATGGTGGCCCCCTACTAACGGGGCACCGCTTTCATTTCCACCTAACTGAAGGATTCTCCCGCCTTGTTCGGGACTAATAGTGTGCTTCTTCCGTGATACTGTTCCAGTCGATTGGCAGTACTAGCATTTGAGGTCGTCCGAACTGTCAGACGATCCGTAAAGCCTTTCTCAGCCTTCACGATATCCTGCACCACGGATGTTGACGATGGGCCGACGTTTCGCGTTATAGTGTGGATATCATCATCAGACTCTGTTCGGGGTTATAGACGCATGAGGTTTGGTGGTGGTTCATCGAGCTATCATTCCATCAGGATATATTTGAATTTTCGTTGGAAATTTCATTCTGGATGCTGAAAGGTTCTGCTGAATGAACTGGTGAGTGCATTTAGTGGATTCTGCCGATGATAATAATAATAATAATAATTATAAAGTTCTTACAAATTTCAAGTGATTATTTTGAGGGGGTGTTGAGTATATTTTGGTAAAAGATTTTTTTCTGAATGAACAAGTATCCACTAAGGCGGAGCCTATGCGTGGGCAAGTTATTTATTCTGAAATATTGACAATCATTTGTACAAGGCACTTCAAAATGGGGTTCAGTTAATTATTATATGAGAAATATATCTAATATTATGGAGTGAAATTTGCTACTGAAATTTAACATAATGGAAGTTTACTAAATATAATAAAACGAGGATAAATGAGACATTCATATGAATCTTGAAAGATAAATATCACAACCTGCGTTGTGAACGAACAATAATGATAAATAGCTCTGAACAATGTGACATGAGACATACATATAAATATCGAAACATAAATATCACAACGCAGGTAACGAACAATAATGATAAATAGATCAAAAAAATATTAAAATATTCCAATATTTAAACAATGAATGGATAACCATACATTCTAAAGAAAGAAGATATCTAATGTGTGAATTTTTCTAAAAAACGATGAACTGATGAGGAGGTAAGGATGTAGCATGAGATGGTTGAATGGAAATTCAGACATGAAAATCATGAAGTAACTCGAAATTTCCAACATGAATATATCGACGAAGGTATTATAGAAATCATGAACGAAGTCATTTCTTAGAAAAGAGTCCCTATATTTCGCTGCATTGAAAAGATTGTGGCAACACATTCGAAGATGATAATTTTTTGAAATATTTGTACAGCTATATTTTCGTTTTGATTCCTCCTCCAAAACATTCCCAATGAAATCTTTGTGTATGAAAAAGGTTTTTCAAACATGCTAGCATATCATCTATGGCTGATTTTCACTATTGAAATTCGTACTTTCCTCTTATTCGTGGTGAAAATATACGAAAGATTTTTCGACACTTTCCAAGAATCCTTATCAGATCATCATACGTTTCCGAAAAAATATCACAAGAATGTATTTTATATCCTGAGAAGACATTTGCTACTGTGTACTACTTCTCAAATTCTTCCTCTGAATATAGTATAATATAGAAATTCAAAAAACCTATTTGAGGAAACGACTCATGAGCGTTTTTCGTTCAGGATGAGTGAGGTATCCATGAGTTATCAAATATTTTTTGGATGGAGAAACATTTATAAATTGGAACGACAGGATATCCCACTAATCCTACTTGGTCAATACATCCTTGGCTCAGCCTAATCAAATATGAATGTTCAGAAAGTTGCAGATCTATGTATTGAATATTCAAATTTCGAAATTCATGAAAAAGGAACGACTTCCTAAGTCGGAACGAATTCCTTCACAATATGTTCGTCTATCTCGGCTAGCACATTATGATATACTTGACAACACCACCACCCAGTAGATATTCAGATAAATCAATTTTTTCCCGAAAGATTCCCATATAATAAGCCCTATACAGTCACATTGTTAGGTATACAGATGCTGAACAGGTGGTGAAAGAACAGTTAATATCATTAATAACATGAATGAACCGCGCCGCTCATTTCACTTCTTGTTCTCGACCCTGTTATGAGGCGCATTCATGGTCATATTATTAGAATACATTCACACCTCGGTGCTTTCGAGCAAGAAAAAATCGATTATGATCGAAATTTGTTATCATCTCCATTTCAGTGAAAAAACTATTCATTTATCGCCCATACTTTTCAGATGACTGATCCTAATGATTCGTGACTGATTATGGTGGATAGGTTCAGATAATCATAACAATATTTTTAACGATTGATTAGGAACTATTGTTATGGAGAGTTTTCTCCCAAGTCAACTGAACATAACACATTTTGACCATTCCGATGGAATTAGGAGATAGAAATGATTTGAACGTTTCCATAAGTTTCATGAATCTCGAATGTACAAATAACAGTCCTTCCACTACTTATCATCTTCAAATTCCTTCTCGTTTCTTGCCAGATTTTTCCCTCAATGTTTTCCTCTCATTATTCAAGATTTCTCACAGAGCTCAATCCCATGTTTGTCTTATTCTTTCTTGTTTTTATTCTTGTTTGACATACCTTTTTTACTGATCTTGAATGTTTCATTCTTTGTTATTTTTCTCTAAAATCGAGTTGCTCATTTCCTCATCCTTGTATTTCTAATTGTTTGCTTCTTGTTACATCTTCAACTTTTGTTTCAGCTTCATTCAGTACCATATTCCATATTCTTCAAGTACCTATATCCATATTTCTTTCCATGCGAAACCTCTTGTGATTCATCAGGCCCTAGACCCTAGATTCATACTTGTCAATTGTCTCTAATATACAGGGTGGCCCACCTTTCCTCGTTCGGACCATAGCTGCTAGACTAATGGAGATCAAGAAGAATTATCCTTGGAAGATATCAGATTTTGTGATATGAAACCCTCTATCAAATTTGTTCAAAATCCACCGTAGGATCCCATAATGCAGGAATATACAAGGTCACCTATTAAAAAAATGTTTTTCTGAATCACTGCGCTTTCTTGAGACACTCTGTGTGAATAAAACTCAATCCATCGGAGAGATTGGAGGAAACCTTACAACTTATACATTCAAAATCTTGTTCAATATGTGAAATGAAGAAATTACGGGAGCGATGGAGTTTTGATCCTCACCGTCCAATCACGGATTGACCTTTTTGAAGTATGTGGAGCTCATTAATTGTACATTAAAAGATTCTTTCGAATCAAGTGCAGGAAGTAAAAGTTTGGATACCGATCTTTCCGTTATAAACATCTCTTGCTTTATATTCCGCACATAAAGAAAAAGTGAAAATTTCCGTAAAACTCCCACTTTCATCGAACACATCTTTATCATAGACTCGGTTACTGAAATACTAAGTAGGTAGCTATTTGGTCGAGGATGGAAAATAAGAGAATAATAACATGGAATCATTGTTGAATACGAGTTATTATAGGAATAATTGACAGTGCTACGAATGCAACAGTTATAGAGAACACGCACTATTTTATTGAGCGATTTATCATTTTAATAAACTAGGAAACAACTATCGTGGAGAAAAAATTACAGGATAATTATGAACTAGAGCAGTTATTATGTCGATTTTGAAATATAATACAAGGTATGGCAAATTGTACTGAATGGAACAATGTTGAATGATAAGTAGCATATTGATAACTTGGGAATATAATTGATAATTGGTCTAGTGCAAACACCAATGATTGAAGTGTGTTAATACAAAGAAATTCATCTCTTGACCTCGATGATTTTTTTCTACAACCTCTATTTTCAGTAAGATAACGCTGGAATCAACATATTGTGAGGAGCTGAATGATTAAAGATTTTCTCTCATCTATTCCGGAAAAATAATCAATAGTGGAAAATGAATAATTGTGTTGTTACTGTGAAATTATGGTGCAAAACATAGGAATATTAATTCAATAATTATGTATTCATTAGAATATACACTACACTGCATGTGTAACTATCTCCATATCGTGCATTACATGCGATTTACAACTTTTTTCACGCTGTTTTCATTCATCTGATTGATTAATATATGGTTAGATATCGTTTTTCCTAATAAATACAAAGGTATGAGTGTGAGAACGTTATCATTTTCATTAGATCTCCCGTCAATTCTGTTGGATTATTTAAATGCATTAGTTCATTCAATCCATTTGGAATAGTAGTTGTTCTTGCAGTTAGAAATGACTATAATCATGTTGTACAAGGTGAATTTTATTCCTGTTGGCTTCATCATAATTGATCGATTAGTTCCGTGTCACTAGTGTTAACCAGCTATATCGATATATAGGGTGTAGATCTCGACAAACAAGGGGTGGATGGAGACATCAAAATAAGCATTTTTTTGAATGAATATATGTCCGTAAATGACCCGCGCGTTCTCTTGATCTCGAACCCTCTATATTTTTCCCTATAGGGTTATCTGAACAGTTCAGTCAACAAAACACCAGTTCTTAATTGTTTATATCGAAATAACATTCATATTTTGACGTGTTGATTTTTATAACAGAACAATATGATCCATATCAGACATATCTTCTGATTCCAAAATATATTTTATTTCATTCATTCGCTTTCGAACTGTAACCGTTCATATATTCTAAGGTATACTAATTGATGTTCACAAAGTTTTTGTTTGTTTAATAATTAATATGTACGTTATTGTGGCAACAATGAAGGATTGGCAAATGATCTTCCTTGTTTCAACGAAAGATTTTCACCTCGCAATATTGGTTTCAGAGCTTGACAGCAGTTTGAGTTATCCCGCATTTCTCTCGGAAACTAGGAAACCCACTGGTCGATCATCAATTGATATGATTTATATCGCACATGACTGGCATTCACTCAATGATACTTTCTATATTTTTGAGGCTAACTGATTGTGCCTAATAGAGATATTGATTTTCACCGATCGCTATCCGTCTTTTTTTTTCGCGAAAATAACAACCATATCGTGATAAATTTCAACCTGTCAGTCAATTATTACTCTACGCATTGAACAGATTTACTTTTAATAATTCCAATTAGACGTCTCGGAGTAGTTTGACTATTTAGTCCAACCTAGTTCCATATATGGTTGGAAGTTACGAGACTGATACGTCTATTTGCTTTAATTTTGATTAGATTTATGACCCCATTATCAGATTGGCAGATGGAAATTGAAGGACGGAAAAGTTGATGAAGCTTGATGACATATCACCAGCTTTTCACATATACAGAGAGATACAAAACTCTAGAACACATTCCGATTATACGGTCTGTCTCACTTCTGATGGAAGCAACCCCGTGAGTTTCAAATTATCTAGTTATAGGATGTTCATGATCACACAGGCGAGAAAGATACACTCAAATACCTGTAGTTTGGTCCTCCCGAATATGATATTAGGAGGCAAAATAGGTTGAAAGTCTCTTAGTCGGATTCAAATTCAACTATAATACTTATTTTTCCTGCGATATCATCAGTACTGAAAACTCAAACTTTGTCTCAAGTTTCATGAGTATGACCCTGGATCATAAATACCAAAGATACGCTCAACGATTGAGTGCAGAATATCTAAGAACTGTGAATTTTCTAGTTATATAAATTTGTGTAGTGGGTGAATTTGATATCTAGATTTGGAACCATTCAATCCATCATTATTTCGAGAAGGAGATCACACTATTGCAGCTTGCGAGCAGTGTATATAACTGAAAATCACATTGAATGTATCTTTGGTTGGAATAGAGGTCTTGCAAACTATCAAATGAGATCAGAGTTGCAATGCTTCTCCGATTTTCAAGGCTCATGAATATATCTCGAACATGCAGATTGTAAACTAACGAAAGTATTTCAATAGTGCTGAAAATCTCATGTGTAGGGAAAATATTACCTACCAATCATCATTCATCTGACCCAGTTGTTGAGGTCTGAATATATCAACACCATTTCAAATACTCGTAAACTCCTTTAACTACACATGTTTATTACTATCCATTGTTTTTTATGTTTGTGGATAGCTTTGAGGTAATATTTTTCCAAATAAACTATGTTCAAAGTGGTTTATACGATGAAGACGATCATTCTACTTACGGTTAATGGAATTTGAGACTCAGACACTTGCTTGCCAAATAAACCGAAATACATAACTACGCTCTGAAGACTCCTAATTAGGAGCATTCAACTTTTCTTTCAATGCATTTATACCAAGAATAAGGATCATATATCATGTTCGAATGATTGTTTTGTGTCAGCGTGGTCTAGTAGGTTGAGGTTTAATGCGAATAGGGAGCAATCAAATACCTTCTGGATTGAAGAACATCATCGGTATCAGAATATCGAAACGAAGACTGAAAACCATGAAGAACAAATGCGAATGCCTGTGAGATACAGTAGAAAGCATTGAATTACCACTCATTATCATCGTATACTGTCCAATATGAATCAGTCGTCTGCATTTCCTTCCTGTTTGTTTCTTTTCTACTTGTTTCCAATAATTAGGTCGGCGGTATCACAACAGAAGCTTGCTAAGGTGGCATTTCCTTCTCTGATGCAAATATTGATTCATATTCGATTGATTGGAATAAATATATATATATATATATATATATATATATATATATATATATATATATTTCAGATATTCACTTAGATCCATGACCAAAAGTATATGCATGTAATGCTATCAAATCATTACATAAATAATGATATATAAGAACTATCAACGCAAAAAAATACTCTCTCACTATTTATTGAATTCGAATTTATTCCAAATAGGTACTTCTGCAAAGATTTCTCATTATCATATCTAATCTATATTTCTTTCATTTCGCATCTTCTAATCATCATCAATGTAGTTTTTTATCATCGAAATGAGGTTGCCTGTGGTGGAGAACAAGTTTATTTGAGAGAATAAAAGAGAGAAATGTAATTCTAACTGGATACCTATTTTATATTCAGCCAACGCTCACAATTGTTTTTATGTTGGTAACAGATCATCAATACCTTCTTAGAATCGTTTACCATCTTCCTCATCAATGCGATGTACCGAAATATGTTAATATTTTCATCATTATGGATATGAAAATATAATGATGATAATCAAATAAGATGTATCCATATTGACAATCGGATTGATTCTAATTCATGCATTTTTTGATCTGTCGTTGATTCGTTGATAATTAGAGATGTTTCATTATAGCCTTGATTATATACACTTGAAGTTGAATACTCAAGGATTATATCAATCTGTTGAGAATTCCTTGCAAGGGAAATATATAATGGATGGCCCAATGACCACGAAACAAGGCCAATTTGCCATAGTTATCGTTCTTAGAAAAAAACGCTTGAACTGATCGATTTTTATTTCGAGAGGAAAATATTTTGCGCATGTTTTCAACTTTTTCACTTCAAACCCCTCGGAGTGGTGAGCTCCAACCCTCGAATCTCAAATGAGATAAGGGGTCAAGTGATACACATGATTTTGAAAGTGATCGAAATCTCTTACCAGCGCTTCTTTGTTTTTTGGAATTCAATGCAGTAGTTCTCGAGAAAACACGTTCATGAGAATAATCGGCTAGTGATGGAAAGTAACGCTTTTTTCCCTCACATCACTATTTCTCATTTTGTAGTTAGAACGATGTTCATGTAAGAAGTGCCTTATGTGAGTTTTTTTCAAATCCTGTCCTATCCAACATTTCATGGAGATTCATTTATTATGATGTCAGTTCCTTGATCTCTCAGTGAAATGCATACCTTGTATCGTTTCCATTGGACCACTCTGTATGAATATATATTCATACCTACGTTCTTCCTGTCGATATTCACTTCAGATGGAGCCAAACATAACATGAAATAGGTAAACAGAATATAGTTGTAGCATCACCTTCTCCAATTCGAATCAATTTGAAATCAACAAGTCAGAACCATACGTCTAGAAGTTGCGAAAGTTGGTTCATTCGCGAAATATTTTTTTTTTGAATAATAACATGTCGAAGAAAACAACGATAATATTCCAGTGCCAACTGAATAGTTTTGGGACTTATCCAATCTCCTGCTATACTCATTCCGTCGTAATATTTACACAGAACTTGTTACGAATCTTTGCTTAACCCATTTAACCAGTGGTATGAATGATATAACTACCATCAATGGTACACAATCGTGGCATGGTGTCTTTTCTCGCGTGTTATTCAAATAAGGTACGCTACCGTGCGTACCAAGGCAGTACGACTCGCATCGAGTAATTAGTGCCCACGATAACTAGATTGCATTCGCTGATAGAGCAAGTTAACATGGATACATTTTGTAATTATGTAGGTTAAACACTAATACTTGTCAATGCGAATTAATTGTTCATTACTGGGGAATAATTTACGGACAATGGGCAAATAGATCTTTCACGCCGGTACAACTGTTGGAGTTTATGGAATTTGATCATGCCCAATGGACTATTCTTTCGAGATTTTCGCAAACTCACAGCTCGAATGAGTTCGAGTCATTTGCGAATACCATCACCATCACCATCAGGAACGAATATGATATGTTAGTTGTATAGCATTTCAATGGAAAATGCTTCATATTATTGCACATGCAATTTTGCATTCCCATTCGAAATTAGGATTAACAATTCATACCTAGAGACTGAAGAGGTCTATACTGACGAAAGAATTTGAGAAAAATGTTATATCACATATAACAAAAGACAAAACAAGAATTTGTAAGAAACATCATGAATATTTCACATATTATCGAAACTAAATTCGTATTCCATCAGAGACTCAGCTCTTTTCATCTGTGATGATCAACAGTTATCTTCCATAACTTGTTTATCGATCACAATAATCCTAATGATAATATATGTAGGCCCTCATATATTTTTCATTACAAAATTACGGAGCGAAACATCATTTTCATTGTGCTGAAAATGGAAGCAGACTCGTTCCCGAAACGTCTACTAAGATAAGTAGAAGTTTTGATGAATTTTTATCAACAATATATTTTTCTCTTCAAAGTATTCTTGAAAACATGGTGTCACCAATAGAGAATTTCGATCATTTATTCAGTGACATAACTCCACACAGAAAAGTATCCTCTTATATTTGTCGAATGAAATCAGGATGGAGATAGTTATTCTGGTAATATATATTTAAATTAATTTTACTCGCGAAAACTTTGTCATGAAATGATATATCCTTTTTATCGATTCTATTACCAATAGTTCCTCCTTCCAACCAGATGAAAAGAAATACTATTCTCCATCCAACAACAACGTAATGGAAAACTGCTGCTACCAATTCAAAATGATCAAGTCGAAGGTGTGGTTTTCGCAAGTACTTCATCTCATTCGAAATCAAGTTGATAAAAGATCAAACGAACCTGTCAATCAAACTCAATCATTATTTTGCTCTGCATGTGGGGCCCTCGACAAGTTGGACATTATTCTACACCAAAATTTGTCTGCAAGTCATCGCAAAAACTAACAGGACGGAAGTATACGAACCACCAGATATTTTGCTGGAAATCAGTAGCGGAGCCAATAGGTATTATCTCCTCAATAATGCATTCAAATACTGTCTGTAAGTTCTTCGAGGAGGTGGTACATTTATTTTTCAGCTTTTCATGGGATTTTCTCTCCTCGTTTCTAAAAAATAGAGTAGAAGTTATTAAAAATTATTGCAATATATTTGTAGTAAGGACAGATTTAAGATCTGCCCCAAAATGTCACTGCGCTTGAAATTAAACCTTTAGATACCTAAAAGAGAAATTCTCTATTGGTCAGTGACACCTTGTTTTTGAAAAAATTTGGAAATACAAATTTGGTCTGAGAGGACACTGAGAGTCAACAACGCTGGAATTAAAGTTGCTTATAAATTGTTATATTACTGAAAATGCTTGGATGAAGGAGAATAATGAGATTGTGGGTACTATAATTCTGTTTGCAAATAATGATTCATCAGAATCCTTGAACTGATCATATTTCACATTCGCTTTCTAATATACATGTATGATTGATCACGCCTCATTTTTTGCCAAAGTGATCATACGAATGATTTACATAAATAAGGCGTCAAATGATGTGTGAACGAAAGTGAATATGTCTATAAACATCAGTGAATTTGCTATTCAAGAGGTGTTACGAAATTGAATTAATTTGGATGTCAATGATTGTTAAATCGAACGCAATTAGTCATGACTGTGGTCAATGTCTTTCCACTTTGAATATCTTCTTTTGCAACGGTGAAATGCATCAACGTCTGTGGCAACTCAGAAATGATGATTTGATGTAATGAGTAATGCATAATCTTTTGTAACGATTCTTTGTATGATAATTGTATTACGTTGAAGAGATGGGACAATGAGAATGGATATAAAAGAAAAGTAATGCATATTCCACGGCACATTATCACTATTGTTCGATCGGAAAGGCCGAGAGATACTTAGTGAGTTGAATCACTAGTGTTTCGCAATGTCATGTTGAGTATACAATAAATTAACGTATCACATACAAATACTACTGGAAGGATTTTGAAACTTGGCAAAATGATAGCTCATGCGACTGAAGTCGCAGGATCAGCTACGATCAAGAGTATCGGGAAATGACAACCATATTTACATACAAATAACATTTTTATTCCTTTTGTGATACCAATACTTATTGAGAAGCTTATATCATATATAAATTTTCATCATATTTCATTCAATCCATATTCAATGAATAATATTTGTGACGACAAATAATTTTTCGAGTTGAAAGATTGAAGGTTGAAATTATTTCTCAGCAAGATTTCATTATTCATATATCAACGAAGGATGTTTCATTCCACAAATGATCACAGACTGAAATCACGAGTTCAACGATATGAGGTTTGATGACATCATATGACTATGAAGATATCACCAATTTTCTGATTTGCTCCATCAGTGGTATGCAAAGATGTAAAAAAATCCTCAGTCATAGTCATTGAGAGAATGCATCAGACTGAAGTTGTCAGATGATGAAGACGGTATGAACACCTACTGGCCTCGACTTCCCAGCAAGATAAAAATCATTTTCAAGGTTGCCAATGGTATGCTATCTGAGTTATTACCAAAAATACTAAATCAGAACCAAAAGCTGTTCACTGACATGGTGTAAGCCTCGAAGTTGTCTGTTCACTTCGAATAATCTATTCCCTTGTTCTGAGTTTGGAATGGTCAACTTGGTCAGAGTACCAAATTTGCGAACGGTTTTTGGATATCAATAGGTATGAATGTGTTTCTGAGTTTCTGACTGCCATCAATCATTGTCAATCTGCGATACAACAAACTGCAAAAATGTTAGATTCAAAATATTAGAAGAAAAAGTACCTGGAGTAGATTGTCAAATCGCACTCAGATGACTTGCTCGGAATGGGCGCTACTCGCCTTTATGAGGATAATATAATAAATAATATTGTAATCCCTTTATGCACAATGAGAATCATAGGGTAACGCTACTGACTCATCTGATGATATATTCGATATCAATTTCCAACTTTCAATAGTCTACAGTCCTTATAACTTATAATTCGGAGTAGTTACAACTACTACTAATGTGATCGACATTGATAGCACTGAAATGAACGAGCATGGTTACAGGAGAAAGTAATTAATTATCATTAGAATCTCTTCTAATTACGTTCGAGTTTGTAGGAAAAAAAGGCCATCAACAATGCATCGGATGATCGATTTGTGTTGGTTGTATCAAAAATATTACACATCAAGAGATTGATTGGAAGATATGAAAAATTGATTATACAGTTCGATTGGAAAACTTCGAGATTTCAATCACTGTCGCTCTTACGAGTACATACGAGTAGTACCACTAGGACTAGGATGTTGAATGTACATTTCCTTGAGTATTAGATCCCATCGAAATAGATCATATTGGATTGATAGTCAAGCCTACGCTTGATGAAAAATGAAGATCATTTGATTCACCTCACTGGCTAATTGCATGGGAGTCTCTGGATCGATTCACAAGCAACACTAGGAAAGTGAAATCGATATCAAGTATTGACAATTCATCAGCACAACATCTGTGAGACAGTGATGTAATGAAATGTTTTTTACGACAATTATGAAATATGACTCTTCCTTACCTTCTATTGAATCGTAAATGCAACAGTTTTCACACAAATTCATATTCATAGTGGCAACCAGTGAGGAATGAACTCATAGGACTGAAAATACAGAACAGAAAACTCTAAAAAGTTGATCTTCATGTAGGAATCTTCAGTTATGGAGTCGAGCAGAAATGTGCGAGCATGAAAAGTAATAGTAAGTAATACAGCACTAATAGCACTGAGAACAATCAGATGTACCATCTCAAATCAGCGTATTCATCTACTTGCGAAATGTCCCATATTTGCATTTGTCCATTCTATTCTATTCTATTCTATTCTATTCTATTCTATTCTATTCTATTCTATTCTATTCTATTCTATTCTATTCTATTCTATTCTATTCTATTCTATTCTATTCTATTCTATTCTATTCTATTCTATTCTATTCTATTCTATTCTATTCTATTCTATTCTATTCTATTTCTATATTCTATTCTATTCTAATTCTATTCTATTCTATTCTATTATTATTCTATTCTTTTCTAATTCTATTCTATCTATTCTATTCTATTCTATTCTATTCTAATCATTATTCTATTCTATATATCTATTCTAATTAATTCTATTCTATTCTATTCTATTCTATTTCTACTAATCTATTCTATATTCTATTCTATTCTATTCTATTCTATTCTATTCTATTCTATTCTATTCTATTCTATTCTATTCTATTCTATTCTATTCTATTCTATTCTATTCTATTCTATTCTATTCTATTCTATTCTATTCTATTCTATTCTATTCTATTCTATTCTATTCTATTCTATTCTATTCTATTCTATTCTATTCTATTCTATTCTATTCTATTCTATTCTATTCTATTCTATTCTATTCTATTCTATTCTATTCTATTCTATTCTATTCTATTCTATTCTATTCTATTCTATTCTATTCTATTCTATTCTATTCTATTCTATTCTATTCTATTCTATTCTATTCTATTCTATTCTATTCTATTCTATTCTATTCTATTCTATTCTATTCTATTCTATTCTATTCTATTCTATTCTATTCTATTCTATTCTATTCTATTCTATTCTATTCTATTCTATTCTATTCTATTCTATTCTATTCTATTCTATTCTATTCTATTCTATTCTATTCTATTCTATTCTATTCTATTCTATTCTATTCTATTCTATTCTATTCTATTCTATTCTATTCTATTCTATTCTATTCTATTCTATTCTATTCTATTCTATTCTATTCTATTCTATTCTATTCTATTCTATTCTATTCTATTCTATTCTATTCTATTCTATTCTATTCTATTCTATTCTATTCTATTCTATTCTATTCTATTCTATTCTATTCTATTCTATTCTATTCTATTCTATTCTATTCTATTCTATTCTATTCTATTCTATTCTATTCTATTCTATTCTGTAACTTGGACGAGAAGCGCGGCAACAGTGCACCATACGACCAACTGCGATGCTATAGCAATCCATGAGGAGAATATCAATGAGTATCTACCGACAGCTTTGGAATTGAATTTGAAGATTGAGATATTGCTGTCATGAAATCATTCAATATTATAGCTACCGACAGCTTTGGAATTGAATTTGAAGATTGAGATATTGCTGTCATGAAATCATTCAATATTATAGCCGTAGAAGAAGTATACTGCAGAACTCACACGTAATGCACTCACTCTTATGAAAGGGTTGCAGCTCTCGTCAAAGCTCGTACTGCAACTTCTCAAGTCACTGAGATACCGTTTATATTCTGCTAACGGCATCTATTGTCATATCACTGTGTATCTTCCATAGATTTTTTATATTCCATCAATGCAACGAAGCAAACACAGTTTGTAGTTTAAGTAATCAACGATAGGGAAGTTTATTCGATACATGTTCTTCTATGCACCATTAAATTCAGACGAAAGCATGTTCCAATGCATTACCGGTATTAACGACATGGTCACGTATTGAGCATTAGTATTACTTCCACATTTTGGACGTGAGGTAATTGAGAAATCATGATGTTATTGGTAATTTAACACCATAAAGATCTGTTCACAGCTGGTCACATGATCACATCGGTTGGTAGAAGCGTTCGAAGTGGGTTAAGTCCATGCAACTTTTCTAAACTGAAAACAATAGGAAAATGGAAGAGAACAGTTGTCTTCTAATCCATGTGATGAAATGTTTCGTCAATTTTATTATCCACAATTTCCGTTCTTGTCATCGTGATCATTTGATTAAGCAATTTCAAGGCAATATTTGATACTCAATATTTCTTTCCGATGTCTTTCTGAAGCAGACTGAGCCTGTGAACTGGTTGTAAACATTCGCAAATCATACCTTCTGGCGTGAATATAATGTAAAATACATAACCTTCATTGTTGGAACTAATACACTTCGTCATTCTATAATTATTGAACCAACTAGTATGATAGTCAATATATAATATAATAATATATAAATAATATATTAGTATAACGTGCGAGTGCGTCAATGTTCGAGATCATCAATCGCTGTTTAATATACTAGTTGGTTGCAACATTTTTCCGTCGGCCTCATTTTCAATGGAAAAGAGGAATCTCGCTCTTGGTATTCTTCGGGGTTGCCCAATGGCAATAATTACTCAATCTTTATAGTCATGGTAGTCAACTTCTTAGCCATTGTAACTTTGACATTCGTCGAAACTATGAATGCAAAACACTATTGTTGAAAACTAGAGCAACGAGAATCACCGAAATGTCCTATTAGCTGTTTGAACATGTGAAATCTCGATTGGTATCCATTTCTTCTTCATTCAAATATAGATTTCACATAATATCAGCGTCGGAATGGTATGCCATGATGTATAATCGGTTGCCTATACCACAATCATGCATTGATAGGAAAATTGATCGTTGATAGGGGTCATTAACGATCAATTTCAAAAACAGTAAATAGACTCGTTGAGTCGAATCATTGAGATAAGTCAGAATTAAAATTGAAACTTCGACACCCTGTACCTTCGTTAGTATCATCTTCTGGACAACAGGGGTAAGTTTGGCTGAATCTCAATATTTTCATATGCAGTTCTGCTGTGTACCATCAAAAAGCGAAAACTCTGTATATTCGCAAAATATTAGAGGAATATCCATGAGAAATTTGGTGTGAATATAATTTGAAGGCTGCAGAAGTTGCTGATATTGTTATTTTTCATTACAGTGAATTTATCTGGGAATTTACCACTTTCTGATACTCAGTTCATCATATATGTAATCGGAGTCACCAAAACTAGGTGATTTTCAATGAATAACTGTACCAACTGATCATTCTTGTCTACTGAATGTGAGTTTTTGAGTGGCGAACAATAATCATTCATTGCATCTATCATTATTATTATCATCATTATCATTATCAGTTTGTGATGTGAATCAATTTCAATGAGATGCTCACCATTCCGAAATCAATGAATGAAAATATATGAAATCAATCATTAATTACTTTCGCGAACTTTTCTCCGATCATAATAATAGCTACCTATCTATAAAAAAAAAACACTTTCGAAACAATCAATCATCATCGAAAGATTCATGACGTATTTTTTCATGTATAATCGAATGAATGTGTAATTGATTGCCCATCAATTATTGGAGCTCACAAGAGTGAAGTAGTATGATGAAACGTAGACGGTCGCTTTTTCCACGCCCAAGCTACTTAATTGTTACTTGGATGAGATACCACAAAGAGAAAACTCTCAATTACAGCTCTGTTCGATAGCAGTTCATCGATAATGAAATTAATTGAATTCAAGAATATATCTCCGGGGTTTCATTATACTTACTGAGACAGATCATATGAATTGTAGAGGTGAAAGAAAATGTATCCTTGCGAGGGTCTGAGTCACAAAATAATCTACTTCCGATTGAAATCAATATTGTTTCATCAATGGAATCAATTGAGACCTGTTCGAAAGGAATGATTAGATTCCTACAACGAATATAGGAAATGTGAGAATGAAATGTGCTAGTTTTCCTTATAATATTCGTAATACCAGAACGATATTTTTTGTTTGACTTCCTACATCACACCAATACCTGATGAATTGACTCTGTGGCTACGGATTTCCTCCAGATGAATTCTAATAAAATTCCATCTGGAATAAACGAAATTAGCCTCATGTGGTCTGAAACGAGTATCTGAATGCTTTGAATCATTTCATTTTTTATTTATTGAATATGGTAACATGAAAGTGTGAAGTGAAATTTTATGATATTTTACTCAGGAATTTCTTTGCTGATATGACCTGAGTTGAGTGACCACAGTTGAGTCAGTTGAGTGATCTGATTATCACACATAAAAGTTGAAATATCATAAGATTGATGGACCTGAATCAATTCATCTGTGTACTTATTCATTTTTATGAAATCGACATATTGTCTATCAAAACATGTAACGAGTTACCGTTCTCGAGCATTCTCGTTTCTGAAAGCTGTATTATGGGTTGCGTGGTAGCTGTCAAGCAGCAGCTGTCGACAATGAGCGGAACTGACTCGAAACATGATGATAGCATACCTACTCAAGTCCCATAAATACTTATATTACACATACTTTAAATATTTATGATCGTAGATAAAAAAGTGTACATAACTCACTAGCAAGTGTATTCAATGTACTAGTTACATTAACGCACTCGCCGCTACGCGGCTCGAGCTAAATAACTACTCGTGCGAAATGTCATTTTCCACACTGGTTATCTAGTATACTATTTGACGTGGCAGTGACGTGTTTGGTGAAACCAGTATGAACATAGGTGATATTTTTTGGTAATCGTTGTAAGTCGGAAATATTTTCTGATTCTATAAATCCTCTGATAATACGACGACATCCTGTATCAAAAATACATGATTTTCTAGGTTCCGATGAAAGAAACTATGATGTCCCATATTCTTTTCTGAATTCATCAATCTCTACTGACAAAGCAATAAAAGCAACAATGTTGTAATGGCCTGAGCGTATAGTGTGATATTTTTGTTCAGTTCAGCCACAAGGTGACTCACAATTTGAAAAAAAATACGATGATGTCATATCTACGACACTGATTACGTCACATGACGCACTTATGTGTCAAAATTTGGACAATGAAAATTCTTTTTTTTGATTTTTTTTATGAAAAGGTTGAAGTGTCCAAGAGATTTCCGTTCAATTGCTCCATAGATAATCCACTGAATTTATTCCAACCTGCGTGTGATGCTTACTGTATCAACACTCCTCCTTAACCAATGAAACACTCAGTGAGAAACTTATAGGTTTTATCAGGCGTTCATCTCTTTGTCAACATTTTGATAAATTCAGGTGTATACACTTTCAAATGCCAACAACGACGATGAACTGTGTGATATTATCGACAGTGATCAAATAGTAAACTTCTCTTCGCACCGCGTTGTTTATTTTGAACGGTAATTTACCCACTGACCTCTTTCATTCTCTTCAATCTGCATTTTTCCAGTGATATATTCATATTGAGGTACTAAAAAATAATGAGTTTCTATCTTTCACCCGGCGTGACCACCATGAAATATATAACTAATTCAGATATCGCATTTCATCTGCTACACCGAAATGTATAGTGAAATGGAAATTGAAACTGACCATGACCGTTGATGGTTTACTCATGTCGGTTAATTTCCGACACACTGATTGCCTAGATGAAGAAATCAGGTTGATTAATAAACATGAGTGCTTCACGAATTTCCTCTCATTGCCTTCTTCTCGATAATCAAGTGAGATCAACAACAATAGAATAACAATCAAACAATAGCATGACCACACGAAAAGAATGAGGAATCCAATAATCATCTGAAGCTCTGATATTTATCGAGCATATATCAAAGATATCGAAAGATATCAGATCGTCAAATTATGAAAAGTTTCATTCAATCTAGCAGCTAAGTCAGCATAAAATAGAGTGTGGCGAGGGGTTGTAATACGAGAGGGGTTCAGAAATGGGTTTAAAAAATGTCAAAATCAACAACTCTGTTTGTAGAATCCTTATTCTCATCGAGGTATTTTTCACAGTTTTCTTCATGTATTTTATATCCTCTTCCATAATATTCTCCTTGTTATAGGATCGAGTATGCTCTGGATGGCCATACTTGGCGCCATATTGGTATGGTCTGCAGCTCCTGGTACCGCTGGTAATTCGAATAAAAGAGAACAAGGTAAGTACAGATCAACTTCAATGATAATGCGTTGTGGGAAAAAAATTAATGACTAGAGATTGATTGGAAAATTGTGCAGACTTTCATGAAAGTGACCAACCATAACATTCGCTAGCAAAGGATACTCTATTCTATCCAGAAGTAACTCATTCTTCGAATCTCGGTACAACATTTTCACTCTCTGTATAGCATAGGTTGATTCCTGACAAACCGTTCAGGAGAAACTGAAGATCAAAAATCATGACTAGGTAATCCCAAATGCTTAGAGTAAAGGATACAACCATCGATATTTCCATTAGAGAACCATTTGTTTTTCATTTTCCCCAGGAACTATCAAAGTTGGATCTTTCCAAGAAAATTTGCGACACTCCATTCTTCCACAGTTTCCGAGAGAATGTATATTCAGTATGAACATGAAAGTATGAAATGCGTGAAATTGATTGATTGATGATTCGAAAAGACTATTGATAGCTCTAAAAAAAGTTTTCCTGAATTCATTCAGTATTGACTCAATTTCATCATTCAATCTTGGTGCTTTTTTTATTCAGAAATGGGATGTGATATCTTCATCTATCATATTTCCTTATTTCCTACGCTTACATTCATTCATGTTTTTCAATTATCAACAATAATGCTGAAGTTGATTACTTCAACCCACTACACGTTCGGAATGGATTTTCAGTCCGATGTTGAGAATTTTGAGAAAGAAACATTTACCAAATTCGAATTTGCCTAGTGATCTGAATAAGATAACTGCCCTGTATTCCGGGCACCAGTATATGGTGTTCTCATATCAATCTTCATCATCATCCTCGTCTGACGAATGGATATGTAATCAGATAGTTTCTTTAAACGAATTCCATATCTCACACGATACAGATAGAAACTTATGAATAAATAGATGAACAATTCACACGATTTTTTTCATGTCATGGATTATTTTCTTCACTTTGACATCTCAGAAACCACTGGAATTGACACTCGAACGCCACCTTTGTTAAATACTGCCTCTACAATCTCCTTGTACCAATCAACTAGAACGGTGGTACTTCAATGTCAATGACTGAAATAATAGGTAATCTCCATATGAATACCAATGTTGACAATAGGATTCTCTTCAAGTATACTTACCTGCATAATAACAGAAGTGTAATAATGATCTGACAATACAAACAACAGTATATGATTCTATTGATTATATTATGGTTGAGAGCTATGCTTCAAAGCCATTCATTAGTTTTAGTGAAGTGAATAATGCTTGACTCGAAAGCAAAAGGCAGCACAGGGGCAATGTTTGAAAGCATGAGGATATATGAACGATGCCTCACTTAGAAGTCCGATGAAGGAATATATAATGTTCGTATAAACACGAGAATTCTCAACTGAAATTAGCTTCGTGATGATGCTTTCATATAGAAATGACACGTATCAGCATCATTGGTTCTTAAGGAACTCAAATAACAGCTCCATCCAAAAAAATAATTCAACTGGTGACGTCATCAGCCGAGCTATTTGGCACGTTCAGTTTTCTGGAGAAACCAATGGAGAAGACTTTTTCCAATGCGTAGTTTTGATCGGGTAGTGTGATACGACCAGATCAGAAAATTCGGAATCGATACCAAAATATCGAATGACTGGTATTTCAGAGTATACAATGGACACAAATGGAATGAATTGACAGAAAAATGTAGCTGATTCAATCCCAATGTCACAATCAGGAGATCACAAGTTCTTGACATAACAATATATCCATCAAATGAGACAACCTGTATACTACTGCATATTTTGATAGAGCTTGAAGTTATCATTCCAAAGATGATGTTTTGCTGGAGTCATGTTTGAAATGCAGAGCTTCTAGGTTTTTAGATGTAGACTTTGGAGCGAACTCATTCAACAAGTAGCCTTTGGCCGACGAGGAGATGAAATATTGAGGAATTGTAACAAACATTCCTATAGATAACCTAGATAAACCTTGTTTCGGATGTGAATTTCAGAGATGATTGAGATGATATGATAATCATCGTACGCCCAATTTCCTATTTTCATTCCTCCCTTCAACTGCTGATTTTCTGTTGATTTATTCTGGGTAGAATTAGATCACACATTGAAAAGATGTTCAGTGGTATCGAGTTTCCACAAAGGAGAATCAATTAAGGAGCAACTATCAATTTCACCTGTTCATGTTTTCTTTCAGCATACCAAATCAGTCCGAAGCCTTGTTGGGTGGACGGCCAAGAAGGAACATGCATGTTTGTATACGAGTGTATAAAGTCTGAAGGATACCATATAGGTACGTATGATGTTTTTTTTTTCTATTAGATAGCCCGTGATCATCAAATGGATAATTAGATTTGACTATAGCAGATGTAACACATGATTTGTTTTCAGTACTGAGACAAGACCCACCAAAGTGTATCACAAACTGTGATATTTTTTATTTTCCATCACTTCAACATTTCTGGCTTACCTATTATTACAAATTGTTGTATGAATCACTCAAATGATTTCATTTCAATTTCAATATCTCGTGAACCATAAAGTTTTTTTTCATTTCCAATATATTGTTGATATTCATATTCTACACTCATTCCATAGTGAGGAATTGATTTAATTTGATTATTGATGAAGTAGTGATTGATATCGTGAAGTTATGTTTCACACATTGTCAGGGTTTTGAGATTATATAACGTTCGCTTCCTCAAATGACTCCCAGTTGATGAGAATGATTCGTTCCAGGGATGTGCGTTGACACATTTATGTTTGGTTCCTGTTGTGCCCACAACGCAACTCAAAATTTGGTCGTACCACCTATCAATAGGCCTCAAGTGCTCTACACACTTCCTAGTCAAAATAGTCAAACTAGCAGTAAGCAGCCAAACAAACCACTAAGTCATCATAGTACTAATAGACCGAGACCAGCAAGGTGAGTACCTAAAATGATCATATTCAACATGCTCTCATCAATAGCTGTACGTTCAGGTTGTGTTACACACTCTACACACCCGAAAATTCAAGGTCACCGAGATGTGAGGTTACAGCACTGAACATATTGTTCGGTGGTTACAGTATAGTATATACAGAGTGGCCCAATTAGAACGAAACAAGGTATGCATTTCACTGAGAGATCAAGGAACTGTCATCGAAATAAATGATTCCTTATGTAATGTTGGATAGGACAGGATTTAAAAAAAAATACATGATGAACATCGTTCTGACTACAAAATGGAAGGGAGTGATGAAAGGGAAAAAAGCGTTACTTTCCATCACTAGCCGATCATTTTCATAAACGTGTTCTCTCGAACTACCGCATTGAATTCCTAAACAAGAAAGCGTTGGTAAGAGATTTCGATCAACTTCGAAATGATGTACCACTTGACCCTTTATCCCATTTGAGATTCAAGGGTTGGAGCTCACCCCTTCGACGGGTTTGAAGTGAGAAAGTTGAAAACATGTGCAAAATATCTTCACATCGAGATAAAAATTGACCAGTTCGAGCGTTTATTTTTTCTGAGTACGACAACTATGTCAAATCGGCCTTGTTTCGCTTTCATTAGGCCACCCAGTATAGTCCGATACTATTCTTCCTAATAACTCATCAACTGAGATTTTATCGAGGTTGTGTCAACTTAAACCTATGTTGTTCATATTTTTGGAATATTCATCAAATCGGTGACATCTCATTGTACTTGACAGTCACCAGATGTTTATGCCGGTCACTTCGCCTACTACGTGAAATGGTAAAATGAATTTCCAGAACTCAAATATTTTTACGACTTGCTTACGCTCTCATTCACAGTGGCGCCACGTGGAAATTTGAGGCCGGTCGGACAGGTTCAGGGAAAATTCAAGATAAACTTCAAAGTTCACATCGTTGACGAGAAAATGTGGCAATTTTTTTGATATTCCTCCAATTATGAATTTTGAAGCTACGTAAGCGGCTCGCCGCAATCAGGCCGCAGCCAGGGCCTACTCTGTCTCATCGGGCCAAAGCCTACTCTGTCTCATCGGGCCAGAGCGTGACGTCACACTAGTAGAACAGAATCGAGGCAGTGGAAATGGTCTCTCAATGCATCGATGTTTAACGGGAAAACGATGATACTTAGAAAAAATGTGAAGTTGTGATATTTGTGAAGAACAAAATTTCCCAAGAGATGAATCAAAATTCACTAATCTGGAAGTGATAGTTTGGGAAATATCGCTTGTCAAAAGGAACTGACCCAATTCGAATAGTTCGTCATACGCAGTCGTTTCCATCATACATTATTATGGATTTCGAATTGGCGGAAAATAGTATTCCGTAGTAGAACGTCCTGATTCTTCACTACGTAGGTAGGAAATTTACTGGGTCTTGATGAAGTTTTATACTAGATGATCTATACGAATACGAATTGGAGTAAAAACTCAACCCACTAGTGTGACGTCAGCATCGAGATAGAGGGCATAGAATACTGGCCGGTGAGATAGAGTAGGCCCTGTTCCAGTCTAACGCCATAAGCATGATTCTTTGCGACACAACACGGACAATAAGGTTCGTCGTAAGAAAAAGTTTGCAAGGTACCTCGAGAATCGTGAAGAAAAGATTTGGCGATAATTCCTCGGACGATGATAATAGTCATAATCGATAAGAACAATGTTATTGATGAGATTTTGGTAATATTCCTGGGTCCTGACGAGCCGCCACTGCCGATCCGATGTCCGTCCCGTCGCTCGCGGATGTTTCACTTTCAGCTCTCGCTTTCTTTCAGCCGACCTCAAGCCCAGCACTATCCGACGAGGTCCCCGTTGGCAACGTCCTTGCAAACGATGGCGCCATCTGTCAACGAGAAGCTGGGGTTCTCCGGCAGGCAATCGACGTTGCCGCCCAGGTGAGTGGAAGGAGTCTATTCAGCGGGATTTTAATAGCGATAGCAGGAATCTCGAACGGTTCACTTCTAGGCACACCTTCTACTTCCTTCGAACGATACTGCGAAGTGATTTTCTAGTGGGAGATGGCTCTGAATTGATGAGCGTTCTACAGTGGCTGCGTTATACAAGATAGTGGCGACAATAGGCTTATTATTTGCCTCCGAATGGCGGATGAGCGAAACTAATGAGTGCCCATTTTTTGCTGCATCAAGACAGCCCACAGCCTCAAATCTGCATACATACCGCTAGATTTCTGAATGAGAGCAAAAGAAATGGGAATTCAAGAATATAGAAAAGTCTCGATATACTTGAAAGAATAATCACGAGTTGATGTGAACTCAATGTAAGCTCATGGGAAATTTGTTTCCTGATGGCGTCAGCCAATGAAAATGCTGAAAATGCATTGTCGCCACTTTCTTGTTTGAAGCCACTGTATATCGCATTACAGTTCGTTTTCAACTTGAACTTTTTCGAATTGGACGTTTTCAACTTGGAAAATTCTGACTTGGACTTTGTTAAGGCACTTTTCCACAAGGAATCTACATGTGTCATCGTGTTTTCCAAGGCGTACCTGAGAGTTACAACACTCAATTTTTTTTGTCAAGGCGCCATATTGTATTTCTTCCCAATTTTAATTATTTTTCTGATAACAACTTCCAAGCTTCCAAGGCTCTATCATTAAAACATTATAGAACTTGGATAAGGTAACTATAGTGTTTACTCATACGTTTTATCACCGAGATCAAACTGATTCATCCCTACATCACAAAATCCCATCTGGGCCTCTTTTTCTACCATACCAACCTATATTCGCTCCAGTATGTAATGTATCATTCTATCAACCATTGTTTTGCTAGTTTGTATTATGATTCTATCTGAGGTGAATTCTTTGAGTTATTTGAACATCGAGCATTTGAAATTCACTAGTGATTGAGCTGCTATATATTCTGGTCAACTATGGAGTCAAATTTTTGTGATCGTGATTGTTTTCAATACAAAAATGATAAACAACTATCGTGATGAGGGAAATACTTTTCTAGAGAAAATTTGAACTTTGAAATTCATTCACAATAATCTGTGGATTCAACACATTATTGTACTTGTAATGGAGCATCATGAGATATTTATCGAATGTCGAAATGGAACTGATAATTCTGAACAATTCGAACCTGATGACTATATTTTTCATACAACCTGCAGTTATGCTTGTATATATGAAGCAAAAACGTTGTTCAGGATCAGAAAATGTGAATTTCAGGCATAGCATACGACCAATGAGCATGAGCACCGACTCTTTCGCAGTGTCCAACAGTATCGCCATCTACACTAAGCCTGGCTGGCAGATGACCACCGAACCGGGATTCATCACCTCCAATCACCACGCCAATACCCAGGAGAACGAGGTGAACCTGCAGTGGCAGTTCACCACCGAGTCCGGATCCGTCACGAGGATGAAGAAACCCACCAAACCCAAGAACAAGCCGACGAAGAAGCCAGTGCAGAATATCGGCGATAAGTTCACTCACAAGTATGGCTCGAAAGTCTCTAGACCTACCACAACCAAGAGGTGAGTAACTTGTTGAGACATGAAGAATACACAAGAACAAAGAAGCGTGATTCAATTCTCGTTAATGCGAGCATTCCTCGAAGTCACTTGATGCGAATTTTTGATGACAAATCACACGAGTAGATCTATTGATTAACACAATAAAAACTGCTCATTTCATCAGGATCGCTCGATAAAAGCGAAGATTCAGTAGAGTTGAAGTTATTGCGGCTGTTCAATAATATACCTATTCGATTCTTGCTGCGAAGTGGGCTCAGAAGAGGGACTGGCTTTGAATCAGGACTCAAGATGATTACTATACATTCTTCAGTTGTATTTCAGAGTTCTTCAGTTTCGTAAAGCGTCATTGAGTTCCAGAAAGCGTCAGTAGAATTTCAGATCAGTCAATTATGTCTCAGAAAGTAGCAAAAGAAATGTTAGTTGAGTTTTGGATTACGTTGATTGTTTTCCATCCACTCATTGATATATTTTGTTAGTGCCAATTGGCTACTACTGTTATCTATCGATACCTTTGATAAACAGGGTGTCCCAATGAAAACCAAACAAGGTATGCATTTTACTGAGAGATCAAGGAACTGAAAATGAGATGATTGATTCTTCATGTAGTGTTGGATAGGACAGGATTCAAAAAGAAACACATAAGGCACTTATGAGATGAACATCGTTCTAAGATGGGAAATAGTGATGGAAGGGAAGAGAGCGGTAATTTCCATCACTAGCCGATTATTTTCATGAACGTGTTTTCTTGAGAACTACTGCATTGAATTTCAAAAACAAGGAAGCGTTGGTAAGAGATTTCTATCAACTTCAAAATGATGTATCATTCGACCCCATATCCCATTCGAGATTCAAGGGTTGGAGCTCACCCCTCCGAGGGGTTTGTAGTGAAAAAGTTGAGAACATGGCCAAAATATTTCCCCCTCGAAATAAAAATCGACCGGTTCGTGCGTTTTTTTTTGAGAACGATAACTATGTCAAATCGGCCTTGTTTCGTTTTCATTGGGCCACCCAATCTACGCAGTATTACAGCCCCAGATTAGAGAACTGGCATCATGAAGCACAATTACGAAAATCAATACTTCTCGGAATATTTGTCAATGATCAATGGTTATCAATGATTATATATTCACAAGGTGGATCAAATTCACTGAATCAATCAATAGTTTTCTATATATTGATCGATGCACTTCCCAGAGGGACACCTTGTATGGAGCTCTCGGCCATTTGCCAGAATGCTTCCTGTTGTTTTTTCTAGCTCATAGTCATCTCATCGGCTTTTTTTTTACCCTCACATCAATCATTTGAATGATATGAATGAAACGTCGTGACGCCTGATTAATGGTGTTTTTCGATGAAATTTCAGCACGTAACAATGAAACAATAATGTTGTCGGGTTCACATTTAATCGTACAAAGAATAACAAATGATTGCTTTTGTATTGCCAACACTTTCACGATCTGGAAAAAGTGTGGATTGTTCGCGGAGGAGGATTCAGAGAGAAATGAACGAAGTTGTAGAAGTCATTAACAATGTTTCGGTAGGTTTTTCAGCTAGACAAACGATGGATATCCATTTGGGGAACAGTAGGAAGAAGGAAATGAAATACAGTGCTACAGGATAATGGCATTCATATTATGGATAAAATGATCCATCTCTCTCCTTTCCATGCTTTCCTTTTTCTAATTCGAGAAGAAGCTCAATCCTCTTTCAGCAGGTGTCAAATATTTCTATAGATCCACTTGAGGCGAATGAGTGAATTTTGTCAATAACAATTCATGTACTACAGGTGGATCGAATATTTTTTCAGATTTTCCAGATTGTGTTTATCTGAACAAGATTGAATATCAGGTCATTGAAGGGTTCCTCATCATTCGCAAATCGAATTCCTCAGGAATGTGAGCGAGTTGATGACAATCTTGGAGCGTGAGGGCTTATTGATAGGCAAGAAGATAACTCTTCCAAGTTCAGATATAAATTTTGTTCATAGCATCCAAAGCCTCGAAAATTTAAGAGACAGACTATACGCAGTTTCGGAAAAGATAAACAAAAAATTATTGAGGTGGATCCCAGAGTTTCACAGGATCAGAACACTATGATCATTTTGAGTATCAGAATCTGTGAATAATCTGTGAAGAATACACATGCGAATAATTACCGAGAAATCGACTTTTTGTTTCATTACGTGACATCATGTATATCTAGGACGTGGTTCGATGGATCTTTGTATATCGGATTCATCCATCTTAGATCAATATGAGGTGTCACCAGTCAGCATTACATCTGCAAACTAATTCCGACCTCTCGAAGGACTGTTATTGATGATACGCTATTTTTGAAACATTGTGATAGGATATATCTGCAAAGATCACTTTCTGCATGGTCGATAGCATTTTTCCTAGGCTGATAGTTTTCGAATACAAGAGAAGTGTTTTTTTTTTTGAGAACCTTGTTAGATTGGAGAACTCCCGATGCCACAGACAATCAACAACAAGTCTCATGCAAATCTGTCAGAATGAGTCAGTTCACTCAATCAGCTGAATCAGTTCCTGATCAGTTGCCTGATCATCTCTATTTGTGGAACATGAATTATCATCTCTTCCAATTGGATATGGAAAAGAAAACTCACAACGTCTCTGCTCTTCCACTGGATACAAAAACAACATAAATAATGTTATCATGCTAGCGTCACGGAAAAACATTTCACATTGATTTTGGATCACAGCTCCTTCCAATCTCCTTGTTCATCGATCTGTTCTTTGTTCTCCACTATGATCTCCACTGAAGGAACATCGAATGGAATTTCGAAAGAGTCATGCTGGAATACTTGGAAACAATCATTATATCTTTCGTTCCCTTTGTAGCTTTGAGTATGAGAGATCTTCCAATCATATTTTTTCTCCTCACATATCGAAAATCAGATGGTATTTTCCACTATATCTATCAAGATTTTCCCATGAATGAACTCAAATTGAATCCAATACTCAGTACATTGAAGGAGAATTGTTTTGAAATAGAGGCCACTACAGTAAATAGAGCCGCTTGTGAGAAATTGGTTGAAAAAGTTCACAGTTTTTTTTGGCTCATCAGTCGCCCTTGGAATTTCCCAAGGATTCAGTGACCAATCTCAATATTTGAGTCAGTACCCCATTTGCCAGCTTGTTCTCTATAGAAAAATCATAATACCTTTCTCATTCAGATTGTAGAAGCAAAAAGTGTAGACGGATTGTTCGAACTCTAGGCCATCAAGCTGAGCTTTGATGCTTCTTACAAAAAACCATTCAGAGAGAAACTGTGAAGTCATTGAAATCTTATTGGAACTAATCCCGCAGCCTCGCTCAAGAGGTTAATAATCGCTTTTACATAATAACTCACTTTTCGCAGCACCCTTCGAAAGGGACTGTAATAAGTCGGACCCATGTCAACTTCGCCAATCACCAAATAAATTGATGCGGAACAATGTCTTGATTACTTTACGAATGGATCTATTCTTGGTCAGTCGTATACCCTGTCTTGAACAAATCTCATCTACATATAGAAACGGAATCTTGCTGGAAACTTTGGTCATCACTCGCATACTTATACAGGGTCATTCAGAAAGTTGGCTTCATTCGAAGAAAATTTCTATTGATAGTTCAATCATTAATATTGATATTTTGAAACTAGGTTTTTCCCCGATGAAAAAGAGGAATGACCTTCTCAATTTAATTATGAATCACTCAAGGTTTCAATTTCTTATTAGAATTTCAAAAATGCTTTTGGAAAACCATCATTTCAATTGATATTCCACGCATTCGTCTCTAATCAGGACGATACCACGCATCAAGGATCAGTTCTCACCAGTTTCGAATACTTACGAAAATGCTTCAATATTTAACATCATTTAGACAAAACTGTTTCGTACGAGTATAGTTCTTCGACTCAACTGACTCTTGACTCACTGAATATTGATAATTATTCGTTTTTCTTTGATGAAATGTAGTTGTACAATTTCTTCTTCAGAGCAAACTTTCAGCCCAAGTGGGATTTCAAAATGAATGAATATTTGAATTTTTTTCGATATGATGCCAACTTTCTGAAGGACATACATATATACATAAACGTATGCGTAATACGTAATCTTAATCCTTGACACTCACACGTATGAGCCGTAACAAAAAGTGTCTATCTTCGGAAGAATTCTGTCATTACCACCACTATTACCACTATTATCATTTGCCGGAATTCAAGTATTTGGACAATTCTTGTTGTGCTGGAATTTATTTCATCCTTGATGAATTCATGAAAAGATAGTTGCATATACATATTTTCCTGGTCAACTTCGAATGTAAAATGGCGAATGCGCTTTGAACTTATGGCGAATGCACAATATTTTTGGCGAATGAACGAGTATGTGTTTCCTGACATGTATCCGTAGGAATGGAAATAAAATCGAATGATTTTCAGACCAGCAGAAGCGGAAAAACCCTTATTGAATACAGTACCACCGACGGAAAGAGTGTCAGTGACACCTGACATCTTACAGACATCGACTTCCACACTATCAGGAATATCCACATCGGCGATGTCTTCCAACGAATATATCGGTAAAGTATAATGTCGTTATGAGCGTCAAGGCAAGTATGAATGCTACTCGAGTTCTGAATTCCATTTTGGAATAATTCGTATGACATCATTGTCTTTGTGTCATTCGTCATTTGTGTCATTCATTATTTAGACGAACTAATTCTTTAGATTAGATATCTATATTCATACAGCCTCTTCAATACCCTATTGTCATAGAGAGGTTCTTGAAAACTCTGCAAATCATACCTGCATACCACTGGGAAGATAAATGCATCATCGAATTCTGCTTCAAGTTACAGAGTCTGTGTATATCTAGAGGTTCTTGAGCCATGAGTGTATTTTCCAGGCCAGGCGGAATATTCAGAAATGAAGAAGGAAATGAAAATCACACCATCTCACATAAGGCTTTGAAATGAATGCAGAGCAAACTGATAGATTTTGTGTCGATATTTTTCATTCACGCTGAAGAGTATTATGAGTTATCATTAAAGGAACTCATTATGTTCGAAGATATCTAGGAGGAAATTAGCAAATCCCGTATCGATCGAGGAGCTTGCCATGTATTGGGCGACCCAGTTGCTTAGTGTCCCCCTGTAACTTCGCTCGTTGATGAAATTGAATAATAGGTGACATCATTCACATGAGCAATAGAACTCATGGAAATATCAATGTGATTGAATTTCTTATCGATTCAAGTAGTACCATTCTTTGTTCCACGCACAGAATTCATGTCTACCATCGAAATCCTATTCATCCACGCCCGAAAATCATGTCAAGGAAGAGGGATATTGATTACAGAAAGTTGTTGATACTTCCAGTTCAGGAGTTCCACTCTGTATGAGGAAATGTATCGTATCTCTGATCCAATGATTGATAGAAACGTTCCAGAGAAAGACCAATGAAAATTCTGAAATGAATTCAATTCATCTATTGAATCTGCATAAAAACCTGCTCATGACAGATAGCTTTCAATAGGAAAGATGGATTTGGATACTTTCTTAGTCATAATATACCTACTCATTCAAGAGGTTATCAGCCCATTTAAGGAAAAAATTCGCTTCTCTTTCCCCTCGTTTCTTCGCTCACGTGACATGTGTGTGAATTCGGAAGGAATATCCGTTCAAGGAAAGGATACATTAGAGGATATTCCATTTTATCTCAAGGCAAAAAATCCCAATAATTCCATATATCAAGCCTAAACTAATATATCTTGATATATCCGGAGGAAATAAAAGAATGGGTGTAGAAAAATGAAAACCATAGAATTTCTGTGCTGTGTAGAGGTATGGAACTAATTGCTATCTATTTCAGGATTCCATTCGTGACAATAACAGTCAAGGTTGAAAAAATGTCGATATCTTCACTTCATCCACTAGCTTCGCCATCTTCTCAACAAGCTATTATGTTTATGAATATCACAAAGCGTTTCTAGCAATTTCATCACGATCATTAGATCTTATAACTCAAATGAAGTCGATCTCATATTGAATGAATATTTGTGAACTCATTGATGCATGGATACTGTTCTTGATTGGGTCCTTGTGGTACTTTCAGAGTAATTTCCTTTTCAGAATGCGGTGTTCCTCGTATTTTTACCAAACCTCAAACGAGGATAGTAGGCGGAAAGAATGCTCCCTTCGGACGATGGCCTTGGCAGGTGAGTAAGTATGTCTGAATATCTCCAAATATAATCATCGATTCCGAAAAATTATCTCTTTTTCTTTGAGCAATTTCGAAAGATTTCAATAACTTTCAAGCAATAACTATGAGCAGTTATTTTCTCACCTAACAAAGAGATGTAGGAATGTATTCTCCATTTCATTCGATACTAGCCAATGATCTTCACAAGAGATAACTAGTTCAATGAATTCAATTCATATGGTTGAATCTCATTCGATACAGTGAGACCAGGAATCAATCCAATATCTAATGATGATATTTGATTAAATAATGAACCGATAGTGTGATATGTATGGATCGAATTCGAAGTCAGGTTTTAATCATCTGTTGACAACACGCAAGGGAAACCTATGAGTTCGAGGTAAATCTCTATAGTGAACGTTTTAGTAAAACCACTATCTATTAACAAATAGTTATTTCAGTTTTTTTTCTTGAAGTAGAGTGAACTGTTATTCTGATGATCAATAGATAGTGAATTATAATATATGAAAGCTGTATATGAAAACCTACGTTCGTATAAACTAGTCTCGAATTTTGGGATAACCCCAATGTATTATTGTATAAACATTAATCATTAAAATGCTGGGGAGAAAGAATTCAGTAGCTAAATATGTTTTCAGTACTTCGTGGAAGTTGAAGTCAACAAATAAAGTTTCCTCAGTATATAGAAACTTAGCCATCTGGATTCCCAGAACTTATACAGGAATTCTGAATTCGCTGTAATCTGAAAACATCACCTGATGTGGGATTCGACCAGCAAAAAACCTGCCATATTCTATCATCATATATGCAATGACCCAAGTACATCGACAATCGGAACACATTTTATAATTTTTGAACTGTGAATACCGTGATTGACAGCAGCAGAAATTAAACATTTCCATGGTGAAAAAAAATATGTTTGATTGCCCATGGGATATCTGTTATCCCTGAAATGTCGATATGATTGGCTACCATTTGATATAAAGCTGACTTATTTCATTACATTTTCTTTGGGAAAAAATTCTCAAATTTTTCATCAAATAAGTTCTTATTCTCACCCTGTACAAATGTTCTAACCAGTACTTGATGTTGTGAATAGATATGTTCGAACATGATATATGTCTTTATAGAAAATATCAAAGTATCCTTCTCCAAGGGAGATTTTTTCGTTCCAGTATCAAACATTTCGAAGATAACTGCGTATTCAAAAGAAAGATGTTGGAAATGTATCGATAATTAAGATCGAATCACTATCATGATCAGTATGATCAGTATGAACAGGCGTATTCATGGAATAACTTCTAATGCCTTGTATTCCAAGTAGAATATCGAAAGTGCTTCTACTTGCAGTGAGAATGAGAATATGGTGATGTTCGAAGTATTTGGGCTAGGTGGAACATCTCTGATAGATTTGTGAATCCAAAATCTCCAAGAAGTTGAAAATTGATATTTCAACAACACTGTCAATGTTAGTTCAGAATTCTACATTGTAAAACCTTCCGTTACACACTGTAGTAGATGAGAATATTTCGAGATGTTTGCTCAGGGTGGCACCCAAATATATCGGTTCGGTTCAAATACATATAAAGTGGATATGTTTCAGTATGAACGTTCGATATTCTGAGTAATTCTAACATATGCATGATGGATGCACATGAAATAACGATTTATATACGGCTCGAATTCTGGAGCGACTGCGGATTCGTTTCTCGCAAGTTATTCATGACGACAGAAAGGCATAAATTCGAACATAAATCTGAGACGTGAACATTTATACGCTAGTAGTGGTTCCAAAAAATCGCTCGGATCCGGAAGTTGCAGTGATTCATCGGATATTGCCAACAATTTCGTGACGGTATACGAATGCGACGGAGATTTCACAACGTGGATACTCTGAAGAAGGATAACAACACAAGAATTGATTGGTAACCTTCTTCCAATTTCGAATTGCTGAACGAACATCTTGTAATTTGAGCATGATCGACAGATTCATCTCGCATTCCATCTAATGGTTGTAATGATGTTGATCATTCATCATCCGTTCATTCGACATCATTCGTTCCAGGAAAGTTACTAACATGATGTTTATTTTCTCATTCAAACTGGTGACGTAATTATCTTGCTTCGGTATCTGTCAGGTCGAAGGTCCAGTGTATTTTCTTCTCATGTATATTCTTACGACGCTTCTAGCCTAGTTTTGTTGATGTAGGAGTATCTTGTTATCTCTGTCAGAAACTATGAGTATGACATACAGATATAGCATTACTATCGATTGATTACTCTGATAGTTCATCTCTGCTTGAGGATGATAGCCAAATGGCGCGGATTTTGGGGCCACTAGATCTGTTCGTTTTTTGCTCATATGAAAATAGCGAATTTCATCATTCAAGAAACGAGGAAAAATCTTTAGAGAAAATCGATAACTACCTGAAGGCTAGTTTGAGTGAGTACCTACTATCAGAAGACGATATATTTTTTTTCCTGAACATGTGTGAAGGCTCAATTGTCACATCCATTTTGCAATTAGAGCTTGGTTGACAGATTCATCTTGCATTCGAGCTGATTACGATTTTATTCTGTCAATAATGCCAATTACAAGTTTTATTTTCTGACAGAATAATCTTGCAATCGAATTAAGATAAATCTGACAATTGATCTCTGATTGCAAGAATAATCTCAGAACAAGCTTGAATGCAAGATGAACATACCAATACCAATTTTGCATCAGCTCAATCAGTGCATCAATGAAGCCGATTGATGATCGAGTACGAGTTGGTGACATTTCATCTCTATCTCAATCCCGATGAAAGGAATTCTTGATTAGAAAATATTGATTAAACAAAATAGATTGCATGGATGATGAAAATTTCATCAATTATCAGTGACCTTCATTACATTCATACTTAGAAACATTCATATCGGATGATGAAGATGAAATATAGAAAGGTCTCTGACGTTCCGATGAAATTCTAGTAATACGAATGGAGAAATATATTTAGAGGAGTGAATTGAAGGAATAACTTATTCAATCCATATTCCTGCGATGAACTACATGAATATCACTCAATTATACTGCCGAAACTGTCATCGTGTTCTCATGAATGTTTTCATTCCAGGTTTCGGTCAGAAGAACATCATTTTTCGGATTTTCGAGTACCCATAGATGTGGTGGTGCCATCCTCAATGAAAATTGGATAGCTACAGCAGGTCATTGTGTAGATGAGTGAGTGAAAATATCTAGCATGACAAAATTGGGTTCGCAGTTAAATCACAGAAAATAATCTAGTAAATACAGTAGTGAAATGATGAATTCTTTCAGAACGGAATTCGAGATTGCAATCAACTACATAAACACTATATTCATCAGGATCTCATACAACTAATGACCATGAATTCCTCAAATGTATGCCTCCATAATTATCCAGCGGTTTTGACTTGAATGATGAAAACTTTATTATAATATTGAATCAATTGACACTTCAACTCGATTTCTTTTCATCTGTCGACAACACGGAAGGAAAACTTATGATGTTCGAGGAACATGTATGAACTAGTATGGAAATATTCAGGTCACAATAGTCCATTTCAAGATATTTCATGCAGACTCATCCCATTCAGTCCATTTCGTCCAAATAAGATTCCAAAGTTTCCTTCAAATCCGCATAATAATGGAGCCAAATTGGCCGACAAGAAAACCGATTCAATGGTATTATCCTGCAAAATAACAGAAATGTTCGCAATTTGGGAATTCACACTTGGATTTGTAGGATATTACGAACCAATTCAGATAATTTCTGACATCTGATTATAGTTTCTGATGCATCGATAATCAACTAGGTCTTTCTACAATATATCATGAACGTTAACACCTAGTAAAGAAGCACAAGAATCTCTTGTTGATCCATCTAATAAATTATCAATCACTTCCTGAAATTTTCAAACAACAGGTCGTTAAGTGAACGATCTCAAATGATTGTGCTTGATTGATCCATTGAACGTTCGAGATGTGATAGTTTCAGATCAGTTTTCGGCACTATTATTTTGCCGATAGTCACACATACTTTCTACATACTTTCAAGCTATAACGATAAAAAATTGATTCACACTCGAATTTGGTAAGAACAGATGAAAATATCTTGTTTGAATGTTTATGAATGTAAACGAAAGAGCATCAAGACAAGAGTCATCGATATTCTTGGAAATGAAATCGGAACATTGTAACAGTTTATCTTCTGTAAGCTATGAACAGGTCATTTCTGGGAGTCAAGACCAGGAATTCTGAGGTAAGGTCTTCCTCTTCATTGTTTTTGTACTCGTGCAAGAGCTATTGAGCATTGTGGAAATGCGCAATGTTAACATCCATTCGTTCATCTGCAATGTGACATCATTTGGTACTTCCTGGCACCAACCGTTACCCCAACTGGTTCGATTAGTTCTAGATTCAGATCTAGATTCTGATCTATTGTGGAGGCTCCGTATGTTTGAAGCACATCATCAATCTTCGTCTCTCTATTTTGGTTTTTCTTCTCCCATTTTTCGGAACCGCACACTAGGTGTATTGTGTATTATGTATGTGGCACATTAGGTGTATTACGGTTTCCTCTCCTTCCAAGCAGGATCTGAAGAAGGATTTTTCTGTCAGACCCATCAGATTCATTTGTCGGTTCGACAGATTCGTTTCAAACTGCTAGTGCTCACTGTGTAATGTTCCTGATGGAAACAATGGTCACAGCGGTGGAAAAATTTGGAATCCTATCCTGTGGGAGTCCCATCAAGGAGAAATTCCTCCCATCTAGCTGGATGACATTTTCGGATTTATAGGCCTAGCAGGGTTCTTCGACCTTCACGATTGTGGGGCTTCTAGAGCATCTGGAAGTGTGGTTTGCCTCTTGGAACAAGTAGTATCTGTAAACATTCATGGTCTGTGTGTTTGATTGTCACGTTTTAGCTCTTCGTGTACCGTTGTGGTCTTCCTGGTGGTTCCACTATCAAATTCTGTTACATTGTCATTTGTGAGTGTTAGTCAGGGGCTCCCATAGGATTAGCGCTATTTGCTGATTCCATCCGTCAGAACGATCTCCTTTTTGGTGGATTATTTCTCACCTGGTGCTCACCTTCTTTGCTTCACCTGACCAGAGAGCTGCTTCTTTGAACGCTTGAACCTGAATCAGCCTGTCGATATTTCCTTCGTTGTGAACACGATCTCCGACTATTCTAGCTTACTAACCTCCCAGATCCGGATCCGCGTGGGCGAATACGACTTCTCCAGCGTGCAGGAGGACCTCCCCTACACGGAGAGAGGTGTCGCCAGGAAGGTGGTTCACCCGAAGTACAACTACTTCACCTACGAGTACGACCTCGCGCTAGTGCGAGTGGACAAAATGATGGACTTTCAGCTGCATATATCCCCCATTTGTCTGCCCGCCTCCGATGACCTGCTCATCGGGGAAAACGCGACTGTGACGGGCTGGGGGCGATTGAGCGAAGGTGGAACGTTACCGTCAGTGTTACAAGAGGTGAGAGAATCCGATGGTAATACTCGAATGTACCTATTCAGAAATTATTCCACTGAATTTGAAGCTCGTGGGTGATGTAAACGAAAAAACGGCAACTCTTTGAAAAAAAAATACATCACAAATAAAATGAGACCTCACTCTATACAGTGTGGAACAGCCAAATGGAATAAATTCGACAACAAATAAATGAGGGTGTGTTGGGAAAAACGCTTGGACACGTCGATTTGTATTTTTGCATACGCATTTTTTTCGAAAAAATCAAATTTATTTAATTAAATTATAGAGCGTGTCATGTGACAGTGTCCAATACCAACTTTCTTATTTCAAATGGAACACCCTGTATTTCATTCCATTTCCAAATAGTCACTGAAGAGCTGATTTCATCGATATTCCACGCTTGGGGTCTAGCGGAAATGATTACAGACATATAGGGTGTGAAAAATCGAAATTTTTTAACGTAATGATTTGTTTGTGTCGAAACTTATGCATTATTGGTCGAAACGACTCACATATCTCGGATCTTAATTTTCGATATACTATCTACTGACATCCCTTTGGGACAGATACAGGCTGATCAATTTTCTGAATCCTGCACCACCCTATATTTGTTTCAATCAAATGACAGTAGGTAGTAAATTAAAAGTTAAGACAGGGATATGTAAGCCGTTTTGACCAATAGTGCATAGTTTCGACACAAAAAAATCCTAAAGTTGAAAAATCTTGATTTTTCACAACCTATATCTCTGTGATCATTTCCGCTAGACCCCAAGTGTGGTGTATCGATGAAATCAGCTCTTCAGTGAGTGTTTGAAAATGGAATGAAATACAGGGTGTTCCATTTGGAATAAGAAAGTTGGTATCGGTCACTGTCACATGACGCACTCTAGAGTTTTCAATTTTTTTGATAACAATGCATATCCAAGAATACAAATCGACGTGTCCAAGCGTTTTTCCCAACACACCCTCATTTATTTGTTGTCGAATTTATTCCATTTGGCTGTTCCACACTATATACTTGATACTACCAAATAATGAATTCATGGCGTATGAAACATGTAACGTGAACTCCAACGTCAAATCTAAATGTTGTTCTGAGATTTAATATTATGTTATTTAATATTTGATATTATTGAAGAGAGAGAGAGAGGAATTGAAACGACTATAAGAAAAAGACGCAGCAATGGGAAATAACATGACTGTTGGCATATTCATTGTTTTCATTATCCTCATTGTTCATTGTTTGTTGTTTAGCGGAGTTAATTGATCCATAATTATGTTGAAAGAAAGAGAGAGAGAGTTGTTTTGTTGCTTGAATATTGAAAATTGTTAAAAAATCTCAGTTCGTTCAGCCGGCTCAGTCCATTAAGTCAAGGAAGGATTCGAAAACTTTTTTCGAAATGGTGTCGTCCTCTTCAGCCTATGACTGTTGAATGATGTCTCTTCTTCTCCAGACTGGCGCACCGCTGTCATTCGTTTCCTTTTGGCTACAGTACATAGTTATTGATAGATTTAATAAGTGAGAAAGCGTCATACATCTTTGAAAAACTTGAGATATTGTAACAAAAGCATCCCGCATTCGTCAGAAAACGCGGAAAGAGCATCAATCATCCGTGATAAGCTGTAAAAGTAAAGTGTTGAACATCCGTGGAAAAGTTACTGATGCTATAGGTATCCCAAGCGTGATACTTCTCCATCGATGTTTGACGCCTTCTCAATGCCTATTTGACTGATGTTTGACGCTTTTTCTCGTTTTTTTGAAAAATGCGTGGCGCTTTGTTCCGCGGAGAAACAATAACAGTGTTAATAATCGAATAGATGTTTGCCTAATGGTTAGCAAACGTGGCAGTCAACTTGAGGTCCGTGGATCGAATTCAAATAATCAATGAGATTTTTTTTAATGGAAACATCGCACACATTGGGCGTCAAGCTAGATTAACTCAATTCTCTGATGTAATAGAATCAGTTCTACCAATTATATTACCCATCATATATCCAAATGCGATCGGGCAAGAGTGTTTGAAATTCAGCAAGAAGAAAGTGATGGATATATTGAATTGTGACTGTATTTTTCACTACTGAGGTGCTCATTTGATTCCTCCCAATACTAACGATATAATTCAATCAATATTCATAAAAAGTATCAACATGAAATGGAATCGATATACTCAAGAACTATTGATTACTCAATATTCATCCTTATGATAAATCCATATGGAATTTTCATTAGGATTTCATATCACGGAAGTGAATTCCGATCATCAATAGGTGAGTGCACTGTGAGTACATGAAATGTACTACCTATATAAAATAAGGGATGGAGTGATGATAGATTCTAAGGATAAAGATGCATAGATCATTGATCCGACACCGCTTCCTGGTCTGTCCGACCCTCGCAGGGACTCGCAGGGACCGGTTGATGCTTCATTTCCCGTCTCGCTTCCAGGTTCAAGTCCCCATCGTGAGCAACGACCGGTGCAAGAGCATGTTCCTGCGGGCAGGAAGGCACGAATTCATCCCGGAGATATTTCTGTGCGCGGGCCACGAGGGCGGAGGTCACGACTCCTGTCAGGGGGACTCCGGAGGGCCCTTGCAGGTGAGTTATCGCCGGAAGACACGAGCTTCGCGGTTGGGTGAATTATATCGTGATAGATCATGGACGTACGCTATTACTATTCGAAATGATACATCTGTTGTTTCAGCTCAAACTGATTCCAGTTCGGAAGTGTGATAACAATTATGGTGATGATAATAGTTACGTTTATTGCCCAAGAGTTTTGCATGTATAGAGCAATCCATAGATCCTATACAATAGAAAAATGATAGCGATAGTTTTGAATAAAGCATTACTTATTTTTGTATTGTGTTTTGTGCGTGAGATTAGAGTTCTTTCAATGGCACATGAGAGTGTTCATTTCCAAAAATCCTCTCGAATGTGCCATGGGAACACGATGAAAAGACGATTTATCAGTCTCGAAAAAACTACGAGAGTTCATTTTTACCAACCTCGGAGGTACGATCGAAAATTATTTTGATCCCTAAACTCCATGACGATGGTCCATATAGGTGTATGCATATGTGTTGTATGTGGTTGTATGTATTTTCATGTGTATGTTTCATTCAATCCTCTTCATTTTCTACGTATACGTATAGTTTGAAAATTGTTCATTTGTGCTTGATATAATTCACCACTCCATCATACATACTTCAATGTTGCTTTTTGCATCATTGAAACGTCTGTTATTTTGTTCAGTCAATTCTCGATTATCGTGTTTATTATGAATTGAGATTATTATTATTGAAATGGGATTGAAAGAATTTCAAGAAAATTCAAGATGTCCGATGATTTATACGATCAAGGAACGTGGAATGTATGAGAGTCCATTTGGAAATCATGCAAGCACGTGATCGATATTAATTTCCTTTGATATATCTTATTTTCTTTCAGGTCAAAGGGAAAGATGGTCGTTATTTCTTAGCGGGGATAATCTCCTGGGGAATAGGATGCGCTGAAGCGAACCTTCCAGGTGTTTGCACTAGGATATCGAAATTTGTTCCGTGGATACTCAAGAATGTAACTTGATTGTTTACTCACTGCATGATTTGAACATGTGGCCTTGCTATACTTTATCTCATTGCGATGCTACTTCTTTCAAACAAGATATCAAATACAAGATATTATTTGATCCACGAATTGTGGATCGTAGTTAAGTGAGAGAAATATGCAGCATTCTTGGCCAGTATGGTACTTTCTCTTTTGTGGATATTTCCTCCATATTTTCGATTTGAAACGTTCTCTTTCCTGAGTATCTCCATGTGAGATGATAATGACGATTAGATGTCTAAATCATTTTTGATTTTATTAAAGGAATAACCCAGTTAATCACACTTGTCTCAGCTGTATCACAAGAGAAATAAGTCAAAAAACTTCATTTCACCACATAGTTCTGGAATATAGAATCAAAAAGAAAATTGTATCGCTATGGAACAGTGTTTCATCACACGTTTTATGAACGTGATTGAAGTGAGGCATTCTGCAACTCGTGCTTAATACAAAACAGACTTCATCACATAACTTTGGTTCATCAAGGTGTGAACATAATAGTTCATCATGGTGAGATAGCTTATGACCATTATCATTATTTGTTCACGGTACCCTATATCATCCAAGACGTATGAAATTTTGATTGAAGAATTTAATTTCATCACGTAAGTCCAAAACGTACAGTGTTTCTTGTCATGTATGAATTCAGGATCTGATTGAATTTTATATATTTCTGAAATGAAAAAATATAGTACGATCTTGGAGCATCTTTGTTTCTCAAAGAAACGAAGTATACAAGAATATACACATGCATGTTCAAATTGAAATGTCGGGTGAGTTGGATCTCCCTAGTTCAGTCAATGAATATATCAAGCCAGTTTCAATTATTGGTTTTATTTGATTTTTTTTCATTCATCCTGGTTATATTCATGAGTGGAACAAGAGGGGTCGATTTCGTTAGCTTTTGACAATCGAGATCAAATGCTACGTGATGATCTACTTGTTTCATCTCAGAGCGTTATGAAAGAAACAAATTTTTCAGGTGAGAAATGATTCAATGTTGATATTCATTTCTGTGTATGTTCAGAAACCTGAAATCCTGATGTATTCAGGATTTCTGGTTCCCATTTCCCTAAATGATGGCTCTTTAATACTCTCTTCTGTGTTGAACAGGCCCTCTTGAGAATTTTTCTCTGCAAATGATCTCAGCACAAATTCCATTCCTATATCTATGTAGTAAGTTTACCTATTCTCATATACTTTGCGATTGCTATTTTTCAGAATTCTATTCATGAGAGGCACAAATAAGAGTTATTTTTATGAAAATAATAAGAGATACATTCACATCACGAATTTCCATGATACATTTTATTTGTTCCTTAAAGTAGCAATTTGTGAGCTGAATGAGTTAACTGATTTTGTGACTCATGAAATTGTCATGCAAAATATAATTGGGAATCAGAGAATTGAATATGGAACTCCTCTTATATTCTTCATCATTAGATATATTTCATACATCTCAAAATGACTATTGATAATCTAATATCAGTAATTTGCAAATTCATCCAAATATACATATTGTAGTGGTAGTGTTGTATAATTTGTATATTTTCATTTTGTTATAAATATTTGTATATTTATATTCAGAACAGAACCAATTGTTATTAGAATCCATAGAATTTATTTCTAGCAATAATTAGATGATACTTGAATGACTTTTATGTGATATCTTATTTATTTGTAATATATTTTCAGTTGAACCCAGTTGTTTTGTTATTCGTTTCATGATGGTTTGTAGATTTTTCATCCACGATCTACATCAATGCAGAATCACATAGCTTCTTTAGCATCCTCTCTATCATGATGTGCACAAAATTGTACGATTCCATGTAAATTTTATTGTATCTCAAAAGAACTGACAGATCTATATGTATATTCAGAGATTCATTCAGTGGGGAGTCCTTATCAAATGAAGTGGTCAAAAAAGATTCCTCAACATTCAAGAATTATTTTCTGAATTATGGGTCATCAAAGTTATACCACGAATTTTCTTGAGGGTACTCAGTATCTCAATGAACAATCTCCATATAGTTACATCTCTATTCACTTCATCCACAATTTAGCTACGAGATTTACTCGAATTACTCTGTATATGTATATTCAGCTCTTTCAGTCCAACCATTGATTATATTTTGTTATCACTCGGTATACTCTGTTCTCAAGAACAGCCGTTTTATTGCATTTTCACGCGGATTTTCTCATAGGACTGGCTTAACAGCGGAAAGTTGGCAGCTCTAGTGAAAAGCCAGTGTTGATTGTTAGCAGATCCAACTGGGAAAGTTTTTAATTAGTCGTTCCTATATGTGGAGACCGGAAGGACCCTATTTGGACAGTCAGAAATTCACACACGGTAGAATGCGAGCTGCTAAATTGATTTGGGCGAGTCTATTGGAAGTTATATAAATATAGCTCGAGCTCTCGAGAAGAAAATGTCATTATCAATTACATTTTCCATGAATCAGTCGACAAAAGTAGAGAGAATTCATGGATAATCTTGAGATATTCAACACCGATGACACTTTTTATAACAATCACAATTTTGATTGAGTTCAGCCTGTATTCCGATAGCACGAAAAAATTAAGAATTCTCATGGTATACTTACTCTCCTAGCGAAATAATCTCCCCATCATCCAACCTGATCACTATGCTTCTTGATTTGTTTTTCGAGTTTTCTCTCAACATTATTTTATTTTAGCGAGGTCTAGATTTTTGTACACCATGCACTTACCATAAACGACAAGTCTATGTCAATGGGGACCAGTTTTCAAAGAGTTCAATTTCGAAGTCCCATATTGCATTATTGACTTTCGACAAATGACAACTTTGTTTTGTAACGTTCAGATGTATAAAAAAAATTCATTTGCTCATCAAGGCTGTGAAGTGAATGAAGTCGAGTATGTGAAGCGGAAAAGGCGCAGCCGAGGCTGAAGCAATATTCTCGTGAGGTTCATCCGGAGATCATATCGCCGTAGTACAAAAAGAATGTTCCGGGCAACCGATTCAGACAATACAATCAATATTCGAGATTTGTAAAAGCTAATAATGCAACATAATATTCAACCGGTAGTAGCAAGGAGATAAAATTTATCGTGTATCGTTGAAGTAAGTAATTGAATATGGCCGAATAAGGTGAATCCGTTAAACGTCAGTTTTCATGTCATTAGCCTGGAAGAAATATTACGTAAACTGCTATTCCAATATACCTTCTTATGGCTATCGTCCGTCTTTTACAATAATGAGTTCTTCAATATCTGAATTGGGGAAGTTTTTCAACGGACATGAATTGAAAAGCAGTAATTGCTAGCATGCGGCTTCGCCTTCTATTGGATTATGACGGCGTCGTGGAAACATCTCCGCCTCATCGTGACTCTGCAATTTCCTCATTCGCCCTAATTCGTTTTTGAGCGTTTCTCTCGAAGTATTAGCGAACTATTTTCGAAATAAATCGAATCACAAACGAATCAACTATTGTGGAAGTTCATTCCGAACGAAATCCATTTCCTGATTACATTTATAAATTGTAAATTGAATGTAGAACTTAATCGAATCAGAGATTTCTTGCGGGTGACGGCAAACGAATATTTCGAATTGTTACTTGAAGAATTCTTTTCATTCGAAGTTGATCGAATACTATTCTGAATCCAACAAGAGATCTACATAGTTATACCCTACATGACACCGATGTTGAATCTATGTGTTGATATCAGTCAGATATTTCGAATAATCCAAGATACATACAGTATGTGTCCAACTGATCATGTTGAATTCAACGGTTTAAGTTGATCATCCAGACCTCTATCATCAATCTATTCCATTCATCACCTGAAAGTTCTTTTCTAGTGCGTGAAGTGAAATGTACCGAAATATGTGGAGAGCAAAAATGTGTGACAATCAAATCGTTTCTGTGGAATATTCACAGTGTGACTCTTTACTGAATTTCATGTTACTGTCGTTATTCAGGTGATGATTTGGAAATATTCTTCGAATTCCTGAAACATTTCGATCTGGAACAGGAACAAAAGTATATTCAATCATTCCGATTGAAGATTTTCAGTATTTATACGGATCACAACTGATGAAATAGCCGATGATGATTTCGGAGGAAAGACACGAACAGATTCTCATGGGTTTATTGGATAAATTACTTTGCTCTATTCACATGCAACATTACATATGGACAAACATGTATTGATATACATCCACCATCACGCAATAAGAATTTATTGTCTGTTTTATCTAGGGAATATCATTACTGTGTTACAAATAACAAGTGCTAGAATAATCTATTGTCCTGCAGGTACAAGATATAAAATAGTATATAATATTGTTATTGAGACTGTAAGTATCAGAAAATTCTAGAATGAATTCTCCTCCATTATCAAAATGAACCATATACAAATTATAAAGGTGAGGTTAGTAATTATGTTATTCATAGGTATTTTTTCCAAATATGCTCGATGGATGAATTGAGTTTGCATTGAATAAGTTCCAGTTGAAATCTGTGGTTTATATCTGGAGCAATCATTTCTGAATGTCCCAATTGAAGGTTCATTATTATTTATATAAAAAGTCTCTTATCGATGAATTTTGATGAGCAACTATTTCCCTCACTCTCCTAATGCATTGCTACTTGTTTCCAGTCGGGACAGCTTCACAGTTTCTCTTTTGGGAAGTTTTTCAATTGTTTCAGATACTAGTGGATCGGTGATAGGCGTATTGACAGATTCGCATTGTAGACTCACCAATTTTGGATCCGGGACTATAGATAATTGTTCCAAGTCGCCCTGCAACGAAAACGGTTGTCATTCTTATTCTGTACAACTCATATTTTTATTCAGCTGCTAGAAACAATATTTTTAGCAGTGAAATCTCTCTCGCATGATGGAATGCATCAACTGGTAATAAAATTCAGCTTCGAATAATCCATGAAGAGTGCAATTCATGAAAAATCCTTATCAGGTACGTTCTAGTCTAAAATTCAGTATGGGACCGCAAATAATCCCTGAAGAAACTGACAGAAGACAACAAATTAGCTCTATTATGTGTGTTAGGGCATGAAAAAATTGCAGAAATAAACCGCCGATGCCCTTGCTGAAAAAGAAGCTATAGCACTGTTACTTGGACTAGAGCCCTTCTGATGCGTGACAAATTGTTATACCAGAGACGACATCCGATTCCGAGATGAAGTAAAAGAAAAGTCCTACTGGAGAAATCAATCCGATCAAAAACAAATGATCATTTCATAGCATACTCATCATGAAAGACAAGTACTCGTCAGATCTAACCACAACTGGAATGCTAAGAAACTTCGCAAGACTTATATGATAACCTAACCTAACCTGACGTTACCTAACCTGACATTACGTGAATTTACTTAAACTGGAATGATAACATACTTCGCAAGATAACGAACTTCCATTCAGAACACTTCATACATCTCGTATCTATAGTAAAGGCATCGCCATCGGCATTCACTTCAGCAAAATACCTTGCATATATGGTGACTTGACCTGATGATACTTGAATACTTGAAATCTTCTATGAAAAATCCTTTCTGAAATATATCCACAGTAGCTTGCGGTCTTTTCTACTCTAATCGAGCTCATAAACTAGTGTCGTATCTTTTTGAATCCGAAAAATGAAAGAGGAATTCTTCGCCTATACTGTTCAAGGTCCAATGGTTGATACAAAATTTCCCATTGTGGGAAAATCTCTGCCAAACAGGTTACTGTATTTTGTTTTCAAGTTCGACTCCGAAACTTCAACAATGAGAGTTATTTAGCTCAATTTGTTGTTGAGTTGTGATACTGCTATATTGAACAATCTTCATTTTGTGGATTCAATCTCTAATTCATTCTTTACATTCTTCATTCTTCCTAACATGATTCCACTGACAATATTCAAATATGTACCATCCTACCTGCAACAAGAGTGGCTATCAATTTGGACTCACCGTGAATAAGTAACCTATAATTAGATCTGAATCCTCTGGTATATCAAGCGTGTGGGACTTGAGGATGTCAGTTCTGGACCACTCACAATCGACGTAGCTATCTACGATGCTATCATCTCGAAAACTGAAAAAAAGTATCTCATCAACGAGTCATCCACTAATTATAGAAATCGAGAGTAGAATGCAGAAGGCCATAGAAAAAATATTTTGGATGAAAATGAGAATGAAGATGCTTGATTTGTATTGAGGCCAATAGGGTGTGGAGGCGAAGTGTGTAGGAAAACCTTATTTCTTCAACACAAATCTTCAGATGAGCTTTGATGATGTCAAAGAATCGATTCATCAGTGATAGTTCCATCAAATGATGAATAAATATCAAAATATCTCTGTTAGTTCGGAATAAGCCTCTATAATAATAGAATCATAGTAGTTAATGATGTGATATGAGATGTGAAGAATAAACATGAAAAATATCTTGAAATTGGTGCTATTCAAGGAAGCTGTGGTACTCATTACGACTTCCATCAAACATATTGAAGTGGAATAACTCATGGACATTTTTTTTATCTGTGAACAACACGAAAGTAAACCTATAATGTTCGAGGAACATCGTGTTAGCCAGCGGTGGAATTTTGGGAGAGTAGGAAGGTGTTGGAATTTTTCTTGAAAGTTTGGAGGTTGTAAGCATCAGGAAAGACTTCATATGAAGAACTTTCACATATCAATTCAATGTCACTATTCGCATCGATACAAAGATAACATACACCAATTGTTAATAGAATGGGTGCTACAAAAAAACTATTGACACAATGAGAAGTGACCATAACTGAATCACAATAACAACTGAAATAACCACTGCAACACCATTCCACATCATGGATTCAAAATGAATAAATGAAAAATGGGGATAAGGTCTATGATTTAATCATTGAAATCCTGAAGAATCTAAGTGAATAAATGTGGTTCCTATGCGATGTTTCACTCTCCTTATATTTCCAGCTTTTGCCACTATCTCAGTTTGTTGTTTGTTAGATACAGTTCACGGGCTCAAATATCGAGTAACATTGTTTCAGTATGTTCAGGAAACAATAACATTTGAGGAATGGGGCTTCAGTAATAGTAAAGTAGAGATCAATGATGAACAGAATTATGGAGATTGCAAACACAAACCGAAATTAAACTGTTGATGAATTAACAAGACTGCTGAGTGAATCGAGTGAGGCTTATGTATATACACAGTTTCAAATTCCACAAACAAAAAATACGGATATCAATGGAAGCTGCTTCATATTCTTACTAGAATTATTTCTATTCATAGTATGATATCGACACAGTATCCAATTCAAATCAAATCATAGAAGAATAATTCTCAGCTGAGGAACAATTGAATGCATACGTGCAGACTTTTTTTGGAAATGTCTATTGATCTCATGAGATACAGGAGAAACGTGAATAGAAGAATGGATATATGGTCATATGACTTTCAGGCATTTTACAATTCGCCTAAAGTGACAGTCAAAACTGAACGAAGCATAAGAATAAGATTGAACCAAAAAATAAAAGCGATGAACCTTCCCTCGTTATCATTACCAACCTGATAGTAATTTGATGCCAGTGTCCATCGTCCAAGCTGGCTGGTATCCTGATAACATCGGTGCCATTTGCAGCAGCGTGGATCACTTTCAAATCGGATCCGTCAACTTCCAGGGACAAATAAGTATCCTGCCGACGTCTGGACCGCAAACTGAATATCGTACCCATTGTGTCCTGCGACCATGAAAGTAACTCTCATGTCATTTCAATATCGCTATTCATTCAATCCGGTGAAAACATCTTTTGAGAAAATTTTATGTTGAAGCATTCACCTTTGAGCTAAGGCAAACGTCTAATGAACAGGCGGTTGTACATTATTGCCGTGAAGATATTTTTCCTTTCTTTGAATTTTTTTCTCTTTTGTCTTATATGTATAGTACAGGGTTCGTATAAGATATTAAACTTCCTCAAGTATCTCCTGAATAACTATTTCTTCTCAGAAAATTGGGTACTCCTTTCTAGGAGGATCCAATAAATCCAAAAATGATGTCAGAATGTTATTTCTGGTTATACCGGAAATAGACATCAACTTTGTTATTCCAAATTAACTTACGTAACGTACGTTCTATTCGTCAATACAGGTTGTTCTATTTGAAATATAAATGTTGATGTTCACTTCCATTATGAACTGAAATGACGAATCAAATCTGTTCACATTGATACACCTATTACCTCAAAAATCATCTGCAGTACAAGTCATAGAAGACTATCATCATACTTCAGGAATGTTTGCGTCTTGACCTATTCTCAAGAAGATTTTGAATTCTGAATTGGCATAGCAGAACGAATTCAAGACATATTTCCCTAACTTATAGTAGCTGAAATAATCAACATTGTTACTTCTCATCAATCACTTTGTGAATTGATTGTCTGGAAAGGTCATTTTCCAAATTCTATTATGAACTTATTATCCCCACTATCTCTACTCATATAGATCGTAATATTCGAGAGCATGATAATCATTTCATAACTATTTCGTCGTGAAATTTCTTCTTTGGATGAACATCACGGAATATCAAACCCCATTCAAATTCCAACAGGGAGTCAAGTCTCGTTCCAGTTATATGTTCCAATTACGAGTACTTTCTAGGATAAATTCAATAAGTACTACACTCGCGAAAGATTTGAAATATTTTGCGAATTTCCAATAACGTCTTGTTTGCTCCTGAGTGAGTCTCCGAAACTTTGTCTCAGCCCTCAGAAAACCACAACCACCAATGATATTATATTAGCATTTGTGACAATATCATTAGTTTTCTCAATCATTCATTAGGTATCACTCCCATTTCAAAAAAAAATCAGTTATGTAAATGTTCTAACAAGTTATGAAAAGCAATGATAAGCTCATTTCATTAGGAATAAACAAGCGAAAGCCTCAGCAAGATATGTCGTAATCGAGTGTGTTTGCAGAAATCTAAAGAATTTCGTTCGAACAATATTCATAAATACATAGTAATTTCCTGATAAGAGTAAATTGTGGAAACAATAATAATAAATTGTTTTGGAGATAGTCGATATGAAGGCACACATATTGGATATCGAAGAGAAATACCTGCTGTATAAATGAAGGTAAATAGGGCAAAGAATGAAGGGAGAAATAAAAAATCATGATAAACGTCTAAAGGTACAGAAGATGTCGAAAATCTGAGAAAAACAGGACTTCCGCTATAATCCGAGACTTTTCAGTATGGCTCAAATTCGTGACATTATCATTCCGAACAAATACACAATTGAATCATCCAACTCGTTGCTCGTGGTTGTAGAGTGACAAATTGTCTATATTCACCCGATATACTGTGACAGAGAATATCACCTCTAATATTTCTCTTCATCCCTATAGCAAAGTGAGTGAGCATTCATATTGATGTGATTGTTTTCGTTTTAGGTTGTTTCCAAGCAATTTCAGGACTGGGACGAGATATCTGATACGAAATGAATTCCAATCATATGTTAATTTTATCATTTGAATTATCGTGCACCGATCAGAAAATTGCATGGATTTCGATTCGACTCTCTTGTTAGCTATCTTGCTGATTGAGGATGATATCAAAATTTTCGCGGCTGTGTTTGCAGTTATTGACCGACGGAATATCGAACGAACATCACTGAAACAGAGTCACTGAAAATGTGTCAAAACTGTTCAAATAGGCTCTCTGATTGATGGTCGTTCAGCAGTTTGCTATGCAGTTGGCAGTCAGAGTTCGATTTCGCGACCACCGTCTTCTGACGACGGACTACAAAAGACCGACTCTTATTGTACACGGCTTCATGAAAATGCCTTCAATTCCTCTTCGACTTTCGTTTGCAGACGACTGTCTATTATACAGGGTGTCCCAACGAAAACTTTCCACACGGATTCACTGGGAAATGACAAATTATTTTCGGAAACGCTGAAACACGTCGATTTTGATTTTTAGGGGGACACATGTCAGTGATGAATTTAGTCACGCAACTTCATCCCCCTGACAGGGGCGGCTACCCCATTGCGAATCATCATAGGGAACTTGGGTCGAGTGATACATCATCTGAAAGCTCTCTTCATTCTCTATCCAAACGTTTTTTTATTTTTTCAAAATCGAATGACTGGTACTTGAGATTAGTGTGGTAATAGGTTTAATTTAAATAATCAATATCGTACCTGTTCTTATCGAAATTCAATTTATTAATTGCTCGAAATGAGCCCCTCCTACCTGCATACAATGATAAAGTCTACTTTCGAAACTATTACGAACGTTTTCCAATACTTCTGGAGTTATGCTGCCGCACTCGTTTACAATTCGACCACGTAGATCCTCTAGTGACTTTGGCGGAGTGGCAAAAACTTCGCTTTTGACATGCCCCCATAAAAAATAATCCAACGGGTTGAGGTCCGGTGATCTAGCTGGCCACTCAATTGGTCCTCGTCGCCCTATCCAATGATTGGTATATCGTTCATCCAGAAAGTTTCTAACCGCTACTGCATAGTGAGGTGGTGCTCCATCTTGTTGAAAATGGAGGTTGTCTGCCGAATAATCTCCATCGTTTTCGATAATATCCGCTATCATGGGATCGATGGCATTCTCAAGAAGATGTAAATACATTTCGGTTCACCTCTGTGGAGGAGATTCTTTTGGACGTTTCGCTCACAATTGGGACGAGCATCTTCCGCTTGTATTGTTGTATTCGCGAATAGCGACATCAACCTGATACTTGGTTGAAAGATCTTCGCAATTAATAGTCCCAGCCTGGCTACTTACTTTGTTTTGACTAATTTGTTTTCGTTTTTTGTGGGGTGACTGGGTTCCCTGACCGGATGGGATGTTGCCATTGTCTATCTGTCCACTCATTTAGTCTTAAAATAGTTAATAAATTGAATTTGAATGAGAACAGGTAAGATATTGACTAATTACATTGAACCTGTCAACAACACTAATTTCAATTACCATTCATTCGATTTTGAAAAAATTATACACGTTTGGATAGAGAATAAAGAGAGCTTTCAGATGATGTATCACTCGACCCACGTTCCCTATGATGATTCGCAAGGGGGTAGCCGCCCCCGTCCGGGGGATGAAGTTGCTCGACTGAATCCATCACTAACATGTGTCTCCCTAGAAATTAAAATCGACCTGTTCAAGCGTTTCCGAAAATAATTCCCAGTAAATCCGGGTGGAAAGTTTTCGTTGGGACACCCTGTATAGATACCCCTTCAGCGGTAGCAGATAAAGTATAGTACGCAACTCACGTTGTGCACCCTGACGGTGATGAAGAGGACGAACTCCTTGGGAAAGGGTCTGTTCTGGTGGCGTCGGAAAAGCTGCGCCGACGGCACCCAGATGTAGGAGTTGGGTCGCAGACGCCAGGCTGACGGCCGATCGGGCACCGATTGCCAGCGGTCCTTCGAGGGGTGGAACAAGTGCCGCTCCTTCAGCGCCAGAGGGTTGACGGTTTCCTCGCATCTGCAAAACAACGCCGAACTTCCTTTCCGTTTCCTTTCATCGACATTCTATCCTAATGGATGGGCGATGACTACTTCTTATCCGATTGTATTTCAGATGAGTATAACCTAACTTATATTGATTGAATTACAGGAGTTGAGTTGAGTTGAGATATATGGATCACAACGACGAGGAAACTGAAGCGAGAAAAAACAAATGACAGCGGTTCGCAGCTCACATATGCGCATGCGCCAGTCTGAGATGTCTGACATCCGACAAGTGTCAAACCCACGCATGTGCATATCTCTGTTGCGATCTCGACTACATTCATTTGTTTCGGCTTCACTATCCCATGAAGGAAACAATTGTTGTCATCCATATTAGATAGATGGAGTGCAAACACCTATCGAATTTACAACTTCAACCACTTTTGTGATATGAAAACATCATGTAACGGCAACATTCACTCAAAATCTTGAGATATTCGTGGTGGATCGTTCCTAGAACATCACCCTGCAGAGTTCTCATCACAATTGAATTCTTGGAGGAAATGCCGTCTTTTTGCCCTGGTAACAGATCGCTATTTTCAAACGACCATATTCTAGTTTTTGTCACTGTTCAAGTTCAAGATTACTAATATTGACACCTTTTCCGGTTGATTATTAAGGGATCTCTCCTCCTTTCTGTGTCCTTGTATTTGATTCTTTCATTCTGTCTCCTATCAAGGACAATATAAATTGAAGAATGGATTCGGACGATAACAGAACTTCCACTTATTTCCACTTATTTCCAGATATTTTGTAGCTTCAGGCTATATCTGAATATCCAGAGAGGAATCTGATGAGTTGAGGAGACCGAAAAAGTGAATACAATGAATTTTCACCCTGAAGCGACTATCTGGAATTCTTTTTTCTGTGTTTGTCATTTCTTGATTCCAAAAAAAATATGGAACCTTCATTCAGCCTAACATATTTCTGCCTGAATTCAATTAACCATGATATCACAGTGGATCGGTGTAGATCACGATGAGCAATTTCAGCGGACATGAGTGAGCTCCACTTTCCTCAACTCCTCTCTATTTGATCTAGGAACCAATAATGAATTTCCATCGATGCCAATAACATCACATGATTCCAGCAGCATGGATGTGAAGCTCTCATTCAGAAACACTCCAATATCCCGAAGATCTTAGTTCGAGGAAATAGATACGGTAAGTGAACAGAGCTTTGGACCGCAAAAAACTCATGCTGCACAGACCGGTGCATAGCACGATGTTACTAGAAACAATGGAAGAATCAGGCTGTAGTGCTGCGAGAAATGAAGCTAACCTATATTTGAATTATTTTTTTTGTGAAACCTCCATTGCAATAATTCAATTCAATTCATATGAATCAAAGAATAATCTTGAGTTGAAACGATTATTCAACGATGAGTTTCGATATTTTGCTGAAGTCACCTCAACAGATATCAGTTAGGAATACAGAATGTGAGCTCAGTTGGATTGTCCTCGATCAATAATATACGAATCTATCACGAGGACATTGATACTTCAATGATTGATACCACTTGATAGAATCTGGTGGCCTATAATTCGTACATACCCAAAAAGGTTGCAATGCCTCTGTTCCACATTGAATCCAGGACACTCAGCCAAAGTACAATGTCGCACCCTCTGTTGAATTCCTGAAGAACACGACTCGCTGCAAGATGACCACTCACTCCACTGATCCCAACCTGTGAATGATACAAAAATAAAATCCGAACAGTTTTGTGTCTTGAGGTCTTGAATTCATTTGGGATTCACCTCCATTCCACTACAAAGCTTTTGTTTCATATGTAATTTCTTCATGATGAAAATGGTAGAGAAGGAATCTCCAACAATTATAAGTTGGAATAAAGAAGGCCACGTTATTCATTTAGTTCTATGTGTTTATCTTATCGTTCCATCTTATATTTAACGTTTAGTGTCACTCTTCAGTGTCAAGACGGAGCATCGTAATGAAATATGTAGAAATTTATATGATTCTTGAATATATTAGTCTTCCAATGTTTTTGAGAACAATGTGTAACTGACAAATAGAGAAGTTCACTTCTAGGTTCCTGAAGATTGAATTCCAAGTTCAGTGATAATCTGTCCTCACTACAAATATTTTGTAATGATTGATAAAATTCCCTTTCTCTCTTCTCAAAATGGGGAGAGGGAATCTCAAAGATCTGTGAAGATGAATACACCAATTCTTGGGTATTATTTTCAATCAAAATTTCAAAACGGTGAGAATGACGTTTCAGTCTGTAAAATATTTTGTGGAACAAAGAGGGTTCTCGTCACCATCAATAATGGTTTCCGAAAAAAGCGGCTGTCAACGCACATCCAAAACGAATGTTTGAGATAATTCTATCAGACACACAATTGTGTACGGTGTGAAGCTGACCATTACCATCGAAAAATGCAATCAAAATCCAATCTCTGTTTCGCTTGCACCAAACGCGCTGCCATTTTATTGTGCCCAATTTTCCAGCAGACATCCATTTGCCGTTCTGTGAATTGAAAACAATGAAATATGGATCTGATGGTCATCCTTTAATTTCCTTCTGTCGGGATGTTTTCAATTCTCATTGAAATTAAATCTGATGAAGGTTGTTGGAGTAAATCACTGGATTTCGAAGCGCGATGATATATAACGCTGTTGCTATGTATTCTGGATGAAATGTAGATTCCGAAATGGCGGTTCATATTTGGAGATTTAGGAGGTTATGAATCAATCAAAATACGCGAAATTAACTGAGTTTGGGGTTATATTCTCTGATTCCAACGGAAGTGGTTTGTTGAAGAAAAATAAGCGATAGACAAAACAACATCACAAACTGAATTAACGCCTCTTCTTGTCGTCAGAAGTGAACTTCAATCTTCATCTCGAGGATAAAGTGAGAATGAAAGGTGACCTTGTGTTCAACCAGTTGTATTAGGGATCAAAATGATTCAACATCTCTTCCACCTTCAACATACTGGCTCTAACCAATGGGTTTGTTCCATTAGTCCCAATCTGGTTCTGGTTTTGACGAAAGTGCAGGAGAATTTGCAATTTCCCTTCTCATCATTATTTTCGTTATTCTACATATTCCACAACTGTGTCGACAAAAAGCACTCAATTTTGATGGTGATTGATGAGCAAGATATACTGAACATCATCATCACTATGCTTTCCCAGATTGAGTGAGATCAGTTAGATTATGTTAAACATGTTTTCTCCGTTGCTATCATGAGGAATTCCACTCCAATTGTTATTCGAAATGGACGAAACATTATGAAATCGTTTATAGAAACTTGATCTGAACACATCCCCGATTTCGATACACTTTATGAATTAGCTATGATTTATTCAGAACTGCAGGTTTTTTGGCATGTCCTCAATAATATCAACACACTTCCTTTATGCAGAATGAACTGACTCTCAGATAATTCACGACAACACGTAATACAAGGGAAACTGGCATCAGTTACGTCCAATTCGGTATCTCTGGAGCAAGCATGGGTTTGATCTATGCTATCGTCGCTATCATCCTGTGTGTTTCTTCCCAAGGGCTGCCATACCTCACCAAAAAAAAGTTCCACTTGCATCATGGTTCCATAAAACCACACATAGAGTTTTTAGTTTTTCTCACTCCATTGAAAAACATTTCGCGAGCAGATAGCTCATAGTTGCGGCTCATAACAATATAATCAGAATGAGTGCATCACCAGCCAGAAACATATTTCTCCAGTTTTAACAATTTCGAAATATTCACGTTTTGACATCACCATCACTTGAAGCCATCTGTACGATTGAGCCCAGTTCGGTACCTACTCATCTATACTTGATATGATTGAGAACATTTCTCTCTGTTCATGAATTATTTCAGAATATTTAGATATTTTGGTAGCAAGTTCTCCAAAGTCATTTGCAGTTAATTATCATCATGATCATCTGAATTCAGACCAGTAGCTGTTTGCAGTTATTCCCATCCAGAATAAACATTCACGAAAAGTGCTAACTACTAATGTTTGTGATGTAATTCGCAAACTCACAGAATTTTTGCTGAAAGTGCTAGTCGCAATAATGGTCTCAGTTTTGAACGAACGGATGATAGGAAACAACGACACTCGAAACAATCTGATAACCACTGAGTTTCCGTTCGTTATATATAAAGGCAGACGAATAAAATAGTGAATTCCTCCCAAAGGTAATGGGTCGCCTAAGGGGTTGATTTAGAGCGGTAAAGTGAGTCGCCCTTTTTGTGGGAGTATTTGCAGACTTGCCAGGATCAGTGCCGTTTCTTTAGATTTATCAACGCACAGTTGCTCGCGAGATCAAAAAGTGTTTTTGAAATTCGATGATTGATTTCATTGTCATTAGTTATAACCCAAGAACATCGACGAATACTCGATAATTGCATAATAGTTTTCGAAAGCAGTGAAAGCACGATACTATCAGAATCTCAATTCAGATGTGAGAACTTGAATATTTGTCACACTTTCAGAAATATCCAACTAGAAATCATTGTTGGGCGTCAGAACAAAGTAGTGATATGATTATTGACAATGTTAGATCCGGCATATTTCCATAGTAACATACTTTGTTACTTGATTCGAGGCTTGGGATACCTCTTGCCTGCAAGAGTGACGAGTTATATGAGGTTTGACAAAATTCGAGGAATATTTACTTGGAAATTCTTGCCGACAGTCAGAACCAAATGACTATTGACAATGTCAAACTCGCTACTACCATGGTAACATGCCTTCTTGAGTTTGGCACATTTTGGTGAAACCAAATATTCTCAATATTGACTCCGTCGCTTGATATTGAGATGATAGAAGTTGTGCATGTGAGAGTACGAACTTATTGAACGTTTGTCAGAGTTAGAAGCACATTCATTTGAAAAACATTGTCAAGGGTTGTAACTAATTCGTGATAATTATTGACTATATTTAAACCGGCAGGGCAAACAAAACAATCTCAACATCGATTTTATATCTCTTACTTATCTGATATCTTTTAAGTTCCTCAATGTTACACTAATTCTTTCTACCCAGTCGGAATTCTGAGATGGACAGATATTTCCCTACGCTATAGCTATTTCATATCTCTCACACTCGCATGTCACTCGTATGACGTACATTTATATTTTATACACAAATGTTTCCATGCTGGAATAGTTTTCACAAAGCATTTCATCTGATGTACCCAATATCCATGGAATTTGTCTGCTTTCTTTGAGAAACTGAAGAGGAATGGTAATGCCAGGGGTGAAGGATCCTGCTAGAGAGCCTTCGGCTCGAGGGTGGATGTCACGCGATAGTTAGTGGTCCATACAAGATTTCATTTCTCACTGAAATCTGTCAATTTCCATTGAGTCATCTGACTGTAATAGTTGTTCGAATCCTGGGAAAAGCATAATTTCAACTGATATATTCCTCAGCTAATGAACTGGATACCTTCATACCATGTTTACCGTTATAGCATCACATACCTGAACAGAAACCACCCACTTTTGTTCGAATGATCATTCAATTCTCAAGGGTGAAATACTTAGGTAGAATGATATGTGCTTCTCATCATTTGAATACATTTCGAATCACAGGAGCTTTTTTGAGGTTGTGAATTCAATTGGTTCACTTCTGAGAGCACGGTAATCAGATTCCCTTCATTCCATGGGTGATATATTTTTCTTTCAGCATACCCAATGAGATTGGAATGATTCACTTTGAATTTCAAATCATCCATCAAGGGGATATGAGCGAATGGTAGAATCGCATCAGATTGAAGAAAAAGATTAAAAATGGGAATCGATAGATATACATGAATGCTTTTATCATTGAAATTCGCGCCATACTCTATGATGCAAGGGGTCGTGAGCAACTGAGAACTGATAAATATGTTGAAATATCCCTCTCTCTCACCCTCTCGCTCTCATTTAGCTTGAGTTAGATGATAATCTCTACTTCTTTGCACGACCCTTTTTAGCTATTCATCCTGAATTATTATGATTCCTCCATGCTGATTACAACTCAATCTTCGAATTAGGAAGCTCAGCCTGGCCTTATTGCACTCTATCTGTATACTTCCATGATACTATAACGAGTATACTTCTATACTAAACATGTGAACAATTCATTGTCAATCAATCAACTCAAATGATTGTAAATATGTGAACTTCACCTGACTAAACTTACCTACTTACCTAAAAAAAAAAATATATACAGGGTGAGTCAAAAATGTGTACCGAGCTTTCTGGGGGGGGATAGAACATTGAAAAATAAGTGTAGTTTGATGATTAAACTCATGGCCCAAAATGCATATTAAGAGAGATATATCCTTCCAAAGTTGATAAAATTAAAATAATTTCTCCGCATAACTTCTGAACGATGAAAGCCATCCGATTGAAATTTTGTGCATGAATGTATGTTGTCAAAATACATTTTTTCGTCACACTTCCACATTTCTGATATTGTTATAAAGGGTGTTTTCAGAGGGTGAGTCATGATTTTTTGTAGAAAACTTTTTTTCCTGTATTATTTTCGGTGAAAAAACAGGAGCATTTGATGGAGCGAAGAAAATTACATGAAAAAGGTAATCTTATTCAAATACAAAAAATTGAGCCGTTCGTGAGATATTTGAGTTTTTGTAGTTACATGATATCAGCAGATTGATTTTATTCATCGCGAGATTCATCGGTAACAATATTTTAGCAGGCCATGATGAATAATTTTGTTCTCAATTTTGACGTTCATGTCATCAACATTCGAGTCAACATTGTTGTAGTCGATTTGTTCGTGTGGTTCTTCTGTGTCATTTATCACTGCGATTATCAACTGAGATTTTAAGAAATATGGCAGGTTATTCGTTCTCTGAACAAACTGATATGCTTCTAATACTTGGCGAGTGCTTCGAGAATGCAAATGCTGCTGAAATATCGTTATACCGATGAATCTCGCGATGAATAAAATCAATCTGCTGATATCATGAAACTACAAACACTCAAATATCTCACGAACGGCTCAATTTTTTGTATTTGAATAAGAGTACCTTTTTCATGTAATTTTCTTCGCTCCATCGAATGCTCCTGTTTTTTTACCGAAAATAATACAGGGAAAAAAGTTTCCTACAAAAAATCATGACTCGCCCTCTGAAAACACCCTTTATAACAATATCAGAAATGTGGAAGTGTGACGGAAAAATGTATTTTGACAACATACATTCATGCACAAAATTTCAATCAGGTGACTTTCATCGTTGAGAAGTTATGCGGAGAAATTATTTTAATTTTATCAACCTTGGAAGGATATATCTCCCTTAATATGCATTTTGGGCCATGAGTTTAATCATCAAACTACACTTATTTTTCAATGTTCTATCACCCCCAGAAAGCTCGGTACACATTTTTGACTCACCCTGTATATAGTTGTTCGTGAATATTTAAAATTCCATAACGTGAGTGAGAGCTGTTTTCCCCTCGATGGGAGAATCTCCTAGGAGGTCGTAGACTCACCAAGAGCCGCCCATACCCTCTGATCGGCGGTCTCATCCCATCCGGCCGCGGACGTGGCTCTGATCTCCCCGTCCGCCAAGTCGCAGAAGACGATGTATTCCCGAGGGACGTCGCTGCCTGCAAGGCAGTCGAGCGGCGGTCTCGTCAGGAAAGTCACATTCAACCAACTGCAAACAAGAAGAGAGGCTCTCGAATGAGGACCGCTGGTGTTTTCGATAACCCACTGGGAGTCGATTCGAGGAGCGACTTTTTCGACTAGAGTTTTTTTTTTTCATCTGTTGACAACACGGAACGAAACGAATTTCCACTGGAAACCACCTTTGTGATGATTTTCTCATGCAAGAACATCACGTAACGGCATCATTCGTTCTCAGAGTTGAGTCACATACTGTATTTTCGAATTCAATGACATAATTATCCTGCTTCTTTCGTTCTTCTTCATGTGTTACCGCTAGACTCTACTGAGTGGCCCATTGAAAATGAAGAAAATGGCGATTTGACACAGTTATCGTTCTCAGAAGAAAAAAATACGCTCGAACCGGTCGATTTTTATCTCGAGACGGAAATATTTTTCACTTCAAACCCATCGGAGAGGTTAGCTCCAACCCTTGAATCTCAAATGGGATGAGGGGTCAAGTGATACATCATTTCGAAGGTAATCGAAATCTCTTACCAACGCTTCCTTGTTTTTGGAATTCAATGCAGTAGTTCGCGAGAAAATACGTTCAAGAAAATAATCAGCTAGTGATGGAAATTAATGCTTTTTTCACTTTCATCACTATTTCTCATCTTGTAGTCAGAACGATGTTCATCTGAGAAGTGCCTTATGTGTTTATTCAAATCCTGTCCTATCCAACAATACATAAAGAATCTTCATTTTTCACCTTTCATGGGATTGTCTCTCCTCGTTTCTAAAAAATAGAGTAGAAGTTATTGAAAATTATTTCAATATATTTGTAGGAAGAACAGATTTGGGATCTGCCCCAAAATGTCACTGCGCTTGAAATTAAACCTTTAGATACCTAAAAGAGAAATTCTCTATTGGTCAGTGACACCTTGTTTTTGAAAAAAAATGGAAATACAAATATATTTAATAAGAATAAAACCTCTACTTATCTTGGTGGACGTTTCGGGAACGAATCTGCTCCCGTTCTCAATACAATTGAAATATTTTTCTCTTCGCAAAATTTGACTTTTTGTGACACTTTTCAGTGTCAAAACCGAAAACATTGAAAAATTTTGCGAAGAGAAAAATATTTTAATTGTGTTGAGAACGGGAGCAGATTCGTTCCCGAAACGTCCACCAAGATGAGTAGAGGTTTTATTCTTATTAAATATATTTGTATTTCCAAATTTTTTCAAAAACAAGGTGTCACTGACCAATAGAGAATTTCTCTTTTAGGTATCTAGAAGAGAACTTACAGACAGTATTCAACATAAAGAATCATTTATTTCAATGTCAGTTTCTTGATCTCTTAGTAAAATGCATACCATGTTTCGTTTTCATTGGGCCACCCTGTATATGATCTCTTGACAATGCTTCGTGACGCTTCTAGCCAACCGTGTTCATATCATACAAGAGTACTTGTTATCTCTGTCCAGACACTATGAATGTGACGTCCAAATATAGTCGAAACATATGTCGTGATAAATGAGGAACTTTCGCATCAATTATGAGTGGTTATTGACGTCACTGAATCGCAAATTTCAGTATTCATTTAGAAAATGTGAGGAGTACTCAGAGAAAAATCAGGAAGCTATTTAGAGTGAGTGCTACAACATGATGGAATACAATTCTTTTGCAGAAAATGACCATGGTCCGTAATAACTGGTAGGTACATCGAAAATAAACGAAGAGAGATTTTGCGCCTATCATGCGATGTTTTTTCTTTCTTCGAAATTCTCCTTCGGTACTCACACATTTTGTCCTCGGGAACTAGAATTTCATGATAGAAACGTGCGCAAACCTATATTTCTGGAAAAAATCCAGGAAAAAAATTAAAATTATCCTTCCTTGTTCCTCCTCGAAGAGGTGAATCTACCTTCTTCAGCGTCTGAGAGAAAGATGGATACAGCTTTCTTCAAATATACGGAGGTGTCAAATGATGATCTATTCGGCATAACAACCAGTTCTGTGAGTCAAAATATCACTGATTCTCATTTGACAGCGCCGTCCTTATAGAAAGAAGGATTCATCAAGGATGCCAAAGACGATGAAATCAACTTATTCGAGGATATTTTCTCTCCTTTTCGGCTTATCGAATATATAAGGAGAGGTATAAAAAGAATCTTGCATGAGAAATCGAACCCCGATTGGCCAAAATGTCTTTCCTGAAACCGGTCGATAACAGAAGGATTATTTCGATGAATATATGTTGACAGAAGTTATCATTGTGGAATTCGGGTTCCTGCGGTCATAATGATCCATGGGTAGGTACCAAAAAAAAAATGAAAAACTATCGCAGGATGACTGTAGAATCACCAACGACAAGAGGACCGTAGGTTAGCTTTAGAGTTTCCTTCGCAAAAACTTCAGAAAGCCATCATGATATTGCATGAACGAGTGCAAATATAGTGGGTCAGCACTGTCATGATGTGCAGTAATATCTTCCGTGATCATTCAATGTCCTCGATTCATCGAATTTTCCATCTCATTACTTCGGAAATCTCCAATTCCATCAGATTGAATGTATGAGGGAAAAATAGACGAATCGTTATTCTGCTCATTCGTATTCTAGTTGGCAATTCGATGAATTGATATTTTGAACGATTCGTATTATATAAGATCATGCGTCATACTCACAAAAAGTATTGAAAAACATCCTTCTGAATAATTGATTAGTCTATATACATCCATGGGTGAATGTGTTTAGAAATTTAGAGAGAGTGAAATGTTAGGTAGATATCACAGTATTAGTATATCGTATCAGTAATTGAGCCACAATAGACCCATTCAAGAGTCGCATTCAACCTAAACCTAAATCCTCGCCTGAATCGAAACCTAAAACCTTGCCTCCATGATACTTCTTTCATTTGTCTTCCATTGAACGATATCGAATGGCAGTTTTGGTTTCTCATGAACTGATCTCTTCCTACGAAGTAGCAAAATACAATGCACAGGATTCTCACATTATAGTTGAACCACTCTGTCCGAAGATTTTCGAGATTGTGGAACTCCAGAAATATCCCATTAATATCATCATGAGATTGCTCTGAACTTTTTAATCTAGGGTATGTCAGATTTCATTATGGAACATATCATGTTTTTGTGAGAACTCAGAAACTTTGTAGAGATATCGGTAACTTAAATTAGTTTTTTACTGATCAAATATTCCAAGCATGCTCGTCGTTATTTCTTATCTCGTGGTAATTTAAGCATACTAGAATACTTTTATATCATTAAAAACTTTCTGATGTTATTTTATAACAGTGATTATAAGTCTACTTTGACTTTCTCAGCAGCATAATAGGGGTTATCTCGTCTTCAGCAGCGTTCTTCTTTTTCTATTCAGAGCCTATGTATACAGTGAGTGCAATTTCCAACAGTAACACCCCCTCCATCAGAAACTCGTTGGCTGATTGTGAAAAGCAAAAAATCTACTATGAAGAAGTCAACTAGCTTCCTCCGAAAATATGAACGATTCCGAAATAGTCATATCTTCAAGGCCTTCGTTGAAGGCAACAGAATCTCATAAATCACTACAGGCATGTCTGAATGATGAATATCCGAGCGTGTTTTTACCTGAAATCGTTAGTGACCCATGAGCTCAGCGTCTTTGCCCCTTTGTAGGTGTTGACCAGGTCGAAGTAGGCGATGAAAACCTCTTTGGCGGCCTCTGGATCATTCGCATCGGCGACGCTCACTCCCCGAAAAACGATCTCGGACGAGGCGACGCTCTGCTCGACGCTCACTTGTTTCCCGTTGAAGAATTGTTCCAAGTCACAAGGGGATACGCGAGACACTAGTGCGGCAATGAGTGTCAGCACGAACTGTACGATATTGTTAGAATTCATTTCGTCGGCACTGTTATTCACACTGTCACTGAATTTAGGGAAAGCATTGTGGTTGTCTTGTTAGAGCTGTGGGAAAAAAAGTCATGGATATTACAGGGTATTCGTGTACATGTGCTATCTCCAATGAAGAGAAGTACTAGCTCAAGAAATACAATTATTACATTCCACAGGAACGAGATCACTGAATTGGATTCACTATGTTATCCTCAAAGCATCTCCTCAGAACACGTCTTAGTCGTCTGTCCTGTATATTCTAGCACAAGGATCAGTGGACTTTTTGTACAGTTAGGAACCATTAACGATTGAGTAGATATTTTCAACTCGCACTCATACACGAATCCAATGAATTTATTTCATTTGCACTGTCACTGAATTCAAGGGAAGCTGTTCAGTTGAAGCAGTGTGGAAAAATCAAAGATTGGATATTCTCCCAGCGACTTATGAGGAGTATTGAAATGACAGACAGAAAGAGCTATCGATGCGTCTGGATGTGCAACAAAAAAAGTACAATTTTGCGAACAGTCAGCTGGTTGGATTCCTTTGCTTTTCTCTATTCAATAACTCACCTATGAAATGATATATTCTGATCTTTTTCTAATCTATTAGGAGAACCATATATTGAACAAGACAACATCATTTCGATCAAAGTTTCGAAATTCTTTCTTGACTTGACGGGCTGAACCAACTAGAATTATTTACCACTTCATTTTATTCAAAAAAGTTGACCTGAGACTCTTTCTTCGAACACACTCACAGATCAATAATATACATAATATTATATGATATCATATCTTTGGATATTCGAAAACATGTGCTCTCCAATGAAGAAAAGCCCCATTTCAAGAATGATACGAGACTTTTTTATGAAATTTGGTTCGATCTTGGTTACTAAAGATTTCGAAGAGTATTTCACTGAGAACAAATTCGATGACAGTGCATGAGAAGCACTCTGGTGACCCCTTCTCACTGATATATGAATGTTCACAATTTCCGATGAATTGATTTTCATCAACATATCTTCCACAATTTGTGTTTAAGAGTGAATTGATAAAAAATAGAGTCGAGTGCAAAATCACCTGAAGAAAAAATTAAAACAATTCCAAGTAGAAATAGAAAATGATAATTCTTATAATGATATGATGATAATATGTCCAGAAAGTCTAAAATTGTAAATTGTATATATACATATATATATATATATCAATCGCAGTACCTATTTTCAGAAATATTTGATGAATCGGTTCCACAGCACAAGAAATGTAGCAGTTTCACTTGAATATTCCAAATATTGAAAATTCCCAACAATTGAGAGACAAGTCCTTTCAAAATCGGCAAGTGAACGTACCATTTCGAAACAGATATATAAATTCGCTGTTCAACATAACGATAAATCACTGCTTCAATAATTACCTATTATTGAGCTACGTTTTAGTGTGTTTGTAGTGTGCATTCGCCGAAGTGCTTCTCAGTCGACGCGTGAAGGTTAACTAGCTATTAAGTTTGTTGTGAATGATGAGTTAACAGCTAAATAGGTGAACACGTTACTTGTATTTTTTTGCGATTTACCGTGAACGGTGATCTTGCGATATTTATCTTCATTTTCCATTTCGCGTCTATTCATCCGGTCATTCTGAATTCATGACGAATTTTTCATAATACCTAGCTCATTTCCACATTTTTTGAGTTCTCCCTCCATTCTTCTGAAAACAGTTCGCCGTGACTCCGAAAGCAAAATCCGTAGATTGATGGGATGAATAATCAATTCCTGGGAAGAAATTCCACCCTCTCATTCATTGTCATAAAATTATTCAGAACTTGAAATCAATAGGAAAGAATCGAGTAGACAGAATGCCAACATTCTGTGATGCCAACTGTGCTCTAATAGAGTGGAGCTGATTAAAATCATTGTATTCAAACCAGTGCACAATTTCTGAACAATGATCGTTAACCGTAGTGTAGAGGAAAGAATCTATCGAAGAAAGACTATCATTATAACCATGCATACTGATTCATTATCGAAAATTCTCAAATATATTATAGAATAGATATTTCCTTGGTGAAATATCTTATATTTCATCTCATTCTATCGTATTTCAGATGAACCGATCCCAGCTATGGAAATGAATTGTTTATGAATGTTCCAGTATTGTTCATCATCTTTCAATGATTCGAGTGAATACTTAACAAGACAAAGGCTAGCAATTTTGATATTGTGCCAGAAACTTCCATTTGGTTTGATTTCAGACTCATTACTCACATCTACTTTACTTACATTTAGACTCCGGTTATTGTTATACTCCGGTCATCGTGACCTCTTGCCCATTATATAATCTTTGGCTGAACAAGTGTTATAATTGAATTATCAACAATCTGCTGGCCCAACTGATTTCTGAGTTTGTCTGTAGAGTTCCTTTGAGGAGCAAATAGAATATGGCGAATTTGACAAGCGACTGTACAATAGGCTGCATAATAAAGACAAAGGCTATCTATGCATCCTATCAGAAATGATTGAGGTATTCGGTAAGAGCCACTTTGAACAAAGTTCCACATGAAATACATATTCTGAACTATACACGAATCGAGAATTTCAATAGAACGTTAAATCTCAGCAACAAAATGTCTGCACCTACGATAGCTTCAGTGGAATTTTGTATGCTATTTCTGTTTGATCTCTTCAATTCAAGGTAAGAATACTTGTGAAACATCGTGTGAGCAAGCGGTGGGATAGAATTTTTCTTGATTTTTTTTTTGGAAAACTCCACTAGAAATAGGAAACCAGAATTTTTGACATTCTATCCATGGATAATGCTTGATAGAAGTTAATTCGAGCATGTGGATTTTTTCATATTCAAAGAGTGTGCTTAAATTCTCCTGAACGGAGTAAATGATATTGCTTCTCGTTCAGTTGATATAGATAGAACATTCACTCACTTCTGAGATTTGGATATGAAAATGGAAAATTTCAATCAATGAAAATACGTTCCAACCAGAATTCCTCCGTCTGCCAAATTGTCACTCTTCAGTATCAAAAATCAATTGCACGTTGGAAAAATTTACAAAAAAAGTGTTCTAATTGTGTTGAGAACGGTAGCAGATTTGTTCATTGAACGTCCACCGAGATAAGTAGAAGTTTCATTCTCATTGAATATATTTGTATCTCCAAATTTCTCAGGTGTCACTGACAAATAGAGAATTTCTCTTTCAGGTATCTAAAGGTTCAATTCGAAGCGCAGGAACATTTTGGGGCAGATCACAAAAACCGGCCTTACTACAGATATATTGAAATAATTTTTGATAACTTTTCTATAAACGAGGAGATAAAATCCCACGAAAGACTGAAAAATGAATGTACCACCTCCACGAGAAACTTACAGACAGTATGTGGTTATTGACGACCATAAGTAGTGGTACCTGATATTATTATTGGGCATTGCATCTGCCTTACTGGTGAAGATACAATCTTGAGTTTCTGTCGCATCGGACTTCACTAGATTGTCAGATTATCATTTCAAAATCCGTGTTGGATCATTTACTTCTTCGTCTTCGTCTTTCACCTCTGACCTCAGTAGATGATACAGGAGTTCTAGAAGAGAAAGCGGTATGTGGCTGTTTAATTTTTTCTGTATAATTCTCATTATACTTCAGAAGTTCATTCACCGAATTATCATCATGAATAAATGATGTTGATGACTGCTTGTTCGTCATTGATGAGTCTATATAGTTCCATAATTTCGTTATGACAACGTCATGAAACGTTATATCTCTGAACATCAAACAGTGCCACATGTGCCCTAGAGAATAGAACCAGATATTAGTTCATGGACTTGAGATACACGAAATATCATCCTAATCTACATACGCAAATAATACTGGGATCTTAATGAATCCTATCTGATAGTACGTCGAGTCATAGTCTTGAAGTCAATTAGTGCTGTCTCTTTCGATTCATGCGAGCGAAACTAGAGTTATCTTTCCCTAAATTGAACCGAATTAACGTGCCGTAATGGTATCAAATTTGAGTGGAGATTGCACGAATGATTGTTGAAGTATTCTTATAGGAGAGAGGACAGGAACTTCAGAATTGCATCCACAGATGGGTTGAAAATGTTTCTTTGACGATATATTTTGAGTGAGATTTCGAATAGGCATTGAACATTGAAGTCTAGTGAGTACTCTCAATGAAGAATTCCTAACTATATTATATGGAGAGCATGAGCTCATCAAAAGGAAACTTTAGTACAGTTATATATGTCCTATCATGAATGGAGAATCATTATCACTAACAACTTTTGAAAGTTATTATGGAAACTGAAGAATAAGTACATATGTTCCATGGTTCTATGGTTTGTCGGAGTCCATAGGCTAGATCTCGAAACCATGAGAAATACAGGGTATGTTCTGTTTCGAAAGAGCGATAATTCGCAAAATCAGTTTCATCTCAGAGATATTCCGTTGATTCATTATCAGATATATTCCTCATATTTTCATTCACTTATGAATTTTTTCGACCTCCCTAATATAGGTGGATATCTGGATAATGGATTAAATCAATATACTTCTTCCAGGGAAAGGAACACAAGACACAAGGGAAAAATCATTCAGCTCGAAGAACCTACTTCATGGTTGTTATAATGAGCGAAGAAGTTCATTGACTTTTTCCACTTCAGATCCATTAACAACTCGATCTCAGCAGACCAGATCTGCAGCTTCTATATCACATTGTTCCATCAGGAGATATACTTCTTCCTGAGGTACCACTCATCTAGTTATTTGATAAAACGTGAGTATTACTTGGTCCCGCTACGCTGCAGGTGTCTGACAAATCTATGTCTATTCTGTATATGTCTCATTTAGTGCAATCAAAGTTCTTTTCCCTTTACATTCATCCCTCATCCTCGATTTCATATATTCCATCTATTATATATATTTCATTCAATCCACTTGATATCCTAGTCATTTGAACACAATTATTTTTGAGATTCTTATTGTTACTTTTTATTGTGTGTTACTATTATTGTGTAGAGAGGGGAAAATCGAGCACCTCAAGCACGAGGGTTATTAATCCTTTTGCGAGTTTTCCTAGTTTATTTACCTCGTGCATATTCCCATAGCATAAACAAAATGCATTTCAATATTATGTCATGCTAACGGTGAATGAATCACAAATAACAGATCACAAATCACAAATATCTTTGTCCGTTTCGTGATCAACATTGACGATCATATAACATCTTGACGAAATCAAATATCTTGGTATTCTTTTTGATCAACAATTCAACACTTCTGAACACATAGGTAGAAAATCTGAGTATTCTTATAGACCTCTTTGCACGGGACTGAACAACAACCTCGTGGACTTGATTTATTTTCATGCTTCCAGTTTTCATGAGATTTCCACCCTTCTAAAAAGGAAAATAGAAAATATATCGATTTTTCCAAACCAAGGATGTGGTGAGGAGAGATCAATGAGCTGCTCCAAAATGTCATTGCTTTCGAAATATAACTCACAGATAATTGAAGAAGAAATTTCTTGTCAACTATAAGAGAATACTTTCAAGTTGAACAATCATACCCCCGTCTCAAACTAGGAGAAAAATTCCATAGAGTCGGGAAGGAGAAACATAGTACGAACAGTGTTTTGTTTCGTTTTCCTGGACTATTCACGCAATTTCTGATGACTGCTCGTGGTTTCGTTCTCGTCTAGCTATCCTGTAAAATTCACTCTAGAGAAACTTCGCTCTTTGTCAATGTGATCCTCAACGACTGATTCCTTGATACGAGGTGCTATTGAATTTTCATCCATTTATGACGCACTGATTGAAGTCACGAAACTCGAAAGACAATCAAGCTTTTATGAAGCACTTCAAGTTATTGAAGCTTTCCTTTGTCATGAATTATTTTGCGTGCTCGATATTTCAAATATAGTTACATTAGTCTCATTGGAAAATAGGATTTCATGGACGCTAGATATAGCTGAGACCTATAGAATGACTCTAAGATTTTCAAATCAATCTCTCCAATATCCAGGATGCACATCTGTTCATAGATTTCGAAAAATATACCTGTAGATCGAATAGAATTGTTTCATGGGATAATCATGTTCAGAGGTGCAGCCTCTCAGATGATATTCTTGAATTAGGTTAGACATATACAGACTGGATTTTTTCTGATGCATAGTCGACAATGATGATGATAATGGAGTGGTATCTTGATGGGAAGGACATTCCACTGTGGCTGATAGATAACAAATTTGCCTGTTATGAAGGGATCTTTTGGGAAGAATCGATATTCTGTTCTCCAAAATTCTGCTGATTAATCATTTCATATCAATTTTTTTTTCACCAGTAATAGGACTCTTGGGACTATTTGGATATTATCATATCCTATGAACTAGCTACACTAGTTGTTCTAATTTCAAAATATCCTGTACTGTTATCGGGAATGTATCATTCTGTATCTAGATATCGAATTATGGAATATGTCACTGTACTTTACAAATTGTGTCTTCAACACATAGTGAGCATACGCTTTTTGCAGAGTGGAAATATGGGCAGAAATCTACGTGGTGAAACCTTTAATGAGGTTGAGTTTCAATAAGAAAGTTGGAATAGGATACGTCAGACTTTAATATACTCTACATTGACTATTCGATGAGAAAATTCACACATTCTACCTGAAACTACTTATAAGGAATCCTAAGGAATCCTAAGGTTACAACCTGGCTGAGAAAGAAGCTGCACTATTTTGTAATCTGTGTCATTTAGTAGTAGTCAACTGAGTTGAATATGTCACCATGAACAAGTTTGAAATGAGATTCAGGAAACAACTCCAGGTCCGATTTGAAGACGACTGGATGACGAAGTGTTCTCTATATTGAACTCATATAGAACGACCTGGATCGAATTCGAATGGAATTGTATTGTATTCCACAGATGTGGACATTGATATGAATCTGATTACCACTGGCAGTAGTTTTTGAAGAGGGGTGATGTAGTTACAGATAAACAGCAAAAGTATCAAAGCATATATCATAGATAAATAGTGGAAGATTTACTCCAGCAGTTTCGAGATGAATTTCCAGTACATCGAGTACAAGGATTCTTCTGTCAAACTAGTCGCATATTTGATTCTATCCAAGGATACTCGCACATCGTTCAGTGAGTTCCTGAAGATGAATTCGAACTATATCTTATGCTGATTGAATGATGAGTCTTTTCATTCTGTAACAGAATATCAAATATCGCACTGAGATAATTTCGAATTCATCGCAACGCAGCGTTTATTTAGTTACCCAGAAAACTGAGAACACAACGCGTGATCATAAAAGACACGAACCGCAGCGGATACAATTCTGTTTGTTTTACCACTGACCCAATTGGAGCGAATCGGTAAATCTAACTGGCAGAAATCAGCACTCGAAACTCACGCGTAGGATTGGTCAGGAGCTTCAACACGGCAGGACCTACTCTATCAACGACCCGACACCAACTGCGCGTACGCTCGAGATTCCTGAAAGCTCTGCAGGAGTTCTCTCCCAGCTGTGCGACTGGTACAGTTTACAGAACTTACGCATTGTCCGACTTGTCGATGAATATGTTGAATATGCCTGACGGACACAATCGGAAAAAGATCTGGCGTGTTGGTAGTGCCGAGAAATGATATTCTGGGGCTTCTTTGAAGTTTCCCACATCGCTTACATGATTGTTCTTGAACTGAGCGGGGTCAGAGGGACCACATTGAAGATGCTCGAGAGCTATTCAAGGAGCAGTCTCAGAGGCACTATGCTATTCAATCTGTACATCGGAAGTTCAACCAGTCATGTCAAATGCGGATGAAACGATACTCACTTTAAGTGACAATGCTTGAAAAAGTGTAAAGGAGTCGTGCAATGGCAAGAACTGAATATATCAGGAATTGTTACTAAATGTGAACAAAACAATCTACAACTCTACTTCCAAAACATCTGTCGATCGTCCTCACTTCAAAAAAATCCTATGTGATAACGAAAATACTGCCATTTATGGAACCAAAAGTACCAGATATTTGGGCATGTGCAAGATAAACATCTTCCAAAATTATGCAAATTTGTATAGACTTTCCTTGGAATCAGTTCCTATAATATAGTACCCAGTATCCACTCTTTCCAATCAACACACTCATCATGTAATCATCTCAATGTCATTCTCAGATGAAACATATACTCAGAATTAGTACATGATACAGGTGCTATCACCTAGGTGTCTGAACTATGAATACTGATACATAGTTTCAAGCTTCGATAATGCAATTTGTGAATTCATAGAATTCGTGAATTCGTGAATCAATATGGAAATTGGAAAAACTATTGATGTCTCACCGAGTGTCAGACACATATGAATCGTCTATTAGAATGAGTGTCAACTTCGATATCGAAGAATTTTCAGTACTCAACTCTTTCCTAATCAGCAACAATATTTGCATTTCTTCCTTTGATCAACATTCCTTCTCGCAGCCATGTGCATTCCAAATGTAGAGATATATTATCATAATTTTGACCTCACTCCTAAGGAATTTCTTGTTGAAATCTATATTTTTTTGTCTCAATCTACCTCAATTCTATGTTAGTTAGTTAGTTTTGTTCAGCTTCAAATATAAATGAATCCATTTCCTGCTTCGATTATGAATATTATTAGATTTGAAGAAATATTGATATTTTCTCATGTGATGAAGTTCTTGTGACTTATTCGAGGAATGAATAAATGAATGAATGAATAAATAAAAAGATGAATGGATAATTTTATGAATGAATAAAACGATGAATAATGTGGACTGCTGCAACGGAATTGTGTAGTTGAGTCTGTGAGTTTTCTCATCTTGGAAAATAGACTGAATCCTTCAACTGCTTCACGATTGAAAGCGACCATTTCGTATTGCAACTCCGTCTTCTAGAATGTCTTCGCAGAGAATTGATGTATTTAGAACTTCCATCTCATTGCATCGAACGATATTATGTTACCGCTTTCCCGAATATTCCAAGTTCCAAGCCCAGTCGTTTTTTTTTATATCTGTGGTCAACACGAAAGGGAAACCTATAATGTTCGAGGAACATCGTGTTAGCCAGCGGTGGAATTTTGGGAGAGTAGGAAGGTGTTGGAATTTTTCTTGAAAGTTTGGAGGTTGTAAGCATCAGGAAAGACTTCACTAGGCAAAGAATTCCATAACTTTGCCGTTCTATTGATGAATGATGCTTGGTATAGCGATGTTCGACAGGTCTCGAGCCTGACAATGTAGGGGTGACCAGCTTGAGCTCGTCTGGTTTGTCTGCTAGGAATTGTGCGTGAATTGAATCTAAGAGCTTCAGCGTATGTCTGGGGGCTGAGCTCCAAATATGTGAACAGTACTCCAGGACAGGTCGAATTTGTGCTTTGTAGATCATAAGCAGTTGCTGGGATGTGAAGTATCTCTTTGCACGGAATAGATAACCAAGTTTTTGTGAAGCAGTTTTCGCAATGGACCTCACATGATCGTCCCATGAGAGAGCACTGTTGATGGTGACACCCAGCATGGATATTGACGACCTCATAGGAACAGTGGTACCCGACATCATCAAATTGGGCATTGTGTGATCAGCCTTCTTGGTGAACATACAAGCTTGAGTTTTAGTTGCATTGAACTGTACTAGATTCTCAGATCCCCATTTCAGAATTCTTGTCAGATCCTCGTTACTTCCAGACCAGATTATCTAGCCTAATCATGAAATATTTCCTCATTCATCACTTTTTCTTCTCATCTTTCGACAACACGGAATGAAAACCTATAATGTTTGAGGGACATCGTGCTAACCAGCGGTGGAATGTTCGAAAAGAAGGAAAGTATTGAGGTCTCGAGCCTGACAATGTAGGGTTGAAAAGTATAAGCTTGTTCAGTTTGTGTTTGAAATCGGTCGTGGTGACATGATAGACGAGATTTCCGTTGAGCATCAACCGTGAAAATATCTATGAAAGGGGGGCAGATCACTCACCTCTGTATTATATCTACGACTGGTTGAGGACCGAATGTTTCCTTCAGTCCTGTAAGTGCGAAAAAGTGGAGCTGCTTGGAGAATCTCTTGTAATCCTTTGAATCATAGCAATGATACGCTCCTCTGAATCGGATGAAGGTCTCAACTTATCCAATTATTGGTGCGGACAGTTCTGTAATTCACAAGGAACATATTTTTCAATCAAAATAATCAATTCCATCCTGCAAAGACGATTGGGAAGTCGAACTTGATGTCTTCAGGTCTTTTTGTTCAATGTTCGAGTGTGAACTGAGGCGTCGAATCTTACCAGAAAGACGGCGATATTCAGATAATGCGGACAACCAGACAAGCAATTATAGATTCAAACCCAATTCACCGTCCTCAGAATAGAATTTCACCGGTAATGGCATCGCATTCGAAGGAATCTGCGATTGTTCATCAAAAAACGATGGTGAGTAAAACAAATTTCTTCGAGACGTGAACGAGATATTTATTCCGAGGTAATGCGGTGTCTCTATACAATACCAGTTTCCATGGTTACATTTATAATCATGGAACGATACTTTAGAAGTTTTCATTCCAAGAAAACGTAGGATATCGTCAAGTCTCAGACATTCTCGGCACCGAGAAAAAAATATTGATGAGAGTTCCCAAGGAAAATGATGAGAGTGCAAATGAATTCAAATAGATATCAGAGATATTGATTTCTATGTTGTCATTTCTATCATATTTGTACCACCTCCTACTCTTGAATAGTAGCGGATGTTGTCGGAGATGTTGTATAAGAGAATTCAGTGTATGGGATGTATAGCATAGGGTGAAGTAACCCTTGCGCCACAAGACAGCATCCCTCAGAATTATTAAATGGAATGATACACCTTGTGACACCTGACAACACTTTCACATCGGGACCCTTTTCCTCGCGAAGTGTGGCATAGAAAGAAGTAAGTAGCATTATTCTTCAACTCAGTTGTAAAGGAGATTCTCATGTGTCATCACTGTCTTCTTAGAAACCCTCTTCAATTCGTAAAATACAATTCATTCTTCGTTGCAATTTCACTCACTGCACACTCCTCATAATTTTGACTCTTTCTTCTGATGATATAACAGTAGCCATTCAGTTCGAAAATACCATGTGATTTCAACTCACTTCAATTTTGAATGCCACAATTGAGTAGTTGATGTATTCAGAGTTGAGAAAAATTGCTTCAACGAATAGGTTTTTCATGTCCCCTGTCCACCAGTGAACATTCAACTTTGTCTATACTCATTGTTCAATCAGACTTCGGGGCCTCTACCTCAAAAATCGAGTAGTCGTTTCAGTATGAAATAACATATCCAGTGTAGTATCTCAAGGTGTAGGATATTCCATTTAAGACTTTCGAGTAGTGATGTATAGTAGCTAGGAGATGAATTACTCGCATTTTGAGGAATCAGGATAACATAATTCGACTAGTTTCATTATTTTCTAGTACAGTATCAGATTCCAAGATATTCAGGATCAATGGATATTTCGTTCCTTCTCTTATCGATTGTGAATTCGATGGTCTGACTCTCATTGGTGATGGATTCTGGTCACGATTTCAATATTTACCAGTGGCCATGATGATCTCTGATCTCTGTGCAAGGGTCCTATATGAATTGTTCATCAAATTCCTATAAATGATGACTACATACAGAGTTTGTATCATCATTCTAGCGCGTCTGATGATTTCGCCAGTCATTTTTGCAGTTTATGTATGGGTATTAGCGATATATGGAATTTCTGGAATCCAGATCGCACACACTGGATCGATAATCAATCAGCTGTTATCGGGAGGATGCGTGATAAACAGAGTTAATGTTTCATTAGTATGGAACAGATAGTCATCAATAGAATCACGATGATATGTCATGAACACGAAGAGTCTATTATACATACATTCTATGCTGTGATTCTATATCTTCTTAGCAATCTTCCAGGCTGTCACTGATCAATTCGTTGCAGAATACATGAGTATGAAGAAGTTTGATTCGAAGTATTGGAGTTGAGTACAGGTGGAACTCGCAACATCACGGCTTTGTTATTATCTGTGTTGAATTAGTGTAGAACTATTGAATATGTCAGAATTCTCTATTGAATAATCTTCTGAATGTGTCATCCAGAAGCTAGAAATGACAAACACTGAACTCTAGATGAAGTATTCGCTGGATAAATGGTGTTTGTTGTATGCCGCGAACAACAAGCCATTACGAACATTGGAGACAATAGATTGGAAAGTCATCGAACTATTGAGGAGTTTGACCTAGATCGAAATGTTCAGAAAGAGTTGCGGTGATATGAACCCTCCGCTCGGTGGTTTCCTGTTGGTGATGCTTCCATTACATCGTTGACAGGGTGAGTCTGATAAAGTTATTTCGAATACCATCTTCAGCAAGTTTGACAAAAGGTCCAGGACAGTAGCATCATCTGTTCGCCAAATCAACATCTTAGAAAACTTGTATCATAATATATCATTTTCTTATATATATAGTTCTCATTATTGGTAGTAGAATTGAAGATCGTCTGTCAAAATGTTCAGGATATCGACGTATTGTCAGTGAAGTGAGAATTCAACTCCATGCTCCAAATCAATGATTTGTTGAATGTGACCTCCAGCCCAGTTCATAGCTTTGCGGATGATAGTACACTTCATTCCGCCTTTTCCTCTAGAGCCCCTATATCATCCGACGAGGCCAGAGGTGCAAGGCGAAGACAGGTTGATGCTTTAAATGAGGATCTGACAAGAATTCTGAAATGGGGATCTGAGAATCTAGTAAAGTTCAATGCAACTGAAACTCAAGCTTGTATGTTCACCAAGAAGGCTGATCACACAATGCCCAATTTGATGATGTCGGGTACCACTGTTCCTATGAGGTAGTCAATATCCATGATGGGTGTCACCACCAACAGTGCTCTCTCATGGGACGATCATGTGAGGTCCATTGCGAAAACTGCTTCACAAAAACTCGGTTTTCTTTTCCGTGCGAAGAGATACTTCACATCCCAGCAACTGCTTATGATCTACAAAGCACAAATTCGACCTGTCCTGGAGTACTGTTCACATGTTCGGAGCTCAGCCCCCAAACATACGCTTAAGCTCTTAGATTCAATTCAGAAGAGAGCTATTCGCCTAGTCGATGACACAACACTCACCAAATCATTGACCTCTCTAGATCATCGTAGAAAGGTCAGCGATCTTTGCCTTTTTTATAGGTACTTTCACGGTCGGTGCTCAACGGAAATATCATCTATTATGCCACCACGCGCGATTCCTAGTAGACAAACCAGACGAGCTCAGGCTGGTCACCCCTACACTGTCAGGCTCCAGACCTGTCGAACATCGCTATACCAAGCATCATTCATCAATAGAACGGCAAAGTTGTGGAATTATTTGCCTAGTGAAGTCTTTCCTGATGCTTACAACCTCCAAACATTCAAGAAAAATTCCAACACCTTCCTTCTTTCCCAAAATTCCACCGCTGGCTAACACGATGTTCCTCGAACATAATAGGTTTCCCTTTCGTGTTGTCCACAGATAAAAAAAAAACTCGAAGTTTAGGAATATAACTACACTGTGGATGGAATATAGTTGAATACTATAGAATCCTAATGTGAACAAGAAATCAACTTCTTCATCCAAACCATCAACATTATCTGCCTGTGACACCTGCTAACTCGATCTCATGAACATTCTCCTGGAATCAATTCGAAATATCCCTCGAACATTCAAGTAGAAAGTGTCGAGCGAACGAACTCCACGCCTTCGAAAGTAGTCTCGAAGTTATTCAACTTCCATCCGAATTCCTGCTCTTCAGCCAAAAATCTGATTGAAACATTCGATATCCTGGAAGTTCCTAAGTGGTTTTCAACCGGTAGCGGAGTTCTCGACAGCCAAATTACAAATCGGTTCAGTTATTTTTTAACTCTGTAACATATGTCTCACGGAGATCGGATTAAAATATATTGACTCCCTGACCAAATTGAAAACTCCGACTCACTGGAACTGTCGGAAAATTCTTCATTAGAAAGAAAGGCGTAGACAAATGACGAAAGTTACAGGGACAAAAAGTCGGTGAGGATTAATGATTATCCATTTCGTGACCGGATTTGGGACTATTGTACCATTGTCGTCGAGAATAGAGTATCGAGCTCGATACGAACATGAGTGATTTCTTCGGCACAAGAAATCTAAGCTCGATTTCGAAGATGATCAGGAATATTCTGTTCCTACGGTTATCATCGGATATGACTCTCCCTACCCTCCTACTGAATGGTGGATTCATAATCTCTCAGAGGAATTCATCATATCGCCATAAAATTCAACATATACATTGAATGAATATATTCAAGAAGAAAGTATACCTTGAACATTTCACTCGCATCACATAACAAACATAACAAATTGTATGAAAACGATGGCATCGATAATGATATTCGAAAACAAACATAAAGAAGTATCTGTTTCAACTGCAGAATCCTTGCTGAAAACTCTCAATGTGAGTAAGTGGAGCAAAGATGATAGAATGTATAGCGAAAGAAATGAAGGATTCCAACTTAGCCTACCAAAAATGATGATAATCTCATCGAAGGAAATCAAGAATTCCAGTGCCAATCAATGTGCGTAAAAAGCGAAAATGGTAGCAGGTTTCTCAAATGGAATCGAGGATCTCAGGGGTAACCTAATGAAGCAAAATCAGTTCATGTGGAGTTCAACATTGATCCAACTTTTCCTCAAGAGAGAAAAATAAGTGTGATGAGAATGCCTGGTGCACTTGATGTTGACTCAAAGTTCAAGAAACTGTTTCATGGAATATTTGACAGTATAATAATCTCGATTTGATGATATGAAGGAAGTGAGTGATGATTTTGACGAGTTTTTCAAAGGCCAAGAGATATCATTAGCTACAATGAGAGATTTAGTTCTCGAGCTCTTCCTAGATGCTCCTGAACCACTTCATGAAATAGCGTTTCGAATTCCAATAATCAGTTCTTGCTGAGATAGATTTCAATCGAGCACCAAATCATGTATGGAAATATTTTTAAGCTGAACGAACAACTGTTCTGGTGAATTCTGAAGATGTAGCAAGAGCAAGAAAGTTGAATCTCCAAACGAAATTCATGAAAATTGGTGTGCAAATATGTTTTCTGAATGATATCTCTATCTTAGGGTTAACTATTTTGTTTGTTCAGTGAGTCATTGTCACTATTGAGTAAAAAGTCGCAATCGGGTTACAATTAACAGTGAGTATAGTCTTTTAGTTCAAGTACAAAACCAAAATTATGCATGGGGTGATAATTCATGTACGAATACTTCGTTTCTTCAGTGCTTTCCATTGAATATTTTATCACGAATGAATGAATGTATGAATGAATAATAGATAATTCACAATTTCGACGTTCTCAGATTCTCAGAAACGAATAACTTTTAGTATCGACCGGAATCAACCAACAACTCATCCAGTGTGTGAATATCGAGACAGGCAAGACGAACCGGATTGAAATTTGCGGCGAGCGGAAGACGAAGAAAATAATAGGAAATTGGACGCCAATTCCGCGTCTGCCCTTTTAGCGTCCCGCATCGCCGACGAATATATATGAGAAAATCACGGCCCACTCGGATGCGATACCTGACGCCTGGAAACAAAAGAGGATCGCGCCAGGAATTCGGAGACTCAAAGGCGAATTGGAAATTTAGCGCGAATGTCGCCGCCGACAATTCAATATGGACGTCACGTGACGGACGGATCTCGAGGATTCCGACCGCTCCGTCGAATAATGAATTGAGTATCTTTTACAGCTTCGAAATGGTTATCGATTGGAGATGCTTCGGTGCATCATGAATATTTCGGAATATGCATCTCAGAAAGTTAATTGAATTCCTCCGAATATAATTCCCAATCCTGTTGAGGAAATAATAATACAGGGTGCTATTTACGCATATACAATGAGTCCAACAGATGATTCATCGTGTGATTTTGTAAACATGTGGCCTAAAGTGCAGAAGTTATCGTCAGAAAATGTACGCCAATGACTTTCCTTTTTATATTCTATTTGTCGTTGACTCAATTGAGCATTTCTGCCCTTATTTGAACTTCGATCGAATCAATTAACAGTAAATTTAACAGTAAAAGTGATTATCGAACGAAAAAACTAGCATGCTTCCAAACTTCAAGAACAAATTTCATAACCCCATTTGTGCAAATGACTGATGTGAAATCTGAATTTGAATATCATATGACAGCTTCATACATTGCACAAATGATGCCGATTCAATCGTGAATTGAAATATAAAGGTTACCGATGTCTATAAAATGGCGAATGCTCAATTTGGTGGAGCAAGTATATTGCGTGTATACGTATATTGTCATCATTTGATGGAGTTATGAATTTGATAATTCATTTGTATGTTGATTTGATTATAAGTTCATACACGAATGAACGAAATAACTTCCATTCCAAAGCCAGTTATCAATTTTAACAACAATAGTACCTCAATATTGTACGACTCTTTGTGACTCTTCAGTGTCCAAAACGACGAAACATCGGAAATGTTGTATCGTATGTAAAAATGGAGAGTGTACGGTAGGCCCAGTTTTTCATGCTTTCGTCTGATAACTCATTAGTCTTCATAGATAGAGAACAGTTCTAACATTGCTGCCCTCCTTTTTTTGTAAAACGAACAATGCCGTACTACTTATTTAACCAACTAGTATATTCATGAACGTGATTGATGATCGAGATATTTCAACAAGCGAGCGCGTCAATATTCGAGATCATTCATCTCTATTCAATATATACGAGTTGGTAACAAGATTCTTCCATGAACCTCATTCACAATAGAGTAGAGGAAACTCAATTTTGGTATTCATCAAGGTTGTCCAATTGCGATAATTGCCCAATATGACAATCAATCATGACAATCACCTTGTCAGTCGTTGTGACATCGACATCCTACCAATAGATTTCACATATTATCAGCTTCATAAACGTTGAATAACAAACTCGTCTCTACAAGGTCAACGGAAGAATCTCATTTTGCCATGCTTTGAGAAACATGCAGGGCGAAATTGAATATTCTCACTTTTCGAGCATCTCCGCTATCTTGGTTACATTTCAACTCATCGGCAGGATGAGAACGGGACGTTCTATAACCTTACGTTATATATACCACGTTTAATACAGTGGCGTACCCATTCCATTGCCATACACTCTCATTTTCATATAAAGACCATTTTTGATTCATAGACAGCTTGTATATTTATCGAACAGTTCGATTGACAGTTCCTCAAGATTATCAGAAATATATGATACTTGAGAATTTCTTTACTGTTGATGCTTCAATTCATCATATATCATAAAGACTGTTCGAGATCTTGAAAAACATGGGGGCCTGTGGGAATTTTATCTACGACATCGTTTCCACAAAAAAGGAGGGTGAATATGTGAAAACCGATATTCTCTTCCTCTGAATACAATTGTAATATCTAGCGAAAGCATCGAAAACAGAACGCACTGTACATCAGATCTGCTTCCTTCTCTCAACGACACTGGATCAATATCGATGAACTTTTCAACTTTATTGTCGAAGCTTCATTTCATAAACACAATGCCTTATTTTTAGTCGCTGTGTGGAAATTGTCAGTTTGTCTTCACTGGCTTGCAAGACTTCGTTTTTTATCTTAATTAGAGAAATTCTCGAGCTCTTCCCACTTTGGATTACTCGGGACGATAAAATCTGCATAACGGTAGGGGTGACAAAATACTTGCGTGGGAATGTCGGATTATAACCAGAAGGAAATTGAGACTTATCTACTTGAAACTGAAAACAAGTCGAAATTCTTATCAGCCTGATTTCCTTAGGGATTATATTTCACTCAGAAGTGCTCACAAAAGGTTGGACCCATCACGGAGGAACTCTAGTACCGAAGAAAGAATACTGGTGAATCTCTTCAAGGACATCACATCATTATTCTTCGAAAAGACATGCCCAGTTGCCCAAATTACCGATAGGCTACAAATGGAGGAATTCTCTTCGATATCGATACTCCAGGTATATAAATCATCTCTACTGAGGTTGAACTGGAGTTCAGATTATTTTTCTGGCTAGAATTGGAGGATCAATTTTTTCATGTGTTCCATGGTCAATATATGAGGAAGTATGAATTCATGAATGGTACCGATCATATTCAATCAACTTTGCAAATTGGTGATAGGTAGGGAAAATGCAAAATTCCCAAGTTCAACCAATCGAATTTTGAAAAAAAGTTGTTACCATGTTGTCGGATAGTACAATGACTGTGTTTGGTGAGTTTCATATCTCACAGTGAATGAAGATCAATTAACATTCCATCCAGTTCATTGCGATCATCTACTCATACACATCAGATAGTGTGAAGAAGTTAGACAATATTCGAGTGGAAGTAGGAAAATTATTATTATTGTTTCACTTACGATACTACATACATCCCATGAGGTTTCCATAATCAGCAGATGATGAAAAAAACGAAGTCGAATTTGAGTGACATTGACTCTAATTGATTATGGTGAAAGTTACCTACGTATGGTGAAAATTACCTATGCAATAATTCAATACAGCTGGGGTTAACGGTTCGGGTATGGTGTTGAACGTAACGTAACAAATGAGACCACAAATTCGTTGATATTCAATTCGATTGTTCCAGGTTCACCACCTATACCACTTGCAAGCTGTTGAGAGATACCACATGGTGGACTAATTCTCCTATCCAAGCCACTCATACAACACTCGCCGAAAGCAATCACAGCTTATACCACTTACTCAGAAAGCAATCGGACAACGCTTCTATTCATTCCTAGCTCCGAAATTAAATTATACCATCCTACAACATATCACATCATGAATCTGTACAAATACAAAAAAATCCCTAAAAATCATATATCCTGGAACTAGGAAGAGTGATTCCCACAAAAGTAATTGAACAAAACTGGAATACCCTAGATATATTGGATATATAAACATACCAGAAATTACTCACCTGATTGAAATTATCCCCACTGTGAAATAATATGATCTCCAAACACAGCAATATCAACAGAAATCATCTATCGTCTCATCTATCACCATAATTCTCAATAGACATCTTATCATTCAATAACTACATGATTACTCAATTACTACTACTCTACTTATACCTATTTTTCTTCCTTTCTTGATCTACTATTATTGTCATCATTATTATGTACCCGATTATCTTATTCGCATGAAATGACATAGTCTACTCTAGTTTTTGAGATATTTTGAATACATTGATCATAATTTTATGATTTGATTATGGTTGGTTGTTGATTTATATTAGATTTCACGTATTGATACAAGTGTTCATCACTTATTGAGTCTTTACTACTTTCAATATTTTTTATTTATACACTTTTTTACTTTTACGTATACTATTTTACCCGTATTCCTTTTTTTGGCGAAACAAGTGCAGCAGCACTTATCGCGGATTGAACTTTATCATAATATTTTTTTCTCTCTCATGGTGAATTGTAGTTTGTATTCCTTTTCTCATGAATGGAGTTATGTTATCATTATTATTATTATATACTACTATAATTGAAAATGTGTGCAACTGCATTTCCACCTTCAGTTTCATGACAGCTCTGCGCTACTGTTTGTTATTATACCCCAGCTCAGGCTGTGCAACATACAGCCATTGTGGATTTGCGGAGACAATAGGGAGAGTAACTGTACCGAGAGGCAAACACAAAAGGCGTATTCGCATGCACTAGTAATGACACTCCAGATTATCTCGATACCACATATAGCGTGTACATTGTGGAAGAAAACAGCGGGTAGCAATGCCCTCAATGTGGAAAAGGAGATTTCTTCATGTATAGAAGAAGCAACAGACATCTAATTGTTTTGAAACAACATGTCTTCAGAGTTCCTGACCTTCCAACATATAATGAGCGAAGTTGGCAGGTTTTATCGAGATGAAATTTCATGCAGAATGGAATCCATTTCGAGCGATATCAAACAAAAATTCAAGGTACGCTCAGAAAAGGTAATTCCCATCTAGAATAAACGTCTCTTCAGTCACTCGTGTGAATCATCCCAAAAAATAGATGTGGATACTCCACTTTGGAAAAGAGGATGAGATCTGCTGGTTTCTAGACGTGAACACATCTCACATTTCCACGAATATCCATCCCTTTGAAGATAGGAGTTGAATCCGAGATAACAAATATTTTTTCAAGATACCTACAAAAACCACAAGAAATCGAGATCCTTTACAGATAGATCTCCTTGTGGTAGTAGATGGAGTCTTAACTGATACAGCGACTATCATCGCCTTCTCCTCTAGAGACCTCTATTACATCCAATGACCTAGAAGTGCAAGAAGGAGATAAGTCGATGCTTTGAATGATGATGTGATAACAATTCTGAAATGGAGATCAGGAACTTCGATGCAACAAAAACTATTGGTACTTGGTATTCGAATATTCATATACATTGCATTTTTCTACAGAAAAGACTCTAATGATGCTTGACATTTCCCGTGGATTTCTTGAAAGGAACATCAATTCTTCTACCCACACGTTGACCAAGCTCGTGTTGACATATATCGTTCGCCTTTACCAATCCATTTCATTTATTTCTTCAAGTGTTCGACAACCACAAAGATCCTGATGATTTTAAAAATACATACAATATGACTATGAAGTCCCGATCACTTCCACATCGATTCCTATCGATTATAATTTCCTCCGAGACGCTGGTTTGAAATGAGTGGATATTACCATCGATCCATGAATTTCAGGTGACATTTGCTGTGAACGCAAGATTTCACATTCATATATATTTTCGATGTTGATGAATTCAACTCCAGATTCATTCAAATCGATACTGAATTGTATCAGTTTTCCCGAGCTGAATTTCGGATGAGTTTTCAAACATTCAAGAACACCTCATAAGACGCCATTAATAGGTGATGCCAGAGCAAATCCTCACTCCAAGTTCGTGGAAATATTTCTACATCGTTCAATCAGGAATATATACCATATTTATGAGGATGAGTTCCAGAGATTATATTGATTTAGGCCACATTTCGTCTCTTTGTTGACCGCTGACGCCACGTTCGTCTACAACGTTTTCCATGAATCGAGAATGCAAGTGGAAATGACTGGAAAACACACAATTTGTTTGGAAACGAATATACGAATATATATGTTTACAGAAGATCTAATGGTAGAGACGACATTTCATTACGTTAATGTATCGCAAACATCTTCGACTAGGAATACCTACAAATCATCCTTGGAACGTTTTCTTGCACTTAGTCCACAAGGCAAGGCAGTTCTCATGGTACATAGACCTGATAATCTATTATATCATGAATAACAAATAGTAGTGACAATTTTTGGGTGATTTTCAAAGCTGTAGAGTGTAGAGTAATCACGACAAGGTTTTATTTGGGAGAATTCTGTAAGTGTTGCGGACATTGATACATTAGTAATGAAAACGGAAGCATTTTCGGTTGATTCAATACAGGGTGTTACAGAACTATGGGATCAAGCTTCTAGGGGTTATCCAGTGCTACAGTAGAAATCATTTGAGTAGTGGGTCCCATGTCCAGAAAAGTGTCACTACGGCACTAAGACGCGTTGAAATTTGTAAAAACGATGAATTGCCTGAAAAGTATTTGAAGCATTTGATTTTTGCCTTTCGTACATGATATCATCAAAACAATTGTTCAAAATGTCTCCCTCCAACCTGAATACAACGATTTGCACGTCGCACATAATTTCGGCGGACTTGACTAAGAATTGGATCCTCGTTTTGAATGATTTCAAATGCTGCTGTACTTCGTCCAATTAAGTCTTGCTCTGTTTCCACTGGAATTTTGTAGACCAAAGACTTTACATGTCCCCACAGGAAAAAATCTAGCGATGTCAAATCGGGTGACCAAGGAGGCCAAGAAACTGCTCCACCTCTGGCAATCCAACGGTGCCCAAAACGCTGATTTTTCCTGTGTAAAGTCTTTGGTCTACGAAACTCCAGTAGAAACAGAGCAAGACTCAATTGGACGAATTATAGCAGTATTCGAAATCATTTAAAACGAGGATCAAATTCTTAGTCAAGTCCGCCGAAATCATGTGCGACGTTTGAATCGGTGTATTCAGGTTGGATGATGAGATTTTGAACAATTGTTGTGATGATATCATGCACAGAAGGCAAAAATTGAATGCATAAAATCCTATTCAGGCAATTCATCGTCTTTCTGAATTTTAACGCGTCTCAGGGCCGTAGTTCTGTAACACCCTGTATAGTTAGCCCAGAGATTCAATATTTTTTCTCCCACACACCATTCAATGAACGTATGTATTCCGATGATAAGATATATTTTCCTCTTCCAATGTTCTCATAGAATGATATATCATACTCATGATATTCCATCATTGTGTCAGTTCTGTATTTTGTGAGGTTCATCCATGTTCTTTCTTTTTGTTCCCAATTGTCTGCACTGCTCACAAGTGAGGCCTCGACACGTTATACACTCTTTCTGTGGGGTTTATAAAATATAAGATTTCAGAAAGCTCTGACAGAAAAGTTGAAAAACAGAATGTCCTATTCCTGAGTCTGCTCGATCACGTGTCTATAGGATATAGTGAATTTCTCGACAAGTGCGCAAAGTGATGTTACTTTTCCGCACGTAAATACAGTTAGGCGAACGACGCGAAGCGGAGTTCGTATAATGTTTTGCGTGCGGAAAAGGTACTTTGCGCACGTGTTTGGAGCAACATTTTTCCTATGAGTTTCATATCAACCCTTGTCCGTTGTTCTTACTCTTCGGTGTGGCATATTCGGGATACAAGAATTGGAAATCATCAATACAAAAACTGGATTTTCAAACACGTTGAAATTGTCTCTCACAAATTTTCAACAGGAATTCAGAAAACGAATGGTTTCCCTACACACCAAGCCAAAAAACATTTTCATGATTAAACGCATACGGAAGTTATTGAAAAAATAATTTAATGGGAAAAAAATATCTATACAGGCCTCACAAATAGGAGAACTATCATATGAATTAAACACTGCAGTTTTCAGACACAGTTCTTCTGTTGATTGTGCGGTTAGGCTATCTTCACGAATAGACAACGTTGTCAGATTTCCAAGTTGAGGAATGATACAGTTGTACTCAGTGCAGAGAAGTGTAACTTTGCTCACCAAAATGAGTGCGAGAAAGTACTACTTTACGCACGGTCGTAGGAAAATAGTATACCAACAAATTCTCATGCCTTGCTCAGAGATGTCGCTGAGTAGCAACCTCCTGCCTTTTTTCCTATCCAAACATTTCTAAACTCGTGCTATCTCCACATTGCCAACAGATGATGAATAGGGTGCTCGACACGTGACATCTAATCACGGATGTCAGAGGAAACCGATAGGGGAGCCATAAAGTATAGCTTGAAATATTAATAACTCATGCATATTCACGTAGTCCACAGATGATAGAAATATTGGGTGTGTGACACGCGTTCCATCGTATATGATACGTGAAGTATGAAGAGGAATCGAATTGAGTCCCAAGTATACGTCTCATCAATGAGATGAAAATTAGAACGGCTGCACAGAACAAACCACAAATTCAGTTGTTGAAATGCTTGATGCAATAACAGTGCATGAAAAAAACATTAATCACGAAAAATTCACATATCAAGAGGAAGTATGAAAGTTAAATGAATGAAATGAATAAAGGGATGGAGATATAACGCGATAATAAGTATCATTGCAGGTGATGTATAGTAATATCCCTGAGTCAATCAGATCACAATTTAATGAGGAATGTTGAACATTGAGATTTTTTTAATCAACAGGGTTGATGTTTCAATAGGAGTGATTGAGAAATCAATATACATAGGGGAATTTATATCGCTTGGCTTGTTACTCAAATTGAGAGATACTAGAACATTATTTGCGAGTCGATTTCTTCAAAACGTAGGGAATGAGTTTCTCTCCATTTCAATTATTATTTAAATGGAATGAATTCGACTGATCCGACAATACCACTACTGACAGTTGTACTATTTCATATTATTTTATATTTACGGTGATGAAAAAAAAAAAAATGCGCCACAGATTCTTTGGGTGACATACACGTCCCACAGGTCACTGTAAATTATTATTATACAATTATTATTTCTAGATTTTTCTGTTACAAAATGCTAAAATTCATAAATAAGGTACTTGCAGACCTGCATTTTTGTACTGGGTTTGTAATATGTGCATAAACCTGTCTCCTACACTTCCGTATTTTTCATTACTGCATTGCGCATATGAAGCTTTGTTATTGCAATGTATTGATACAGCGTTTCGGAAATATTCAAGAATTACTTTCTTCAGGACACCATTTGAGAAGGCCTTATAGCTGTTTCAGGAACCAGTATACATGACCCATGTTCATCCAAACAGTTCATATCCATTCTTGGTCATAGAAAGCACTGGTGTACTTATTACTACTGTATCAATTTTTACTGAAAATATGACAAGCACAATGATCATAGTAAGAAAATAGCCAGAATGGTTGAGCTGATAATACGAAATAATAAACTACTTGGCAACTGATTACTTTCAGAAGTACATAACTTTCGATAAGAATATATAAATATAACACACGTTGCAAAAATGACGTGTGTGTTCCTACCTCCACTTCTTATCGTAGCACAATGAATTCATCATTTTTCAGAAGTTTCGTGGAGTTCGTTAAATCACCAGAGTTTGTTGAAGTATCTGATTCACTGATCCAGTTCAAAACCAACTTGAAGGAATAAATCCAAAAGAAATAATCATTCGTCTATAAATATTGGTATTGAACAATATAACAACTTATTATATACTTTTCACATGTGAATTTAAAAATCTAGCTGATTATACTATCCTTTCTGTTCGCATATATGATCGTTGCAAATTTTTTAATCATTAGGATCATACTGAACATTTTATCCCATATATTGTATTCATATTAACATTTATTGTGATCCTACTAGTTTTTCATTCTATATTTATTTCCAATATGTTACTCGCAATTGTTTACTGTCTGATGTTATAGTAGGAATAGAATAGAATAGAATAGAATAGAATAGAATAGTGTTCAATTGCAAAAAGTTTTTCACAAAATAAAATAAAACATTTCCAACAGCTTTCAGCAACATAAACACAGAAATATCTCACAGAAGTTTTCACTTGTTTGTGAGATGGTCACATATGTGAACCAGCAAATATACTAAAATTAATGCACAATATATATATATATATATATATATATATATATATAATAGGAAATATTTGTCAATCTAGCCGAATATGAATTAACGACATAAATTTTATAAATATTTCCAACAGTACAATTTAAAATATATTGTTAAAACTATCAAACATCAAATAATCATAATCCAAAACCATTAGGATTTTAGTTCACCTCTAACTAGATATATATAAAAAGTAAATTAGGAATTAAAAAAAAAACCCATTCCATTATATATTTCTGTATTATTTTCACATTGCTGTTTATTGTTATATTTCTTCTTATATGTATATTAGGGTTCCTAATCAAATAAAGATATATTTATCTATCTATAAGGAATTCAATTCCGTAAATTGTGGTGTTGAACAAGTGAAATTATTCAATTGACAGAAGAATAGTACGATTTGGCTTATCGATAACGATATTCCGAATACATCGACGAGAGATATATAAACTGCGTTGTTCTAGTCTATGGGTTTAGTTATTGCTACGGAAAATTATGGTTTTGCATTCGAGAGAAAAGTGGGACCGTTGAACCGAACTGAAACGAAAGTATTTCGAATCCCCTCATACACACACATGACGAATGAAAACAACGAAAGAGAAAAAAATTCCGACTTCCCAAGCTAAAAATATCCGGAATGAACGAAATGTTTAAATTTATCTCGGGGGGGCTCCAAACGCCAGTAGTGTGACTTTGGGCCTTGGCCATCGATCTCTCTCGGGGCCGGTACGACGTTCGCTTGTTCGGTATACCTCCCGCGAACTTCCATGGCACACTCGATATCCAGAAATTTCGGTTCTGTCACCGGTTGGAGGAAGTGACGTCATTTTGTTTCTAACTGTGTGTCCACCGTGTTGTTATCTAATTTATTCTATTTATTCCATTGTTCTATTTATATTATTAATTATGTGTTAAAGTCGTTATTTATATTCATTTTTAACTTACTGTGAAGTGCTTCTCGAGAAGTTCAAGAGCAAATAACTGAAGGTATGTTGGATTTTTCTCGCTTTGCTTCTATTCGTCGTTATTTCGGAATGATCAGAATCCAACAATGAAAAAACAAATCGGCCAAGACTCCAAAAGATTCAAATATTTGAATGACTCATTCACCCTGATGTTTATCATCCTGTTCTTGTGGGATATTCATTCAAATCACAAAAATGGACATATCCCATATATAAACATTGAAATGCTCAATTTTTTTTCCTTTGAGACATCTCTTTCATAACTGATACCTTACAAGAATTGGTATCAAGACATCATTTCATGCACAGACTTTTTCGTTATATATTTGAATTTTACCTACATGGGTCGTTTGAAATTGAAGTTATCGGATAGTTAAAATTGTAATAATGAAAAGTCTAATATTATTCATTCCTGAATCTAAAAGATTATGAGTTAGTGGATCCTATCAAATGATGCTGCAGGAATGTCGTCTCAATCTTAGTGTTTGTTTCCGAGATTGTCTACGGTGTTTTTAGATATCTCATTCTAATAATCACTCATTTGTCAAGAAATATTAGTTATTGGCTTGAATGATAATGTATTTGCCGTATACATTTTTGAATTTGTTTATGACTGATGTGTGTCGGATGTGATGTCATCTAATTTGGTTTATTCATGTCATTGTTCTATTCATATGGTTGAATATTTATATTTTTTTCCGAAATGATGAGGATATAACAACAGAACCAATCTGCCTTCTGTTTCTACCTTTTTGCAAATCTGTTTCCGTGGAAAATTCATCCTCATCATCGAAATGGATACCCTGTATCTTGGATGAGATATTTCAAGATCTTCTCTCTTCAGTATCTTTCTAATAAATAAGAGATACCTTCGATACAAGAATATCTTTCGATAGATTTTCGAACTTCACCTAGGATATGGGGTTCAAAGAGTTATCATTCAAATGGTTAATTTCTTCTTGAGACTGCGAGAAACGGCTATCCTACATCATTTCTACAGTCGTTTGCTTATTTTTCCTCCACAGGGATATTAGTTATTGGCTCAAATGATGTCGTCACTGTCTTCTCAAACTTCAAGTTTTTCTCTCGATATCGTCTAGTTTGTCTCGATTTCATGGAAATATCTTGACGGATTGCCGATAGGCTCAGTAATTTTGCTATTTTTGTTTATATATTCGCATCTAACATCAGAGATATACGACGACATTATCGTATGTGATCACACTTAGTATGTTAATACCTCTTTAACACACCTGTCATTTGGATTATCATTATAGTTACTTCATACACATTTGTATTGATTATCAATCATGCTTTTGTGTCGAATATAAGACCAGAACTTATTATATTTCATGAATGATAACTCGTTTATTGAGATATTACTTGGTTGATCTGAAAAAAAACCCCAAGAATTCATATCGGGGAACAGCTAGATCTGTCAGGTGACGTCATCTGGCTATTTTTCGAGATGAATTTTTGTGCTTTATTGATATGTTGTATGAGATATATTCCTAAATTTTTGCCAATATCAGAATCTAGATTCTGGGAGGGATGAAAATAGAAACGATACTCGAGAGTCTCATCGATAATACAACAGTTGAAAGCTATGGAAAAAAGACCCGTGGCCCGTGCTTGTACCAGCATCACTCACTTAGAATTTATTCGCTTCATTTCCTCTTAAGTGCAAAACCATATTCGATGATTGAAATTGGAAATGAGATCTGCATTTGGTTAGAGGGACGAAAAGTTATATTTAGAACAGAAGGGTTCATCCTACGGTTCGTTTACCTTGCGAGGCTGTTATCCTGACATCCCAGATGTGAGATTTCAAAGTAATGCCACCAGAGTTCAAGATATGACTAGCATGAGCAGAAAATATTCATCAATGCAGCATTCATTATTGTTTTGAAGTTTTTATAGTCACATCGTCAGTCTCTACATATCTTGGTGTCTATTGACTCACGAAGTTCATCCGGGATGCAGAGATACCATAGACGATTCACTACTTACAGTGAGGTTATGAGGTTATGAGTTATGAAGGAGTAGGTAATTTATAGTCTAGGTAGGTAGTTTACAGAAAATATATCTGAGGAAGGCTAGATATATCATAAAGTGTACCTAATGTGCATGAATGTGTGTCAAAAAAAGGAACATTATACAGAACTGAACTATCTGATAAACATTAAATCAAGACCGCACATAAGGCGGATATACAGCCTCTGATAGAGAATTACAAAGTTCCACATCCTTGTGATCAGAATCAGAATTTTATAGTCCATAATATTGTATCATCCGATAGCAGATAAACGTGATGATAATGAGACAGCATGAGAGATATGAGAAATGAAGAAATATACATAAACGATGTAGTATGGAACGATATGAGATATATGGAGATTGTAAGTCAATCTCCTTGGTAAGGTGATATGAAAATTGAATCGAGATTGATCTAGGTTGATGAAAAACTAACGAATTGTTCAATTTGAAACAGCCCGATTTGACCTGCTCATTGAGACCAGATAAGACCAAAATACGATATATATTTGTTGACATGGATTTGGAGACCATACGATGAAGAGATTCTTAGATTGTTGCTTAGATTGATAGGAAAACTGCTAATGACTGCAATTCGTTCGATCATGTTAATTTTAATATTATGATTTGAACCTCTAATAGTTCCCAAGTAATTTTTCCTGGGTTGACTTCAATATTATGATTTGAACCTTCGATAGTTTCCAAGTAATTTTTTCTGGGTTGACTCTAATATTATGATTTGAACCTTCAAAAGTTCCCAAGTAATTTTTCCTTGGTTGAATTTAATATTATGATTTGAACCTTTGATAGTTTCCAAGTAATTTTTCTATGTTGACTCTAATATTATGATCTGAACCTTCATTAGTTTCCAAGTAATTTTCTCCTGGTTGACTTTAATATTATGATTTGAACTTTCAATAGTTTCCAAGTAATTTTATTCTGGTGAAATAAGAAGGTAACTGTGAGTTCTCCTTCCCCTCTGAGCACTATTGCATAACATCAGTCTTTCCTCATGTAAATCTTTTTTGGCTCGCTACCTTATGTTACGTGAACAATCCTAATGATACCTTGTCGTCCTCACGATATGTGTGTAGTTATATCTCTAACGAACGTAGGAAAGCTGTCGGTACCGGATGAGAGGAAGATGGAAAACATCTGTGGGGTGGAACCTCGACAACATTGAGCCCTCGTAGGGAATAGCTGTGGCACGTTTCCGAATGAATATATGGATCACATTGGCGTATCAACAGGAATTCGTATCCTCAGGATGATACAAAAGAAGAAGAGTAGACAGGAGACCAAATAATGCATATGGATACGTTAGCAAAGATCTCTCATCGAATTCCAAAGGACTTCATGAGTATTTTCTCATAAAATGCATTCGTATGGTTTTCAGATTCATGAAATCATGCTCACTGAATGAAAATATTCGAGTTGAACAGATACAACGTACTTGGTATCACTTCTGGTTCGACTGGAATTGATTTGTTATTTCGAATTGTTGTTCATTTCTTCCTTTGATGTTTTGTTCAATTTGATTTCATGGAAATCGAAAATATCGAACTGCAATATGTTGCTTTAATTTGCATATTTCATTACATCCCGTATGGACTCTGATCATTTCACAATCATTCCGAGAGAACACATCCATCTTTTCGCCGTCAGGATATAATAATAAGGAAAATCCTGTCATCAGGTCGACCTGAAACTTCTTGGAAATTGTCGCACTTCCAGATATCACACTTCTACTCTTAGAGAAAATATGAATTCTTCATTTGACCATGTCCTACATCGATTGGCATGAACCACTCATTTGAATTCTGGTCGAATATTTTTCTTTGATGTAAATCCTAGATTGATCCGATTCACACGGCTATCTGAGGTAAATGGAAAGAAAGCTCTGAGAAAAAGTGATGAACGTAGGGAAGCGGAAAACTGAAAAGTTCAATCCAGTGAAACTGTCTCCAACAGATTGCTCATGAGGCAGCTGTTGATTGAATTCACGATAGAGATGCGCATTCTTATGGAGGAGAATGTCGGATTGAAAACGTGAGGTAACTGATCTTCGTTTATCTCCCGTCTAGGAATGAGTCTTCCTGAAAAAAGCGATGGGTGCTCCAAATATCTTTTTAGTTCGATGAAAATTTCGTTTTTCGAAAAGGTAACGATAGATATTTTATTCTATTCCTTCCATTCCATAGAATATCTCATTCTGTCCAGAAGCAGAATTTGTTTTGTCATGTATTACCTTTCCTTTTCCTACGACCATAAGTTGGTGATTACGTATAAAAAACAATCGCAGAAAGCTTCTCCTTACACACAGTTCGCCCAAATTGTTATGTAATATGAGCAAAAGCACGGTTTCCAAAGACCTGTTGATTCATTTCTGCTTTCAGATGATCATCCAATATAGGTACCCATACAAGGAGATATCGACGAAGACACATTGTAGTTTCCTCCTCTTGTGTTGATACCTGCGCAATTGGTATGTCGTGAATCACTTATGATATTATGATCATCCTAATTTCCTCATGCAACCTTTCCACGCTTTCTTGCTATTTCTATATCTTTGTAAAATGTCTTCGTATATGGATACCTTCCAACATGACACTGATTCGACAGTGAGGTTAATCGGTTGAACTACCATCAGCTATAAATATTACATTCACACCATAATATCGATGAATTCTGTGTATATAATAGTTTGAATCAAAGTTTCCATCCTGTATTTTACCTAATTGTATTATCATGTCAATGATAATAATATAGCAGCTAATAGTGAGTCGTGCACCTACTACGTCGTGTACCTACTATAAATTATATAAAATATAGATGGTGCATTGCGGAAAACTTTTCTCATGATGTCGGAAACATTGGTACTTCACGATTGATCGAAATTCCTATCTTCAATCCCTTGTATCCTTTTTTTTAAATTCCGAAATTTGATGATATCAGTGTGGGTTTTTTTTGCAATTCAACAACTTTTATCAATAATGGAATTTCCTGACAAATAGTGATGATGAAACTGTTATCCATACAGGTCATTTTTTTTATTCTCCCTGTATTTGTGGTCGCAGAAAAAGTATAGTACAGAACTCGAGTTGTAATGCAGTTACGCCGCATAGTGGTTTACATCTCTCGTTACGTCATATACTATTATGTCCATCCCACCTAAAACAGACATCATTCGACGTCAAGAATGCCAGTGTTTTCAACATGGAATATGTCATTATACTCTAGCCACACACGATATAAGATCATTCCTGATCTTCCGCTCACATTATCCATACCCATCCATATTTCTTAGATTAGCCAGATTCCCCTATTTTCTGTGAGGCTGAGTGGATTTCTGGATGATTCTGTATTCGAACTGTATGCCAACGTCTTCCGTTATTTTCAATTAGAGCCATGAATACGTAAAGCGCCTTGTTTCACTGGATGAATGTCGGTTATAAATTCATGAAATAAGTGGTCCGTTCCTCAAGTTTTGGTAGAAGAAAAGGCGGATGTTAAGATAGGTTAATTATCCTTTGTTGAAAGTAGAATGTCGGAATGATAACCACTCGGAGAGAAGCAATTCTTAATCATCAATCAGATGATATCAATGCTCTTTACATTCATTCAGTTCTACGTTGAATGAACTGATTAAACTGTCAAATGATGAAATTTTCTATTATGGAGGTTCAAACGAATTATCTATAAGATGGTGATGGAGGATTTAGTGACAACCATGATTTCTCAAGAATTTTCTGATGAACAGGTATCGACACTAATTTGTGAAAAGTGAGATAATTAGCCTGAGTATTTTTCGTTCACACCTCGTATGCACTGGATTTTTAGGCACCGTCTCCGGTTCCAAACCAGATGTTCTCGAATTATACGCTGGGTGTGAGTGACACGTGCTTCAAAGGAACAGCAAAAAACATAATATAAAAACTAGACGAACGTCACGCCGTTTCCGACGACGTGAAATTTTTTGTGACTTTTCTTAATCGACTGGTTCCGATTTTCTGATGTGTATCTTCCGCCCAACTTACAGTACTGTTTTTTTGCGGGAATCGTGTTATGGTCTCGAATAAACCAAAATAACCATGAATGATAGAAAAGTTTCTGAGAAAACGGAATACAAAGGAGTGGATAAGGCAACAAGTGTGATCAATAATGATTCTGGCACAACAAGAATATACAACATGTTGACTTGTAGTCCTGAAACATTTATTGATCGAAGATCCTCAATTTCAGCTCATTTCAAATCTGTTGATGAAGTCAACTTGAATTGGCAAAGTTTTCCCCAGATATTTCATAATATAACCCTCATATACTCACTTTTAGCTATATGAAACATTTTCTTCATATCTCACATAATAATTAGGATATGATCAATATCTGACGAACAATTCTGAATGAGCTTCCAGAACAATGAGATGTGAGTTCTCATCAAGATATTTGTTCATTATATTTCAGAAAATATACTCGTTGGAATATCCGACGGATACAAAGCAGTTGATTTTATATCAGTGACAGCGCCTGCAAAGTAATATTTTCCTGAAGCATCTGTACTCAAGTTTTTACGCTATGAGAAAAATCATAATTGAATTTCCTCGTGGATCTTGAAGAAGTTTCATGACCGAATACCTACCGGCCAGTTTTGCGTGGATATGGATTTTCATCTGGAGAGCTAGATAAGAAGTCTTGTGTGCGCAAATCTAATACCCTCGACTCGGTGCAAGACTCAGAGCAAGCAAGTGGCAAACATTGAATTTGATGTGGACGTGAATACATATGAAATCATGGAGGTTATATTTATTTGTGAATCATCAAGAATCCATTTGTGAATCATCAATAAAGTGGAGAATATGTTTGAAAATGAGATGAATAGATATTCATATGGTTTTGTCACTCCTTATACGACTTCGCCAATAATTGTAGTGTACCCCAAAATAGGGCTACCTCGATAATAAGGGTAACTCTGACACTTTCGAGGACTTCTTCAACAGTTCGCCAAAACACCGCGTGACCTATTGTGGAAGGTGCAGGAAGTAGTGAAGAGAAATCTACAGAGCTCCATCAGAACTACTGGTCTTTAGTCCCTTCGATCCTGAAGCTGTCTTGAAAATACTTCCGAAAGATCGCTCAGAAGAACCTGGACAAATCGCCCGAAACAGTCTGCTGGAGTTGAAAAGAGGCTACAACTACGGAAGGATTTGACACAGAAGAAGAAATGAAGTCGTTCATATATCAGTATATCATAGGTGCCTGTAATAGCTGTTGAGACTGTCCCAGCTTTAGAGGATGTCCTGACCTCCTCACCAATCCCGTCAACTTTTGGTGCACTTTCTGCAGGAGACCAAATACTTCTTTCGATGAAGATTTTCTTCTGAATGGATTGGTCCGCAAGATTAGGATGAGGAGAGGAATGAGGAGGACAACTACTCTGTTGCATCTATAGAAGTGAATTCCGATTCTACTGCTATGTTGCAGAGTAGGCATGTGTAAGTGCAACACACGCAGAAAGTGGGTATGCGGAATGTGTAGGAAAGACCAATTTTTCCTATGAAGATCCCATGTAGATGTATGAAATATTATTTTTTCGCATCGAAATGATGTCAAAGTAAACTTCAGGCTTTGGATCTTCGGCATGAGTTAAATTTCCATACCTTGTCAGAGAAACCTCCAAAGCTTCTTCACGAAAGGGGTTGGAGAATTCTTCATAGATATGATAGCCAAAGGACGCATTATTCTATTGGAGCGAAAAATTAGAATTCAGGATTTCCAAAAGTAACCTATAGAATACATCCACTTTTGAACCAAACTTGAAGGAAGCAAACAATCATGAAGTTCTGATGGTGAATCTTCACCATTACTATCGATATTGATGATTGGAAAGCTCTATCGGATATAGTTCTCATTTGGGAATCTCACTATGGAAAGAGGCTTCTTCATATTCATTGAACTGTTCGAGAATTTCAAACAAGGAGCATTCTAAGTCAAACTCATATCACTGATATCTCAAGTCATGATGGAGTTCTCAATGAAGCAATCAACATCGAGCTCATCTGATATCTAGAGAGCTCAAGAATCGTGAACGACCGGCAATATGGCTTTCGTCACCAGAGGTCAACTAGAGATCTGCTTGCCTATGTGACACATAAGTGGCAGGTGTCAATAGAGAAACATGGGGAGTCTCTGGCTGTAGCCTTGGATATCTCCAAAGCATTTGACCGAGTTTGGCACCAAGGCCTCCTTGCGAAACTTCCGTCATATGGTTTGCCGCCCCAACTGTGTCTTTTACTATCAAGTTTTCTTGCAGATAGATCACTCTACGTGGTGGTAGACGGGGTCTCGTCTGATACAATGACGATCAATGCTGGTGTTCCACAAGGCTCTGTCTTGGCACCAACTTTGTTTTTGCTCCACATCAATGATTTGTTGAATGTGACCTCCAGCCCAGTTCATAGCTTTGCGGATGATAGTACACTTCATTTCGCCTTTTCCTCTAAAGCCCCTATATCATCCAACGAGGCCAGAGGTGCAAGGCGAAGACAGGTTGATGCTTTAAATGAGGATCTGACAAGAATTCTGAAATGGGGATCTGAGAATCTAGTACAGTTCAATGCAACTAAAACTCAAGCTTGTATGTTCACCAAGAAGGCTGATCACACAATGCCCAATTTGATGATGTCGGGTACCACTGTTCCTATGAGGTCGTCAATATCCATGCTGGGTGTCACCACCAACAGTGCTCTCTCATGGGACGATCATGTGAGGTCCATTGCGAGAACTGCTCCACAAAAACTCGGTTTCCTTTTCCGTGCGAAGAGATACTTCACATCCCAGCAACTACTTATGATCTACAAAGCACAAATTCGACCTGTCCTGGAGTACTGCTCACATGTTTGGAGTTCAGCCCCCAAACATACGCTTAAGCTTATAGATTCAATTCAGAAGAGAGCTATTCGCCTAGTCGATGACACAACACTCACCAAATCATTGACCTCTCTAGATCATCGTAGGAAGGTCGGCGATCTTTGCTTTTTTTATAGGTACTTTCACGGTCGGTGCTCAACGGAAATATCATCTATCATGCCACCACGCGCGATTCCTAGTAGACGAACCAGAGGAGCTCAGGCTGGTCACCCCTACACTGTCAGACTCGAGACCTGTCGAACATCGCTATACCAAGCATCATTCATCAATAGAGAAGCGAAGTTGTGGAATTCTTCGCTTAGTGAAGTCTTTCCTGATGCTTACAACCTCCAAACACTCAAAATTCTAACACCTTCCTTCTTTCCCAAAATTCCACCGCTGGCTAACACGATGTTCCTCGAACATCATAGGTTTCCCTTTCGTGTTGTCCACAAATAAAAAAAAAATGAACGATTCAGTAAGAATCTCAAAATTTGATTGAGAGTTATTGTACGTCAAGAAAGTTGGTGAATTATTATTTTTGATATCAGTTTCGATATGGAATTATCTTTCAGATGAACGATTATTGTGAGAAAACAATCGGAAAGTAGGTCAATTATCTTCTATTCCTCATCATTCCAGTTCATTCGTTTATTTTGTTCATTTAGATATTCTGCTTTGATGTTCTTGTTGCCAATAATAATTGTTCGTGAGCTCGAATCTGTATCCATAAGTAGATTAATTAATTTGAGAAGACACGTTCCATGCTCAATGTCGGGTAAATATTCCGAATGGATAATCAAGAAATGTATCACATCGAATTTGATATGTATTCCCTTAAGGGTACCTACAATTCGTTACTTCCAACTTGACTAGAAGCTTTGCGCCTTAAATGGTTATCTGAGACGAATGTATGAATCTCAGTTACGCTCAGACCCATACAAGTTTCACTCCGGTAGACAATGGATTTCCATCATTGTAGCCAGTGCAATATAAGGAAACGAGAATATCGAATTTACGAGGATTGCCGGAAACAGGAAACCTAAAACTTCGCGGATTTAAATGGTTTGAACCGTTTGCTCGGATAACGGAGTATCCAATTCCACTCGAGGTGTTGTATCTCAATTCATTCCGTTCATTGGGCTCGTTTTTTTTGACATTCCCGGTTGAAGTCTATGCCATTGATATCATTTCAAGCTTCACAACTTGGATGAAAATATACTCATTTTTTCATGAAGAAGCTGTGAAATACGATTCTATTGTATAGTTCATCCAGTTGGGCTGAGTACTTCTCATAGACATTATCTATTGAAACATTAAGTTGAATTATTGAAATGCAAGGTGTCGATTTTTGAGATTCTTGGTGTTGCGGCTACGTTAACATTGGAATAACTTCAAAATAATTGTAGAAAAATAATAAAATGTTTCTTCAGATCGAGCTTCCATTAGAATTCAGTTATATGAGAAGAGTCGACAATCCAATATCTGCAACTCTCTCTTTCTCGGAGAGAGTTGCTCGATTTTTCAGTACGGCACAGTCACAAGTTCACTGTAATTCTTTGGAGATGAATACCAACGTCATATATTCACCAATTTTGGTTCAGTATCTCAGTGGAAGTCTCCTGAAGTTCTGATTTTTTTTCACTCGTTGATGTTTCAATAGAGCACTTTGGGGTTAGGGAGATTCCAGGTGATTTTATGAAGAATACAATTTTCCGACTGATTACGATGAACTGTTTTTTGTTCCATTTTCAGGAAAAAATCTTCCGGTTACTGAGTATACCTATATAGAACCCATATAACTCACTCCGAGAAAGTTATTATTTTGTAACCCATACGAACAACGAATTCATAGTGAAGTAGATTCGAGATTTGACTTTGGAATTTGGAGTATTTTCCTTCATTACATAGCGAGTGGATTGAAGAAGTATCATCAATGGAAATTGCTATTTTGCGATAAAATCATGAGGTATTTGAACTTCACAAATTCCGATCAACAATCTTATTAGTTTGAGTGTAACCAAATGGAGGTAACGAACATAATGAATGAATCATGAGTTATCTTGACAGAAACTAGTTAACAACAAACATCGTCAAGAGCTAAAGTTCGGTAGGTACAACTTCCCCATGATCGTTAACTTGAAAATACAGCCAAGTCGACTGGGACCAACAATACGCTCCATACTGGAGTCCGAATCCTGCGAACTCGCCATCGTTATTCCACACAACGACTCGAACTGAGACTTGCGAAGGAAGTGACGTCACGACCAGACTGGGTTTCCGCCATGGCTGGATGCGCTCTTGTTCTCACAGCACTTTGCTGTGACACTTCTCTCACAATTTTATTATCTTTTTGTCAAGTTTCGTTGGAATATTGTCTCCGGGAGAGGTTGTTAAACTGGATCTGGGTTCGGAATAGGACAATCTTGTCGGACATTTTCATCTGCTATGCGCATCGGACAAAGAATTCGAGTGTTATCCATTATTATGATGACAACGGCGTAGGAATGTTTTTGTTTCAGGCACACTAACATGACCGTATCATTCCATAGGACTTGTGGTAGTTTTAGATACAATGATATTTTCTGTATCGAATCAAAAAGAAGAATGTATACGTTGATGGAACTCTACAATTCAGAAAATGAAAAATGGTGATAGTTAAACAGCTGCAGCGAACTTTCATGATTTTCGACTCTCGATTAAATGGAGATTTGGTCAAATTCACTAGGTTTCACACTGCATATTGATTAATTCCATGAACGGTCATGTTAAAACATCAAGTCAATCTTATTATTGAGTCGATGAAGCTTCTTTCACTCAATCTGGCTATCAGAAGTCGATCACTTGATGTTCATACTGGGTGTCGACGTATTCTTCGGGCAAGCCATAGTTTGGGCATATTGTGTGAGTCAACCTGTATATCTACAGTGATAGAATCGAATCCATTCAGATTGGGTTTGCATCATTCGGCAGGAAACAAATAATGCTGCATGACCCGAAATAATTCGAAGCATGATTGCATTTTCCTGAAGGATCCTAGACAGAATTTCCATGCAGCTGAGATAAAATTCCTTCCACATGAGCGCAATCTTCCCGAAGTCAGCCTCAATATAAATGCTAATGGTCAGCACCATCTGGTGTAAGAATTCACCAATTCTATTCAAAATGGACTTGAGATTATTGCTCGTTCCCAAATCCAATGTCCTGAAGGATATTTCTCGGAAATCTAGGCGATTTCTTCGATCAACATTCATGCTTATGAAAAATATACCGATATGCCAGACGATATATCACAGATCATGATGGACAACAAAACAAAATGGACTCCATCGACGGATCTGGAATCATAACGTGGGATCCATCCTCACGGCGTTAATAGCTATCATGCAAAGGCAACGGCCCACTTTTTCTTCATCCTCCTCCTCAAAAATCCTCCAAAATCATCCAAAATGACCAGAGGTGCAAGACGGAGACAGTTCGATATGATGATCTGTCAAGAATTCTGTAATATGTATCTACAAATTTAGTAGAGTTCAGAAAAACTCAAGCTTATGTTTTGACAAGGGAAGCATATCACACTATACTCAATATGATGTCAGATGATGTCGATGCTATCACTCTTTCTATTAGAACGTATTTATCCATATGTTCGTTATCAGTACCAACATCCCTGTCCAATTGGAAGATCCTATGTGAGGTTCACGAAAACTTGGCTCCTGTTTCACACCCCATCAACTGCTCACTAAATACAAAGCGCAAATTCTACCTGTCCTATATACATGTGTCTACTTGTTTGGAGTTCAGCTTCCAAACAAATGCTGAAGCGCTCAAATTCTATCCAGAAGGAAACTATCCTAGCTCTAGTCGGTGATACTACATTCACGAAACCATTGAACTTTCTAGCACATCGTAGAAAGGCGGGCGATCATGATAGATAGATAGATAGATAGATAGATGGATAATAGATGTATAGATAGATAGATAGATAAATAAATACTTTATTTCTTTTCAACATATCAAAAAACACAGAGAACATATACCAAAATTATGAGATATATCACAAGTATGGAGTCCGTTACATAGTATTACAGAAAAAGAAAAAATAAGACAATGTAATGAAGTACAATTTGGACGGAGAGAAAAAATAAATGATACAAAATACTATACTATATATAGATAAGTATACATACACACACATGCATCCATAAAAATAATCAAAAACATCAAAATTCATCTAGTGAGTAGCAGCACTTTCCAATTAAGAATTCTTCCAGTCTGTTTGGTGCGGATTTTATTTTAGGATTCGGTTCATTGTATAATTTGCACCCGATAAAATGAATGAATAAATTCTTTTAGTCTGTTTTCGAATATTCTGACATTTGGGGCGAGTTCCATATTAGGATTCAGTTTATTGTATAATTTGCACCCGATAAAATAAAAAAATCTCTGATAAAGTGCCGTGCAAGGAGAATTGGGCTGTAACATATTGTGGTAGCGAGTGTTATGGTCATGTTTTAACAAGCACATTGTAATATTTTTCAAAGTATTATAGAAATGTATAAGCACCTCCAGAATATATACGCTGAATAATGTCAGGATTTTCATTTTTTTGAGAATTTCTCTACGTATTTCTGAAAAATAATAACTCTGTTCACATTATTTGTAGGTGAGCTTGTTAGGTGAGATAACAGAGTGATATTATCTAACATTAGTGAAATTCTATATGTCTTTTGACTATTATGAATTTTTGGGTGCTCCATTGACTATGACAAGCATTCCATGATGATACTAGTATCAAGGAAAATCTTCCTTCTTCGTTTCATCCCATTCTTCTATATCGATACCCGCCGTTACCTTCGATATTGTAATGACAGGATCGCCCTAACACAGAGGAATAACCATCCCTGGCCAACATTAGTCACTCGTTCCACTACGCGAGTCTCCCTCCAACTTCGCAGGGGGCTTGCTATATTTGAACGTCGGTCTAGGCGGATTCCGAAAGGAATTCCCGGTTCTATTTGCGTATGTACGCGTCTGGCAGCTATGTCGACGTTGCGACGCCCTGTACGAAATAGGGACCCTCATGAAACCGCAGACTAACAATGAGGCCTTTCAAACTGGAGCTCGCGTCTGCGACGATTAATTGAAATTATGAGGGTAATCCGTCATGACGATGATGGCAGATGATCATCGCCTCATATGCCGTATAGGTATATGAGCAAAGTGTGATTTGTCATGTGACAATACTGATGTCAATTACTCTTAGTCGAGGTCAAGTGGTGAGCGGCCGGGTTAAGTACGAAAGACTAACGAGTGAAATTGATAACAGAAACAAAAAAAACAATCGGACACCCTTCGATCATTGAACAGAGTAGATAAGTAATCCACACCCCTGGCAATACAGTTTGTTTGGAAGCAACATCTATAGTATCTATCTTTGTCTAAACAAGGATATCAGAACCTGATTCTCCCAGCATCAGTGCCGTGTTGTCAGAGGGGGTCGAATTTATTATTAATTCATGATGAAACCAAATTGAAAATCCGTAACAATTTCAGTAGTACTTTTCAGCATTTCTTGGTGGGAAAATGAACAATGACAAGGCACTGTCGCAGCTGACCTATGGGTATAATCAATAAAATCTAATCAATTCAATTTAAATTCATTTTTATCCATTCAATTTGGGAAAATGCTTCAAAATCTCGAATGATACGACAATGGTAACTCACCTATGAAATGACGTGTTTTGATCGCCGGTTCAAATTGTCTTTAACACACCTCACAACGTCTCACCATTATATCAAATCACCAAAACAGGAAATAAACTGAGTTTGCTGAGGAATTCTGAGTACACAAAACTAAACACAAGTTGAATAATATCGATAAATCAAAACGTAAATAATGACAGATACCAAACAAAGCAATAATCGCCGTCGACTGTCAATATCAAATGGCGGTGTTGCAACGTTGAGCAAAAAGTATTCATGCTGGTCCTCGAGCCCACAAGAAAGTAAAATTACTGAGTCTCAGAATAATGTAGCAATCTTCTATTGATCAGAATTGATTCATAATCGTCATGACCCAAATTTATTATTATATTTGTGCATTGAACTACATGAATTCATAAAGGACTTTAAATATTATGGACTATTTATCACTTTTTGATGATTGGATATGACAACACTGGCGACGATTGGGTACTAATATTAAGATAATTCTGGGAATTCATGTTAGCTTCAGAATATTTGTTTTGTGATCCTTCTAGTGGGTTTGTTGTTCGGAGCGGACACCAAATTTGGACAGAAATTATGAAGTTCTTTTTCGAAAAAATGATGAATGGAGAGAAGGTGTATACTAAACAAATATAATGATCGATCTCATATCGTCAGAGATATAGATGGAAAAGAATCTAGACTCACAGAAAAATGATTAACAAGACAAAAATTCCATTCACAGTAATTCATACAGTGTCTTCTGATTGCATAGTTTATGAAGACTTGACTAGTTTCTCTCGATTGCGATATTCAGTCAGAGTCAAGAAATTATAACCAATCTGAAATTGAATCAGAATTTGTCGATTTGGTAGACGATTCAAGTTTGAATAGATCTGATTATATAGGTGATCAAATGAGTGTCAGCGATTCTGGAATATTTCATGAACAAACAGGAAGTTGGGATCATGGAAGCAAGAGTTTTTGTATTTTGAAGCCACCTAGATATTTGGAGGACTACGTTGAATTTTTCAATGATAAATTAACTCCTGTATAAAATGTGTCATTTAAAGACGACTGTTTTGTCATTTTGACAGCGATAAAAGATAAAAGAGGTGCATCGTTTTTTATCAACGCCTGTTCCTCTTAAGCGTCCACATCTAGTATGCTTACGTCACTTTAATGTCTGCCCTGTCAGTTATTTGAGCATTGTTGATAATTGATACTAAACCATTACAACATGAGTCGTTAATTTATCTTGCCAAAAACACTCGAGCTTTTCTTAATTTCTTTTTAACTCAAAATTTTTCCATCAATAATTTTGTTCGAAAAACTGACATTTGACAAAATCACTCGACCTTCGGTCTCGCGATTTTGTCATGTCAGTTCTTTTCGTAAAATTACTGATTGGCAAAATTATTTCGTTACAAAAAGAGATTTATCCGATAAAAAAAAAACTCTTGTGTTTTTACTGTTGAAAAAAAGCGTGTTGTGTGAGTCACATCATTGTTCTTCATCTTTTTTTTTTTTATCTGTGGACAACACGAAAGGGAAACCTATGATGTTCGAGGAACATCGTGTTAGCCAGCGGTGGAATTTTGGGAAAGAAGGAAGGTGTTGGAATTTTTCTTGAATGTTTGGAGGTTGTAAGCATCAGGAAAGACTTCACTAGGCAAAGAATTCCACAACTTTGCCGTTCTATTGATGAATGATGCTTGGTATAGCGATGTTCGACAGGTCTCGAGCCTGACAGTGTAGGGGTGACCAGCTTGAGCTCGTCTGGTTTGTCTACTAGGAATCGCGCGTGGTGGCATAATAGATGATATTTCCGTTGAGCACCGACCGTCAAAGTACCTATGAAAAAGGCAGAGATCGCCGACCTTTCTACGATGATCTAGAGAGGTCAATGATTTGGTGAGTGTTGTGTCATCGACTAGGCGAATAGCTCTCTTCTGAATTGAATCTAAGAGCTTAAGCGTATGTTTGGGGGCTGAGCTCCAAACATGTGAACAGTACTCCAGGACAGGTCGAATTTGTGCTTTGTAGATCATAAGCAGTTGCTGGGATGTGAAGTATCTCTTCGCACGGAAAAGAAAACCGAGTTTTTGTGAAGCAGTTCTCGCAATGGACCTCACATGATCGTCCCATGAGAGAGCACTGTTGGTGGTGTCACCCAGCAAGGATATGGACGACCTCATAGGAACAGTGGTACCCGACATCATCAAAGTGGGCATTGTGTGATCAGCCTTCTTGGTGAACATACAAGCTTGAGTTTTAGTTGCATTGAACTGTACTAGATTCTCAGATCCCCATTTCAGAATTTTCGTCAGATCCTCATTTAAAGCATCGACCTGTCTTCGCCTTGCACCTCTGGCCTCGTTGGATGATATAGGGGCTCTAGAGGAAAAGGCGGAATGAAGTGTACTATCATCCGCAAAGCTATGAACTTGGCTGGAGGTCACATTCAACAAATCATTGATGTGGAGCAAAAACAAAGTTGGTGCCAAGACAGAGCCCTGTGGAACACCAGCATTGATCGTCATTGTATCAGACGAGACCCCGTCTACCACCACGTAGAGTGATCTATCTGCAAGAAAACTTGATAGTACATATCCATTTGAAGAAAGAGATGCCCAATGTACCTCGCAACAGTTTGAAATCATGTTTCATTTTGATGAATCATTCACTGGCACAGTCTCCTATCTTGCCAAAATATTGTCAATAAATTATGTGGATGCGTTGTTCAAAGGACCCTGTGTCAAATGTTGTAATAGCTAATCTCTGCCCTTCAGCATTTTGAGGTCATCCAAGAAGTAATTCATACGACTTGCTTACGCATGCTTACTTTCATACACATGGCTTGCTCCCCATCTCTCATGTTTCAATAATTCATCGACACATTTGTGAAATGCGAAAACATCGCCTATAGTAATCACCATCCGGTTACGATTCTCGAGTTCGTTTCTTGAAAAATAGGTTTTTCTCTCTATACAGGGTCTCGATCCACTCCCAATAAGCCAGCTAGAATCCTTCGATCGATAGCTCCTGAAGATGGTATTTCCAAAACGATTCGAAATGGAGTTATACATTTTATTTTGCTCCCATGTGCAATTCTAGCTGCTATGCCAATGAACCTTTTCTGTCGAAGTTAGTGTCGTGATGTTTCGTGATGTTCATCAAAATATAGAGAATCTTGGAACAATTAGTCATTGGACATCGAATAAAACACTTTTATTATTTCATGTTACCCAGGTATTTCCTATCGCCCAGTTATTCAGGTAACTTCTTGTGACAAACTCCGAATTTCTAAGTATGGTACTCAGATTGAGAGTATGATATATGAAATGAGGTGAAGGCTCAAAATAACTCAAGCCGGTCCATTTTGATACGCATGTGGATATTACGTTCATATTTTCTCGAATTCCGCATGAAAGACTGAGAAAATCATTTATCATTCATAGCTCTACCTGAAATCATTGGGGAATCATCCATGAAAAATCATTTCCAAAGGCGATCCTTCAAAATGCCGATTTCGCACTTACGTTTATATGAACTCTCTTCCCTCTCTATTCCTAGCCATGGACTGATTTCCTCAAATATTCGCTCATAATTTCAGGACACCCTAAACACTGAAGCATTTTTTTTCAGTGATATACATTCATTCTAATGTAATAAAAATACACAAAGAACTTCATGATGGAAGTACCTTCCCATTTCATATTTGAAAAAGACAACAGAACATTTTCTGAGGAGTATTCACTATTATTCCTTATCCTTGTTTGATTTCTTCGGCATCAAAACATTCGATTTCTATTTCGGAAGCCCTTATTTACTCAATACCTTATCCATTAGACATTTCATCGATATCGTTTCGCCGAACCCCAACCTCTTTAAGTGTTTTTTTATTTATTCCAGAGAAATTCTACGTATATCACGTTCTGATAAAAAATAAACGAAAGATCTTGCGACAAAAGAGGGTGTTCAATCTCTGATGCATCTCAACATTTTCCTCACGGTGTATCTAGGAATAGAACTGAATGTTCTTGTCCCTAATGACCTCTAGGAAAAGACGTTAGTTTTGGCATTTCGTGATCACATTACTAACAATATGGTCTTTGAGCATAATACGGAAATGATTCATTAGTATATGGCTCGCATTAACCAATAACAATGGATGTTATTCGTAAACAAATATGAACGCAAAAATATCGTAGAGACGAAAATAATATCAAGTGTATCATTCTTGAAAAATATATCATTATTAGAAACGACGGTTGATAGCAAAATGCTCATGTACGATAAGCATATCAACTGTATGGTTAGGAACCAAAGCCAACCTTTAATATGTCCTCTGAAAAATCCTATAGAACTCTCCATCCAACGATAAAAACACTCCACTTATTCGATCATGTGAATGTTGAAATTCTTTCCATGTTTTCAATGAATAATTATACCCACGTCTTCCAAGATATAGATCGGAATAAAATATAAGCGGAAAACGTATTTATCGAACTAGATCGGCATCAAATCATTCATTGATATTTAACAATACGAAACACGAATAATAAGTGACTACTCAATGAAAGAACCAAATATGTACCTAGTGTAGTTGAGAAGATTGAGAATTACCATGATATATTTGAGAAAACATTTCATTCATGACTGAACCATGTTCTGAAAGACCATTTTTGAGAGTGAATTTGTTGATGATCTGAATACTGGTCGAATCTTATGTTCAAGCAAAAGTGGGTATGCAGTATAGTATGTTAACAATGTTTTCTCTAGTGGAATAAACTGAGTGTTTTCGTAGTCTAACGTGATAGTTCTTTGTAATTTTGACCTATATTCTTTTGTAGTGATTTCTTCCCTAGGTATGAACATATATCGGCAAGTCGCTAGATGGAGTAACAAATGATGAAATAACAGGTCGTCTCAGTCGGTAAAACTCGATTCAATATTGTGCATCAGAGACTTGACCTCTTCCGGTATATTGCCCTCAGTTCCTATTTCATAAAATTCATTCAACTCCGTGATTTTCAACCTCAGACCTTGAATAGTTAGAGACTATAAAAGAAATATAGGTGATATAAGTAGTTTGAGTAGTAGTAATTTCAGGTCCGATATGTCAGAAATCTCTTTCACCTTCTCCATCCTCTGGCATCCTCTTGCACTAGGCATATATACAAGTGACTCCCTGCATACCATTCTCTTGATGGGTCAATACTGCTGTGAGATCTGAGACATATCCACTAGATGTCAGCACTGGGAAAAACGAAGAATGTGAAGCTGTGACTGGAAAAAGCATGAGGAAGTTCTGACTGAACCGATTTTCATTCAATCTCCACTTCGATCATTATTCCAGTTCAGTTAATCAACTGTGTTAATGATCAAATCAGTTCAAAACTCTGGATTGACTGAAGCAAATGGAAAGAAGTTAAAAACTAACGTTCGGAGAGTTATGAGGATTGGTGGTGATGAGCACTCAATCGATGAACTATTTAGAGTTACTAAGATTCGAGACAATTTATTCCTAACACTCAACTGTTTTACACAAAGGAGGATGGAAAATTAGGATAATATGAGGCAGTGGCTTCAAAAAACTGACTTTTAGTATCATTGCTTGTTATGTTGATGAATCATCCAGGTTTTTCCAACTCACAGCAGTGATAACCTGCTTGTCTTATCTTCAAAACTTCGTTTCCAAAAGCAAGTTTGGAATCTATCAGATTCACAGTATTTTTTCCTGATTTCTTCGAATGAACAAGAAATCTATGCTGCTACTGAAAGAACTATCTTAGTGAACCAATCAATTATTCTTCTATCTTTTGACAACATGGAATGACAACCTATAATGTTCGTGAAACGTCATATCAGCCAGCTATGAAATGCTGGGAAAAGAGAAAGGTACTTGAGTTTTTCTTGAAAGTTTGGAGGTCGTACAAATATCACTAGAGTAAATACATCACTAGGCGCGGATAATTCCACAACTTTGCATATCTATTGATGAAAGATCATCGGTAGAACGAACTTCGACAGGTCTGAGCCTGAAAATATTGGGGTAAGCAGTCTGAGCTCGTCTAATTTGCCTTCATGGAATCGCTCATGGTGGAATAATATACGAATAATATATCAATGAATTCGTGAGCTTCAGCGTATGTTTGGTTGTTGAACTCCATACATGTGAACAGTACTCCAGGACAGGTGGAATTTGCATTTCGTAGAACATGAGGGGTTGCTATGGTTCACTCCTCAGTACGCACCAGAAAGCCAAGAATCTGTGAAGATTTCTCGCAATGGACCTGACATGGTCGTCCGATGAGATGGCGTTGTTGATGGTGATACCGAGCATGGATATTGACGACTCCATTGGAATGGTGGTACCCTTACATCATCATAGTAGGCATTGCGTGATTCGCCTTACTGGTGAAGATAGAAGTTCATCATACTGATGATGAATTATTCATCATCAGTGTGTTTGTGCGCTACCTCAAAACTTCGGAAGGTGGAACTCAAGTGATTTTGTCTGGAGAAAATCATCGAGTCAAATCAAAACATGTATATCGACAATTGAACATGGGTTATTACTTCAACTCTTGATCAACGTTAGGTTGTTCGATTATTTATTGATGATTGATTAATAGAAATTCATATTTACCTACGTCATTTTATAGCATATGTGATTATTCTCTTCACCGACAACTTGAAATCCTAGTGACACAACCGATCTCAGTCTCCGGATACCAAACCCATAATCGATTTCAACTGTGATTTCCATCGATCACGAAACTTTTCGCTCACCTAAATAGAGCACACAAGTGTTGAGTTCACTCTGCTGAAACGGTTCCATCAGTTTTTTCATCGCTATCAATAATTCGTACAAGATTTAATTAATTATTCTCAATGAAACTAACGAATGTACGATTACAGATACAAATCGAGATCCTTTACAACGGAGAATTTCCATAATTCAAATGCTGTTAAATGGCTCTGCGAACGGGAATACTAAACACATCCGCTACTGAGGAGAAACTGTGCTCAATGTAACAAATGTCACTGGTCTCAGAGATACTGGTGACGTGTACATCCATCTCTAGGAGAGTAATTTCTAGGATTATTCGATCTCACGCCTCATTAAAATAATTTGAAACGGTTGTGCAAACAGATAATTCACACAGTTGCAGAATTGATAGGTGTTAGAAGATGCAGTGATGATAATTATGTAGATCGCTCATCAGATTGTGAGAAATGGTGCAGATTCCTTGGGCTCTTTGCATTTCTCCGCATAGTATCAGAACCACGAGGAGAGCCAACAAAGTTCAATTCGAATCATTTCTTATTCTTGTCGTGAACATGCTGAGATCAGTGATTCATCATTTCCTACATATTCATCAATCAAGTTATAGGAAATCTCACTGAAGTAACAAGAACATCATCTCAAATAGAGCCAAATGATCAATTATCAATATCAATTTATCTTCCAGGAGTATGGATTTCCGGAAGAGCATCGACTTCGATACCATAATGGAATGCACAAGTCTAGCAGCGTCGACAGAAGAAATTTTATGGTCGGATGATGAAACTATTATTGCAGAACAGGAAGTCATTTGGAACGAAGGTAGGAAGCTCTCATTATTTTTGTACTTTCGAACCGAAATTTATGACTATCCTATACTTGTTGTCCATTATAATCGTTGATATCGGGAGGTAAATGATACAAATTAGGATCAACAACAATGTTCGTGGAAATTTCCTTCCTGTATTGCTCGAAAGAGAACACTGGAAACTGAAAAAACTGAAATGTTACAGATCAATCTCCTACAATTGATATTATGTTGAGTCATACGTTTACACTGCTGATAATGAATATTCAGACATATCAAGAAGACTTCTCAGGATCATTTATATTCGAGGAAATTCAACAAGAGATTCATCAACAATTTTTAACAATGGTATATGTGAAAGCTGAACTATGAACCCGAACTGCTGATACGAATTGCCCAATCAGCAAAGAAAATCATTTTCGTGAACATAATGGCATACACCTTCTGAAGAGTTACCTGTCATTGAGTATAATAAATTATAACTGATCTCCGTATATGAAATATATGAACCATTATTTGCGAAATTCCTTGAGCATATTACAGGTTACATTTCCTGTACGAAAAATGTGCCTACATATATTTTTTTTCTACTCTTGAAGATATTTATTTGTGATTGAATATTTCCATTGTTGCGAAGATCACAGTATTTCATCCACCTGTTCATTCCAGAAATGCAATGGGTATTATGTCTGTGGAAATTTGAAACGAAAAAACGAATGAAGGAACAAGAAAAGTGTTGTTTACTAGCAATATAATCTGAATGAGTATATTATAGAATAGAAGAATGTATATGGAAGAATGAGCTATATTAGAATTTGATAGATGCATATCTTGGGAAGATTCCTCAACTATAGAAAGAGGAAGGTTATGACCTGATCACTAGTTTTGGATTTATCAAGAAAAACAAATATTCATAATGGATATGAATGACGATAAGAATAAGAGCTTGTTGGAGTTCAGGTGTCAATGTGACAATAAGGAATCGACAAGACGTTGAATCTCAGACAATAAATCGATGGGATTGTTTCTCTCAAATTGATTTATTCTGAATCGAAATCGAGGTACAATTCACTATTTCTAATAACAAATGCCAAATACTTCATTGAAAGCTCAATAAAACAACTTTTTTTTCATAAATTTATTGGAATATATACATTTTTTGTAATGTGTCACTAGGCGAAGTGCACATTCGTGATTCATGAAACGACAAATATGATCAACAGCTCGTTCGCGAAGATTTCTCGATGATCATTATCGGCGCCTCCGAATTGACGATGGCTTGCTGAGAATTTCCTCTCGCCAACATTGTCAAAAGAAGTTTAAAAAAAAATTGAAACGACCCGGGAGGCCATAAATCTTTGCATCCATGGCCTGCTCCGCAATAAATTGAAATGTACAGTTTGTTAATTAAGCCGTTTCCATTTTGAAACGACAAATGACAAATTCGCCGTCAAAAAAATCGAGAATTTGTCGGCAATTACATATTTTTAGGTCATCGCTCGGAAAATATTGTTATACATTATTTTTATTATGAGAAAGTCGAGGCAATGAAATATTCCAGCAATTTGTTTCAGTCCCTGCCGACATTAACACTTGCACGGAAACAGCAGTTCAAGTAGTGAAACTCTTTTTTCCTCTAATTGAGTGGAAAGTTGGATTCCGTTTCTTCAATCAAGAAAAAACTGGCGATCCTCAACCAGCAGGAGTTCACCAAAATATTTGGAGCTTGAGAGAATATCCAAGATATGTTCGTCGATACGTAATATACAGAGTGTCCATAAATATCTTCTCCTGACTCATGAAACTATGATAAGATGAGGTGATTAAAGTAGGCTCTTCTATATCTATAGCAAATTGCCACAACATGACGTTGAAATCTATCTGATGATTTTTTTCAAGTACGCCACTAACTATTCTCTCATTCAATTGGTCATTAGTGGTCCTATTGAGTATTTATGATATTCTCTGGATTTGCTGGATATATAATTGAAAAAAATCGAGTTCGCGTGATTCAAACTGGCAATCCTGTTGAATCCTTCGATTATTGTCAATTTTCTAAGAAACCAGAGAAATACCACAAACCCTCAAGAAAACCTAAAGTTAGGTGATGAATAAGAAAGAATAAAACAAGCATGGGATCTTGTCAGCGTATTCACAAGAAGTCCATCATTTTTTATAAATACTACTTAACATTTGAACACTTTCTATGCTTATGGAAATGTTACAGCATCATGTTTTCCATGCAGAATAATCTTGTCTGATATTTAGTCTCTTCACCATAGATTTCCGGTACACCCTGTATTTCGTTCTGCAATCCTTGGAAACAAATCTCTCCAACCAGCTCCTCAATGGCAAAACTAACTATTCTATCATTTATTTGGTCATCAGTGGTCCTATTGAGTATTCATGATATTATCTCGATTTGTGGATATATAATTGAAAAAACTCGAGTTCGTGTGATTCAAAATGGCAATCCTGTTGAATCCTTCGATTATTGTCAATTTTCTATAAAACCAGAGGAATACCACAAATCCTCAAGGAAACCTAAAGTTAGGTGATGAATAAGGAAAAAGAAAACAAGCATGAGATCTTGTCAGCGTATTCACAAGAAGTCCATAATTTTTTTAAAATACTACTCAACATTTGAACACTTTCTATGCCTATGGAAATGTTACAGCATGTTTTCCATGCAGAATAATCTTGTCTGATATTTAGTCTCTTCGCCATAGATTTCCGGTACACCCTGTATTTCGTTCTGCGATCCTTGGAAACAAATCTCTTCATCTAGCTCCTCAATGGCAAAATGATCCCAATCTCAGTGAAATGAAAAGACACCTGTATGTGGGAATATACAATAATGATTTCTAAAAGAAACAATCATAAGACTTCGTCATCTAGTCAGGAGATCAATCAATCATCCGAGATGTGTAGAATTTGAACCTACTATTTTTTACATTCACCGCCATGCCTGAGTATACAGACTCGACCCCTTTCAGTGTAAAGTATGTACACTGCGATATGTATAAGTGAGGCAACTGTGGCTCATATTATTCAATCATATAGTCGTTCTTGGCTCACCCTGACTCTTTCTTGAATCATATTCGTCCTCCTGTTCAGCATGTCCCCTTCTTGGGAGAACACAAACAGGAAAATCTCGAGGTTTGTTGGCGAGTGCAGAAGTCCAATGCAGTTGAGGTACTCTGTACACTGAACAGTTTGTTGCTAACACTCAGTGCCAAAGAATACAAGACAGTCCTGGAATTATCACAATCTGATGATATATATTTATGTACATCAATCTGATACATATATATTTATATAGACAACAAAATCCAGTCAATACACGACTTCGTCAAATTCCCTTGCCTCTGCCGAGATCTCAATTGGTAAAAAATTCTTTCATTTACAATGGAGGAAAGATGTTTAATCACCTCTCACTTTCGATGAAAAATATAGGAAACTATGTACTATTCAGGAAAGCGGTTAAAGAATTTTCACTTTGTAGACCATACTATGAGATTCGCGAATTTTTTGAGGAAAGAATTTGAGATGTTTTCTGATTTTATAAATGCCTATTCTCTGTGTATTTTCATTGATTGACTATTATTTCATTTTGAGGTTTCAATCCGTATTACCTTCGTATTGTTTGTCCTATTGGCACTTAGTTTTATATTTGCTTTGTCCATAAGATGTATCAATCTCTGACAATGAAGTGAATTTGATTGATTGATTGAAGTCAGTACGGCAAAAATCGCAAAAATCGATTTTCCATACTTGCTGAGGGATCCAATTCGCAGGGTATTTATCCTCTTCCTTGACTCGCAGCACACTATATCTCGGAGTACTGGGACACTTCTGAATTTTGAATTTTCTTCTCATCCTGAATGAATGTGCACGTACCTCAACCTGATTTCATCACAATGAAGTTCGTTAGTTGAGTATCGGAGTTGACTGCGTTTGTGGAGTAAAGTATGCCGTGAGTTTCACGAACATTTGTGAAATTAACAATTACCTTACATTTTCACCATATCACCAAGTTGTCAGTGCGTTGAAAATTCAAGGCATGGGTGGGCCTTTCACACAATTGCTCGTCACCTCATCATTGGCTATTGTGCTCGAATTCATATTCGCACACGGTCAAAAAAATTCGAAGTCGATTTAATTGTTGCACCAGCGTGAATTCTTGAAGAAAGCTTTTAATTTGAGTAGTCAGAGTCCGTGCGCCCAAATAACGGTACACTTTTTATCCTTATTAATTGTCTTCGCGGTAATAACAGCTTTTAGAATGATTACTGCTCGATGCTTATCGATAATTATGGATTTTACATAATGCTCGTATAAATAATGTAGCAAATTTCACTCAGTTTCGAAAACACTTTCTTAATTTTGGTAGCGAATGAATCTGACGATATTTAAAAATTCATCATGAACAGTATCTTGGTATACCGCATCAAAAAACGACAGGTTCTTAATCAATTTAATGGAGAGAAATACGAAAAACATGAATGTTAGATCCGGTGATTCCACAGAGGTATTAAAGTGGTGAATCTCAAACGACAAATGGTCATGTAGACGTGACTCCAAAGAACACAATCATTAATAAACTACAAGAAAATGCGCTGATTGAATCACTATATTGAAAAAGGGATATATTCATGTCCGAATATTTGGTGGAGGACCCGGTTTCTAATCAATAACTCATAAACTTGTCGCTTGGTTCTCTGCTGCAACATTTCGAAGAATATCCTGGGAACGAATCCTCCTTGCATGATGCTGTACCTCTAGAAATACCATATCGATAATCGATAAATAATTGTACCTCGATTTATTGAAGAACATATTCTCTCAAAAAGTAAGGAACTAATATCTTTCGAGTGCTAAATCATGTTCTCGGAAGATTTCATCTAGAAAGGCGTCTTGTAACGTCGACGAAATATAACTTGTCGATAGCTTTCTGCAACAATAAATCCCATTGGCGAATTAACAGCGGTCAATGTTTCTGCTCGATTGAAGTTTTTGATCATGTCGGAGTTTTTGCGAGTGTATGGCGAGAGTAATTGCAATCGAGGATTGATGAACAGATAAAGCTTCATGTAATGATTCATGTTTCTAGTGAGGAACGAGTAATTTTGTACGGAAATGTATATGCAGTATAACAAGGTGTGATATACGAGCATAAAGAAATGATTTGATATATTCGAGGAACTAGTACTCATGAAAATAGAAATGGTAGAGTATTTTGTTGGTGTGATCCTTTTCATACATTCATCATGTAGTTACAAACATGTTATACTGCTATTCTTTCCAACAATGAGAATGAAATACATTTCATTTCGCATGATTTTGTGTGAATGGAAAATAGATATCAATGCATCTGTGCATGTATCAGAACTGGAGATGATTTCTATTCGCACATTAACGTTAGGAAACCAGAAACCTGAAGGAGTTTGACGATTCTTGCGAGGAACGTAGTCCGTATGCAATACTCGATTTTTCATGGAATACAACCTCATCATCAAAAATTCGTTCAGCATAATTGTAATCAATAAAATCACGTAACTCCTCCTCGTTTTCTTGGCGATTCAAGACAGATTAAGATCTACCGTGTGAAAACAACACTTCACTTTTTCTCCTCCGTGTAATTGCAGATTGAATGTGGATATCAATTTCAACTGAGTTGAAACTGAATATCGGTAGGAAAATAGTAGAAGTTTTTCTCCCTTGCAGCATGTTTGTATATCACGGGTTCTTCCAGACAGGCAGAAATACATATATACTAAACTACTACTACTTGGATTTTCTTTATTCGAATATACTGAAGAAGTGATTGAGATTGAATGAAGTTTCACTTCACAAATATTCAATCTATCAGCAATGTGGGAGAACAATATATAATGATATTTCTTGACAAAATCCGAAAATCAGTCAAGAAGATAAAGTTGATTAATATCCAAACCCTGCATCCAGGCCATAGATCTTATGCGTAGCTTTATGATCTGAGATCCAGGCCAAAGTGTACATAATACATCATACAAAATAGTAAACTATCTATAGTAAATCCGCTCTCATCAATCCACTCGGGTACCGTTCGGTACCCAGACACATACAGACATATTTCAATTTATTCAAGACTCACTCCTGAAGTCTCAAATGTCAAGAATCTCAAATGCCCGACGCAAAGTTAACTCTGATTCATTCAGCTAAGCTGCCGATTTCCTTTCTAGGATATGCGCTGGTAGTGTCAAACAAACTGACAATTTGATAACAAACAATTGAGGCTGGATAAAAAATCGAATGCCTGATTATCACATTCATTCACAATCGTTTCAGAGGTAGTTTCGAAACAAATTCTAGATTGTGCTCTCACCATCTGTTTTACGTAATTAAATTTTGGGAAGAACGCTTCGATGGCAGAACTGAACCTTGGTGAGAATATATCCCCTCCAAAAGTAATGTTCCAACAATGTAGAAATCATCTTGATAATTATTATGCAAAACCAGTGTACATTTATTATCGATATCTTCAGTTATGAAAGAAATATATCAAAAATATTATCCATAAGTAGGCAAACCAGTCCTCGAGTTCGATTATTCTCGAAATAAATCAATGGTATGTATGTTGCAACCCGCGTCGGACGAACTTTATTGTAACCTGATATCAAATAAAGTTCAGCACACGTTTTTCATGCCTGACCTTCGTCAGAGTTGATTTCATCTAGAAAGTGGAGATATTTCGATCGAAAATACAATCGTACCAGTGAATGAAATTGAGAATATATGCTTGTGAGATACTTGAAAGGGAAGAATCTCAAGGAATTGCTCATGTATTTCTAGTGTTCTGCATATACAACACTATTGCGATCTTCACTGTAACACATTATGAGTTGGATCTCATAACAGCCAATGATTATTTTCTTGAATAATCGAATATTTCATGCAATCCTGCCAACGTTCATACAACCATTTGGGATTATGTCGTCTCAAATGAGTGGATGTCACCGTCTTTGATTCGTCGAATTATACTGCATCCAATGGAATGGAATCTGTACCTACCATATCCTTCACTACCTACGTGCCTCATGATCAGATTAAAAGGCTGTAATCAACACAATGAATGTTTAATGGCTTCTAAATTGACAAAGATGCGGTACAAGTGATGAAATGGGTTTTAAAATCCTGCACTATCGGAAATGGTCATAATAATCACTATAATAATACATTTTACAATCAAGAGTGCTTGATTTATTGTTGGATCCGCCCACTGGAATAGGATTTTAATTAGTTTCTGTATATCGAAACGTAAAATGGAGGGTATAAAAATGTAATTACTTAATTGATCACGACAATGCAGTTCGATTCTAATGAAGAATGATCATATCAGTTGAATAATTTGATACAATATTCTCTCGCTATTGGGTCTTGTAAACATGTCATTGAGTCTTTTTTGTGATCTCCATTTATAGAAGTTTGTTCTATCTATATAGATTTCGAAAAATCGAGTTTCAACTACATGGTAGAAAAATATATTGGTGGAAATTGGTCCAGCTTTTCGACGTGACTGGTTTTTCTGACTAAAAAGAGCTCTACCTTATAGATTAAGAATGGTGAGAGGCCAGTTGAAATGATGATGTTTCTATTTTGATCACTATTGAGTGACAGAAACGTTGGGTCTGGAAGCATCTTTCATTCCAATAGCATCACCTAGAGCTCCAAATATTGAAAAATTACAAATGGGAAATGATTTTTCGTCATCATCTGTTACTTTTGAAATAACTTCAATGAATTGATTCCGATGGGAATTTGTATTCTACTATGTATCTAGACAAATACCTGTCTCTCTCTCACATAGTTTATGAAATCTTCAGCTCCATTTGGAAGACAAAACATCCCTTCAGGGTAGGTGGAATTTGCGTTTTGTAGATCATACACATCGTGATCGTACAACACATTTATGTTTTCCCTCCTCAACGAGAGTCAGCTTAAACAAAATTTCAACTTCTAGTTACTGATGAAGAGCCGATAAAAACTCGACAGAGACAATCGTACACAGTACAGTTACTGTGACTTCACTCCCAAAGGAATACAAGTTTTCACGATATAAGAATTCACTTCTGGAGCAGATTATGTAGGTGATTTTCACAACATTCAAGTTCTTTTGGAATCTCATTATTACCACCACCTGTGGCTTCTCTTGGAGCTCTTAGATGCCATCTTGTATCACACCATCATGGGCGCATGCCCTCACTCTTGGCAGGATTTTTATTGGGTGAAATAAGGCTTACGCAGCAGGAGTTTAATTAGTGGGCACATTCTGAATTATTAGCACTTATGGCCCCTTTATTTATTTATACAGAAGAGCATTAATTATTTGTGATGGTATTCGTTATTTATTGAAAGCGATCGCGTACTTACCGAGAACGAGTACTATGTGGATATAAAGAAGTTTGAGTAATGGAAGTGTCGATATTAAATTTGTGTTCCGTTTGTAAATCACTTCAGCGCAATCATTGTTTGTTCAACGCGTTTCGCTGAGATATTTTATCCATTTTCAGTTCTCACGATGATGATTAGTTTATAATATATTATGATTCTATGGGGGCTTAGCTGAATGGGGTTGCTAATTTTGAACAAAGGATTTTGGTTTCTTCTCCACCCCCTGCAGAGCTGTTATTTATGATCTCCCATCGATGCTTTCCGATGATAGTCCGGAGTTTCCTCGAAATCAGCTCTAGCATGATCAATGAAGCATACATACACGTCTCTTGTGATGATTGTGGATGTTCATAGTGATTAGTGAATATCTTGATTCGAAATCAAAATAACCAGAATAAAAACGGAAAAATTTTGAAATATGCAGGTTGTCCGATATCCCCTCATGACTTAGACCATAAGAGATACGGAAGAATTATAACTCAATGTTTCTTGGACAGGCAATCAACTACGTTGAGTCGGACAAGATACCCTATGTCTGAAGAAATTTCTGAATTGCTCTCGTAACTCCGACTATACTTCACCACTTCAAATATATGAGAATTTTTATTATTATATATATTTTTGTCCTCAGAAACGAGGAGAGAAATCTGTGAAAATTCATAGTTTTGCCTCCGAATGAGATAGTTAATGATACTTTTCCATTCGAGTATGAGTCATGAAATAACAATAAGTTATATAATATGAACCCATATCATCATGAAGACAACTTCAGGAAATCTCAATGAAGTAGATGGATAAAATTGGTGAAGAAAGAGGATGAAGAGATCTTCCAGACGATATATCACAAGCCAAAACTCCCCATTCTAAAGAAGATGAAGGTAGGAAGCGCATTTTGACGTTGCAGAATGTCAATTCATAATTCAAATTTGACGTGTTTCGGGATATAATGCATTCATTCCTTTTGGCTTTCACAAACTGTAGAATGGAATGAAATGGCTGACGACGATGCAAACAAAATAGTTGCAATTCAGTTCTATTCGATCCAGGATTCACAGTTTCATGACAATTATAAGTTTATTTTTCAATCTGAGTAACATCAAGGGTACCATGTGAGATCTTCTGTTCATTGGGATCGATTTCGTGACGGATGGAAGGTCTGGATTCCATCTAATCCAATTCTAATTTCATCTATCTAGTTGAAACGATGAATCTCTAAAACTGATTCATTGATTCGCTTATGATATGATATATCTGCCCCATATAATACGGTGAATCTTCGTGTACCTGCAATGTGCAAAGTCAACAGAAACTGATTTGGAATTTCCTTCCATTCGAACAGTTCGTCAAATTTTACCAAAATGTTCGAACATTCATTTTGCTTCCGTTGAAATTCATTACATTCTCACGTAGAATCATTTAAAATTGCTTATTCTCATCCCTCGAGCTTAAGAGTGATCTTTCTTTTTGATTTCGAACGCATATGTGATGATTTGACTAATCAATCGAGAGTGAAACCTCTCGTTGAAGAATAAGGTGAAGGTGAATCTTTATCGAACATCGATATACAGTAGAGCTCGTTGGGCTCGATGAATGATTTAGTGAAAAATTATTTCTCGAATTCATCGATACATGAATAATATTACTATGAGCTAGTTATGATTGAGGTGATAGATAACCTCTATTCTGCTCCCGTTGAGTTCCTCAAGGCAGCTTTTAATAGTGAGTCGCCGAGATTGTTATATCAACGACTATTATTACCGTGTTCATAGGGAAATTAAAATCGACAGGCGAACAAGCTGTAATTCATATTGCTGTTTGAGAGCTATTAGGATCATCGTTGTTGAAAGTCAGAGGAAGGAAAACGTTGAAGAGTATTTATCCCGAATATGATGGCTACATTATCGACGACACGATAGTGGGGAGATCGTGGGGAGACATAAAATTCGATCGGAATCTTAGATTTTCATTCCAACGAAGACGTCGTTATTGTGCTTCTAACCCCCTCCATTCAATTGGACTATCATACTCGTAATGGAGTCCTGAAAATACACCAATTGAAAATCTGTTCTCTCCACCAGAATCTCTTTTGACGGGATGAGAGAGAAATTTACTAGGGAATTGAACTTGTCACTGTGACTGTTGAAAGGTCACTGATTGTTTTCATAATGATGAATGATACAATGACCAATGATAACATTGGATTGTGAGTGTTGTCGCTCTTTAAAAAAAAAAACGATGATCTCTGGCTAATTTCAGACTGAGTCTATGGAGAAATAGTTTCGAAAGGGGCCGAAGGAACAAAAACTGAGGTGAATATTTCATATGCTTCAGGAGGAATTTTTCGAAAATGAACACAAAATATGGATTGATGCACATGCGATTGGTAGCCAAAATATGAGAAATGAGCATCATCAAGAATGTTTCCAACGATTTCCTGAAATGTTGAATTTCAAAATTTCCTTCTGTACAACGCTTTGTCGACGAAATTGATATTTTTTTGACATATGGAAGGTTCAAAACAGACTCAACACTAGACACCAGGTGTATAAGAGAATTTCAGAAATCCACTACATATTTCTCAACATTTCTGGAAGATAAGTGTGTTGCAGTGATCCCAGAAATTGCAGAATTTTTACTTCCTCGATTCACCCTATATTGAAAACCACCCTATATTGGAGATCGATGAAGTGGTCATTTGGAGGGAGGATACAACGGAAACTCAGTTCTGGAGTTTCATCTCGATAACTTCTATTGGATGATCAATCTAGGTCAGCCGAAAATGATTTTTTGTTCTTGCAAATCCGTTAACAGGTTCCAATTTGAGAGGATGCTGGTTTTGGAATCGCACACACTATATGTAGATATTAGTGCTCTCGAAACATCTATTTTTTCTCTTACTCAACCTTTCTCGTATCTCTTAGGCTCCTCTAGATCCCGATGATTCCGATTCAAATAATCAACCCTAGATAGGCCATAAAACACCTCTTTTTATGATTATATGAAACACTGTTCATATGTCAAATGAAGCAAAGATCTTATAAATCTATTAGTATATTCACTATTACCTCAGTATTTTTTTCAGGAGCTATCAAGATTATTGTTATTATGATGCTATTAATAGTATTTTTTACGTCCAACTAACAGATGTTGTATGCGCCGTTCAATCTGAATCCCTTCATTGAAATGTTTATTGCCTTGGCTATTAGGCTTTCTTAGAGATGTGTGGCCTCTTCATCGGAGATATATATTTTCAGTTAATCACCATAAGAAAGTTCATTCTAGAGAGTGATTTCAATGGGAATTATGTCTGTATGTCGTTACTTTAACAACATTAAAAATGAATCAGCTACAGTTAGTTAATTTGCAGTCTTCTCTACAGGAAATTTTGTATACTCGGGGTAATAATCCTCTCATTCACTACTCCGTTATTGCGAGAAATATTGTCATTGTTCATTTATTTATTGACTAGAAATATTATTTCCGAGGCAAAAATAACAACTCGCTTTTGAAAATTCTAGATTTGGATATGTAGGTATGGGTAATATTCTCCTCATATATATAATATAATATAATATAATATATATAATCTCTCTATTAGCATCAGTTCTCAAGTATAAATAAAATAGTGTAATGAAATAAAAAGTTAAATTAGCAGTATAAATCTGAAAGCTAAGGAAAGATATTACAATGATGGGTTATAGATCTGGCTTCTAAATTCTCTAAATGATTATATATATATATATATATATATATATATATATATATATATATATATAGTGGATCAGTGAAAGCTTCATTTTCATTTGTCCTATGGTAAGAGTTAGTGTGGAATAGTGGAAGTTAGAGAAACACTCAAAATCTTCCCCACAAATTCAATATTGACCTTGATAGTAAGAAAATATTTCGTACACGAGAAAAATGGAGTACCATATTTCAATCTTCCTTAGTTGCTACTCGAGTTCGAGGAAAAATGAGATATTCTGAAGAAATGGAGGGTCCTTATTCGAGAAGTATTTCGTGATGTTAAAGATGGAGACAGATCAAAGAGTGAAAGCAAGAATCAACTGAATAGGTTTACGCTCACAGAGTTGGGCCAAAGACGAGTCGAATGTTAGAAGCACGGAAACTAACAATAGTCTTGTTCTAAACGTCAAGACTAGATCGTCAATATCAAATTTTCAAAAAGTAGTTGACTGTCGAGAAGAAGAAGAGGTGAAAAATACAAAGTAGAAAGTGGCTCTCGAAAGCGCATGTAATACCTGCTCATATATCATCATTATCATCATACAATTCGGCTAGAATGATAGTTGAGTCTCCCAACATCATGGAAAATATATCTGCCTTTATCAACCACAACTATCGTCACCGAATATGTTCGGTGCTATTGTCGATCATCGTTGACGAACAGAAGGAACTGCGTCAACGTGGTCATCGATATTTTCGCTAAATTCGTCGGTAAAAAGATACCCGCCGTGTCGGGAAAGCCCACAAGCACACCTCAACCCATGCAGATCACCCTTCCACCAGACTGGATTTCGTCCTACCACACAGTGCATTCGGTCGATTATCGAGGTGATACTCATCAGGACACAAGTGCAATGGAAGTGCATAGACGGTCAGTCAAACGTTCGCCGAGTCGAGAAGAAGAACTATTTTCGTCCGATCGTTGAAACGGTTTTCACGTGGTGGTTATTTTGTCACTTCGTTCTGTCTGGGAATGTCGAGACGAATGTTTTTTTTTCCGAATGCAGTGAGTTCAAGTGATAGCGCCATTTGTGTATAAACAAAAAGTGTCATTGTCACTTTCTTAAGTGGAACCGGAGCTGAATGTTTACAAAGTCAAATTCTTCTTCCAGTTCTATAACTCCATTGTTGATGTGATCGCTTTCGCGGTTGAGGTAATCGGAAAAGAACTTGACAAAAAAATATTGGTGGATATCACATGTTCAAAGGAATTCAACTATGGAATTGATCCACCAAAAGAATTGAATTTCAACATCATCTATATTTCATCATCATTTTGAACTAATGATACATGAGTTTGAAATGTTATCCTACCTGAAGTAATCAGTTATCCTCATAGACCTCCCAAAGTGTTCCATTTCACAGAGGGTGAAAAACGCTGACTTTGTTTGAATGCCACAAAGTGATTCTATCACAGAGTAACAGGAGGCTGTTTAGGAATAAATTTCAGGACATGCATTTGGTACCCACTTCTGGTTATTCAGAACATCTCGCATAATTTTGACTTTCTCTGTTGGATTGTCATTAGTATTTCATGCAACTAGAATTGGAAGAAATCTGACATGAATCAGAGTTACATATTTCGTAGTACCATGAAACATTTAACCTCATGCCTTCAGCTGAAGGATGAACTCAATCAATTTACTTCAGGTAATCCACTTGAGATCGAATTTCTGACTGAGACCACATTAGAATTCCTGTAGAATATGTTCATCAGACCCACCACCCCAACTATGAACAATCAAATCCTAATTGACTGAAATGCCACTTCACAATTGGATGTACTCTCAGAAACATGTCAACATTCTTTATTTCTGTCCGTCCTATGAATCTCTCAGCATGAAATCCTTGAACGTGTTAGGAATATCAAACACCTAACTGGACGTCTCCATGAAAGTTTAAAATATTACGAATCTGTCCACTGTTGAAGACAAGAAGTCGTTTCTATGAGGTCGTCTAGCTCTAATAACAGGCTATCCAACATGTGAGACGTGAATTATAATTTATACCACTTTTATACCTCATCATCTGCATATACTGTTGAAAACCGTTGAGTGCTCGTACAATTGAATATACCAACCAATCCAAATCAAACCCATTTCATGAAATGTCAGAAAAATGTCGCGTTAGTCTGTGAGGGAGAGTTTTCCATTTCATTTCAATTTGATTTTCTCGGTACCCTACAGTCGGTCTGAAAAATCAGTCAACCATGCTCAAAGTGTTTCCTTGACTGACTCATGAGTTGATTTTGATGGCTGAGAACTCAAAACTGAAAGACGATTAGGGTGGAAATTCTTGGAATTCATCGAAACATCCTTATTCCAGAAAAGGGATTAAAAAACCATCAGATGTCGTGCCCAAGCATCGGAGACTATACTTGACGGATTTAGATAACGATGAAAACCATCGCAGTTTGGAGTCATGTCGTGTGAATAAGGATATCATCTTCGATCATATGAGGATATCATATCTTTCACCAATGATCAGAAATATCAGGAGACATCTCACCATCATGCAAAGAGAATTGAGGAGGAGCTGAACCATACACATTCATTACATGTTGAGTTCATGCTTGTGTTTCTCACGTAGAAATATCAATGAACAAACTGGAAAACTATACATCCAAGAACATACTTCTCACCCTTCACCCAAAATTTATTGCTTGAGTTATTTTAGATTTTGTTTTCCATTCTTGGTCGTTGTGGATATAACGGATTACCTACTCACGTAGTAAATGAGAACCGAGGTGAAAACTCTCGAACCGATCTCAACATGGAAACTTCGGAACCATGAATTTTTTGAAGACTTTTTTGAGATTGTTATTCAGAAGGCATTCAAATATTGATATTTATCAATAAATATCTGACTTCGGTTCGATGAAAACAGGAATCAAAATCATTCACTTCCCTAAAAACTAGCTTGAGGATAGATGGAATGACACATTCGATATATCAGTTGATCCTCAGAACAGTTCAATTATGCAGAATGTTCCTTCCAGAATAAGCAAGTGGGTATCATTTCATGTACATACTATGTCAATATTTTGCCGAGCTGTTTCAATAGTACGATAGTCCCATTTCAACTTGGTATAATAATTGATTATGTGATGTGAATATTCTAACTATTACAGTAGCATATCAACTACTGGTGCAGTTATTATTGCGAAAGCCATTATCAATCTTTGGACATGAAACGTATGCACAGTGGGAAAGAAACTCTTAACGTCGACAAACTTTCGTTACATTTTGACTGATCGGAAATTGAGCGTGAAGAAATGCCTTCTGGGCATCTGTCGCTTTGTTCCGACGATGATTACGACATCGATGCAGGTGAGTCCATTCAGGATCAGAAATATTTGATGAATCATTACAGGAATTTGTGTAAAGATTGTTTTTTTCTTCTGAGGAAAAGAAAATAAATAATAATCAATCTCCCAGGGAATGTTATTCTTGAAGGATGGTCATTCATATCACTCGAAGATTAGGATTATCTTCGATTAAGAGTTGTAGAATAAAGAATACTGAAATTATCTTTCTGAACATATTTTCACAAGTATTCATTGTTACTTTCATAAACGTTGATTTCCAATCACTACCAATTCTATTACTAACAGCGCGCTTTAGGATTGGAGCTATCAGTTGTAAATGAATTCAGTAGTGATTTCAAAAATTTCCAGAACTATTCATTCAGTTCCATCATTTTTCATGGAGGATCTCAAATGTCGCTGAGAAAATATTAGATTTATCATTTTTCAGATATTTACCAAATTTCAGATTCTTGGACATTCTTGGACAGGTAATAGAAACACTACATGATTGATCACGTGTTTTTTGAGATGAAATGGTTATCTTCCATTAAGTTAAGTTCCATTTGTTCTTGCTTCCAAGGAGTTTTACAACCAAATTTCCAGATAAAATCGAAGTGATACTCATTTCAGACCTCTTTTCATTCCCAATACAATAGCATAAATCCGAATACAATATTCATCCCGAACAAAATGGAGATTGATACTGCTAGAAATCTCATCCTGAGATCTTGAACTCTGTTTTCTCACCTTCAAAAATTCTAATTTCATTACGAAGAATTATTTATCACGAGAAAATACCTATTCAGAACATTGAACGATTCATGTATGAGAAATAAAGGAATAACTTCCTTTCTGAAAGGGCATTTTCTCAGTTCGATCGAGACTCAATGCATAACAAGGTATCATTTACTCCATCGATTTTTCCAAGATGACTCTCATTCACCTTTCTGATGTATACAGAATTTTTGTAGCCCTCTAGTCGGAATGATCCTGTCGAGAGATTTCTATTATTGTCACTCGTCATTTTGTTTCAGAAGCATATTTTTGTCTGAACTTCTCGAAACGTATAAAGAGACGTTAACAATACTGTTCTCTTGTTGATATAATAATTTTAAATAACTGTGATGAAATGTACAATGTACAAATGTACAGAAACAAAGAAAATAGAGCCTTTCAAAAGTTGACTATGGGGTAATTTTATGAAAAGAGTATTGGAACATTTTGGTATTCCCTGCATAGATATTTTCTTTTCCATTTCAGACCTTCATTTCAATGTACAAGTGATTTATTATATGATGATTATTCATACATTCAAATACACTGCATTTCAAATTGCATGCCGTTCACAATTTTCTGAGATCGAAACATGTTTATCGACCTCCCATTTTTACTCAGTGATGAATTTCTCAATTAATGAACCAGGAAAAAGTTGAGTTTGTTTATTTTATTAGGTTAATCGGCCGATTGGTTGGCGTTGAATAGAAAAATCACAATTCGATAATGCATTATTTATGTAACGAGGTATAGACTAGAATAAGTCATACTTCCATGCAAACTTGCGTCAAAAATAATTATTATTACATTTATCGCATTAACTTTCGATCGATTTCAACTAATATCGATTGTCCGCCCTTTGATTAATGTTCATTGTCGAAAGGAAATGGAATGTGTATATACAGGGTGACATAGAAAAAAGTACATTGCATAATGCCACACGATAAAGGACACTGGAATAAGAAAAAAAGCTCCCATGAACACGTGTTCGCAAGGCTTTTGTTGATGATAGACCAATAATATGTAGTGTATTTCTCCACGCCACACCAGAATTTTTCATAATAGCTTTTATTACGATCATTGTTTTTCCATTCGAAAACATCTCAAACATTATATGACAAGCTTCACAAGATTAACCCATTTTTTTCTCATTCCCAACCAGGGACCTACTGGAAAATGTATACTTATAGACATCACAAAGGGGGCTGTGTTTGGATTCTGAAGTAATTAACCGGTTTCATTAGTACTATTTATTTACAATAACCAGAGACAGAATGCTAGAAGATATTCCAAACAATTCTTGGCTGTAGAAGCGAGATGAATCAATATCAGTGCTCTAGTGAATCAAAATTCAGGTGTCAACTATACTTGTGTGGCGAAGAATGGCACATTCGTTCATTGCGCAGAAATTGAAACGGTTCTACCTATATCTCAATGTTTCTTAATGACTATCCAACTTGAGAAACGAGAAGCGATTATCATGTATACATTGTAACAAGTTTGAATGAATTTAAGCTCCACCCAACTGTATAGGCCAAAGTAGAACTATCAATTTAATTGGTTGCAAACCTGATAACTTTATGATACTGAAGTCGGCATTTGAGGGGATTATGTTTACAGCTATCGATTACGTAAAGGGATTATATAAACTATCAACATAGTGGGTTGCGGCTATAAACTCATTTATCATTAACTTATTTTATACTTTCTTCACAACTTTAATTTGAGGTATATTAAATCGAATATATGCGAAGAAATACATAATCAATCGATAAAAGTATACTTCATCAGAACAAAAAGATATATTGTTGTATATCTGGAAGTTCTGCTGTTCCTTCAAGAATCTGTATTCCTGCCTCTGCTGCCTCATTATATCGATCATTATAACACCATCTTATGTCATCCATGACATCAATGACTTTACTAATATCGATTTATCCATCTGAAACGTTCGAAATTTTCTTCCAATAAATGTCGGCTTATATCTAGTACACTCACTCATTACACATGACTGCCATTCAGCTGAAATTAATGGAGGTGATCTAATAAACATGGTAGCCGGTGGTGAGTGGTGACATCTCTTGACAATGTCAGAAAGTTTCCTCAACTCAACCCTCATTGATTATGTACACTGAATACTCAAGGACTTAGTGTGGATTTATGCAGCCACATTTTATAAAACATATCTGGATGATACTATGCTGAGTCGTTCTCGTTCGAGAAAATAAGGAATTCGAAGGCTTAGGACTGACTTGCCTAAACGGTAATGTTTTCGCTACTTCTTACATGCTAATGCTCAATTGATGAATTTAACTTGTTAATTGTTGAATGTGGCGGCATAAGTCCACACTTACCTTAGATTTATCGATGGAAGGACAACGATGAGTTCGATGAATTCAAAGTCAGTTTGAAAATGTCAAAGTTCAGTCAGAAAATGATGTGTGCTGCAGAAAAACTACAACCTCATTCTTTCAAGGACAAGCATGAATCAAAATCTCGAGAGAAACATTATCTTATCTTCTTGAATAAGGTAAGAACGCATTGATGATACTATACTCGACAACTTTGCCAATTTTCCAACACTTGAATATAAAAACAAATGATAAAAACATTAGAATATCACTCACAAAAAAAATTAAATATTTAGGGATTTACATAGATCCACACTTGAGATGGGAAGAACAAATAAACGATGTGGTTATAAAGGTGAGGACGATGTTGTTCAAGTTCAAATTTTTGAAAAATATTCTTCCAACATTTTATCTGAGAACACTGTACTATGCACTTGTTGAATCACATTTGACATATGGTATTATTGCTTGGGGAAGTGCTGCTCATAAGTACTTGGATAAGCTATCAATCGTACAAAAATATGTAAATCAAATATGTAATCAAAATAATATTCAAATGGCCAAGAACTTACCCAACCGAAAACTTATATACAGAATCCAAAATATTTGATCTATACCAGCTTTACAGTAAGATCACAATATTACACCAATTCAGGAACAAACAGTACATGAAACCAATTGAACACAAATATGATACTAGACAAAAACAAAATGCCAATGTAGAAGTACCAAGAAGTTCAAAAACTGTTGGCCAAAGATCGTTCGTAATCTTGGGACCAAAGTTTTTTAACGAATTGCCATTATATGTTAAACGAATCAATACATACAATTTATTTAAATCCAAAATAGTGAAATGGATTTCTGGTATAGCCAGGATAGATCTATTTCGTTTTATTGATACCAAAAACCCTTATTATTTGTTACAAACTCATTGATTCCAATGTAATTTTTGTTTTTTTTTATTATTGTTAATATTATTAATTTGAGCATTTGCTATCAAATGTATAGGTATACATGAATTTATAGACACATGAATTAGTAAAAACCATGAGAGATATTGTATGGTATTGGTAAAATTGATAGGAAAACAACCCGCAGACAAGGTATCTTTAGCGGGGAAGCTCTCTATTTATTTGCTGATTGAACTATAAAATAGCACATACATGAAAGATAAATTTAAATATTTATTTATGAACGAATATCTTTATGGAAATGCCATCATTATACTGTATATTTTTATATTACATTTGTGAGTTATTACCTGAAACTGAGCAAATAAAGTTTATTATTATATATTTATTATTATAGCATATCAGGATATACCCTTATAAAATCATTGAACTATCTACTAATCATCGGTTCTCCTGATAGGAATGTATTGAATATCATTGGTTCCACACATTCACATGATATTATTGAACAACCTGGAATGATGCTGATGATGTAATGAATGTAGTAATGAACTCATCACTACTTCACGGATCCGATCCGACGAGACTACATTCCCAAGTTTCTGATATTCTTATGTTGGCTATAACTAAATATTTTGTATTGAAAATAATGAATCATATTATTTTACATGGCTGCTATTGAATTCTCTCGAGTGAAATGACATTCTTCGAGGATGTTACTATATCACATTTCGGCTTAAAAATTCTTACGCTGCAGTCGTTTTATTCACAGCCAATAATCTGAATTTTTTATGGCGACAGAATAGTGATAGTACTGGCAGTGACACAGCAAACATAACCCTAATTGTACAAAAACAATCGACAAATAACAGAAAACCAATGAAAACTCCATTTGCAGAAGTGTGACACTGAGCTGAGCTAAGGGAGTCATGTTTATAGTACCAGATTCCCCTCATCTATAGATAGCCGTCATTGCTCCAATCATCAGTTATACCTTGATTCCTACTCAATGCTTTCATAAAGGATATTTCTCATACCTACCAATTCAACCAATGTTTCACTCTGCTACTTATGTTATTTTTTCGTGCACACAATAAAAACTGGATGTCATGAAAATAACTACTTCAAAACTGACGGACTTATGGCCCTGGACCCGTTAGGAACTGTGCCATCATGTAGTCATTATATGCCTTCATAAATTGCTGTAAAGCGTCATGTTGCAAAATCAGATATATTCAAGTCTATTTTCATCGCATTTTCATGACCATATTTGTCACAGGATATGGAGAAGAGTCAACCCTAACCACTATAATTTCAAATTCAATTATTTTTCACGATGTGCGAACGGCGCCATTTCTCTTCTACGCCAATGAATATAACTGTACAAATGCACTATCTCGTATTTGAGATGCATTTTACATTTTCATTATTAGTTATGAATTTAACGACCATGACTGCCATTTGCAAAGTTATGCCTATCAAAGTTTATTAAAGGAAATGAACAATTAAAGAGATATCGGTAAGAAAATTGCTTCATGATTAATCTCGATCATTTCAGTCCGTTCACAGCAAATACAGACGAGTTAATTGTCAGTATCATGATTAGGTATGCTTCAATCGATATCCATATAGTAGAAGAGAAAATCGTGATTTATGACAGGAGATATACCTAACCATTCTGGCATTCAGAAACGCGAATAAAGGTTCATGAAGCAATCGAAAAATATTAACAAAGTTACAAGTTCACATGTCCGATTTCCAGATCAGTTCATTGCAGAAGAGTTAACGTTCAATATGACTCCGTGCTGTATTCATGATATTCAGCATTTCCATTTCCAATTTTCAAAAACCGGTGTGATATAGCTGAAGAATACTAATTCCAGTGAAACGATTTTTCTTTGATTGAATATAGTATTCAGGCACCCCATGATGATGAGTTATGATAGATTATATTCAATATCTTAAAATCTCAGACTACCTGATGTGAGGACCTATTCAAAGTTAACATCATGAGATTCAAATTCCAGCCCACAGTTTCATATTCCATTCTTTCAACTATTTCCACGTTCGAGATAGTTATCACGACAGAAACCGTTAGATTGCGGAAATTATACTAGTAATATCGTAATTCAGAAGGCAGTCTCCAAAATATTCCCACGACCCACCGAATTCAAAACAATCTATTCTAATGGGATTCTGACCGAAACAGGTGCGTTGCACTTGTCTTCGACATTTTTATATTATCGTGTTGTGAAGGAAGAATAGAAAGATGGCACCCAGATACGTCGTTCAGAAACATTCAGAAACAAAATCAAAACGCGCGGCGTAAGAATGGTATTTTCAAAAATTAATTTTTTCGATATAACTCATGAACTGTGGATAATTTCGGGAATTTTCTAAGACTGTTGGAATGGACCTCTGAAAGCGCAACTTTTTTCTATCCAACCGAATTTGTATCTTAAACTGTTTCCGAGATCCCACATGCATACTGTTCATCTTTATATATTGGACAAAGTGTATTGAGAGCAATTAGAAAAAAAAAATACGCCCCGACCATAACGACCTAATTTCAAATATCGGAATACGCTGACAGTTGTATGCCTGAAAATATCTATTATGATGCCATACATTCGTTCTTGTTTCACGAAATTCCGATTTGTCCAGCAGAAAATAAATGGCGAGCCCAAAATTATTATAAGTACCAAGAACTGCCTTTGTATTCTTCATTCTTTATCATCTAAAGTGTCGTCTCGCTATGCAGTGAAACATTTTTGACTCGTAATGACCGTTGAATATGTCAGTGGAAGATATAAAAACCCACAATCAGGGTCATAACTCATTTGTTTCGTGACATCACAATTACCACGATATTTGGTCCTTTATGTGCTATGAGTTTCTAACAAAAATGTAAGACTCAATCACAAAAGTTTCATGCGCCATAGATATCTATTTCTGATGCGTTACAACAAGGACAACCCCTAGATTTCTATATTCTTTTTTTTTTTTGGGAATATGAGTGACATATAATGAAAATTCCCGTATAGATTTGATGCATACAATATGTGTGTGAAATTCTCGTATCACAAGATTACAGTCATAATTAAGTTCCCATATTTGTACCGAGAAATTCAATAATACTAGATTAATAATCATACTGTATTGATGATTCCTTTCGATTTTTCCTATGATGCCCATATATGACAACCGATTTTTTTCTCATAGCAGCTAATTCTCAAAGTGAGGGCAAGAAACTCTGAAACATTAAGAATATTATAGAAATGTCAACATTTTATTCTTGTGAAGAAGTGCATGGGGAACATTTCTTACAACTTCTGAACTCAGATATCTCTCAGATAGCTTTCACCAGATTACATTAGATGGCATCGACTCCCACTCTATTTCATTTTCTTCTCGTTGTTTTTTTTACCAATTTACACTTATTTCGCATACTCACTGACTCACTTGAAAATAGTAATTAAATAATAAATGTCATCTGTGAATGGCTCCTTCACAAATGTCTTCCGAAAGAGGTGTCACCGATCTGTCATTTCGATACTCTGAACTGTCAATCCTCCTCAACATCTGATCAATATGTCCAATAGCTCCAAATATATCGGTGAGGGAAAGATTTTATAACCCCAGTATATAGGTATTCAGTTTTTCATAGATGCTCATCTCAGTCCAAGGTGTACGGGAAGGTTTATCAATAAAAATAATTTCCATTAGTACATACACCAGATGAATGATGTTTTTGATGTTACATTCTGATGGAGTCACTTGAATATAAAAAAAAGAAAAATTCGACTATGACTTGTTACCTGCTCGTCATCATTTTTCTTCAAGATCAGACTAGATGCTTCGAGTGCCTGCATTCCATTTCTTGACAGCTTGATGAGAAATCTGATACGTTTTTTTGAAATATCACTCGAGTTGGCTTAGATACGTCAGAGTGATTTCACGTTGCGCAGGTCGTAACGAAACCGTACAAGGTGGAATGAAAAATAGCAGCGTATATAAATATATTATGTCACGTGTTTGAAGCAACCACTTATCTTCATGGGTAAATGATATTTCCACACCACAAAATTAATCAAAATGCGATGAGGGCGAGTTCAAATTGAAACACATGGTAGCCTAGGGTATTCCAAAGGATTTCATTGTTCCCTCTACTCAAATATGTTATAGGCATGTCATCAATATCTCGAATTCATTCAAGAGAATGATTGCAGTATACAAGGTACAGAAGAAATTTGTATATAATATATATATATATATATATATATATATATATATATATATATATATAAATATATATATAGTAAAAAAAGATATCTGGCTGAAATAAATACCTAGTAAAAATAGCTGCTACCACGATTCAATAATCTTAATCTAATTTACCTACCATACAAGTTCGAAAGATCGAACATTATTGAAAGTATTTAGAATAATTCATGTTGAGAACTGAAATTATCACCCATCAAAAAACAGAATGTTTTTCAATTTCGGGAGAATGCACAACAATTCATAGTAGCGGTAGTGCCACGAAACAAGTGAGTTATAGACTCGGTTATAACCCCAATTGTGGGTTTTTATATCTTCTTCTGGCATATCTGATGGCCATTAGGAGTCAAAAATTTTATTCGGTAGAGCAGAGGAGACACTTTGGAAAATAATAGGGAATACAATGGCAGGTCTTAGGTCTTATCATAATCTCAGCGTCGCCATTTATTTCCTTCTTGATGAATTGGGATTTCGTAAATCTAAAATTTATGGGGTATCGTATTGCGATACTACTTCAAGAAAAATGGAAATTATGCTGTAGCCTAATAAACATCACCTTCACAGTAGTATTCAGTTAAGTTTATTCATTCTATGTGATGGAATATAACTTCTCACATGTATCAGGTACAGTTTATAAAACACAGGTAAACATAAAAACGAAAAGTTTGGGATATCTACAATAACTCATACATCATACACATCTACATACATGGTGATGTTCATGAAATTCGTCAATATAATAGAGTCTTGCCGGAAAATTCTTACAATTCTTCACGAACTCCTACAAATCTGATTATTTCAAACTGTTGAAACATTGAGGGGACAAGTATTTGGAGGATTGGAAATTTTTTATTGAAACTAAAAAATGCCATGAGGCAATTATCCTATTTCATGTCTTTGCAATTCCGCTCTCCTATGCTCCTCAAACAAGGTCTGGAAGGTGCTCTATAATTTGTTTTTTTTTCATATGTACCTCAGCAGTCAAACTTTTCGAAACAAATACGATGCTCACGAATTTGCTTGATACTTCGTCTATATGTTTGTTTGTTACTTTTTGTACGAGTTGATTTATTGTCCATGTGTATTCCTAAATATTTCACACACTTAGAGCTAGCTAAAGATGTAGGTACTCATATTTATAAAAAAAAAACGATATTTTGGCATTATTTCTGATCTACGAGCATATTCGATATTTGAGTAGATTGTTATACGAATTCCGAGCATTCATTTGACTGTGAAGTGCTGTGAAATAATCATGATAATCTTCATAAATCGACCTCTGAAATGGTAATCATGGCATTTCTGTATGCCATGATATAAATAGGTATATGTACTAAATATCTATCATTTATTGCACAAATGTGTAATTAAGTGTTAGGAAATATATAGCTGTATCGATCTGAGATATAATCTACTTGTTTTATGGTGAATGAATATAAAAGATTGAGGTGTAAACTAACACTTAGATTGAAAGTATCGGAACATTTATTTCAGTAGATACACGAGGAAACATTGCTCCAACAAACATTGCTAAATTACGTTTAGCCTCAATAGTTTTTGTACTCATTCTACAATAAGAGACGATCGGTATTGCCAAGCGTCGGTAATATTGTGTGGTTTCATCAAACCACGATGCAAGTGATTTTTTTTCCTATCGTAGGCCTTTAAGTGAAAACTTTCGGATAATTATTCTATTTAGGGTTCGAAATCTCATTTTCAACCCTACACAGCAATGGAATGGGAGAGGAGGAAGGTACTGGATTTTTTCTTGAGAGTGTGGAGGTCGTTACCATCAGGAAAGACTACACTAGGCAAATAATTACACAACTTGCCCGTTCTATTGAAACCCTAATATACTGAGAATGGTAAAATGATGATAATAATCAAAATTGGCTTGTAGCTATGTATATCTCTATACATTTCACTGGGTGTATGAGAGAGGAAGAGGACAGGAGATTAGGGAACAATGGAGCGGTAAAAATCTTGCGATTGTTGGAATTGTATTTGCATTCAATTGGCCCTCCTGATTCAAACGTTCTGAATATTCATCATTCATCTAAAAATTACAGTTCTCTTGATCAAATAAATGAAACAACATGGTACAAACTGATCTCCATTGTTCACGCAGACTTCATAACGGGAACAAACCAATTTGTCACATCTTGAGTAACGAATTGTTGAGTGCATTGTCTGGACGTTTCAGTTTCAAGAATTCACGCATTGTTCGACATTTCACACAGCATTGACGAAGACGTGAAGTCGGAGTTGGTGTTATACCAGATGTAAATACTCCGAATGAGAGCTTTTTACTTTTGAATAACAATGTGATTCCATTTAAGATGGGTGCTCATTCATTCGAAAAAATGACCTTTCCTCCAATGTTGACTGACCACAATAAGAATTTTCATCAGTAGTTATGAAACAGGTGAAATGAAAATCATCGATGATTTTTGGTGGAGAGGAATGAATGTAGGTATAGCACGAATGCACGTTAGTTTTGTTCACAAGTTTTTTTTCGGTAATTTTTATTGTTCGAATCATTTTTGATCAGAAAATGCCATGAATCAGAACTGATATCTATTTATCTTCAAAACTAATATTCCGTCCTAGAAATATCACATAATTTGGATTTGATTGGTCTCAAGAATCAATCAAAACATTTATTGTATAATATACTCAAATCGGATAGATGAGTAGAATTTTCTGTCATGATATCTCGACACATTTTGTTGTCAGACAATAGTCCCACTACTGCCAATGGCAGTTCAAGAAGATGTCTGGAGAATCATTCTTGAATTTATCCAATCTCTGGATAATTCGATAGATTATCTTCTGAATGATCTCAAGGAAATACGTTTTCATATAATGTAATCAATGTACTTAGACGAAAGATAGAAGCTGAGGTGAATGAAGTTGAAAATCGATGGAATGAAATACAGGAGGATACTTTCTATCTCTAACGATATCTGCATGAACATAAACTGACAAAAAGAGAGCCTTTCTAAGAATATGGATATTCAACTACTGTTGGAAATTGATTGAACAGCTCATTTCATACCGAATTTTCAAGAATGAACCAATTCGTGAATCGAAATCGTGGAAGTAGAAATAAGCATGTATCAGACCAAATAGCCAGTTGAAACATAAGGATATCCAATTTTGCAATTGAAAATGGGGAGTCCTTCTTTCAATAGGTCCAGAATCAGTAGAAAATCACATTTTCACACATCTAAGTTACCAGTAAATTGCATGTCTTGTCTATGTATCTAACGGATTCGATAAGAAAAATTACATATTTTCATCGAAGGATATATTTCCAGATGAAAGAGTTTCTGTAGGTATGAGTTATCCAGACTGTATGAACAAACTATCGCATTCCTTCATAAATCTTTCGCACAGGGTGGTTCATCTCTCTTGAACGAATTATATATATATATTGTAGTTGGCAAAGACAATGGCAGCTGCTCAATTCATATTCCATCAATTGTGACAAAATTTATGATTCATTCAAAAATCGTCCATGAATATATCTGAAAGAGTTTTCCTAGGTGTTTCTAACTTTTCCTCTTCGAAATGAGTTCCAGCTGAGCCACTGGACAGACTGAGTCAGGGAAGTCATAATATTATTTATCATGAATGCCACCACACGCAGCGAACCGTATGTATGTTTATGTAGATAATTTCATGAAATTATCTCCCCAATCGATCTCATATCGAACCTATTATCTGTCATACGTTCATTGTGCAGTTAATTGTTCAGGTCGTAAATAATCCGTCGAGACTTGACCCAGTAAATTGCTGCAAAGTCACTGGGTATGCCACCTACTGGTACAAATCAAAGTATGTTCACAATGCCATTCATTCCATCTTGTTCCAGTCCCTGGCGAAATTGTGCCAGGTTCCTAAAAAAGCTGACGATGATACAATGAAATGAGTCCAGATGTTGATTCTTTATTTTTTTGCGGAATTTCGAATCGATATCATCAATATCATCAGGGAAATGCTCCAAAACTCTGATCCAGAATATTATTAACAAACTGATGAGGTAGAAGTAGGAATACGAGTAGTACGAGATATCTTTTCACGCTGGAGGTAATAATCAGAATCAGAATCAGAAATGCAATCTTAATTACGTTGACAAGGCTTGCCTAAAACTAAGACACATAAAATGAAGAATGAAAAATGGAATTCGATGCAGTGAAAATATAGGTACTAAAAATGGCTGAGTTTAATGTTCATATATTCTTGCTTTCAATTCGAGTTATATGCTTCCTATTTCATTTTATACTGTATCCACTGCCAATTCTTATGAAAACTTTATAGCTACAAATTTTATTTTTATTTCCTAATTTACTTTTTATAATGCCTGCATCGATAATATATAAGAATCTAGTCAGAGGTGAACTAAAATCCTAATGCGTTTTGGATTATGATTATTTGATGTCTATATAGTTTTAATTTACGATTGTATGTCATGTATAGTTTTAACAATATATTTCAAATTGTACTGGAAATATTTATAAAATTTATGTCGTTAATTCATATTCCGCTAGATTGAGAAATATTTCATATTTGTTCATATGTAATCCTATTATATATATATTGTGCATTAATTTTAGTATATTTGCTGGTTCACATATGGGACCATCTCACAAACAAGTGAAAACTTCTGTGAGATATTTCTGTGTTTATATTGCTGAAAGCTGTTGGAAATGTTTTATTTTATTTTGTGAAAAACTTTTTGCAATTAAACACTATTCTATTCTATTCTATTCTATATATAAAATGAATTATCACAGTACAATTTGTCACAAACCACAAGAAATTTAGAAACATTCAACACTTTGAGCTAGGTTGAAATATATAGAAAAAGTGTGAGGTTGTCCACAAAGTATTCATTTGGATCATGAGGAATATGCATTCATCTCTGGGGATATTTTTGTGATGTTATGGGAATTTCAGATATTGGTGGATATATATAGTTCCAGAACCGAAGGGAACATTTGGAACTGTTCTACGAATCTGAGCATGAAGCAATATAACATCCTCCTGCGGAATCATCAATCAATCTCAGAAAAATATCTTCTATTATGCCACCACGCGCGATTCCTAGTAGACAAACCAGACGAACTCAGGCTGGTCTCCCCTACACTGTCAGGCTCGAGACCTGTTGAACATCGCTATACCAAGCATAATTCATCAATAGAACGGCAAAGTTATGGAATTCTTTGCCTAGTGAAGTCTTTCCTGAAGCTTACAATGTTCCTCGAACATCTTAGGTTTCCCTTTCGTGTTGTCCACAGATAAAAAAAAAAGCTCGAACCGGTCAATTTTTATTTCGAGGGGGAAATGTTTTGCGCATGGTTTCCACTTTTCCACTTCAAACCCCTCGGAGGGGTGAGCTCCAACCCTTGAATCTCGAATGGGATGACGGGTCAAGTGTTCTCGGGGAGACACGTTCATGAAAATGATTGGCTTGTGTTGGAAAGTAACGCTTTTTTCCCTTTCATCACTATCTCTCATAGTTAGAACGATGTTCATCTAAGAAGTGCATTATGTGCTTTTTTCAAATCCTGCCCAATCCAACATTACATGAAGAATCATTTATTTTAATGTCACTTCCTTGATCTCTCAGTGAAATGCATACCTTGTTTCGTTTTCATTGGGCCACCCTGTATAACTAATATGTTATCATGCAATCGGTGCTGAGATCTTCATGCTAATCAATTCAAGTTTTCGACGCAGTTTCTTTGTCTTGAATCTAAAATTTCTGTTTGGTAATACATAGTAGTAGAAAAACATCGGCTCTCATTAAAACTAATCGTTGTCAAATAGTTAGTGTTTCACTCCATTATCTATAATTATCATCGTATGGACATCTAGTATGTGGTATCTTTGGATGTTCCGATAGAAGAGATTCACTATATTCCATTAACGATCGAATCGAAAGATATTTCAGATGGAACAAGAAAAATCCCTGCAATCACTAAGTTCTCAGTTCTTCGTGCATGCATGGTGTTCGGTGTCGGGCAAATCCTTTCCCAGAAGCACATCTTCAAATACTCAGACCAGACCATAGACTGCATTGTGAGGATAACTCTCATCCTACTCCGAAAGAAAAAGTTTGAACGATAAAAAGAGAGAATGCCGACAGGCATACCAAATTAAATGAACGGTTTTGTTAATCTCGTTCTAGTCGAGTTTAATTAGGCGAGGTATCGTTTGATGTTCGCCTTTTGCCTTTTGCTTATGTCTTTCGCAATATAGTTTACGGTAACAGGTGCAGGAAATAAAGTTGCCTTACTACACCAAGAACTACCATATAATCGGATTCATAGTATATACATAATACAATACATAATACAATATTTCAATACCAGTACGGTAATTTGAATGAATGAACTATTCTCATTAGATTATGAGTAAGTCGCAGAACCTTTGCAGTTATGTTTGTCTCACAGCCACCATATATAGATATCTCTCATTTCACGATGAGTCTAGACCCAATTATTGAGATACTCATTCCATACATAACGATTAAAACCCGTTCAAAAGTTACGCGGGTGGGGAACGATTTCGAGAAAACCGTGTTATAACGATAGATAAATGATTCAGTGCAGAAAACTGTGTCATAGATGCACCAACACTATCTTCAATGTTTATTTTTAATTACAGACGAAGCGACTTGAAAATATCGAAAAGCTTCTAGCCTCACGCACCATCGATATCACTTTACCAACATGTTGAATATTCAAAAAAGCTCAAAAATATTCTTGTGCGTATTCATTGCAGACAAAGAATAAATCCATCAACGATGAAAATATCATGACAGTTACTGAAATATACTCTGTTCACAGTGGCTGCAGATTCGAGATTGATCAAAATTTTGAATAAACTGAAACAGTAACAACACTCAACACGTATCTTCATAAACTGAGCTCTGTAGTCATCGGAAACATTATGCATTCTGCATAATCATGTACGACAATAATAATAATTTCCATGTCGCCTGTATAACAGCCTAGAAGAACTAGGCATACTGGCCTGGTCGACCGACTATGATGAATCCGCACCGTATATGGCACCCGATAAAGCCAGTTCTGCGTACTGCATGTTGCGTTTCCGTGCAAAAAACGAAAACTTCTCATCCGTTCACTGCACCAGACCACGAAACCGATGTTGCCACATGAACGAACGTCTCTCTGTGTCGAGAGCTTCAGGTACGTTCTATTTTCGGAGACTTTTACAGGGCCGCTGATATTTCGCACCAATTCCAATGTGTCCTTTCTCTCGAACCGATCATCTGATTTCGATGATTTTTCTTCTGCCAATATGGGCCATGTCGTATTGGTTATCGAGGAGGAAATTAGATCAGTTTGTCTCGTCAATTCGCTAGATATGATTGAAATTTGGCGAATAGCTCTCGTTTGAATAGAGTCTGAGAGCTTCAGCTTATGTTTCGATTTGCACTCCAAACATGTGAACAGTAAGATTGCGCTCTGTAGATCGTGAGCAATGGCTGGGGTGTGAAGTACTTCTTCGCACGTAACAGGAAGCCAAGTTTTTGTTAAGCAGTTCTTGCGATGGACTTCCATGATCGTTCCATGAGAGAGCGCTGTTGATGGTGATACCGAGCATGGGTATTGACGACCTCATAGGAACAGTGGTACCCGACATCATCATATGCGGCATTGTGTGATCTGCCCTCCTGGTGGAGATTCAAGCTTGAGTTCTGTTGCATTGAACTCTACTCAATTTTCAGACCCTCATTCCACAACTCTTGCCAGATCATCATCCGAAGAATCGACCTGTCTCCGTCTTGCACTTCTGGCCTTATTCGATGATAAAGGTTGCGGCTCAATAGGAGGGGGTGTGAAGTGTAAGTTATGTACTGGGCAGGAGGTACTTCCCACAGATTATTGATGTGGAGTTAGAACGAAGTTCAGGTTGGTGTCAGGGCAGATTCTTGTGGCACATCAGCATTGATAGTCATCGAATCAGATAAGACCTCATCAACCACCACATATATTGATCTTTCTACAAAGAAACTCCCTCGTTGAAGACGTAGTTGGGGCAGCAAACCATCTGACGGAAGGTTCTCTAGGAGACCTTGGCGGCTAATGCTCACGAGGAAGGCTTCAGACATAGGAACAATTTGGCCAAGGTATCCTCATGAAGCATCCTGAGCCAAGACAAATCGAATTCAGTCTGTGTCTGGAGCTGCTGTAAGTTTTATGATCATTCATAAGATAATCATAACATCATAATTATTGATAGCAAGCAGCAATATGAAAACACAATAATGCAAGAAATGATATTGATGCCATAGGAATTCAATACTGTTTGTGCGATGTTACAGAACATTTAAAAGGTATGACAATATGAGAATCCCGTGATTCTTTCAATTGGTTCGTCAGCAATTCAAACGAAACATATTGAGTTTCCTAAAATTTGCTTCAGTAGTTCGATCTGCGTGAGAGACAGCTTTCCAACGTGATGTGATCGCGAAATTCTGACAACACTGTGACAACATTGTTAGTGTCTTGGTAGTTTCGAACCGTCATAGTCTGCACTCGTTGATACATTCATATTCCGTCATCCTCAGCTGATATATTACATGAGATTCTTCCTGCCATCCCCAGTGTTTATTTCGTTTTTTGTCGTTGCCGGTGAGAAATGTGATGTTGTTCAAAGTGCTATTATTGGACACAGACGGGCAATGGAGAGGCAGCGACAAAGGAATATCAAGGGACGTGAATAGAGGTCGAGAAAAAATGTTTCCGAATCACAGAATTGCATTTCGTAGTCATTAACTTGTTATCGGTCTCAATGAGCTAATGGAAGTAATTCAACATTGATCCTATCTTCAGGTACCTAGATGAAGCTCCTATCGAGATAACGCTGTGTAATTAGAGAAACGAATCGCGATAGCCATGTAATATTCATTACTAGAATGTTTGTATTAGAGTATTTCATGTAATGAGCACGGAAAAGGCATCTTCAATAGAATATTTAGACAGTATTTGTTCCAGTATTTCTGGCTTCACCGGCTGACTAATCTTCCACATTTCAAATGGAACAGTAATATTTCTGATAATATCGATAATATCAATAATTTCGATTACATCGATGATATGGAAAATGTCGATAATTTCCGAGATTATCGATATTATCGATAATATCGATGATATCGTCGATAATATCGATAATATCGATGATATCGATAATATCGATAATATCGATGATATCGATAATATCGATAATACCGATAATGTCGATAATATCGATAATATCGATAATATCGATGATATCGATATTATCGATAATATCGATGATATCGATAATATCGATAATATCGATAATATCGATGATATCGATGAATCGTTAATTTTCTTCCCAAATTATCATCGATAATTATCGATATATCGATAAGTTTTCCAACCCCTAGTAGGTACAATACGGTGTAACTTGACCATGTTCACGAAGCATTGTATTTTGCTACTCATGATATTCTCTCTTCATTGTCAATAGAGTATTTAAAGGATGAGTAGATATACAGTAGATTGTAAAATGATAGCCGTCATCACGTTCTGTCACTGTTTTTTTTTTAGACTGGCTTACCTACTCCTGATTCTTTGATCCCTATGACTTCGTTATTCATTCGGATCGAAGTACTTCTCTCAGCGCATAGTTTATATTTCTACATGAAGTATCATTATATGTTTCCAATTGTTCTATATATTCTGGAACGAAACAGCAACATTTGTAATTGTTTAATTTCATTGGTGTGACCAGATATGACGTCTCAGTCTCCTGTCGACAAAACACAATCGGAGGGAATAGACATTGTTCGGATTGAAAAGTCTGTTCTCTAGCGTCTCGAAAATTGTAATGAAAATGCTGTGTTCGAAAGAATCTGATTGCTTCGATTTTAACAGATGATAATGATTGCATCATGGATGCTTATCATGATTCATCAGTCATAAAAGGAGTGGAAGGAGATCCTAAGTGGTCTTCCCCAATGCCATCAGATGAACTCATATATTTAACTGAATTACAGACGATTCATCAAAACTATCAGACAGCTATTATCAAGGTCGATTATATTCGATTATATTCCGGCCATTCCATATGGAAAAGTTGCATTTGAGCATGTTTGTGGCTATAACAGAATGTGTACATTGTTATTGTACACATAATTTTCACATTGTCAATTTCGGATGTGTGTGATTATTGAATCAACTATTCGATTAAATAGGAATTCATTCGTGGAATACAAGTATCTAGAGCTTTGAGGAAGTTCTCTTCTGGGTGTCCATAAGTCATGGTCAGTTAAGGAAGTCGAAGATACCACCAACAAGTATGCAACTGTCACTTGATCGAACGAATAATAGTAATTTTCTAGGCACTACAATAATGTATGAAGAACACGATGCACAGTTAGTTACGCTGAACAAGACAAATTGTACACGTACTTGTTTCGTGTTGGTATCTCTAACATACTCATGTACAAATTGCTCCAACCGAGGTAAATGAAAGAAAATAGCGCAATATCGCTACATCTTAATGAGCGAACCACTGCCACTGGTTAGGATCGGTGTGAAATTGAACTCTACTGATCGGGCAAAAGTGATATCATCGCTCAACATACTGTATAGTTCTGTATCAATGTAGCTTCAAGCATGTCATGGACACCCAAAGTATTGAATATTTCAGCATATGAAAGAAATATTCATTCTTAGACCCAAAACCGCCATGGAACAATATATAATACAAGAATATTTAACAATGACAAGGATTTTACTACTATATCAGATTATTGATGGAAAACATTCATTTGAAACAACAATGAAATGGGCTCTCTCAAGAGTTCTTGCTATTCACCATATATGCGAGATGAGGTCGCAATCTTAGGGACTATGAATGTGCGATGTTTCCAACTGAACTGAGAGGTTTATGAAGTTATGGGGAACCAACCTTCAATCATGTCGTGAAGAGATCCATTGTCTTAATCATAACCTCTTCACCAAATATTTTTTGGTGAGATGATCTTCATTATTGTTCGCATCTTCATACGCCCATACGAGAGCCTTCCACTCAGAGGATGTATATGAGATATTGATTCATCTACCTCATCACATTAGATTTGAAATCTCCTATGGCGATGCCTTGAGTCGAAGGATATTGAGTTAGCTATTCAAATGACGAATCTTGCTGGTATTCACACAAAACCGTCGATCACATTAGATTTGAAATCTTCTTTGGCGATGCCTTGAGTCGAAGGATATGAAGTTAGCTATTCAAATGACGAATCTTACTGGTATTCACACAAAACCGTCGATATTGTTGAGCTGTCCAATGAATGATCAATGTTTAGACCCGTTAGCAGATGGCAGACCTACTTGTACTTATGAATCTGCCTATGATCGATTCTCTCTTCGGATGAACAATGTTCCGTTCCGAAGTTTATACACCTATTTATATCTTCGATTTGATGGTGAGAAATCTACTCCAACCCACAAACTTCTCATTATATCAGATTTATATGTCTTTCCTGCCTGGGATCGACGAGTCAAAGGTGAATGAATCATCCCGTAAATTGCTTTATTCTTCCAAATCAGGACAATAAAATCCATTCTCAACAGATTACGGAAATAACTGTTCCATCTTCCATTAAATTTCTCCGCCTATTCACAATCGTATCGCGAATGGCCTAACGGTGCTAATCTCAGCCCCCCAAAAAAACGTAAATAAAATGCGATATCGAAATCGTCCGCGAATAGGTATTCCGTATACCACGTGGGTCGGCTGATACCTCCCACTTTTCATTAACCTTTGATCTGGCATTATCACCTGGAGTCTCAAGTTATAAGCCGAGGTAAACCCACTTTCCAAGGCGCATAGTCCGATTTATGGCCGATTAAATAATGTGTCCGTGAAAAAAAAACGAGCTACACTCTATACGGTTCTTTAGATATTTTGGGGAGCCTTGTCGAGCACTTTCACTTGATGTGCCTACAAGGTTGAAAAAATGTCGATTGAAACTTTATATAACCTAGCTATGTTGTCTCTGTAGTTTACACCGATTGTGAATTACAAAAAAAAAAAACTATGAAATTTCAGATCAAAAGTGTCAAAGCGCTGATTGTTATGAAGGAATTGAGGATAATGTATTCGAAATGATAGTGGTCACTTTCTGGCATTGATAGAAAAACGAATGTATCTGTGATTCAAAGAATTTTTTTGAGGCTACTGAGGTTCTATACATTTATGTTTCATCTTCGAAATGATTAGACTATTTATCTGATGGAGATCTTCCTATTGGATTGAATATAAAATGATACAAAATTCCGTGATGATTTTTATACAGGATTCGAATTATTTTTCAACGACTGTAGTGATGATTTTGATCGATCAGAACATGAATGAGTTCTATAGTATCCCTTGAACTTTTCTCGGAGATCTCAAATGTAGATTTTAGAATTATAAACTACTCAATGTTATAAACTATCTCTTCAGGTGCTCAGCTCCCAAACATACGCTGAAGCTCCTAGATTCAATTCAGAAGAGAGCTATTCGCCTAGTCGATCATACAACACTCGGCGATCTCTCCTTTTTTATAGATATTTCCACGGTCGGTACTCAACGGTAATATCATCTATTATGCCACCACGAGCGATTCCTAATAGACAAACTAGACGAGCTCAGGCTGTTCACCCCTACACTGTCAGGCTCGAGACCTGACGAACATCGCTCTACCAAGCATCATTCATCAATAGAACGGCAGAGTTGTGGAATTCTTTGCCAAGTGAAGTCTTTCCTGATGCTTACAAACTTCCAAGAAAAATCCAAACACTTTCCTTCTCTCCGAAAATTCCACCGCTGGCTAACACGATGTTCCTCGAACATCATAGGTTTCTCTTTGGTGTTGTTAAATTTTCTAGTGAACTCATCAATTGGGATGAGGTAACAGAAACTATATTGATAAAAACAAATGTAGTACAATCGAATGTCATCTTGAGTTTTTACGGTGACCTTACTGGAATATTCTGAAAAGAGTATCTATCAAGCTGATAGCATAATATGACGTATGTCATACAGTGGCACAATTGAGGAAATATCAACGTTCTCGTTGTTGTTGTTGCCTACGAATCTTGGTCGGAATATGAATATTCTGAAAAGTGTTCTGAAAGACGGAGAGTAAGCTAGTTGATCAGATGAAAATTGGTTAGCTCTGAGTTATGCCATGACATGTGAGGAAGATCAATCTGAGAAGAGAAAGCATCAAGCATCCTAGTAACCCTTTATCATTAGATCCAGAACCGCAACAAGTACTGTGCTCGATCATATTTCCCAATAAATATCAACCGCCAATAGTAATAAATAAATAAATGAATACCCGTCGATTGTTGACTCTGTTGTGGTGAGACTATAACCGAGTACGAGCATGAGTCAGCCTCGGGTTTCGAGTGAGAGTATCTTGTATAGTAGAGGAGTCTCCGTCTGTGCCCAAGACTAGCTCCTGCCTTATATGGATCCCGAACAAACTGTATTCGGTTCTTGGTACTCGCATATTACGATGGGCTGCGTGAGACTGGATGGTCATTTAAACTTCGTTATACGTTGCCAGTTGTTTTTCGACACGGGACAATGGGTAATTCAGTCGAATTCTGGCGCTGACCCGTACTCACGTTTTCGTTTTTGCTATGACCCAGAAAAGCAGCGAAGAATAAGATGAATATTGAAAGATTCGATGGATATTCTTAGCCCCAACACCTTCGTTCCTCATCAGTATTATGAACATTTTTTATTCATGTATTGTCCATCAACCCTCAAGGTTATCAGATGAATGTGATAATTATAGACTGACATGATAGACTGATCTATGGCATTGGAAAATTCGACATAAACATTTGACATAAATTTGAAGAATGACTCAATATGAACAATAGAAGACAGATCCACCTATTTACATTCATACATAAGCTTTCCCAATGAATCTCTCCCAACAGCTCCGATATATAATTTCATGATTGGGTAGTTCAAAATCATTCTTGCCAATGATAACGCAAATGGAATATACAGGGTGAGTCAAAAATGTGTACCGAGCTTTCTGGGGGTGATAGACCATTGAAAAATAAGTGTAGTTCGATGATTAAACTCATGGCCCAAAATGCATATTAAGGGAGATATATCCTTCCAAAGTTGATAAAATTAAAATAATTTCTCCGCATAACTTCTGAACGATGAAAGCCACCCGATTGAAATTTTGTGTATCGGTATAACGATATTTCAGCAGCATTTGCATTTCCGAAGCACTCGCCAAGCATTAGAAGCATATCAGTTTGTTCAGAGAACGAATAACCTGCCATATTCCTTAAAATCTCAGTTGATAATCGCAGTGATAAATGACACAGAAAAACCACACGAACAAATCGACTACAACAATGTTGACTCGAATGTTGATGACATGAACGTCAGAATTGAGAACAAAATTATTCATCATGCCCTGCTAAAATATTGTTACCGATGAATCTCGCGATGAATAAAATCAATCTGCTGTAACTATAAAAACTCAAATATCTCACGAACGGCTCAATTTTTTGTATTTGAATAAGAGTACCTTTTTCATGTAATTTTCTTCGCTCCATCGAATGCTCCTGTTTTTTCACCGAAAATAATACAGGGAAAAAAGTTTTCTACAAAAAATCATGACTCACCCTCTGAAAACACCCTTTATAACAATATCAGAAATGTGGAAGTGTGACGAAAAAATGTATTTTGACAACATACATTCATGCACAAAATTTCAATCGGGTGGCTTTCATCGTTCAAAAGTTATTCGGAGAAATTATTTTAATTTTATCAACTTTGGAAGGATATATCTCCCTTAATATGCATTCTGGGCCATGAGTTTAATCATCAAACTACACTTATTTTTCAATGTTCCATCACCCCCAGAAAGCTCGGTACACATTATTGACTCACCCTGTATAATTGCTGTTGATATATTGTCGTGTTGATATACCGATAACCGATATAAACTTAACCGATTACCCTCCATAAGAATTCATGAAAATTGTTGAAAACTGTTGCTCCATTACGAGAGAAAAGGTATTGGGATATTCATTCATTCATTATTTTATCTCGCAATTTCATATCTTCCGCATGTTAAGCGTAATACCAGTTAATCGCATAAAGAGACCAAAAAATCAGTGAATGCACGACAGTTCATCATTATCCTGTTATATTTTGCGTCATTCATCCTAACTGTTTCTTCGACAGTATTCAATGATTCCAACGTGAAAAAAATAGAGAATGTGTCAATTAGATAAATGGTAAATGTTCATGTCAGGTTGGTAAACTATATTTTTTGCCAGAAATAATATAAGTATCATCTATAATTGAAACACATACGTTGCTAGAAATGCTTTCTCGTAACTCATGATATCATATCAGGAATACTAACGATTTCAGGGTCAGGTAGATATTTGCAAGAACACACATTCGATATGATTCTGTGAGCAGTATCACGATACCCAAATTTTCAATCAAGTCTTAAACATTACAATTATCACCACATATATCGATTAGCTATGTCTTGTTTGCACCTTCGAAATAATTGATTTGTTGCTAATTTCACCACATTACAACATCGAACTCTTATAACAAGTAGAAAAGTGTCAGAGTTATAATTTATACTTCCTATTCACAAAGTGCAAAAATTTGCATATAGATCATTCCGAGAAAATTTCACATGTTACATGTAATGTGGGTGTCGATTGCATAATTATCGAGAGGTGGGTAATGAAGTTGCATGTTTATTAGTGAAAAGAGAAATGATATACATGAAATAATAAAGAGTTTCATCGTATAGGTGCTACTATAGGAAGTATGACCAATTATTTCCATCAAAAATAGTGTAGTTCATATACCGTTGATCGAATTCATGAACTCATAGTTCGATTATATGGATATAAGAACCAGAACTGAGTGTATGCAGATCAGGATTTTTGTAATGGTCTCAATTATATGACCGGAATTCTTTTCTCATGCATCTTCATTCTCACAATGACTGGCAGAATCGGTACCAAAATTCTTTGAAGTTGTCTTTGTTGGGAAAACATCCCAAAGTCTCTCCGATAAGGTACATTAGAATTATGAAAGAACTGTACAGTGTGTTATAGTTTTAACTTATATTAACTACAGTAAATATACAGGTAGTCTCTTGAAAAAGCCGGAAGCTGTACCTGCGCCAGCTGTCACCTAATTTCGAGGAATCAATGAAAATTAATAATCATGAATTGATTCATCAATCAATCAATAATCGTGGAATCATAGAACACCATATACAGGTATGAATTTTTTTCAACATCACCAAAGCCCACGAAAAGACCATTCATGAAAATATCACCTCAGTAGAGAGTTCCTTCTTCGCTATATACATACATATTCATGATACCAGAAGACCTTATCATCGTTTCGACAGATTTTAAGAAATTCGACCGGAATTGTAAGGCCAATTGTATATTCTCAATGTATCACCCTGAATAGATAATCTATATCAGAATAGTTTTTAACAATAAGGAGACTTGGAGTTTGGTATCTTCTTTTTCGAGGCCCACGAAGATATGAGAATGCATGAAGATACATCTTGTGAGAGAGGCTAATGAAATATGGATTCTATATGAAACATCTTCGGAACCCATAATAAAATATACCCATTGTGGGTTCACTCTGCTCATTGAGGTCTTCCTCCCAATTAGTTTTTCATTGCATTCCACAATCATATTATATATTTAGGTGTCATCATGTACGGAAATGTAGAAAGTGTCACATAATTCAATCTAGGAGTTATACCAATTTTGTACAAGCCATTCATATCACCATAGGACAAATCATACAAATTTGTTTCCTTTGGATCATTATTAATATAGAGCACACTCCAATTGTTATCTACAATCGAGTTGGACTCCTGCTCCACCAGAACATAAGACTACTCATTGAGAAATGATCCATCCTCAGTATATCTCGATCTGGTAGGAAGATCTGAATTAGGCACTTGTAATATTGGTAGAATGAGTGAGATATTATCCGAAGTAGAAAAATTCAGTTGTAACTTCAGAAATATCACGGAAATCATTTCATTCTATGGTCACCCAGCCATTCTAGAAACTTCATTCCGACCTCAGATATGGGAATTTCTGAATCCGGATATCTAGATGTGAATTTAAACATTTCATATCCTCGTTCAGTCAAGACCATTTCTGCAACAGCGACATACTGTCTAATGGAGTACCAACCGTAGCTGACTAATATTTTTAAATGCCCAGTTCGAACTCTCATTCATGTCAGACGGCATGGAAGAGAACTAGCGTTATTCAATCGTTTCGAATGCACCACTTACTAGATAGAAAGGTTGTCTGACTCGTTTATCTGAATGTATATCTGACGATGGTTTCGCAATTATTCACCACGTTTGAGAATACATTTATGATCCTAGAGAGAAAGCAATACACTGGTTTCAGCATGGAATTTTCTACTGTTTTCGAAATATTCGTCGAAACAATCCTAAAGACCCGCTTTTCCTAATGGTGCGAAGAGATACTTCACATCCCTGCACCTGCTTATGATCTACAAAGCACAAAATCGACCTGTCCCGGAGTACTGTTCCCATGTTTGGAGCTGAGCCCCCAAACATACGCTAAAGCTCTTAGATTCAATTCAGAAGAGAGCTATTCGCCTAGTCGATGATACAACACTCGCCAAATCATTGACCTCACTAGATCATCGTAGAAAGGTCGGCGATTTATGCATTTTTTATAGGTACTTTCATGGTCGGTGCTCAACGGAGATATCATCTATTATGCCACCACGCGCGATTCCTAGTAGACAAACCAGACAAGCTCAAGCTGGTCACTCGTACACTGTCAGGCTCGAGACCTGTCGAACATCGCTATACCAAGCATCATTCATCAATATAACGGCAAAGTTGTGGATTTCTTTGCCTAGTGAAGTCTTTCCCGATGCTTAAAACCTCCAAACTTTCAATAAAAAATCCAACACCTTCCTTCCCTCCCAAAATTCCACCGCTGGCTAACACGATGTTCCTCGAATATAATAGGTTTCCCTTTCGTGTTGTCAAACAAGCATCATTCATCAATAGAACGGCAAAGTTGTGGAATTCTTCGCCT